>BSBN01000780.1:15385000-15985000 GCA_027924645.1 Cunninghamia lanceolata
TGTACTAGCTTTTGATATCCCAGAATCAGAGTTGGTATGTGATATTGTTGGTCCTAACTCCACTTGGTTCAATGAGATCTACCATTACCTTCATAGCCAAATCGTTCCACCAAATCTTTCCAAATCCCAACATCGCTCCTTCATTTGTCGTTCTTCCCAATATGTCCTCCTCGGTGATACGCTTTATAAAAGGTCACTAGATGGTGTTTTGCTTAAATGTCTTAACCTGGAAGAAGCCCACACTACTTTGCATGAGATACACGAAGGCATCTGTGGTGCTCATTCTGGAGGTTCATCCTTAGTCAAGAAAATGCTTCGTACAGGATACTACTGGCCTACTATGGAGCAGGATGTGCATGATTTTGTTAAGAAATGTGTACCTTGTCAGCAACATAGTGATCTAATTCATGCACCAGCATAAGACTTACAAACTATCACTACTCCATGGCCATTCTCACAATGGGGGCTCAATCTCATTGGAAAAATACATCCATCTTCCTCAGATGGTCATAAATTTATTATCACTGCTACCGAGTACTTCACTAAATGGGTTGAAACAATTCCTCTTACTTACATTATGGGAAAGCAAATATCTAAGTTCATTTTCCATTATATCATTTGCCGCTATGGTATTCCTCAAGCCATAGTCACAGATAATGGTCGCCCATTTAAGAATCAAGATGTCAAAGAGCTTTGCAATAAATTCAAAATCCAACATCACTTTTCCACCCCCTATTGCCCGCAAAGTAATGGCCAAGCTGAAGCAACTAATAAGACTCTTTTGAAAATCCTGAAGAAAATAGTAAACGAGGCTGGCCGTGATTGGCACTTGCAACTTCATCCTGCTCTTTGGGCTTATCGAACTAGTATCTGTACTCCTACTGGTGCTACACCGTATTCCTTGGTATATGGTTCAGAAGCTATTTTACCCATTGAGATCGAGCTCCCTTCCTTGCGAGTATCCTTACAACACTTGATTTCTGATGAGAAGTATCGGATATCAAGACTACAAGAGCTTGAATTGATGGACGAGAAGCGACTTACAGCTCTTAATCATCTAAAAGCTTATCAAAATCGCCTACGCCGAGGTTACAACAAGAAAATGAAGTCTCGTAAATTTGAGCTTGGAGATCTTGTTCTACTAGAAAATCAAAGGAATCTGGCTGATCGTGTAAAGAAAGGGAAGTTTGAACCTAATTGGTTGGGACCTTTTGTCATAACCAAGAGCTATGGATTAGGAGCTTACCAACTTTCCACTCTCGAAGGTCAACCTTTGGAAGAGCCTATTAACATAGCCCATCTCAAATGGTTCTATACCTGACTCGGAGTATCCCAGCTAAAAAAAAAATAGTAAAGAAAAATCATTTCATCCAATGGTGAAAACCACTTCGGTGGCGCCCTGGATAAGTACCATGGTGAAAACCTGTTCGCAGGTGCCATGTGTAGGATTCAAGCTATCCCCACCATCCTTAGGTAGCTTTTTCACATCATCCATCTCGCCATCATCCATTTCCCATCCATAATAAAATATGTCCTCCCTTTCGCTCCCATCCATATCTTGCCATACGCATCTGCTCAGTATCATCTGGTCATATTGCATTGTCTTGCCATCTATTCTACATTCTGTTATCACTAGCCTGTCCATTAGTCCTTTCCCATTTCTTCACCTTCTCTCATCCTGGTATTCTTTTGTCCACCTGTGTAGGTTTATGTGTTTTGGTACCTTTGAGTTCCTCATAATAGACTCTTGAGTTTGTCTGCCTTTCCAGTCTCATGCAATTCCGTAATAACATTTTTTTCAGCACTGTATCCTCATTCTTCCCCTCCATCCAATCATTTCACTTCATGCAAACACAAAGTTTCCAATAAAACAAACACAACCCAATTTTTGACACTCATACATTCCAAGCCATATCTCAAAAAACACTTTGAAACTCTTAGACTAGATTATGGAACTTAAACACCTAGTGATTCGATCTTGATTGTAGTAACTAAGTTGTAGATCCCCCAAGCCAACCATCCTTTATTTACCTTATCTTATCCAGGGATATATCGTTCCCACAACATGCCACTTATCTATTTATCGTGTTAGTCTTTGGCTTGAGATCTTACTGCCTATCTTACTTCTATCATGATTAAATCTTTTTGATCCTTCTTTTTCTTTTTTTGTCTAGGGGCAACATTGTGTATGCATGTTTTGCTTGTTTTGTCTGCGTGTGCTGACTCATTGATGTTTTTGTGTCAGTTATTGGTCCTTGCAACATACCTGCCACACCGTCATCATGGTCTTTCATATCATGGTGCCATTAGGCATATGCTTGCTTGCGACTTTCCTCCTTTCTGCATTTGACACATCATCACCCTGGTCTTTATACCTCGGTGCATAATGTCAGGTGCTATATCAAACATCAGGTTGCTCAAAGTTTATACAGCATAACTCCATCATCCTTCCCTCCGTTTCCTAATTTGCATCCAAAAACTTATGTTTTGATTTTCTTTGAAACGACATCGCTTCGCGACATCGTCTCAAAGAGGGGCAAAATGTAGACATAAAAATTGACCAATTGATCTTTTCCCTAAATTATAAATATTTCTTAATCCTAAAGATTTAATTAATTTTATTTAATTAATTAAATCCTTTTCATTTTTACCATTTTCCCATAAATAATAAATTAAAATCAATAAATTTAATTTATTATTTGTAACTTGAAACCTAAAACCTCTCGTTAATAATAAATTAAATCTAACAACTTTAATTTATTATTAACCTAACCCATAAAATGCCTACCATAACCCTAACTACCTTTTACCATTCACCAAACCAAAAATCCGTTTAACTACCCAAACTACTACCCAAACCTTATAAAACCTATCTCATGCATCCCTCATTGATCCGGACCCCGACAATTGTTATATTGGAGTTATGCTAATATTTTGAGCAACCACATTTCAATATTTCGGTAACATTTATATTTGTGCGGTTTATAGCTTTTATCATTAATCTTTTCTGTTGCTCATAGTATAGATTTAGGGTTTTGAAATAGTTTCAAATCATTTTTCAAAAATCTATATTCTGATGCAAACACCTTGGAGGGAAAAGGGCGCCACATAGAATGTTTAAAAAATGCACATTTACATGTCAAGAATGTCATCTACAATGAACTTAATCCAATTTTCCTTGTGTCCTATCTTGATTGGGGCATACTATTTTGTATAAATGATTAAATCAACATGTGTCCCACAAGTGGAACAAGGCTTTATGCTTCCACCCAATAGGTTTCCACGTGTGTAGATTTTTAGATTGTTTGTGTTTGGTGTCCATATCATGTTACTTAATCTTAGTGATTGGAATGAGATGCAAGCTATCAATCTAGAATATACTAGCAATTAGATTATTCACTGCCACTACTTCACTATTGTTAAATAAAAAACCAAACCTACTCTAGAAAATGCTAGTGGAACATTTGGTTTCAAATGTAAGGAAAGACACACAAGCACTTAATTTCATAGACTTCAAAGTTATGAAATAAATATATGTGATCCTTTAGGGATGTGAACATGTTCTTAAATTTATTATGTGGTTTAAAGGATGTTTTGATGCATGTTTTCTTTATAGTTTTTAAAATCTTATTGAGAAACCAAAGATGTCTTTAATGTGAAGAAGAAAGGCCACAAGAATTTTTTTGTGTCATCAACCCTCCTCTTGTGAGTCCTAAGATGAATGTCGGCATGTCTAAAATTTCTAGTATGCTTGTTCTTATTGCTATTTGATTTTTTTATATTTAAATCAGAAATTGCTTTGTTTAATATGCTCCTTGTCACAAAATCAAGAGGGTCTCAGGGCTAGAGTTTTTAAAATGCTTGTTTTGTGGACAAGGTGGTAATAAACGAAATGCATGTGAATAAATTAAAAACTCATGGAAGAGTTAGATTGTGATAAAAAAACGTATGTGCCATAACATGTTTTCTTCATAAAAAGTTTGATGGATACTTCTTATTAAGTGTATAGGAATTGTCATGGAACCTTAGGACTTATCTAGTAAGTATACTGTTGGTGTATAACTCCTATAGTTTACACTAACTCAATCATAGTTAGGCGAATTCCCACACATGCTCTTTGACATAATCAAAGTAGTTGGTCATTTGGGCGATGTGTCATCTCAATGGACACCTTGTTGCTATTCTCTAAGGTAGTTGCACTATTCATATGGTTTGTAAGTCGCCACCTATCCCTATTTTGTGGAGAGTTAGGTATCCAACTTCTCTTATTTATATCTTCGTATTTGTTAATACATTTGTTCATTTTCACTTGCAATCTCATGCTTGTTGTATCTCCACGATCTTGACAGTTTCTACATAGTATCAAAGCTGGTGTGGTTAGCCTCAAGTCGATTTGCTCGCTGTTTGAATAATTTTCATTGATGACAGGTTTTCATCTCTATGAGATTTCGTTTGCTTTTGATTTTTTGTTATCATTTAACATTAATCCTGTGTGTTCGTTGTGAGTTTTGAACTGCCCACAGAGGGAATTATTTCAAGGCCACCAAAAGGCCATCAATCGGCCGCTTATGTTTGTGCACATGGCAAGAAGTCTCGACGCCATTCATAGGCATTTTTTGCATTGTTTGGAAGCCTCAAAGGAGGCCATTGTCATGTAGGCTAGCATGTATTGTGAGTAGGCACTCAATGGCCCAAAGTCAACAAAGTCGACTCCTCACACAGAGGCTCTGTTAGCCCCTATTTGAACTCTCGTCAGCCTTTTACTAGCAGCCAAGATAGGCTTGTTTGGTGACTTGGACACAGTCCATGCCAAAGCCAAAGCTTCGATGGTGCTCTCTGCTCGACCTCTCATGCAGGCAGTACCTACGCTCCACGTAGGCCATCGACAGTCTCTTCGCGCTCCCCTCAGAAGCGCCATCAACTCCACCACGTGGAGTCTCTTTGCCACAACGTGGCAATGTCCTCTCTGCACGTCACCCAGCATCTTCTACTCTATACACGTCGCCCAAAGCAATTCAAAATTTAGCGGGAAAAGTGGCTAGGGAAGCCACGTTTTTGACTTAGTCTTTGACTACGACGACTCTCAATTTGGATCCCAAGTTTCATGTCACTATTCACATGACATAAGAAACTCGGGGGTGAGGTCAGCAAAGAAGAAAGGGGGGACCAATTTTTTATTTATTAGGCCCCTAGTCGCGCTCTATGAACGGGGGTTAAACTTTTGCCTCTCCACAAGTTTTTTTTCCATTAAAAATTGTATGCAAAATTTTTTTCCAAGCACATTGGAAAAATTTTCCAGAAGGTGTATTTTTTTGTGAATGCAAAATTTTTCAAAGGGCCATGTAACTTTTGCAAAACAACTCGAAATCAAGTCATTCTTTTTGCAAAAGTGGTTATTTTTTCATCCCTGATCCAACTAACCTAATATCGCACTGCAATTACAAAGTGCCCGATCAAGCTATTTTAGAGTGACTCAATGCACTTCTTCTATTCATTGCACAATTTGTGTGGAAAAACAAACTAAGGGGGTAAATCAAATCAAAAGGTGTACATGGTGTCAATGCACTAATTTTATAAAGTGCCACTTTAAGGGGGATATTAAGCAAAATCACGCACTCAACTTATAAAGTGCCACTTCACAAACATCATTAGGGATCTAACTAATCTGGGTTGCCTAATTGTGTTGATTTCTATTGTCTAGTTGAACTAACTTGTTCTAATCATGGGATATAAAACTCACCTTTCTGTAATCAACCTAAACAAAGGAAACTATAAGTCCTGGTGTGAAGGCATCCTAACACATCTCAGGATCCATAATCTCATACCCCATCTGTATGGACTTATCCCTGAACCTAGTAAACAATCTCAGAAGGCTAAGTGGTTTAATCATCGTGATCACATTGTTGGATTGATTAGTTTACATATACCACATGTCGCTTTGTATGCCATCATGGATATTGACTGTCCACATGCATTATGGATCAAAATTTGGGAGATATATGGAGACTTGAATGTTTCTCCATTCCCACATGATCCTACTTTGATCACAACTCACATCCCTAATCATGATACAGGAACAGAATGTTCCAGTGACATAGAATAAGTCATCACTCCTACTGTTGATTCGTCAAAAGCTTACAGTGCTTCTTTGCAACAGGATATCAATCTTCCTGACATTGCTGATTGGGACACATTTCTACCTTACATCACTTGTCTGTTTGTAGAGTCCCGCATTGCTGACATGGAAGCACACATTAAGGACATCAGTCTTCTCTTTGATGATAGTTTCGATGAAGCTACATCAACATTGTTCACTTTGGATATTCATGCTCTACATTGTCCTACACATGGTTCTGGATCGTCATCATCCTCATCTATTGTGCATGCACCTAATTTTATTATGGCATCCTTCAAAATCGACATGGGGACACCTAAGCTCTCTTCTAAGGCATCAACATGGGCACCATCATCCTTGTGTCAGCTTTAGCATGATTCAAGATCATACATACATCTTCTCGCATGGGAAGATATCCTGCATCTTCAGGTAGTTTCTTTTCTTCCCAAAGGAAGGAACATTGTTCAGCGTTCTTAGATCTACATCTACATCCTTTGTCAACTATTCAACATCACTGCAGCAGGACATGTACTGTGGGGGATCTTATTGACCTTCTCTCATTTTCTCTCCTATGGGGGGAATCTTATATTGTACTTAGTGAAAGATGTAGTAATTCTTCACTTGTATTATCTCTTTTTGGAGAGTAGTTTTTTCCCACTGGATTTTCTATCTTTCTCCTCTTTTTAAGAGATATTTGTACATGGGTACCTCATCAAGCTCATAGCCGGGACCCATCTTTCATAAACTCACCTAAGCTATGCTTAAGGGGGGGTGTTGGTGTATAACTCCTATAGTTTATACTAACTCAATCATAGTTAGGTGAATTCCCACACATGCTCTTTGAAATAATCAAAGTAGTTGGTCATTTGGGAGATGTGTCATCTCAATGGACACCTCGCCGCTATTCCCCAAGGTAGTTGTGCTATTCATATGGTTTGTAAGTTGCCACCTATCCCTATTTTGTGGAGAGTCAGGTATCCAACTTCTCCTATTTATATCTTTGTATTTGTTAATACATTTGTTTGTTTTCACTTGAAATCTCGTGCTTGTTGTATCTCCATGATCTTGGTAGTTTCTACATATACCATTAGATGGAGTAAAATCAATTACAGTACTTAATCAAAACTTTGTTTAATTTTGTTGGGTATGTATAGAAAATAGAAAAAATGTAGTGGACAATGATTAGGGTTTCTATTATTTCTACATGTGGGCATTATAGTAGCCATGGTGGCAATAGCTACATTTACAAGCATAAGGGTTGTTGGATGTAGGGATGGTTCACCTTCATCTTTTTAAAAGGTAACTCTATTTTGAGTTTGAGCTCCATTATTTTGAATTTTTATCATCAAAAGCTAGGAGCCAAGCCACAGCTAAACCCCATCAACCTTTGTAAAAAAATTTGATATGGCACCCAAAGTTATTGTCAGCGATGATTCTCTAAGGGGAAAAGCTCTATTTTTTTGGAAAAGTCTTAGCTAGAATTTTTTGGGGTTTTTGATCAAGATGCAAAACCATGGATGATTGGATTAATCTCCATTGAAAACCCTTGTTCAAGGGAAAATGAGCATTTGGTTTTGTGATAGAGGATTTTATGCCTTCTTCTTAAAGCTAAAAGAGGACAAAGATCTAATTTTTAGAAGTAGCACATATTTTATGGGGGCAAGATGATTGTCATTGATAAGGTTAAATGAGAAGGAAATTTTGCATGTGCTCGAATTTGTATGAGTGTAGATTTGGAGAAAACTCACCCTAAAACCTTTGAACTAATTATAGATGGGTGGTCATTTATGTAGGAGCTTGACTATGACTAGTTGCCTTTAAATGTAATAAATCCCATGAATATGCCCAATTTGCTAAGGACTAAAAAAAATAACAAAATGTGCCTCAAGCACCCTAAAATACCCAACACACTTACATCACAGCCAAAGCAAATGGACACATCCAACAAAAGAATGGTCAAAAAAATCAAGGCATCAAGCAAGGTCAAACCACTATTGTTTCAAACAAGTTTAAAATTTTAGGCCATTTAGAAGAGGAAATGCATAATCATGTTGAAGTAGGTTCGAGAGAAATGTAGAGGGAAGTAGGACAACAAGCCCTTTGGGGGAAGAAGAAATAGAGATTTAAGCCACAGTTGGTTTGTGGGAGAAGCATAATGATGTAGGACAACTAATTTTTTTTTTAAAATAGACCCTCAAAAGATGGAGGAAGTGGTTAGATCTTCTTTGATGTGTGTAGCTCCAATCAATATTGAAGGTTTTACTCCATTTAAAACTTTGGCTTGTCTTTCAATTTTGGGCCAATTCATTTTTTAAAATCAACAGACTAAGGATGTAGATAAATGCTTTAATGATACTTCTTTAAGAATCAACTTCTCAAGCAGAAGACTAAGGATGAAGATAGTTGAATCACCCATTTTAAAAAAAATATTAATTTTAAGAGTCTGATGTCTTGTCTCTACTTGTTTCTTGGACCCATCTGAACACATTCAACACGTTGACTTTTGAACATACTTCTACACTTCCTACTTTTGTGATTAATCTATAATATTTCTTTAAAATAATATGTTTTAAAAGAATTATTTATTTATTTATTTATTTTTTTAATGTTGGTGGGGTGGGGTGGGGTGAGGTGGGGTGCGTGAGAATGATATGGAGCCTACTATAACTCGGAACTTCACATCCCAATCAAAACTTTGTTATTAATATTTTTGGCACGATGTGGAGTCCGCCATTATTTGGAACTTCTAGATAAAGCATTAGAAAAGCCAAGGCTTCAAATCAAATGTTTTCCACACCACATTTACCAAGAAAGTGGATATATCTTGTCGAAATGATTAGACTGATTCACTTTTTCTCATCTTTGAGGAAAACCATTATTAATGTGTTAGTTCTTGTACTGATTGTATTTTGAACTGAAGTATATCTTTCATTGTGTCTTTCTTAATAACTCTAATACTTATGTGGAGCCATGCTTCTAACTTTTTCCTGTGTTGAAAAAACAATTGTGGCAATGGGCATACTTGCATTCCTCTATCTTCTCCTGCCTTACGTCACTCCACTGTCAAGTGTCAGCTAACCTCAATGCCAACAAAGGGAGCAATTGCAGATTGGATTACTTTACTTGTGTTACCAGACATCCAAATAATGGATTCCGCGTCATACAATGACGAGGGCTACTGTTTCGTATTGTAATTGGCGTAAAGAAAAAACTCTCAGACGCGGCGAAAAGATTCTGCACGCCATTTTTTACTTTCCGCACTTGGATAACATCTGTGGACCAGTGTGTCGTCCATTACCATGTAAACAAAAATATATAGGACAGTAACCCTAACAGCGGCTTTACTTACAGCCACAAACGTCATTGTCCGTGAATAAGAGAGTTATGATGTCCACCACAACTGTATAAAAGTGTCCGTAGTATTTGTTTGAATCCTACCATTGCATTATCTACTATATAAAGCACCCATTCTCATGTAATCCAGTAACAAGATTTGTGAAACTTCGTGTAAGGAGGAAGAATCGAGCATGAGAAATATTACTTCTCCTCCTACTAGAGTAATGACCCATTCTCTATGGAGGTCGCCTGTTCCATATCTGATGGGTGGGATTGGTGCCATGCTTGCTGTCATACTCTTCGCTTTGCTTCTGTTGTTATGCTCCCACTGCAACAACAACAGTAGCCCAGTGCAAGAAAACCAGTCAAGAGATGAGCACGGTGGGAGCGACAAGACTGAGATGGGGAAGAGAAGTATGGAAGGACATGACGATTGTGAGGAGATGGCGAAGAGAGTAGTTGTTATTATGGCAGGGCAAGATAATCCCACCTTTATTGCTGAACCAAGGTCTGTTGCAGCGCCTGAAATCTAAACAGTTATTATGATGCTCCACATTTTGGAGGTTACTTCATGGTGCTGTTAGTTAAATCATTATTGTTGTCGTTATGGTTTAGGAAGCTGTCTCATGGAGGGTTTTTTATTTAAGAGTATTTTAAAACAAGCAGTCCCATAAATTTTATAGTTGTAAGTAGGTTTAAAACTTTAAACTCTGAAGTATATGGAAACTGGTGGTCTCATGGAAGCCATGTAAACGAAATTTTGGCTTGAATTCCATATTGTACGGATTTAATATTCACTGGTACAATCACAGAGATGTTACATTTATTTACCTGGTAAACGAAACCTTAGGAAATATTTAATATTTAGAATCTTGTTAGATTGGTGCTATTCGGTTTTTACTCCTGGTTTCCATATTGTGCACAGAGAAATTTTGTTCTGGCTAAACAAAATGCATAGCTTTCATTTGTTCACAGGGAGATTTTGTTATGGCTTAAAACTTAATGCATTGCTTTGATGACGGCAGCAATTATTATTATCTGTTGAACTGTACATTCGCCCAAGATAGGCTTTAATTTTAGCTACTCGGTAGATAGTTTAGGTAGATAGTCGCTCCTAGATATCTTACTCGGTTGTTCGAAGTTTTGTTGAGATAACAGATAGTTAACTAGCAATAAGAAAAAGGACCCAAATATGGAGATAACAGATAAGGAATCTATAGTTTGGCTTGCAGCATGTTATTATTATCTGTCGAACTGTACATTCGCTCAAGAAAGGCTTTAGTAGATAGTCGCTCCTAGATATCTTACTCGGTCGAACTATACATTCGCCCAAGATAGGCTTTAATTTTAGCTACTAGGTAGATAGTCGCTCCTAGATATCTTACTCGATTGTTCGAAGTTTTGTTGAGATAACAGATAGTTAACTAGCAATTAGAAAAAGGACTCAAATATGGAGATAACAGATAAGGAATCTATAGTTTGGCTTGCAGCATGTTATTTTGCCTTGTGTGATATTAAGACATACAAGAAAAAGAACCTAGATAAAGAAGATCCGTACGAAGTGTTAAAAAGGGACATGACAACATATTGTTCCACATGGGAGGTCATATTATTAGAGGACATTAATGCAAGGACAGCAGATAATCAACCTTTTTACCTTAGTACAGAAGAGGGACAAAATAGCAATCCACTATGGTTACAGGAATAAGAGAATTAGAAGTGGAAAAGGGTATCTTAGGACACAAAAGGAGGCATCTCACATTTTGGAGCAAAATTGTTGGGGATTTGCAGCCAGACGAAACCATGTGGCCCTTGCATGGCACAAAGAGTTTCAGTCAAAACTGTTTCACCTAAAAACACTAACTTGATATGAATTTGAAATCAAAACTAAAACAAATATCAATTTATATAGAAGGTTTTGGTCAAAATATTTTTGAACAAAAGAGTTTTGGCTAAAACTCTTTCACCTGAAACTATCAAGCTAGCAACATGTGGCAACCTAACCCCCTATTTTCTTGGCAATTTTAAGTGAAAGAGTTTTGTCTTAAACTCTTTCACTTGAAACTACCAAGCTGGAAGCCCATGTGGTAACCTAACCATTATTTTGGGGAAAAGTCAACAAAAATTAAACTTTAACTCTAAATTTCTCCAACTAAGGATATTTTCATGAAAATTTGAAAATACCCTTTGGTAGAAGCGTAGAATCTAAAGATGTTTTTAATATGTTAATTAATTTTATTGTTAATTTTTTTAATCTACTACAACTAGGTCATTATAATCAAACATAAGGTTGATTAAAAATTAAAATTATATTTACATATATACTAAAATGTGTTTTAATTTTTTTTATAAATATGATGCATTAGAGGAGAGAATCCTCTCCAAAAGGATATAATGAATTTTTTGTATGATAAATAATTTAGAAAAAAGTCTACATCCCTTCAAAACTATGATATTTTGAGTAAATTTGACTTTAAAATCACTAAAAAATAAATATTCATCAAAAAATATTTTTTCCTCTATTCATTGGACATTCAAATTAACCAATTGAAAAAATATATATATTAATAGCTATGTCCCATTGACCTCACTTTTTGATATTTTTTTCAGGAATTAAAATATTATCTTAAATTTATAAAAAAAATTATAAACTACAATAAAGGTTCCATGTTTCATTAGTTTATATCATTTTAAAAATTGATAACATACATGTCACTTTTAAGCGCTCCAAGTTGAAAATGTGTATTTGTGTTGGCCATTTCCTTTATAAAAGTGGGACATCATTCTAAACTTTCACCTTGACCCATTGGCCACAATTATTTTATTACAAAATATAGACCTTTGTCAAGGCACAACCAACAATAAGGCATCACATGTATCCCTACATACTATCTTTTTAACAATGTGCCAAGACTTTTTCCCTAAGCCCACTGACATGCCAACAATTATGCACTCAACCAATATTTTGTACCACATCATCATATCATGGCACATCAAAATGCCACCACATCCTACCACTAAATCCACTTGCAGTATGCCACACATGCTTGAATAAATCCCATCAAGAAACAAATGACATTACTCTCACTGATTGAGTTCGTAGCCATAGGTAACTAGTGATTGCTCTTCACAAAAGAATCACTTAAATGATTTAGGAACTCCCATAGTCCATTAACATCAAATTTGAAAAAACACACAAAATTTAATACAAAGGCCTTAAGAGATTTTTATGAAGGCTGCCATGGTCGTAATATAAGAGCTCA
Organism: Cunninghamia lanceolata; assembly: GCA_027924645.1. Lineage (NCBI taxonomy): Eukaryota > Viridiplantae > Streptophyta > Pinopsida > Cupressales > Cupressaceae > Cunninghamia > Cunninghamia lanceolata. The sequence continues at coordinate 15,397,715 of BSBN01000780.1, forward strand.
GTAAAATCATGGGGGAAAGAAATTTACATGAGGGACCATATTAAACACACATGAGCACCATTTTAAGCTCAATAAAGGAATTCAAAGGGACCCATTGAATTATCTTAAATCAATTATAATCAAGTGACCATAGAGTGAAGCAAAGAGCTAGAAAAAAATAGGCCAATACAAGATTGAGTGTCAACACCTAATATAAATCAAATCTTTTGTGACTATCCCTAGACTTTATACCTTGACTAGATTAAATAGTGCACCTTATATTTTAGTAGATAGTAGTTTTTGGCTATGGTTATTCTCCATACAATTTGTACTTATGACCATCAAATAGACATGTATGCCTGTCTGAAAAACACATTGTATTTTTACACGATGTTTTCTAACACGTGATTATGAAAAGAAGTTGCAATTTAGACCCATGACTTGTATACTATTAGCACATGCACAACCAATTATAGTGCATGAACAATGATGCTTCTAATTAGCCGATAGGCTTTTATATGTGAGCATTATAGTACTCGGAATTGTGTCGCGCCATAAAATTTTCTAAAGTCATCGTTGTTCCTATCTGCGTATTCCTTGAACCTCCTATGGATACAAGTGCTAGTTATAGTGACTCTCAATTATATGAAAGTAAATAATATTTTAACTTTAAAAAAAAAAAAAATCATTCCTGATACGAATACATACATCATGGCTACTCCCTTAATTTTTCTTATTGAGATTGGTGTTATGTACACCTTAGCCGAAAAGGACGTGCACCTGTGATGCTCTTGAAATAATATTTCAGATTTGAGATGGGCAAAACATTAGTCAGCTGGATATCAATATTTAAATCGCCGTGACATTTAAAGATACGCAATGGAAAGCGTGGCGAATCAGCTATATTTTTCGAATGGCACAATTCACGCGTAAGATGAGTTGAGGTGCCATTCACATTATTAATATGCAATTTGAAGATGCCCACAACACACAGTGCTTATTAAATCCATCAATTGTTGACGATGGTTTCCGCCGAAATCAAATCTGGTTTTATTCTTTATAACAAAGATTGGAAGAAGCGTTGAAAGCTGTTGAAGATAAATTGTAGGGCAGCCATTCGGCTGAGCTGTAGCCCACATCATTCTTTGTTTCCCATCACGCCATACTCTAGTCTAATGTTTTCTCTTTTGCCTTTGCTTTTAAGAATTTCTCTGTAATTGTTTAGTGGATAGAATTTTTTTATTAATGGATTGAGCTGTTTTAAAGTGAAATTTGAGAAGTGTCGGAGAACATTGGATCCAAAAGATACAAATTTATTGATTGTGGGGAAAATGCTCATGTAAAGATTTCATGGTAGTGTGATTGTCGAGCAAAGTGCAGAAAAGTCTGTTGAGCGACTCATTATAAATTAATAAATTTCATAAACAAGAGGCGGAAACGTTATATATTGCTGGACGTGGGGACAGTATTTGGCAAAAAAAATGTTGTTTCATACTCTTTTGCACCAAACTTCCATAATGGTTACACATGCGGAGAAAAGATGTTGAGGAATAGTTTAGAGGATTACCAAGATTTTTCTCCATGATGAGATATCTGGACCACAAATACACATAGTCTTGCTCTAGTTTTCCAACCTCCAACCAGTCGACATCAAAGTAGTGTGTATTTAAACAGATTAAATAAAACAAGATGATTTGGAATGATGATAACACGCCCACAAATCACATTAAGACTGTTTTTCTCTTTTAATTGGATACATGGAAATAGGGGAGAGGAGCTAGTAGTTGAACACCTTAATTTCGTGCCTCTCAAAATTACACATGGCAATTTCAATTTGTTTCAAAATCATATATGATTTGTTGCTTTTTAGAAATTTCATTCAATTATAAGCACTTATGTTCAACATTTGGTCATTTTTTAATCATGGAATAATCATTCACAATATATAGTATATAGAATGTTCAACTATGGGCTCCTATACCCACAAGTACTATAACTACATGATTAAGATGAGATGGGAGAAGAGAGCAATTGTCACTATGGTGATGTATGATAATCCAACATAATCGATGAGTTAAACTCTATGGTAGCATTTTAAATTTAAGCAATATTTTATGTTTGGTAATTTGACAATTAGAATACAAGTATGTGGATATGATTATTCTTAAACATCGTCCAGTGGTAAATTTTGATCAATAAAAATAAGACAAATATTTACCACTTCAAATTATTTCATTCGTCCCCCAAAAACATGACATGAACAGATATTTTTGTCAACATGTGGATACGAGTAGAAGAGGTTGTGACATAGGGTCCACAAGGTGAGGTGTGATCTAAGGGGGATTTGATCTAGGGGGGTTAGATCTAATCCCCTTATGCTTATATTGAATCTGCCTGCTTAGATCAAATCCCCATGCATTTTTAATTTGGGTACATACTTTTTAGGGATTCTTTAGGGTTGGCTCACCAATGGGACACATTTTTGTGCTTCTACTCAAATGTAGTTAGACCAAATCTATCCCCAATGAATAAGAATTGGTTGTATCTTGATTCAAGTGGCTCAATTAGCTCTAATTGCACACTGGGTTAAACCAATTATTTAGTTAATTTTAATAAAGCACACAATTAGATATAAGTGAGTCTCGGTGTACATTAATTAAGTGAAATTATATTAGTAGGGCTCAATTATTTGGATAAATTCACTCTCAAGATAATCAACTAGTCATTTGGTTTAGTAATATATGAATATGGGTTAATAAAGTCTTCATGTATGATAGAATTAGTTATAATTGGGATCATAGTGATTGATAACTCTGTGATTTAAGCAAACTAATTATTCAGATGGTTTAACTATGAATATAATTGGGCTTAATCCAATTCCAATTTGTTCTAATTACTTTCAAACAATTATTCAATTGGTTTAACTATAAATATAATTAGGACTACTCCAATTCCAATGTGTGCTAATTAATTTCAAATGAATTTATAGGTCACAACTAACCCCAATTATGCTCACAATGAACCAATTACTATACTTGTCTAATCATGTACACCATAAGGATAATCAAGTTTCAATATGTGCTACTTAATTACAATTATAGTTGAGTTTGGTACAATGATGAAAAATTTTAACATCCTTTAGGCTAATTTAATTTCTAAAAAGGTATTAGGGCAAGGTCCCATGTAGTTGCTTAGCTTATTTAGGTGGCAACCACTACTCAATTTTTTAAGGAGTCATTTGTGGAGCTAGTGATTCCACGAATATTTTATAGTTATCTTCTCAATTAAAGAGATTTACAATTGGCCCAATTATTAATAAAAACTATATATTAATAAAGTTATCTTAAATTGTAACTTTTTTTGCTATATAATTTTTTCAAAAATAAATTATTAATAGAAAACCATTTATTAATAAAGAAAATGTAGAAGATAAAATTTGGAGGAAAATGAAAAAAAAAAAAAGAGGGAAGGAAATTTATGCAACTTCATGGCATAATATTTTAGCCCCCCATTTTTTACACTTATTTTCAATCCTAAAATTTAGTTGTTCCACTATAATAGAGAAAGATTCTAAATTATCTTTTATACATAATTTAGAATTTGCATGGGATTACTTGTGCTATTCAAATTTAAGAAAAAAAAAATCCATTTATGTGGCCACATGGGACCATGGCTTTATAGTACCCAATTTTCTCATTTTTTAAATTTTAAATATTTATTGTTCTAAATATTTTTATTCATCTTGTAAAGATGAAAAATATTTTAACACAAAACAAATTTTAATGATGAAAAGTTGTGCACTTACTAAAGAAAAATTTGAGGGAAATGAAAAAAAAAAAAGGAAAGAAATGTATAGCCATGAGGCATTTTTCCTTCCAAATTTTACTTGCACTTGAGGGAAATGAAAAACATGAGGGAAAGAAATATATGGAACCGTGTTATTTTCAATCCTCCATTTTTTCCACAATATATTTTCAATGATTTTTCCCATTATGTAGTTGATGCTTATTTTCAGTCCTCCCTTTTTTCCACAGTATATTTTCAATTCCTAAGCAGTAGTTGTTCAATTAAAATAGAGAAAGATTCTAAATTATCTTTTTCACATAATTAAAAATTTGCATGGGACCACTCTGTTGCTCAAATTTAACTAAAAAATTAACTTATGCACTACATTACCAGAAACACGACATTCCCACCGTGATTTTTATTAAAATTTGTCTAACATTTTATAATATTGTATAGTGATTTTATAATATTTTTTTTATTATGATATTATTTATTTATTAGGGAAAGTAGTTTTGTTTTTTCAAAACAAATTTTATTCAAAAAATAAATGCATGACTTTTATAATGTTTAATTATTACCTTAAAAAATAAATGTGTGGTTTGGAAACTAAGTTTTTTTTATTTCAACAAATTTCATAAATTTAGTTTTATTAAAAACATAAATGGATGGCTTTTTAGACATAATTTTATGTTTTTTAAAAAAGATAAATGTGTGAAGTTTTTTTTATAAAATAAATTTCATATATATAGTTTTTGTTTCTTCCTAATTTTATTTTCAGTGTTTTACTTTATAATAAATCTAAAATTTTGAAAAAATATATGTATTTAAAATCCATTTCTTTTAAGCAACCTCTAAATATCCGGATTCTTGCCATTTGTTTCTCGTTTCTGACAACATAGCTTATGCAGCTGTGTGGAACCATGGAGTTCAATTATTTCTGAAGAATTTTTATTACTTAATAAATTTTTTTTTCATATTCAATCCTAATAATGGATTCCACGCTACTATGCTAACAACAGCTGCTGGCCCTGGTTTCTCACACATGACTGGAATACTCCAGACATGGGGAATAGCTTCTACACGCTACTATCACTTTAAGTTTTTACACATGGATTTGATGTTGGATAAGATGTTGAGACCATTATGTCCTCCACTAACATTTAAACAAATATATGTGTTACTGTGGTCCCAATCAGTAGCTTCACCCAATACAACAAACACCACAATCCATGAAAAATAGATATAAATACATAACGTTAACGTCCTCCTTTAATAAGATTTCATGTCCACCGGTAGAACAGTGTAAAGAATCCCTTGTATTTGTTTACGAATCCTACCACTGGATTATGCATCATATAAGTTCATAATCTAAGAGGGCTTGTGAAACGTAGTGTTAAGAAGGAAGAATCAAGAATGAGAAATACTGATAATTCTCTTTCTACTACAGGCACAACCCATTCACTATGGAGGTCACCTGTTCCATATCTAATGGGTGGGATAGGTGTCATGCTTGTTCTCATACTCTTTGCTTTATTTCTGTTGGCATGCTCAAACTGCAGTAGAATGCAAGAACATGAGCATCATGGGAGTGAGAAGGATGAGATGGATAAGAGAAATAAAGAGGGACATGGTTGTGATGAGATGGAGGAGAGAGTGATTGCGATAATGGCGGGGCATGAGAATCCCACCTTTATTGCTAAACCGTCCTCTCTTGAAGCGCCTGCACATTAGACAGCAATTGATGATGCTGCACATTTTGAGAACTATATGAGAGCACTCCAAAAGAAAACTTCTCTGCACTAAGTAAAAATTTACTAACACAGACTGTGATAGCATTTTTCCTTAGTGCACAGAAGTTTTCTTAGTATTAAAATGCTGTGTTAGTAAATTAGGGGAAAACACCCAATAGGTGAGATAGTTCCAATGGTTGAGATGGTAGCTGTGACCTTAAGGCCCAATATTTTTTGAAGTTTAGTACTAGTAGTTGTGACTTTAAGGTTGTTAGTGTTACTATAAGTACTAATAATTGAATGAAATGTGCCCTTTAGATTTAAAAAGCAACCAATCATATGATGCCAAATCAGCGCACCATCAAAGGGGGTCTTAATTCACACCTATTGGTCCACCTTTTTTTGGGGGGAACTATTTGACACCTCAACAAAAAGCATGCTGATGTGGCATCATATTTGATGATGTTGCCCTGAAACCTTAGTTATAAGCAGGGGCATTGCCAAGTAAGCTACTGTAAAAATTTTGGAGTGATTCGAAATTGCCACGTATGATTTTGAGAGGCGTGAAGTTAGGGTGCACAACTTCTGGGTCCTCTCCCCTATGTCTGTGTTCTTAAATTGGGAAGAGTTTAAAAAGCCCCTGCATTAGATGCCAGTTGAGGATTAAAGACAACATTAGATGGGAGGTTTCTCCCATGCTTCAAGAAAGAGATACATTATTAAGGTTTGGATTTTTATTGACCTGTACGGTCCTTATGTACTAAGCTCAATTTGTAAATAAAAGAAGAGCAAAACAAAGGTGCAGCAAACAGGGCAATAACTGATAAGAAAGACAAACAAACACAAGACACTGGAATTTATCGTGGTTCACCAAATAATGGCTACATCCACACTGAGCAGAGGAATATTATTATTATCAACAATTTTTACAATAGATACAGCAGCATATATAATGTCTTATCTCACACCACATGAAGAATGTGAAGAGTCAACAATAGGAGGGAAATCATATGGAGTCCGTTGGGCTTTGGTTCTAACAATCTCCCACTTGAAGTATAACGGATGCTGCAACTCACCAAACATTCACATGCTTTAAACTTACTCACATCTTAACCAGACCAAGAGAAGTCCTGGTGAATTCGAACTTCTCTTTAGGAACTACTTTGGTCAAAATATCTGCCGGATTGACTTTTGTGTCAATTTTTGCAACTCGTAACTTGCCCTCTTCAACCACATGACGAATGAAATGAACATGTATGTCAATATGTTTAGAACAACGCTGAGATGAATGATTGTGAGCCATAAAAATGGCACTGTGACTATCACAAAATAGAACATAATCACTTTGTAGACATCTCAAATCACTAAACAACCACTGTAACCAAAGCATCTCCTTGGCACCTTCAAAGAGAGCCATATACTCAGCTTCGGCGAAAGAAAGAGCAATGGAATGTTACAACCTAGAAACCAAATTAGTGGCAGCTCCAGTAAACATGAAAACATAACCAGTAGTAGATCTCCATTTATCTAAATCTTCGGCTAGATTAGATTCAATGAAACCTTGTAACTGTACATTATTCCCACCAAAACATAAAGCATAATCTAAAGTACCTTTAAGATACCTTAATACCCATTTGACCACTTCCCAATGAGGTTTACTAGGATTGCTCATGAATCTACTCACAACTCCCACTACATGAGCAATATCGGGATGAGTGGAGACCATGGCATACATAATACTGCCAACTGCAGATGTATAAGGGATACCCTGCATAAACTCCTTATCCTCTTGTGTTTTAGGATAGAAATCAGAAGATAAACGAAAATGGCCAGCAAGAGGAGTAGAAACAACCTTCGCACCTAGCCATACCAAATCTATCTACAACTTTGTCAATATATGCCTTTTGTGACAATTTGATCTCCTTCTTTCATCTATCCCTAGTGATGGTCATTCCAAGAATTTTCTTGGTTGCACCTAAGTCTTTCATAGCAAATTTCTTAGCTAATTGTTCCTTCAACTCAGAAACAATCCTCATACTAGTACCGGCTACCAACATGTCATCAACGTAGAGCAAAAGAATAACTAACACACCATTAGGAAGCTACCTGTAAAAGACACAAAGATATGATTCACACCTTAAGAAGTTTTGCTCAATCATGAAGTGATCAAACTTAAGATACCATTGCCTTGGGGCTTGCTTGAGCCCATACAAACTGTGCTTCAACCTGCAATAAATATGTTCCTATCCCTATTTTGTAAACCCTTCTGGCTGCTCCATATACAACTCTTCATCAACATCACCATGTAGAAAAGCAGTCTTGACATCCAACTGGTCAAGTTCAATGTCCCAAACTACTAACAAACCTAAAACTACTTAGATTGTGGTCATTCTCACAACTAGTGAGAAAATCTCATTAAAATCTATCCCTTTTTGTTGATCATACGCCTTGACAACCAGTCTGGCACAATAATGTTTCTTGCCTCCATCTTCCTCTTTCAACTTGTATACCCAATGATTCTTGAAGGGTCTTCGATTAGGTGGAAGCTACACTAAATCCCAAGTGTTATTAGATTGCAACAAATTCATTTCATCTTGCATCGCCTCCTTACATTTCATAGAATCAATTGCTTTGCAAGCCTCTTTGTAAACTTAACTGGTCTAGGTTGATCAGAAATCAAATGTTTAGGCTCTGCCTCCTCTGAATACAATAATTCATAATCTAAGAATTTAGAAGGACGCCTCCTCTCCCAGGTAGATCTCCTTAAAAGAGGACCCTGCTGTTGCAAATTTAAGTCTTCCAAATTCATTCTCTGTAACTGATTTTGAATATTTACTATCTCATTTTGCAAATTACCTGTGTTCTGAACATTTTCTTCATGACTCTACCTCTATATATCTCCAAGTTCCATAGTCCCCTACACCTGTACATTTCCTTGTGCTTGTGCAAATTCTCGAATGTTCTGCCATTGTATACCAATCAGCTGAGGCAACAAAAACTAAGAATTAGCATGTAGAGGATGCATAGAAGTTATTGCAGGGGGTATGTAAGTTTTGATAGGTGGCACATGAGCAGTTGAAGGCAGCGATTCATTCCCAGAAGGCTACATTTGAACTATGGCTGGCTGCAAAAAAGAAGAAGTAGTCATTAAAACATTCAAAGGCAAAGAGTGTGGCTACATACCAATGGAAAGAGGTTGTGCTAAAGATTGAAAGAGGTGCTTTGGAAAGTGAGAGGTGTGTTGATCATTTGAAGGAAGTGCATAAGAAGTAGACTGCATATCAACATGAGAATGTTGTAGTTGGTGCGCACAGGAAATTGGAGGTGAGGCATTGACTATTGAAGACTACAATGTATTTTCTATTGGCAACGTAGAACAAGAGGAGTGTGAATGGGAAGTATCAAATAACTCTCTTTCATATTGAGAAGACTTTTCAACGTGCTCCAAACTACTTAGAGGAAGCTATGTGCCAATTGAGGATGATATAGGGACATTTTCCAGTACAGGGCAAGATTGAAGGGGGGCGCCCAAACTCTGAGGCTGAACACAAACAATTGTAGGTTGAAAACTAATAGTTGGAACAATGCCCTACCTCTTAGCCACATCAGTTCCATTATCAAACAAATCAACTAATATATAATCATTTGAAGATGTGTTTTCTTTGTGCAAACCTGGGAAGACTTTTTCGTTAAAGATGACATCCTAACTGAAAATAATCTTTTTGGTGACGGGATCCCACAACCTGAATCCATACTAATCCTTTCCATACCCAACAAAAAAACACTTCTATGATTTGGGGTCCAATTTGGATCACTTCTATTTGGGAACAAGAGCAAATGCTTCACATCCAAACACCCGTAGATGACTATAAGAGATTCATTTGTACAGCCACCTCTCCTCAAGAATGTAAAATTTTAATCAAGATGAAGGAGCTCAATTAATTAGATAAATTGATGTGCTACAAGATTTTGTCAAAAACTCTTTTCCCAGTCCAGCATTGGAAAGCATACATCATGCTTTTTTCAAAATCATTCTATTTAACCTCTCTACAGCCCCATTTTCTTGAGGAGTAAAAGGAACAACTTTAATTCTTTGAATACCATTTTCCGCACAAAATTATCAAACTCTAGTGAGAAAAATTTGCCACCATTATCCATTTGCAAACATTTGATGTTATGCCCACTCTGATTTTCAACTAAAGCTTTAAAAATTTTGAATTTACTAAACACTTCAGATTTTCTGTTGAGCATAAAAATCCAAATTTTCCTAGTGTAGTCATCAAGGAAAGTTACAAAATAGTTAGCAAACTCCAAGAGAGGTTACCTTAGTTGGTCCAAAGACATCCGAGTAAACAAGCTCCAAAGGTGAAGTTTTCTTTTCATGACTCGTCTTCAAGAAGCTGACCCACTTTTGCTTGCCACAAAGACAATGTTGGCAAAATTCCAAATCCATGGATTTCAAACCCAGTAATTGATCTCTTTTGATCATCACTTCAAGGCCTTTCCTACTCATATGTTTGAGCCTTTGATGCCAAAGCTCAGTTTTACTGTCCACCACTGCCATAACAGCTCCCACTTCAGAGTCATTCTCAAAAACATATAGACTGCCCACTCTATTTCCTTTGGCAATCTGCAAGACTCCCTTAGTTACTTTCCATGAATCTAAAGAGAAAGACGTATTGTAGCCTTGTAAAAAAAGTTGGCTTACAGAAATCAGGTTTCTCTTAAGTTTTGGAACATGTTTAACATCTTGTAAAAGCCATTTGCCTCCATTCTTTGATTGTAAGAGAACATCACATTTTCCAATGACCTCACATGATTTGTTATCCCCCAAGTAAACTTTTCCAAACTATCCTTCTTAATAGTTTGAGAAGGCATCTGTACAAGAGGTGGCATGAAAAGAGGCACCCAAATCTAGAACCCGCAAATCTAAAATAGTTTCACTTGTGAATAAAACCAAAACACTATCATCCTTGTCATAGGGAATATTAGCCTCACTATCTTTTACCTTCTCTTGTGCCTTCTTATAGGAATAACAATTTCTTTTGGTGTGGCCAACCCTACCACAAAACCAATAATCACGAATTCTGCCTCTGGATTTTGAGCTTTTTGCAGATTTTGATCTTCTTCTGTTATTATCTCTACGTCTATTTTGAGGCATTCCTCTACTAACAACAGTTAGGGCTTCACTAGAAGAAGTTTCTTGGTTCTTCCTTTGCATATCTTCACTGAGGAGTGTAGCTACAACATCCTCAAACTTCAATTTACTTTTGGTAGCCATTGATGTGCTCACTACCATGAGAACTCCTTCCCAACTATTAGGTAGTGAACACAATAATAAAATTGCCGTAATCTCATCAACCAGGCTAATACCCACTCAAACTAATTGGGTAACCAAAGTGTTAAACTCATTAAGATGGTTGGACACAATTCCACTTTCTTTCATTTTTAGGTTATATAACTTCTTCATAATAAATACCTTATTAGACGCTGAAGCCATCTCATACATTGAGGAAAGTTTTTCCCACAATTCTTTCAAAGTCTTCTTTGCTGAGACATTAAACAATATGTTACTGGACAATGAGAGAAAAATCGTAGCTCTTGCATTCTTATCCATCTTCTCCCACTCTTCATCCGGCATTAAACTTGGCAACTTTGCTTTCCCATCAAGCAAGAGTGAGAGGTACTACTTTATCAGCAATGACTCCATTTGCACCTTCCACAAATTGATGCATTCTTCCTTTTCTCTTCACCTCTTGAACCACGTGTATCACTTCTGCATCCTTATTTTTCAACTTCTTTGAAACATTCTCAGGTGCCTCCATCTGGTGCTCTCCAGGGCCCTTTTAGAAACTTTTATTGCAGCTATTATTCATGGTGGGGAGTCAAAAATCTTATTTTAATGAAACTTTACTTCATTATTAACCATGGCTTGCTTCATAAACTTTTAGCTGGAGGGACCCACATCATGTTTCAACTTTAATAAAGATTTTAATCTTTATTTAAAACTAAATCTCTTCCCGTGAGCTTCAGAGACATTAATATTTGAAACTAAAATAAAGCATTAGCTTTATGAAAGGGGCCCACTGGGTTAAATGAAACTCTTTATTAAAATATACTTTATCTTTGTGACACATGTGATGCCTTATGAAATAAAATAAAATTACTTTATTTCCTATCCTCTGCTGCCCCCACGTGGCTCATTCCACTGCATCATTTAGCTTCTCTTCTTTTTTTTTCTCACACTTATCATCTTCCGCTTAATTCTGAGTCTCTTTCAAGCATACTCGAGTACCTCCAAGTGTTGTTCTTCGGAGCTTGCTTCTCAAAGACCTATTTCTCCTTTCAATCCTCCACTACCGTTAGATATCTTTGCATCTTATGGTGACTATTCAGCTGCACTATGAATAGGAGGACTGATACATTAAATTTTTGAAATGGTGTGAAAAAAATTGTCACCAATTCTTGGTGACTGGATGGGAAAATAGGCTTGCCTATTTGGAACCCATAATTTCTAGTTTTGCAAAATTAGTGCCTTATCCAATGGGCGATAAAGTCAAATTACTCTGAAACTGAAACATCCATGACATTGAACTCTGTAGCCATCATTATGCAACCATACTGATGCAAAAGATGAAATGAAGCACTGCTGAAAACACACTCTGCAACTAAAATTGACTGATCCTTGAATACTGATCATTAAATCTAAGATACTAAGACAAGATGAACCACTGAGACTGACCAGATCCTCATACACTACAACTAAGACTTATTGAAAGCAAACTAACTAAATCTGAAACTAATGCTATTGCTATAGCTTATTCTAAAACTAATACTAAAATACAGACAATATTGAAAGCATAGGGATATGCCCATTCACTGGGATGGAAAAGTAACTGCCATGCCTGATAATACTTCTCCAATTTATCCACATTGCACTGATAACTGACCAGACAAAATACATGAAAAAGTATAATAGAAACTTGTACCTTTTTACCTCTTTGCTCTCCAGAAGCTCATTATTGGTATGAAAACACCAGTCAGGCTGATCAACATGATGTTCTTGCTTCAGAGGAGGGTGGGAAGGAGAAACCAGGCATTGAAATTTGTTCCTCTATTTGCAATTGAAAATTTTTGTCAATAATACCCTATCAGTGACCTCTTTTGTTGGCCTTTTAACAGGAGGATGACTCATGAAAGTGTCGAGGCTAGGCTTGCAGGTGACAGAATAGCCAATAAGGGTCTTGAACCTGATCGAAATTCCCTCTTGGAGGAAGAAGGGGGTACAATCTAACTCAGTTTGTGACATTGTATGTGACTCTACATTGTGGCATATATCTCTTTGGATCTCATCATCTTGAACCTTTCTTTTCATTTGTCAGTCTTCAACAAAAAGAAGAGAATATCTATAGGGCAAACAGAGCCATCTCCAAGAAAATGAGGTAGTACCTTCCATGCTGTGTCAGGAATTTGACCCTGTTGCTGATGAATAAGAGGACTTGAATCCCAAGTCACAAAAGGTAGATCTCTCTTAATATTTAGGTGCGCATATATACCAGGGGCTTCCATGGTTTGCAGGAGCAAAGATCTGAGAAAGAGCCTTCAGTAGAGTTGCTAGATGGATGATTCATGCTCCTATGAGCAGATATCTCTGTGATTTTCCATCAAAATCAAAGAATGCAGAACAAAGATTCACTGAAAACAAAGAATAAAGTTTTTGAATCTAGTCCCCCCGAGTGTACCAAAACCTATTGATGCATAAATCTGTGGGTTTAATCCAGCAGGAACATGGAAAACTCTAAAACGTAGGATTGCTTCTCAGGATGACCTCCAGATTTTGAGGAAGTTGGCTCTTCTATTTTCAAAGGGAGTTTGGAGAAAGGTTAGAAAGAAAAAGAGATTTGCAGAAATGAATGCCTAGATATAAGGCGATACGCTAGATTTGAAATGACTAGTTGCACAATGATTAAACCCTGAAAGATTTACTGAAAATCAAAGAACATAATGCATGATTGAACCTAGTTTGTGAGTAGATTTAATAGAGGTAAAAGAAATAGAGAAATTAGAAGCAAGAAACACAGATATCCAAATATGCACAGAACACCATCTCATTATTTGAATAGTAACAAATTACAGAGGCAAAAGTTACTATATAAAGTAAAATATTACATTCTCTTGAAAGAAATAATTGCTAAGGCAAAAAGAAACTCTGTCTGCTGGCTACATAAAATCTTTGATCTGAAAAAACTGTATGTCGAACTCTATCTGTATGAAGAACTCTTTTGTATCTATCTCTTAGATCTACATTTATAGCCTGAAAAATAAAACCCTCTGAAGATCTTTTGTAACTGAAAATCTTTCCCAACTGTTAAAATATCTAAAACTGAAATTTTTCGCAAAATCTGGCATAAAATCCGGCAGTGACTATATCTACAACTAAACTCAGTCTTTCATGGCTTCAAAATATTTCCTTGCCTCTATTCTTTACCAACATGAAAAAATAATTCCCGTCGCTCTATTCTTTACTGCAGCGTGAAAAATAAAGATGGCATGAATAATTTTAGGGCTGCATCCTTTTACTTCCTGTGAGGAATCAAAATTTATATTTTAATAAAGTTTCACTTTATTATTTGGTGTGTCTTTTAAAACCAAGAGACTCTTTCCCTTTTATTTAATAAAGCATTTAGCTTTATATAATGGGCCCACTGGGTTAAATGAAACTCTTCATTATATTTTAGCATTTTCTAGTCTTCCCATGACACATTTGCATTAATAAAATTAAATGAAACATTTAATTTCCCTCTTTGGGTTGCTCCACATGGTTTACTTCGATGCATTCTTTCCTTTCTCTTCACTGCTTGAGCCACATGTATCACTTCCGCGCCTTGTTTTTCAACTTCCTTGAAACATTCTCGGGTGCCTCCATTTGGCACTCTCTGGAGCCCTTTTAGAAACTTTTATTGCAGATTTTATTCATGGTGAGGAGTTAAATTTTTTATTTTAATGAAACTTTACTTCATTATTAACTATGGCTTGCTTCATAAACTTTTTGCTGGAGGGACCCACATCATGTTTCAACTTTAATAAAGATTTTAATCTTTATTTAAAACTGAATCTCTTCCCATGACCTTCTGAGACATTAATATTTGAAACTAAAATAAAGCATTAGCTTTATGAAAGGAGCCCACTGGGTTAAATGAAACTCTTTATTAAAATATACCTTAGCTTTGTGACACATTCGATGCCTTATGAAATAAAATAAAATAACTGTATTTCCTCTCCTCCACTGCCCACACGTGGCTCATTCTGCTACATCCTTTAGCTTCTCTTTATTGCTTCTCCCACTTGTCAGCTTCCGCTTAATTTTGAGTCTCTAACAAACATGCTCGGGTGCCTCCAAGTGTCATTCTCTAGAGCTTGCTTCTTAAAGACCTATTTCTCCTTTCAATCCTCCACTGCCATTAGATCTCTTTGCATCTTACAGTGACTATTTGGCTGCACCATGAATAGGAGGACTGATACATTGAATTTTTGAAATGGTGTGAAAAATTTCTCACCATTTGCCAACAAGCTATACCATTTAGCTTTGTTACCAATTCTAAATAAAAGAAGAGAAAAATAAAGGTGCTGCAAACAGAGCAATAACTGATAAGAAATACAAACAAAGACAAGACATTGGAATTTATGGTGGTTCACCAAATAATGGCTACATCCACAATGAGCAGAGGAATATTATTATTATCAATAGTTCTTACAATAGATATAGCAGCATATATAATATCTTATCCCACATCACATGAAGAATGTGAAGAGTCAACAATAGGAGGGAAATCATATGGAGTCCATTGGGCTTTAGTTCTAACAATCTCCCACTTGAAGTCCAACAGATGCTGTAACTCACCAAACATTCCCCTACTTTAAACTTACTATCACATCTTAACCAGACCAAGAGAAGTCCTAGCAAATTCAAACTTCTCTTTGGGAACTACTTTGGTCAAGATATCTTCCGGATTGACTTTTGTGTCAATTTTTGTAACCCATAACTTGCCCTTTTCAACCACATGACAAATGAAATGAACATGTATGTCAATATGTTTAGAAAGATGCTAAGATGAATGATTGTGAGCCATAAAAATGGTGCTGCTACTATCACAAAACAAAACATAATCACTTTGTTGACATCTCAAATCACTAAACAACCATTGTAACCAAAGCATCTCCCTGGCACCATCAGAGAGAGCCATATACTCAGCTTTGGCGGAAGAAAGAGAAATGGAATGTTGCAACCTAGAAACCCAACTAACGGAAACTCCAGCAAACATGAAAAACATAACCAGTAGTAGAGCTCCGCTTATCTAAATCTCTGGATAGATCAGAATTAGTGAAACTATGTAAGTATACATTATTCCCACCAAAATATAAAGCATAATCTAAAGTACCTTTAAGATACCTTACTATCCATTTGACCACTTCCTAATAAGGTTTACTGGGATTGCTCATGAATCTACTCACAACTCCCACTGCATGAACAATATTAGGACAAGTGGAGACCATGACATAGATAATACTCCAACTACAAATGTATAAAGGATACCCTGCATAAACTCCTTATTCTCTTGTGTTTTAGGACACAAATCAGAAGATAAACGAAAATGGCCAGCAAGAGGACTAGAAAAAACCTTCACACCAACCATACTAAATCTGTCTACAACTTTGTCAATATACACCTTTTGTGACAATTTGATCTCCTTCTTTCATCTATCCCTAGTGATGGTCATTCAAAGAATTTTATTGGTTGCACCTAAGTCTTTCATAGCAAATCTCTTAGCTAATTATTCCTTCAACTCAAAAACAATCCTCATACTAGTATCGGCTACCAAAATGTCATCAACGTAGAGCAAAAGAATAATGAACTCAAAATTAGGAAGATGCTTGTAATAGACACAATGATCTGATTCACACCTTAAGAAGGTTTGCTCAATCATGAAGCAATCAAACTTAAGATACCATTGCCTCGAGGCTTGCTTGAGCCCATACAAACTGCGCTTCAACCTACAAAAAAGATGTTCTTGTCCCTATTTTGTAAACCTTTTTGGCTGCTTCATGTACAACTCTTCATCAACATCACCATGTAGAAAAGTAGTCTTGACACCCAACTGGTCAATTTTAAGGTCCCAAATTGCTACCAAACCCAAAACTGCCCGGATTATGGTCATTCTCACAACTGATGAGAAAATCTAATTAAAATCTATCCCTTTTTGTTGATCATACCCCTTGACAACTAGTTTGACACGATAATGTTTCTTGCCTCAATCTTCCTCTTTTAACTTGTATACCCAACGATTCTTTAAGGGTCTTCGATTAGGCAGAAGTTGTACTAAATCCCAAGTGTTATTAGCTTGCAATGAATTTATTTTATCTTGCATCACCTCCTTACATTTTGTAGAATCAATTTCTTTGCAAGCCTCTTTGTAAGTAACTGGTTCAAGTTGATCAGAAATCAAAAGTTCAGGCTCTTCCTCCTCTGAATACAATAATTCATTATCTAAGAATTTAGAAGGATGCCTCCTCTCCTTGGTAGACCTCCTTAAAAGAGGACCCTACTGTTGCAAATTTGAGTCTTCCAAATTCATTCTCTGTAACTGATTTTGAATATTTTCTATCTCATTTTGCAAATTACCTTTGTTCTAAACATTTTCTTCACGACTTTGCCTCTATATATCTACAAGTTGCATAGTCCCCTATGCTTGCACATTTTCTTGTGCTTGTGTAAATTCTCCAAAGTTTTGCCCTTGTACACCAATCGGTTGAGGCAAAAAAAACCAAGAATTAGCATGTAGAGGATGCATAGAAGTTATTGCAGGGGGTATGTAAGTTGTAATAGGTGGCACATGAGCAATTGAAGGCAACGATTCATTCCCAGAAGGCTATGTTTGAACTAGGGCTGGCTGCGAAAAAGAAGTAGTCATTGAAACCTCTGAAGGCAAAGAGTGTGGTTGCAGACCAATGGAAAGAGGCAGCATTAAAGATTGAAAGAGGTGCTTTTGAAAGTGAGAGGTGTGTTGAACATTTGAAGGCAGTGCATGAGAAGTAGACTACATATCAACATGAGAATGTTGTAGTTGGTGCGTAGATGAAATTGGAGGTGAGGTATTGACTATTGAATATTGCAATGTATTTTCTATTAGCAGCGTAGAACAAGAGGAGTGAGAATGGGAAGTATCAAACATCTCTGTTTCATATTGAGAAGACTTTTCAACAGTCTACAAACTACTTAGAGGAAGCTGCGTGTTAATTGAGGATGATATAGGGACATTTACACATATTGGGCAAGACTGAAGAGGGGTGCCAAAACTTTGAGGCTGAACACAAATAGTTGTAGGTTGAAAACTAATAGTTGGAACAATGCCCTGCCTCTTAGCCACATGATTTCCATTATCAAACAAATCAACTGATATATAATCATTTGAAGATGTGTTTTCTTTGTACAAACCTGGGAAGACTTTTTCATTAAAGATGACATCTTGACTGTGAATAATCTTTTTGGCCACAATATCCCATGGCCTGAATCCATTTTGATCCTTGCTATACCCACAAAAAAACACTTCTACAATTTGGGGTCCAATTTGGAGCGCTTCTCCTTGGGAACAAGAGAAAACACTTCACATCCAAACACCCGTAGATGACTGTAAGAGATTTGTTTGTACAACCACCTCTCCTCAAGAATGTCAAAATTTAATCAAGATGAAGGACCCTAATGAATTAGATAAACCAATGTGCTGCAAGCTTCTGCCCAAAACGCTTTTCCCAGTCTAGTATTGGAAAGTATACATCGTACTTTTTCCAAAATCATTCTATTTAACCTCTCTGCAGCACCATTTTCTTGAGGTGTAAAAGGAACAACTTTAACTCTTCAAATACCATTTTCGACACAAAAATTATCAAACTCTAGTGAGAAAAATTCACCACCATTATCCGTTTGTAAACATTTGATGTTATGCCCACTTTGATTTTCAACTAAAGCAAGTTAAAATTTTTGAATTTACTAAACACTTCAGGTTTTTTGTTGAGCATAAAAATCCAAACTTTCCTAGTGTAGTCATTAAGGAAAGTTAGAAAATAGTTAGCACCTCCAAGAGAGGTTGCCTCAGTTGGTCCAAAGACATCTGAGTAAACAAGCTCCAAAGGTGAGGTTTTCTTTTCACAACCCATCTTCAAGAAGATGACCCACTCTTGCTTGTCATAAAGACAATGTTGGCAAAATTCCAAATCCACGGATTTCAAACCTGGTAATTATTCTCTTTTGATCATCACTTCAAGGCCTTTCCTACTGATATGTCTGAGCCTTTGATACCAAAGCTCAGTTTTTCTATCCACCACTACCATAGCAACTCCCACTTGAGAGTCATTCTCAAAAACATATAGATTGTCCACTCTATTTCCTTTGGCAATCTACAAGACTCCCTTAGTTACTTTCCACAAATCTAAAGAGAAAGACATATTGCAGCCTTGTAAAAAATGTTGGCTTATAGAAATCAGATTTCTCTTAAGGTTTGTAACATGTCTAACATCTTGTAAAAGCCATTTGCCTCCATTCTTTGATTGCAAGAGAACATCACCTTTGACAATGATCTCACATGATTTGTTATCCCCTGAGTAAACTTTTCCAAACTATTCTTCTTGATAGTTTGAGAAGGCATTTGTACAAGAGGTGGCATGAAAAGAGGCACTCGAATCTAGAACTCACAAATCTGAAATAGCTTCACTTGTGGATAAAACCAAAAACTATCATCCTTGTCATAGGTAGTATTAGCCTCACTGTCTTTTACCTTCTCTTGTACCTTCTTATAGGAATAACAATTTCTTTTGGTGTGGCCAGCCTTACCACAAAACCAACAGTCGCCAATTCTACCTCTGGCTTTTAACCTTTTAGTAGATTTTGATCTTCTTCTGTTATTATATTTGCCTCTATTTTGAGGCCTTCCTCTACTAACAATAGTTAGGGCTTCACCGAAAGAAGTTTCTTGGTTCTTCCTTTGCATATCTTTGTTGAGGAGTGTAGCTGCAACATCATCAAACTTCAATTTACTTTTGGCAACCACTGATGTGCTCACTGCCATCACAACTCCTTCCAAACTACTAGGTAGCAAGCACAATAATGAAATTGCCTTAATCTCATCATCCAGGCTAATACTCACTGAAACTAATTGGGTAACCAATGCGTTAAACTCATTAAGATGGTTGGACACAATTCCACATTCTTTCATTTTCAAGTTATATAACTTCTTCATAATAAATACCTTATTAGACGCTGAAGCCATCTCATATGTCGAGGAAAGTTTTCCCACAATTCTTTCGAAGTCTTCTTTGCTGAAACATTAAACAATACGATATCAGATAGTGAGAGGAAAATCCTAGCTCTTGCCTTCTTATCCATCTTCTCCCACTCTTCATCTGGCATCGAACTTGGCTTCTTTGCTTTCCCATCCAGTGCGAGTGAGAGGTCCTACTTGATCAGCAATGACTCCATTTGCACCTTCCATAGACTAAAATTCTGACCTGAGAATTTCTCAGTCTTCGCTTCCTCCATAACTCAGGAAATTCAACACCAATTTTCCCAACCAGCTATATCGTCTATCTCTGATACCAATTGTAAATAAAAGAAGAGAAAAACAAAGGTGTAGCAAATAGAGAAATAACTGATAAGAAATACAAACAAAGACAAGACACTGGAATTTATCATGGTTCACTAAATAATGGCTACATCCACACTGAGTAGAGGAATATTATTATTATCAACAGTTTTTGCAATAGATACAACAGCATATATAATGTCTTATCCCACACCACATGAAGAATGTGAAGAGTCAACAATAGGAGGGAAATCATATGGAGTCCGTTGGGGTTTAGTTCTAACACAATTATGGGTTGGCTAATAGTTGTCTTACCTGAATGACTAAATAAAATTCATTGTGTATGCGTATACCAGTTGAGGTAGTCTTTTTGCGAAGATATTTTAATGAAAGTGGAGAACAATTTATCTAATAGTTATTTTCTTCATTATTTTCTTCATCTATTTTTGTTTTGATGTCTTTTATAGCTCGGTTGAATCATAATTTCTTTCTTATTGTTGACCCTACCCATTTTTAGGCTACGTATAATTTTTTAACATGTATATGAAAATAAACAAGCTTAAGGCTTATTGACTACTTACCTCTTGGTTTTAGCTAATGGTTTTGGGAAACTATTTATGGTTTTTTGGCTATCTTTGCATATATATTGGACCTAGATGAGGAGAGGTAAGGAGTTTTTCATTGCAGCATTATACTGTTGGATTTCCTCCAAAGGAGAAAGACGTAGATCTCCATGTGTTAAGGTTCTAAGCCTACACGTGTATTGTAACATGTTTATTGTTACAGATTAATACATTGTTTCAATACTTCGAAGTGTGAGGTTTTCAACCCAAAAGAGTTTTCCCCACATATACTGGTGTCTCTTCTCCTATATCTATTCTTCTTTTATTCTCCGTTCTTATTATTAGAAGTGTTGATTTACATGTCGTTATGCTGCTAAAATTTACTTAGATCTAAAATTTGCATTGCTTTCCTCTGAGGGTTGATGTGGAAAATTAATCTATGCCCTAATTCCACTTTATGAGCATAGTTGTATGTTCTTGCATCAAGTAATTTTATTAAAAAAACCATACGATACTCTATGTGCATACTAGCTAATTTTCCTTAGACAATGCCCCTCAATGCAATAAAAAGGAAAGGTTCAAGTGAGCCTAAGGATTGTTGGGATAAGGTGCCATTAACCTTTTAAATCCCAATATTGTATTTATTCTATTTATTATATGTAATTTGTAATTACCCATGAGGAGATGTAATAGTTTCACTGATAGTGGTAATTTTGGAGTAACCAGAGGTAATTACGGAGTGACTTTTACTGTTGGCAAATGTAAAAACTCAAAGTAAATGAGGGTAGGCATGCTCCCTTGAGGAATATACTATTTTTGGCATATATGACAACTGTCATAATGTTTGGTAAGTGAATCTATGACAACTGCAAGTTGTCATAAGATTCTAAGATTCTATGACGCATATGATGGATATGTTATTTGTATGTTTGCTATATTTACCCAAAGTTCCTATCTTGGAAAGATACTCTTTTGTAAAATCTATGATGGTTATGATGCATCATAAGATGTTGTAAGAGGCCATATTAAGTCTTGGGCCCCCAACCTTTGCATGGCTATTTTTGGACAAGTGTAAGATGCTTGTAAGATGGTAATTAATGTTTACAGGTTGGAGAATCTTAGGAGAGAGAAGGTGAATGCCTAGAATGGAGTGGAAAACATTTCTATAAGTATTTGCCATGTATTTGTTTCTCCAATACAGATTTTAGGTACTTAGGTGTTGTCGAAATGCTGTCAGATTGAAGACTTGTGGAGAGAGTTGTGTAGTTGATGTATTGTACAATCTTGTTGAGATTAATACAAATTTGTACCTCTTTCATGGTGGAGTTTTTTCTTAGCCGCAAGGGTTTTCTCCACGTAAACACTATGTCATTGTGTTGAGTTCTTCATGTTTGGCATTTTCTCTATAGTGGGTTTTATGTTTTGTTACAATCTCCATTGTTAATGCACACTTAAAGATTGCTGAAATTTATTCGAATCAGATTTCCATTGAAGTAGTGTTGCTTTCATTTCTAACAGTTGGTATCAGAGCCTAGCCAACTTTGACTCTTGGGTGGTAGTGTGGAAGATGTAGCTACAGTGGGAGATTTGGTTGTGTTTATTTTGCAAATCTTGTGTTGTTATTATGGTTGCATCCACCATTGCATCAACCTCTCGAATGGACATTGAGAAGTTCAACAGAACAGGGTATGAGTTGTGGAAGCTAAAAATGGAAGATTTGTTGGAAGAAAGAAACCAATGGTTGGCTATTGAAAAAGAGAAGAAACCTGATGATGTCTCTTTAGATGAGTGGGCTAGACTAGATAAGAAGGCACGGGGAACCATTCATTTCTGTCTTTCAGATTATGTGCTACTGAATGTCACAAAGGAAGAGACCGCATACAAATTATGGAATCGGTTGGGTGAGATCTACCAAGCCAAGAGTATGGTAAATAAACTTTATTTAAAAAGAAATTTTTTTTTTCAAAACAAAAGAGTGTGAGTCGGTTGCAAAGCATTTAAATTCTTCTAATTTGTTGATGAGTCAGCTTGCTTCAGTAGATGTTGAAGTTGATGAGGAAGATAAATGTATCTTGCTTCTTTTCTCTTTGCCTGAATCATGGGAAAATTTTATTTTGGCTATCACTGCTAACCTCGTAGATCCAAAGTTGGATGCTCTTGTTGTAATTTTACTGGCACAAGAATTGAGGAAGAAGAGTTTAGATAGTTCAGGTGATGCTCTCAGTATCAAGGGAAGGTCTAAGGAAAGACGACTAAAGGGAGATCAGAAAGGGGCTAAGGACAAATCCAAGGGCCGGTCTAAGACTCCTGGTAAAAAGAACAGAGTTAAGTGTTGGAACTGCGGTAAAAGGGGACATGTGAAGGAGTGCAGAAACCCTAAGAAACAGTGGGAGAGTGCTTCAGATAAGTCCTCAAATGTAGGTGAAGAAGTTTTACTTTCTACATGTAATCTTGTTTCTAATGATCATTGGTTGGTTGACTCAGGATGCTCGTTTCATATGACCCTGCATAAGGAATGGTTCTCCACATATAAAGAATATGATGGAGGTAATATCTACCTTGGTGACAACTCTTCATATCTGATTGTCAGGAAAGGAAAGGTATTGTTGTGTTTCAGTGATGAGAGGATTAAAACCCTCCCTAGTGTTTTGCATGTTCCTAGATTAGCTAGAAATTTGATTTCAGTTTTGAAGTTAAATGATTTGGGAATGCATGTGACATTTGACAAGCATGGCTGCAGATTGGTGAGAGGAAACTTGGTGGTGTAGACACTAAAAAGTATCCTCATGTCGCAAATGTGACAGGACAATTTCTCCTTCCATTTCCATAATTCATTTAATTCAATTCCATCATTTGTAATCATTTATCCATGTGTCTTCTATAATTAAATAATTAATCCTAATTGATTATTTCATTATTCATAAGGTTCCCTTCACTTGATTTATTCAAACAAATAAACTAAATCCCAAAATCCCCTTTCACATGTCCCCTTCCTCAAATGAATTAAATAAACTAACCAAGTTTATTTAATTTAAACATCCTCCATCTCATCATATTTATGAATTTTAAATTCACTTTCATCCTCTTGTGATGAGAAAAGCCTAACTCATCCCAACCCTCCATTTTCAACTCTCAATCCTAGCCCTTCGTTCAAATCAACCTCCTCTATAAAACACCTCTTTTAGCTTCATTTTCATGTCTTACACTCCCATTTTTCTCTATTAGTTTCATTTTTCCTCCCTTATGGTTATTTTCATCTCAAATTAGTTGTAAACCCTCCAAAGTCTTGCTAATCATACTCAAGAGCTTCTCATGATATTGCATGAACATGCAAATCTGAGAACACAATGCAAAGATGGAGGAGGAAAATAGAAGTTAGTCAATGTTAGCTTAGATTTTTATTGTTTTTTGTGTTTATTTGATTTCTTTCTAAGCTTACTTGAATTCTATTGCAATTAGGGTTTGATAGTTTGTTATTTTTTACTGTAAACCTAGTTTTTCGCTAGCACAGGTGGTAGCAAAATGGAAGAGATTCAGGAACTTGTTTAAGCTTGAAGCCACTACAGTATGTAATGCCTCTTATGTTTTTGAGGCTTTTGAAAACACTTGTATGTTGTGGCACTGTAGATTGGGCCACACAAGTAATAATGTATTGAAAACTATTAAGAATAAAGAATTGTTGAATGGTTTCTCTTATTCTGATGAGCATTTTAATTTCTGTGAGCATTGTGTATTTGGTAAACAAAATAGAAAATCATTTCCTTCAGGAAGTAATAGAGCAAAAGAGAAATTAGAAATTATTCATATGGACGTGTTTGGGCCTGTGGATAATGAATCTATTGGAAAATCTCGTTATTTTGTCACCTTCATTGATGACGTATCTAGATTTACATGAATTTATTTTATAAAACATAAATATAAAGTTTTCACTAAGTTTAAAGAATTCAAAGTCTTAGTAGAGAACCAATTAGGTTTAAAGATAAAAATATTAAATTCTGACAATGGAGGGGAATATTGCTCTAAGGAATCTGATGATTTTTGTAAGCATGCAAGTATAATCAGACAAAAGACAACTCCGTATACACCACAACAAAATTGTGTTGCAAAAAGGATGAACCAAACAATTATGGAAAGAGTTAGAAGTATGCTTAGTGATGCACAGTTGGATAAATGCTTTTGGGCAGAGGTTGTGTGTACTAGTTGCTACTTGATAGATAGATCTCCTTGTAAGGCTCTTGATATGACACCTTATGAAGTGTGGATAGGTAAGAAACCTTCTATTTCACATTTAAGGGTTTTTGGATGTGAGGCTTTTGTTCATGTGCCTAAGGAAAAGTGATATAAGTTGGATCCAAAGGCTAAAAAACATATATTTATTAGATATGGTGGTAATGTCAAAGGTTATAAGTTTTGGAATCTACTAACCCGCAAGATTATCTTTTCTAGAGATGTTATTTTTAGGAAAATTAGAGCTATTTCTGAACCTAAGCAACCAAAAGAAAAAAATGAAAAGGTAAAGAGAGTGCACTTTGAGTTAGAGCAGAAAGATGTACCTCAGGAAAAACAAAATGTTGGATTAGGGGCTGAAGAAGAAGAAGATTCAAGTAGTTCTGATGAAGATGAGTTTATAGTTACAGAAGAAGTTGTTGCAGATGATCATACAGAAGAATGAGTAGAGTCTCTTACTCCACCCTTGAGGAGATCTAAAAGACAACAAAATCCAATTGGCAGGCATAGACCACCAAATTACCATTGTGTATATGCTTTATTGAGAACTAACAATGAACCTAGATCCTACAAGGAAGTTATTTCTATAGATTACAGTGAGTCTTGGCAATTAGGCATGCATGAGGACATGATGGCTTTAGACTCTTGTAACACCTGGGATCTTGTTTGTTTTCCCAAAGGAAGAAAGGCCATAGGTTGTATGTGGGTCTTTAAGAAGAAGTTTGGAGCAGACAGTTCATTGGAGAAGTACAAGGCTAGACTAGTAGCCAAGGGCTACTCCCAGAGAGAGGGAATTGATTTTGGTGAGATATTCTCTCCTGTTGCTAAATTGACTTTGATAAGGTTTCTCTTATCCATTGCTATAGATTATGATTTAGAGATTGAGAAAATGGATGTTAAGACTACGTTCTTGCATGGAGATCTTGAAGAAGAAATTTATATGCAACAACCTATAGGTTTTGAGGTAAAAGGAAAAGAACATTGGGTTTGCAGGTTAAAGAGGTCTCTTTATCGTCTGAAACAGTCTCCCAAAATGTGGTATCAAAAGTTTGATTCATTTGTTTTGAAATTGGGTTTTGTTAAAAGCAAAGAAGATCATTGTGTTTACATTCATTGTGTTGATGATTCTATACTGGTTATTGATTTGTATGTTGATGACATGTTATTTTTTAGCAATACTAAGGGTATGATCAGTGAGCTTAAAGCCCAACTTTCAGGTGCATTTGACATGAAGGATCTTGGAGCTGCCAAGTATATTTTGGGAATGGAGATTAGAAGGGATAGAGTTAACAGAAAGCTTTGGTTGTCACAAAGTAAGTATGTGAATACTATTTTGTAGAGGTTTAGTTTGCAAGATTGTAACCCAGTTAGAGTTCCTTTACCCATTGGTACTAAGCTTTCATTAGATATGTGTCCAAAGACTGAGGATGATTTTGAGGATATCTCTAATGTGCCATATGCTAATGTTGTATAGAGTTTGATGTATGTAATGGTTTGTGCTAAACCAGATATTGCCCAGCAGTGGGAGTTTTAAGCAAATTTATGTCTAACCCTGGTAGACAGCATTAGAATTATGCAAAGAGGGTGTTTAAATATCTTGCAGGTACTCCTGATCATTGTTTGGTTTATTCTGGTACTGATAGTGCTGATAAATCTTTGGACATACAGGGTTTTTATTGATGCAGATTGGGCAGGTGACTTAGATAGTCAAAGGTCCACTAGTGGCTATGTGTTTACTCTGTTTGGAGGTGTAGTGAGTTGGATGAGTAAGAGGCAGCCCACAATTGCTTTTTCCACCATAGAAGTAGAGTATATGGCTGCTACTCATGTCTCTAAGGAGGTAGTTTGGTTGAGCAGACTGTATACAAGTATTGGTTTTGATTGTAGAATCATTCAGATTATTTGTAATAGCCAGAGTGCTATTTGTTTGGCCAAGAATCCCATGTATCATGCTCGGACTAAGCATATTGATGTTCAGTATCACTTTGATCAAGAGTTGGTTGCAAATGGAGAGATTGAGCTAAAGATAGACACTTAGGAGAATGTTGCAGATTCACTAACCAAGCCTTTGAGCACAGAGAAGTTCATATGGTGCAGAGAGGCCATGGGCCTTGTTTCTAGTGCTTGATTATTTTTCATTTGATTTCCTATGGGTTGGTTTACAATGTATAATGTTAAGTGGGAGAATGTTGGGATAAGGTGCCATTAACTTTGTAAATCCCAATATTGTATTTATTCCATTTATTATATGTAATTTGTAATTACCCATGAGGAGATGTAATAGTTTCACTGATAGTGGTAATTTCAGAGTAAGGGAGGTAATTACAGAGTGACTTTTACTATTGGCAAATGTAAAAACTCAAATTAAATGAGGGTAGGCATAATCCCTTAAGGAATATACTATTTTTTGCATGTATGAAAACTGTCATAATGTTTGGTAAGTGAAACTATGTCAGCTACAAGTTGTCATAAGATTATGAGATTCTATGACACATATGATGGATATGTTAGTTGTATATTTTCTATATTTAGCCCAAGGTTCCTATCTTGGGAAGATACTCTTTTGTGGAATCTATGATGGTTATGATGCATCATAAGATGTTGTAAGAGGCCATATTTAGTCTTGGGCCCCCAACCTTTGCATGGATATTTTTGGACAAGTGTAAGATGCTTGTAAGATAGTAATTAATGTTTACAGGTTGGAGAATCTTAGGAGAGAGAAGGTGAATGCCTAAAATGGAGTGGAAAATATTTCTATAAGTTTTTACCATGTATTTGTGGCTACAATACATATTTTAGGTACTCAGGTGTTGCTGGAATGCTGTCGGATTGAAGACTTGTGGAGAGAGTTGTGTAGTTGATGTATTGTACAATCTTGTTGAGATTAAAACAAACTTGTGCCTCTTTCCTGGTGGATTTTTTTTTACTCGCAAGGGTTTTCTCCATGTAAAAATTGTGTCATTGTGTTGAGTTCTTCATGTTTGGCATTTTCTCTGTAGCGGGTTTTATGTTTTGTTACAATCTCCATTGTTAATGCACACTTAAAGATTGCTGAAATTTATTCAAATCAGATTTCCATTGAAGTAGTGTTGCTTTCATTTCTAACAAGAATGTAAGATATAGGCATGAAACCTTTTATCAATTAATAGGCCATGTATAGGCAAGATAATGTCCTAATGTGCAATGATATATAAAAAGGGAAGGCTTGATGTCCCCCAATGCAATAATGAGGGAAGCATGATGTTCCCAAATAGGAAGGCCTGATGCCCCCTAGTGCAATAAAGGCATGGAAGAGGCTTGACAAATGAAGTAGAGTGTAAGGATGATTAAAGCAATGAATACAATAGTAAGAGTGTCAAAGAAGTCTATAGATCCTTAAAACATATCTTCAATCATGTCCTTTGAGGTTAGTGCCCTATGATGGAGGAGTTGCAACAAAAACTTAGTATGGAGTGGCAAAGAAGAATCTCAAAAATGTAAGAATGCAAAAAGATAGTGAGGACGACCAAAAAGACAACTTTCCCAATTTGTGAATTTTATAAAATTTATTGAACAAGATGCTCATTGAGAAAACACAGTAAGACAACTTAGGTCTTGTGATGACCATTGGCAAGAGTCTCAAATTCAAAATGATCTTTAAGGATAGAGTTGTAGATGCAAGAAAAGGATGGTTACAATAGAGCTCTCGTTTGCTTGGCACAACTTCAAGGTCTTTAAAGCTCAGAATTGGGTGAAATGAAACCTAAACATGACTAGAAGGATAAAGTGGTGTGAAGTATGCAACAGGTACCTCATTAGTTTGGGGACATTTGTCCTTGATCATAAAATCACCATGGCAATTATCCTTGGTTTCTTATAAAAAATATAAAATCATGACAAAATGTCATGATCCCAATCGTCTATTTTTTTCAAACTACAAATCCTTGAAGCTTGTGACAGCTTGTCACCAAGAACATGAAAGCTCAAGATTATAACGTGTAACAATCTCGATGCTCTATCATTGCAATCCACATAACTACATAGTGTTGTTTTGCCTTTGTCATGTTGCAACATGACAAAGGCAAAACAAGACTACATAGTTATGTGGATTGCAATAACAGAGCACCAAGATTGTTACATGTTATAATCTTGCATGTCATGGTCTTGGCCACCTAACAAATGCTACTAGTTGACTCCTTCAACATAGCTCATTGATGGTTCTTTTGGTGAACTTAGGCTCGCTGCAGTTGATTTCTCTCCATTTCTTCAAACTCTTTGATCTCAGTCTATTAAGGGGTACAACAGAGGATGTTTGATTCCATCTGATTTGATTGGATCTAATGTCCACATTTGGATTTGAAACTCCTCATCTACTCCTTTGCAACATTTGGAACAATTTTCATAGAAACATGAATTCAATCTCTTGTATCAATTTAAATTCAATTGTGAAAGTACGATGTTATGTCCGCAAGGTCCCAATTGTCGAGAAGTTTCTTGGGTGAAATATCTGGAGGCATTACACTATGAAAATATTAGGCTTTTTCCAAACTCTGTCCCAAAGGACACCAATAAAGAGAAAAGGATTAAATTTAAACAGGCATATTCACTTGAAATATTCTAGAAGACATTATTTGAGCATCTCATATCATATAATATTTAATGTCAACCCATCGGCTCGACTTTGGCCAATTGTTGTGTATTTGAGTTGTTTAGGCATGCAATATGGATGCTAGAGATAACTCGTAGGGAATGTTGGCCCATAATAAGTCAAAAATAATTACATCAACGAATGGGATTGCTTATACTTAAAAGCTTCAAATAAAAGAGCTTAGAATAGTTAAAACGGAAATCTATGCAGATAATATATAACGCAGTATATATAACCAAGGCTTAAGAATAAAGATTGTCGTTCTTACTGTTAACAGGTGAAGTCCAACTGTTTCTTGGACATCCGTTATACTGTCCTCTAACACCTCTTTTCTCCTGCAGATGCTCTTCTTGGCAGGAGTTACATCTACTCCTGCAGATGCTCTTCTTGGCAGTGTGAAAAATCTATTGCAGCTACTGATTATTAATTTCCTATCTTATAAGATTATTTGGCTGCCGAAAAATTAATTAATTTACAGCAAATATTAAATAATAATACAGCTGCAATTTCACGGAAAAATCACGGAAATAGAAAAATAAAATCAACACAATGTTTTGGACAAATTGTCCCTGGAAAAACCTCGAAGGGAAAACCAGTCAGCAGATATGAATTTTATTCAACTACAGAAAATCAAGAGATACAAAATTGCTTGCCTCTTACTGGCAGAGCTCTGGAAATTTCTTTCCTGTAAATTCCCTTCCCTCAATTGTTCCTGCTGAAATTGCTCCGGCAATATTTTCCTTCTCCGGCAATTCCACTGCTCTCCAACGCTATCACTGCGCCCTTTGCTTTCACTGCAAATCAATTTGCTATCACCGCAAATTTATTTATTTGCTATCGCTGCAAATACTTCTCGGATCTGTGTTTTCCAAATGCCTATTGATCCTCTTTTATAATCCCCTCATTGGAAACCAATGGCCATGATTTAATTTTAATCAATGGCTAGGATTAATTAGACTCTAAACCCTAATATCTAGAAGTCTCTCGAGAAATCAATTATCTAGGTATGGAGATAATTATTCCAGCTGTGTTTCCAGCCTCGTAATCTCCACCCGAGACTAGAACACCTGTCCAAGCTACACAAAAATTAACACTCCCTCTTAGCGAGGAAGGTGTTCTGCATAACACCCATCTTACCTCTGAAGAAGATGAATTTTGCCTTCCCCAATGCCTTTGTCAAAATGTCTGCTACCTGCTGATCTGTAGGTATATACTGTAGCTAAACAACCCTCCGCTGTACACAATCCCTGATGAAATGATATCTGATGTCTATATGTTTAGACCTATCATGAAACACTGGATTCTCAGATAATCTGATGCAACTCTGATTATCACAGTGTATCACTGTAGTCTCAACCCTCTAACCAAACAAGGCTACTAGCAACTTCCGAAGCCATATAGCCTCACACGTTGCCATGCTAGCTGCTATGTATTCTGCTTCTGCAGAACTCAGAGCCACGGACTTTTGCTTCCTGCTGTACCAAGAGACAACTCCTGATCCCAAACTAAAGCAGCACCCTGAAGTGCTTTTCCTGTCCACCGCACTACCTGCCCAATCTGCATCAGTATAGCCTATCAACTTGATACCATCACCTCGAGCATATCTGATCCCATACTCGATTGTACCACGCAAATACCGCAACACATGCTTTGCCACTATCCAATGCACTCTCTTCGGCTCAACCATGAACTGACTAAGAGAGTTTACTGCAAAGGATATATCTGGCCTAGTGTTGACCAAATACATGAGAGATCCAATCAACATCCTGTATAAGGTGGGGTCTACATCCTTTTCCTTGGATGTGTCTACCTTCTTCCAATTCGTGATCATAGGTGTAGACATGGCTCTGCAATCTTGCATCTCAAACCTCTTCAAGATTTCAATGCAGTATTTCCCTTGTCCAAGGAAAATCTCTCCATCTGTCTGCCACACTTCCATGCCTAGAAAGTAGTGCATAAGCCCTAAATCCTTCATCTCGAACTCTGCTGCAAGGTCCCTCTTGCACTCCTCTATAAGCCCCAGTGAACCTGTTAAAAACAAGTCGTCCACATATAGAACAAGAATGAGAATTTCACCCCCAACCACTAAGTAGTAGAGGTTAGCATCTGCCTCACTCTTCACAAAGCCTATTCCTTGCAAGTATCTATCAATGCGCTCATACCACGCCCTGGGAGCCTGCTTGAGTCCATACAAAGCTTTCTTCAATCTGCACACATGGGTTTCACTGCTGTGTGCTACAAAGCCCTCTGGTTGTTCTATGTATACCTCTTCTAACAATTCACCATTAAGAAATGCCGTCTTGACATCCATTTGATGGATCTGCCATCCCATATGCGCTGCAAGTGAGATTACGGCTCGTATAGAAGTATACCTGGCCACTGGAGCGAATGTCTCCTCATAGTCTATTCCCTCCTTCTGAGAGAACCCCTTGGCCACGAACCTTGCCTTGTATTTCTCGATGCTACCATCTTCACCATGCTTAAACTTATAGATCCAGCGTGATCCAACCACTGCCCTATCTGTCGGTCTAGGCACAACCTCCCACACATCATTCTGCATTATTGAGGTATATTCCTCAACCATCGCATCTTGCCACACTTGTTGTTGTGCAGCCTCCTAATAGCTAGAAGGCTCACTATCTACCAACTGACTAACCAATGCCACATAGTCATTATACCTAGCTGGTTGTTTCCGCTGTCTATTACTCGTCCTAGGAGCTCCCACAAACTCCTGAGTATCCTTATGTGTCTGTTGAACCTCACGGTTCCTCCTGTCAACTATAGAGGATGAAATATCAAACTCCATATCTTCTTGATGCATCTCTTGGATTTGCTATATCTATTGCTCCATACTCTGCGAACTCTCAGCACCTGAGCCTGTGCTTGTACTAGTAACTGTACTTGTGCTTCACTGCCCCTGTTCTGGTTGAACAATCCTTGGAGCTTCTGTTGGCTGCTCATTCTGATCATCTGCTGGCAAATCTCTGGACCTCCTATATGCCTTGTCCTCCATGAATTTGACATCACGCCTGACTATAATCCTCTTGGTCCCTGGAATAAATATCCGATATGCCTTTGAGGTCTCGCTGTACCCCACAAAGTACCCTCTCTCTGCAGTCTGATCTAACTTGGAACGTGTAGCCCCTAGAATGTGACAAAATGCCAAACTCCCAAATATCCTGAAGTGACTAACATCTGGCTTCTTCCCTAAGAATGCCTCCTCTGGTGTCATCTTGCCCAATACCTTATGTGGAACCCTGTTCTGTATGTATACTGCTGTACTGCATGCCTCTGCCCATAAGTATCGTGGCATATCTTGGTCATACAACATAGCCCTTGCTACCTCCGATATAGAACGATTCTTCCTCTCAGCAACCCCATTCTGCTGCGGGTTGTAAGGAACAGTCCACTCTCTCTTGATTCCTTCCCTGGTACAGAACTCCTGGAACTCTTTCCCTTTGTACTCGCCTCCATTGTCTGACCGAAGAACCTTTACCTTCCTGCCTGTCGAATTCTCCACAAGAGCTTTGAACTCCTGGAAGTGACTGAAGACCTCATCCTTGGTCTTCAAGAAGTATATCCAGGTCTTCCTGGAGAAATCATCAATAAAAGTAACAAAGTACTCATATCCTCTGAGAGACTTCGTTGACATTGGTCCACATATATCTGAATGTACTAGATCAAGAACCCCCTTGGATCTGGTGTCACTCCTTGGAAAAGCTACTTTCACAAACTTCCCCAATACACATCCCTTACATACATCATCATGCTCTGTGCTCACGTCTGGAACACCTGTCACTGTCTCACGAAGCAATTTAAGTGCTCCATGATGTATATGGCCCATCCTTCTATGCCATAGCTCTCCTTGATATCTAGGATTACTGCTGCTCACTAGTGCCTTAGGAGTATCAAACTGCAACCTATAAAGTCGGCCGCTCCTAACTCCAATAGCTATGGGTGATTTCCAATCCTTATGCTTGATTAAAACATGCGCCCCTCTAAAGAGTACATTGTAGCCTTTATCCTGAAGGACAGATATGGAAATTAGATTCATGCCCAAGCCTGGCACATACAACACATCATGAATGGAAATAGGCTTGCCATTCTCCCTCTGAAATAGAACAGTCCCTCTCCCAACTGGATTGCACTTGGACTTGTTCCCCATCTGAATCTGGAATCTGATGTCCTCCTCCTTGTATCTGGAGAAGTACTCCCTAACTCCTGTCATATGAAATGACACCCCACTGTCTATATACCAAACACCCTGTGAGGTTGAGCTAGTTAGGCAAGCTATGAGTGCAAACTCATCCTCCATTCTACTAGAAAGCTCATCTACACTTGCTGAAGCTGCCGTCTGCTTCTTGCCCTTCTTTTCATTTTTCTTCCTTTGTGGGCAATCGCTGACATAGTGGCCGAACTCGTGACAGCCATAGCATTTGATCTTAGATAAGTCCTTCTTCTCACTTTTTGGATTTGATCCTTTGCCAGACCCCTTCTTCGCTTTCCCTTTTCCTGCTAGGGCAACGTTTTCCTGTTCCACCTCACTTTTCTGACTATTACTGCTGGTTCCATTGACAAGACTTAGTCTAAGCTCCTCCTGAGTGAAGTCACTCCATAGTCGATCCCAACTCGGTAAGGTGTCTCGTCCATTAATAACTTGAACAAAGACATCCCACTGCTTAGTAAACCCATTCAGGGCTATTCATACTAGCTCATCATCCTTTGGTTTGTCTCCAACAGCTGCCAATTCATCCTTGACAAGTCTAAGTCTGGTGAGGTAACTTGTGACGTCTTCTCCCTTATTCATCTGGGTATTCCTTAACTTTTCTCTGAGAATCAGCTTTCGGTTAAGGGTAGCATTTTGGTACAGATTCATAATGGCATCCCACATCGTCTTTGCTGTATCTAACTCTGTAATATGCGGAACAATATGATCCTTAACACCGTCAAGAATCAGCCTCCTTGCCTTGGCATCTTCCTTCTTATATGCTACGAGCTGTGTTGCATCTGTAGGTACAGGTACAACAGTGGTCACATAATCCTTGATACCATTCTCTTCCAGCAATAAAGAAATTCTGGCTTTCCAGACACCAAAATTTGAGGCTCCATCCAATCTGTCCTGATCTCTTAAACCTGCTGAGGCCATCTCAAAAGAAAATAATAATTTGAAGAGGTCAAACTGGGTTTTATAAACCCTAGATTATTTTTCCTTTCTCCCTGTGCCTGTTCTGCACTCAGATATGCTCTGATACCATGTGAAAAATCTATTGCAGCTACTGATTATTAATTTCCTATCTTATAAGATTATTTGGCTGCCGAAAAATTAATTAATTTACAGCAAATATTAAATAATAATACAGCTGCAATTTCACGGAAAAATCACGGAAATAGAAAAATAAAATCAACACAATGTTTTGGACAAATTGTCCCTGGAAAAACCCCGAAGGGAAAACCAGTCAGCAGATATGAATTTTATTCAACTACAGAAAATCAAGAGATACAAAATTGCTTGCCTCTTACTAGCAGAGCTCTGGAAATTTCTTTCCTGTAAATTCCCTTCCCTCAATTGTTCCTGCTGAAATTGCTCCGGCAATATTTTCCTTCTCCGGCAATTCCACTGCTCTCCAACACTATCACTGCGCCCTTTGCTTTCACTGCAAATCAATTTGCTATCACCGCAAATTTATTTATTTGCTATCGCTGCAAATACTTCTCAGATCTGTGTTTTCCAAATGCCTATTGATCCTCTTTTATAATCCCCTCATTGGAAACCAATGGCCATGATTTAATTTTAATCAATGGCTAGGATTAATTAGACTCTAAACCCTAATATCTAGAAGTCTCTCGAGAAATCAATTATCTAGGTATGGAGATAATTATTCCAACTGTGTTTCCAGCCTCGTAATCTCCACCCGAGACTAGAACACCTGTCCAAGCTACACAAAAATTAACAGGCAGGAGTTACATCTACTCCTGCAGATGCTCCTCTTGGTAGGAGTTACAACATACATTGGAAGAAGGTGTATATAGTGGTAGTTTTTCTTTTTACGCTGCTGTGAGAAAATAGATAGTTATAAATAGCTCTATGACATACTTCTGTAATAAAGTATATCTTATGAAGTTTAATATATGAGATCCCTAATTCTTTTATGGACATAGCCTTAACAGGTGAACCACGTTAAAATTGGTGCATTCCTTTTCTCTATGTTCTGTATCCCTTAGTTGTGGTGTTTTAAATTACTTCTGTACGGTTCTTGTTTTTCTTTCATTTTCTTTTGTTTCTCAACAATTGGTATCAGAGCAATGGTGAAAAAGATGTTTTGGAAATCGTGAAGAATTTCCAAGAAAATGGATGTAGCAACTTTGGATGATTGGGCTCGAGCTCTTATGTCTTGGTCGTGTGGCTCTGGAGAGAGTTTTGACGAAGTGGGAGCTATAGTGACAATTGCGAACATTGACATTAAGTTAGATGAAATTGTACCAATGGAAGTAGATGAATCTCCTATCTATTTGGTTGCTAATCCTACCATTGAAATTCTTATGGGTGACGTTGATCCTGATTCCCCGAGCATTGCCGAGGTGAGGTATGTGTGGGAAAGGCCTCCGCAAGATTTGGGAGGTGAGGATTTTGACATGCTAGAAGAATCGGAGAGCCTACAGAGGCTGAAGGAAATAGAGGATACATCAACAATGGATGTTGATATGAAATCTAAAATGAAACGCTATGTACATTGGTGGGATAGCTGCAAAAATAAGGAGGATTCGGTTGAAGAGGAGAAGGATGCTGGATTTAGAATTGAATCTGCACCAGAAGAGTTTTTAGAAGATCTCAAAATTGAGCTTAGAGCACTTCTTGAATGCACAGGGGATGTACAACACAAGAAATCCATCATGGTGGAGTTGTGGAAGAGGGTAGAGGTAGATAAGAGTGGTAAGTCTGTAAATGACCTGGTATTGCTCATTTATGAAATGGTTTCTCTCACTTCTTCCTTCTTCCTCGATGATCCAAATACCTTTGCTTCTAGCCTTCATAGGATGTTGAAGCTGGGTCTCAACATTCATGAGGAAAAAGATGTGCAGACGGAGATCCTAGTTCAAACCCCGGATGAGGAGATCAGTGCAGATATTGTCATGGTGGAGGCTGAAGAAAAAGATGAAGATATACCGGAGTTGGAGGAGGTGAAAGGGATTTTAATGGCTCAAGGAAGAAAGAGAAAGCGCAGTGGTGATGAGACTCTTAAGAAAAAGTCTACGAGAAGTAAGGAAATGAAACAGGATAGTAACCCTCCACGTGGGCTTTGACGGAGCAAACTGATCAGCCATGCAAAGGAAGAAAGCGACGGGGCAGAGGTTTTCCGGATGAAGCGGCTTCTTATCTGCACACTGTTGATGAAATTTATCTCTTGACAGAGAGCCTCGCTGTGCAGTCGCTTCCTGAAAATGTGAGTAATAATGATAATAGTGGAACAATGGATCCCCATCTATGTTATTTTAAGCAGGGTTATGAATTGCTGCATCTGATGGAACCATACATTCACCAAGTATTGGCATATGCACAACAGTCAAGAGATAGGATAAATTATGAGCAAGCAGCTCTTGCAGAGCGAATACAAGAATTTAAGAGGCAAATAGATCGTGAAAGTTGATGTTCTTTCAGTGATTCAGGAGACGGTATACAGGCTGTTGGAAGAAGCTCACACAAGATGATTGAAGCTGAAATGCAATCAACTGCAAAGGGAAAGGTCCAAACAATCAAGCAAGGTTATCTTTCCAAGCGTTCTTCAAATTTAAGAGGTGATTGGAAGAGAAGATTCTTTGTTCTTGATAGCCGTGGAATGTTGTACTATTACTGCAAACAACATTGGGGCAAGAAAACGGGTAATGCCAGCCAACATTCTCTTAAGAGAGGTCATCATGCAACTGATCATGTATCTGGTTTATTTGGTCGGTTGCTTTCCTCTCATCACCATGGAGCATCACAAGATGAGAGGTCTGTTGCACACCATACTGTTAATCTACTTACATCAGCTATTAAGGTGGATGCAGAACAGACTGATCTGCGGTTTTGTTTCACGATAATTTCTCCGAGAAAGAACTACACTCTCTAGGCAGAGAATGCGATGGATCGTATGGACTGGATTGAAAAAATTACAGGAGTAATCGCTTCACTTTTGAGTTCTCAATTACCTGATCAGAGGCTTCCTTTTAGTCCAATGAGCAGTGGGCATCATCGCACTACAAGTGAGAGCATCTCCTTGTGCAGCTCTTTTGATTTTGATCATACAATACCTGAAGATAATGGATTGTAGAGGTGTTCTGCTACAGGCCCTTGTGATCATTCTGGTAGAGGTTTGCATGGGTGCAGGGCACATGGAAAGCAGGAGAGTCCTCTTGAATTGTTAAGGAAAGTTCCTGGAAATGATGTATGTGCAGATTGTGGTTCTTCTGAACCAGATTGGGCCTCACTGAATCTGGGAGTTTTGCTTTGCATCGAATGCTCTGGAGTTCACTGCAACCTTGGTGTTTATATCTCCAAGGTTAGGTCTCTAACTCTTGATGTTAAAGTTTGGGAGCCTTCTGTTCTCAATTTGTTCCAATCTCTTGGTAACACATATGCTAACTCAGTGTGGGAGGAGCTTCTAGAATCTGGCAAATGTTCAAGAGGTGATGGCATCTGCGATAGACACAGTGATTTCGAGGAAGAAACAAATAGTGTGCCCTTGAGGAAGCCTAATTACAGAGGTACACTTCCGACAAAGGAGAAGTTTATCCAGGCAAAGTATTCTACGAAAAGATTTTTATTCAAGCCAAAGCTAGAGTGTCAGGCACCATCAATAGCTTGTCAAATATGGGATGCTGTCCGTGGTAATGTAGAAGTTTTTGGGACTCAGGGTCCAGCAGATTTGGGGCTATATCGATTATCACAGAGAGTAAAATATGATTCAAAAATTGGGGTTGACAGGGAAATTCAGAGAATTTTGATGGAGCTCTTAAATCAGATGGATGGATTTGATCAGATTCGAAAATCCATGGAGGTTATTAAATCCGATGTGCTTCGGAAAAGATTAATCCAAAGTGTTCGTGAACAGCATTTGGAGACACTACGGTCTTCAGTCTTGATTAAAATTTGACATTAACGTTGTACATGCAGGGGATATCATAATTGTACCAGTTGAACTTCAAGTGGGAGATTGTTAGTGGGTGAAGTCCAACTGTTTCTTGGGCATCCGTTATACTATACTCTAATACCTCTTTTCTCCTGCAGATGCTCTTCTGGGCAGGAGTTGCATCTACTCCTGCGGATGCTCCTCTTGGTAGGAGTTACAACATACATTGGAAGAAGGTGAAAATAGTGGTAGTTTTTCTTTTTACGCTGCTGTGAGAAAACAGAGAGTTATAAACATCTCTATGACATACTTCTGTAACAGAGTATATCTTATGAAGTTTAATATATGAGATCCCTGCTTCTTTTGTGGACGTAACCTTAACAGGTGAACCACGTTAAAATTGGTGCATTCCTTTTCTCCGTGTTCTGTATCCCTTAGTTGTGGTGTTTTAAATTTCTTCTGTACGGTTCTTGTTTTTCTTTCATTTGTTTTTGTTTCTCAACACTTACTTTTTTTAACACGCTTAGAAACAATAAATATATTTATTGAAAGGCCTAAGAAGCAACGTTCTCTCATGCTTCAGAAACTTCGTCTAAGTGGGGAACAAACACTGACTTCCTCCTAGTTTAGGAAACTATAAAAATAATGAACCCTTTGTTTAGATGTTTTCATTATTGTGTTTTGACAAGCCTAATTTGACAACTGAATTGTTCCCAAAGAATAATTGTACCAAACTAAAAAATAATGGAAATTTTATCTGACCAATCAAAATAAAAATTTCTTATAGATACAGAATTTGTTAAAGAAACAAACTATGAAAAAATTCCAATAATAATCTGAAACCGCAAATGGAATAAAACAAAAACCAAAAGAAATTTAAACAAAAACGTTGCCATTGCCTTTAAAGAAAATAATGACCAATATGCCCCCTGCACCTCTATTGCCTAAAGATACATATCACAATGTCACCGCCATTTAAATCACTGGCTTATTCTAAATCTAATTGAGAAATATCTAAAATGTACAATGGG
This sequence comes from Cunninghamia lanceolata, assembly GCA_027924645.1. Classification (NCBI taxonomy): domain Eukaryota; kingdom Viridiplantae; phylum Streptophyta; class Pinopsida; order Cupressales; family Cupressaceae; genus Cunninghamia; species Cunninghamia lanceolata. Next base: position 15,437,398 of record BSBN01000780.1, read on the forward strand.
AAAATATTTGATCAAAAACCACTTGGTGTAGTTTAGTGTTTTAAATATATTTACAATTAGATGTCAGATTATTTCCTAATGTAATTGTAGTGAAATATTAACTAGGCATGTCAATAAGATTCTCATGCCTCTAGCTTCCTAGTTACATGGAACCTTTGCCCTTTACAATGGATTCTATTTTTCCAACATATAATACCTTACCAAACAACCACCCCTTTTGATGATTGGTTTTGAATTTTCAAGAGGACCATTGCAAACAACCTTGCAATTATACATGTAAATTCCCTTTCCAAATGTAAAAGAAGAACTAATCTACCTCCATGTCTTCAGCAGTTTTCTTATATTCAGGGTTTAGTTCATATGTTCCTTGGTTGGCACCCCTTTTGTTGTAATTGCCAAGTGTTAGAATATAATGAATAATTAAGTGTAAGTGCTGGCAGTTTAATTTTGTGCTGTCAATCAGTTGTTGTAGATGTGTCAATAAGAGTTTTAGTTGTGTCAAATTAGTTTTAGTTAGGTGTTAATCAATTGTAGTTAGCTGTCAAATTACTTAGCAGATTTGTAGGAAGCTGCTAAACTTATTTGGAGTTATAAATGTAATCTTCTTTATTCAATAATATAGATTGATTTGTACAGTTGTAATATTTGTACTATTGTTCATATTTTTCTCAGTATTTTAATTTGGTATTAGAGCATAGGGGGAGATAGTTTCAGGCCTTTAAGTTCAATGAATTTGTTGTATTTAGTTTTCTCCATCCTCTGAGTTTGTTGGTTTGATCTGGAATGTGGCGTGTATGAAAACATGCTTGGGTGGTATCATTGAAAGGTTTTGGACAAAGTTTCGATATCTCTATGAATGTCAAACGGTCATCCTCAGGCATTTGTTTTGGCTCTAGTCTTTGCAGTCGCTCACCTCCACAGAAGTCATCGGCATTTAGCACACCTTATTTGGACATCAGAGAGGGTTTGGATTGTGGAAGGAGCCCCAGAGAGAGACATTTTTTTTTGCACGCAGCAGAGAGGCATTTGGAATTTGGGTGCTGTAGAATCTATAAAGAGAGAGCAACATCTATGTGAAGTAGATTGAAGCCATTATTGCAATGAGGTGTTCATCTATACTGGTTCGTGGGGATTTTTTTATTTTTGCTGCAGTGTTCTGCTGGTTCAGGACTGATCGTCCAAAGTATATTGTGGTGCTATAAAATGGCTCTAGTACATGTTGTGGATAAATTTTCAAGAGAAAATTTTCACACATGGAAGGTTAAGATGCAACTCCACTTAATCGAAAAGGATTTGTGGAATATTGTCCAAGGGAATGAGCTGAAGCCTTATGCAAATGCTAGAGAGATAGCTAAGTGGGAAACTAAGGACAACAAAGCCAAGTCTTTTATTGGTTTGGGTCTATCAGATTCTCAAGTTCATTAAGTAGACCTGGCCAAGACATCAAAAGAAGTATGGGAGGCACTTGGAAATTTGTTTGATCCAAAGACACATAATGCCAAAGTGCTATTGAAGCAGCGACTCTTTGACTTAAAAATGTCACAAGGTGAGAGCATTACTGACCATGTTAACAAGCTTAAGTCTTTGATGACACAACTTGTAGGTATTGGAGCGGTTGTAGATGAAGATGATGCAAAGGCAATTTTACTCAAAAGCATGACACCAACGTTTAGCAATGTGGCATTTGTGTTGGGGAATCTACCATCACAATCTCTTGGGAGCATGATTACAACACTTCTTGAAGAAGAAAGGCGTTCAAAGAATAATGGTGAAAGTTCAATGAATAATCCTGTTGCATTATATTCCAAGAGTGGTGGATCAAGTTTTGGTGCAAGGAAAAACACTGGTAAATGCTACTATTGTGGTAAACAAGGACATAATGCTTGGGATTGTAGAAAAAGGGTTGCAAATCTACTTAAAAGGAATGCAACCAATGGTGATGAAGAAGCAAACTTCATGAATCATATTGTTGATGAGGTAGATGAAGAAATTGTCCTATTTTAAATTTGTTCACATGATAGATAGTTTGAGATCATCAAAGCACATTGAAAAAATGTTGTCAGAGGAAATATGGGTTCCTCAACATGCCTCCATTTATGGTGTCGGAGGAGGAGTGGTGCATGAGATTTCAAAAGAGCAATGTTGTGCTCATGTGAGAGTTGGAGTTATTTTAAGTTATTCATTAAGAGGGGATATTAGAATATAATGAATAATTAATTGTAAGTGCTGGCAGTTTACTTTTGTGCTATCAATCAGTTGTTGTAGATGTGTTAATAAGAGTTTTAGTTGTGTCAAATTAGTTTTAGTTAGGTGTTAATCAATTATAGTTAGCTGTCAAATTAGTTAGTAGATTTGTAGGAAGCTGGTAAACTTATCTGGAGTTATAAATGTAATCTTCTTTATTGAATAATATAGATTGATTTGTGCAGTTGTAATATTTGTACTGCTGTTCATATTTTTCTCAGTATTTTAATTCCAAGATCCATTAGTATCTCCTTTATAAATTGTTGTAACAAACATCAAAACATTTATAAGAGAAATCCATAACCAAAACGTTATAAGCGGAGCATAACACTAACCAGAGGTTCATACATATTCCTAGGGCAATCAAAAAGAAATATAGAATTCACTAAACTTCACATGCCAATGGCAAGTATCTGAGTTATCTATAATTTTGATTCAAGTTTTTGGGAATGAGAAGAGCAATAGTGACAACAAGCTTAGGCCATAGTAACATTTTCCTACTCATTTTTTCACAAAATAACATCGAAGGACATCTTTGAACTAAACCTACAAACTTCGATACAACCAAAAGTTTGTAATCACTATCCTGTTGAAAAGTGTGCATGCAAGGATATGATCACCTACGGCTGATCTGTTTCTGTTACAAGTTGTTTCAATGTTCAGTTAGATTGCCGCTCAAAAAACTTGAATAGAATGTTCTCGAGTTCATTTTGATCCATTTTAGTTCTCTTCATTTCTTGGGTTTTAATTGGTGCAGCAGCACCCTTTCTATCCTGAACTCAAATGACAGCAAGATAGCACAAGTAAGTTTTCTGAACTCTAGACACGGAATACCATTAATGTTGCATTGGATTTTTTGGCTACATATGCAAGTTCTAGCCAATTGGCATGAAATAAGACATAACAGAAGTAACTACTACTAATGTTCTTGAATGTTGGTGTAAGCCACACTCGGATCGACGATGGACTGGTCCAAGAGGGGCCAGTAGCTCAGTGGTAGAGCACTCCAGCAGCGTATGGAAGGTCCTAGGTTCGAGTCCTAGCTGGTCCATGTCTCAACATGGTATCAGAGCCAGGCCAGGCTAGGAGCCCCAAGCACACGAGAGGTGTGGCTTAAGGGGGGGTGTTGGTGTTGGAAATAAGCCACACCCGGACCGACGATGGACTGGTCCAAGAGGGGCCAGTAGCTCAGTGGTAGAGCACTCCAGCAGCGTATGGAAGGTCCTAGGTTCGAGTCCTAGCTGGTCCATGTCTCAACATGGTATCAGAGCCAGGCCAGGCTAGGAGCCCCAAGCACACGAGAGGTGTGGCTTAAGGGGGGGTGTTGGTGTAAGCCACACCCGGACCGACGATGGACTGGTCCAAGAGGGGCCAGTAGCTCAGTGGTAGAGCACTCCAGCAGCAAATGGAAGGTCCTAGGTTCGAGTCCTAGCTGGTCCATGTCTCAACATTGAAGAGACTAAAGATTGAGAAGTATGGGCTAAAATTCTGAAGTACATACCTTCGAATTAAATGATGAAAAATCCATCATCCCTTGCATTGGATTGTAGCCTCCTCCATGGTCACTGTCTATCATCTTAAGTAGAAAAGGGAAAAAGTAGAAAAGATGAATTTCAATAGCCCAATTACATGGCAAAATAATTATTTGACAATTAACTTGCTTAGCTGTATTAAACAATCCATTTTGCAGATTTGTTTCAATCAAGAATAAACAAGAAAAGAAAACTACACACCTGAATTTGTCTTGTCTTGATATTAGATTTGTTTGTTCTCTCATGACACAATCTGCGGTAGTCTTCAATGTTTTAATTGTGGGGCTTCATGTTAAACTTATGTTCAACTTTCCTATCAATAGTTACCTTGCCTGTAGGTGCATAAAATGATTTGTGGTTCTACTTTAAAGATCTTCTTTTGGTATCATTGCTTGCTTACACATTATAAAGGAAAAATAGAACATTTGATCCAATTCTAGCTGTGAAAACAATTTAGCTTTACAATAGAAACTAATTTTACAAAGGAACTGTTGACATTTTTTGCCTATTAGGCTCAAATAGTCACTAAAATAGTCACTAAAAAGATATGAGTGTACCACAAGAAATTAACTCCCATCCAAGCTAGAGAAGTAGAGGCTTCGAGAGAGTAGGAGGGCAACTTGTGGGAATCCAAAAACAAATCCCATGCTTCGACGGATATTCAAGTGGTGCTATCAACTCCGACTCCCATTGCTTCTAAGATAGGTCAGATGGATTTTGCCAAAGATATTGATGTGGCTCAACCTAATCTAGAAGGGGATGGGGAGGATGTAGACTTGGTTGGACTAGATTACCAAGATCCACCTCTTTCTAGAATAATGGAGGGAAGGCTAAAGCCCCAAGAGGATGCCATTGAGGAGCTCAACCCTCAGAGGTTAACTCGACAAAGGGAGCTGGAAGATTGGCTAAATTGGGAGGACCATTTAATGGCACAGAAGAACAATATAGTGACAGGGATCCCTTAGGCAGAGACAAAGATTCCTATCTAAAATCTCGATGAGAATGGTTCTCCTAAATACTCAAATGATTTGATTTAGGATAATGAGACTTTCAAGGATCTGTTCCAATAGGTTGTCCTGAAAGTGGCTAATAATGTGATCAAGGAAATAGCTAATGAGGTAATCTTGGAGGACGATGGCAAATTAGAGAAAATGCCTTTAGGCATTTCCCAGATAGAAATGAGGATCCCTCTAAGAAAGAATATTCCTACCTCCACCAGGAAAAGCACCAGACAGAAACAATCAAGAAGGTCTAAAGGACAAGAGAATAGCCCCCTTCTTAAGTCACAACACAGTCCAATCAAGAGGAGAGTGCACAACTCTCCTCAGAAACCATGAGAGTCCTCACATGGAATGTTAGGGGCCTTAGCACCCCTAACAAGAGAAGCCTCATCAAGCTTCAAATTGATGCGGAAAAACTAGACATCATCTTGCTTCAGGAGACTAAGCTTTCAGATGGGATGAATGAACAAGTCTTTAAAAGTTTCAGAGGGGCTGGACCTTTGATACAGTTGCCGCTTGTGGTGCCTCAGGTGGGCTGGTGATAGGTTGGAGAAATTATCTTCAGCCGTTGGAAGTGTTTGAAAAGAACAACCATTTCTTTATTGGTAAGTTCCCAACTTTGGTCTCAGGCTCAGATCTTTAGCTAGTTAATGTCTATGCTCCTACTGATTTGGCCCAGAAGAGGCAGGTTTGGGGAAATCTTTCCCTATGGCTAAGCTATCTTAAAAGGAAGAGATTTCTCTTGGGAGGAGACTTTAACTCAATTCTAGATGATTCAGAGAAAAAGGGAGGCATTTCACACCCTCGTAGATCCCAACTGGACTTCAAAGAGTTCATAAATAAGAACCTTCTCCTAGACTATATTCCTAAAAATGGGAAATATACATGGACTAACAGAAGAAATGATTTTTTTAAAATAGCTGAAAGCCTGGACAGATTTTTTATATCGCCAGAATGTTTTAATCTCAACATTAACTATGAAGTTGAGATACTACCATTGGTTGGATCAGACTACTTCCCCGTCAAGCTAAGGATTGGGATGGACTCCTTGCTGGGTAAGAAAAAGTTTAGATTCCATTCCATGTGGTTTAGGGACCCCTCCTTGATCTAAAACATCTAAGACTGGTGGAAGCAAGCCCCTTTTGTAAAAGGCTCCTGCATGTTTCAGATTGTGAAAAAGCTTAAATTTTTGAGGCAGAAGGTTTTGGATTGGAATAGTTCCCAATTTAGAAATATGTTTGCAGAAAAACATAGACTCCAACAAGAGTTGAGGACTCTTGCAGAACACATCATTAAAAATGGAATGGATGCAATGACATACCACCGAGAAGAGCCTCCGAAGTGAGCTAGAGGAGGTTCTTAAGAGGGAAGAAGTTTTTTGGAGGCAATGATCGAAGGAATTATGGCTCAAAGAAGGGGATAAGAACACTTCCTTCTTCCACCTTTCAGATAAAGTCCGCAAGGCTTCTAACTCCATTAAATCAATTCAGGTGGATGTTGATTCATCCCTCATGGATCCAAAAGATATTGAAGTTGCAGCAAGAGTCTTCTATAGATCCCTCCTCTCTAAAAGTACCAGTTCTATAAGGGATGATGGCACATGTCTTAACTTCGTCTGAAAGTTAGTTAATGAATAACAAAATTTAGATTTTTTGAAAGACTTCTCTATGGAGGAAGTCGAAGCGGCTATTTTTTCAATGTCGAGAGAGAAGGCTTCAGGCCCCGATGGATGGACTAGGCTTTTCTTTCAAAAGTACTGGGACACGGTGAGTAGAGATGTCTTTCTAGTAGTGGAAGAATCCAGAAAATCTAGGAATGCGCTTAAAGAAATTAAATCCACATGTCTCATGCTAATTCCAAAAATAAAGTCTCCTCAAAGGTTCGAAGAGTTCAGGCTAATTTCTCTCTGCGATTTCATATACAAGATCATTTCCAAAGCCTTAGCACTACGCTTGGACAACTTCCTACCTAATTTAATCTCAGACGAACAAGGTAGATTTGTACCTACGAAAGAAACTCTAGAGGCTGCCATTTTAACACATGAAATTCTTCATTCCCTCAACAAGGAGAAAGAGGCAGCTATACTTATCAAATTAGATATGTCAAAGGCTTATGATAGGGTGGAGTGGAGTTTCCTTTTAGACATGCTTAATAAGTTGGGTTTTTCAAAAGATGTCTGTAAGTGGATCTCCTCTTGTATTTTAGGCTTCAAGGTTTCATTCTTAATCAGTGGTAAGGAATGGGAGACATTTGAACCCTCAAGAGGATTGAGGCAAGGTGATCCTATCTCACCTTACCTCTTCATCATTATGTCTGAGGCTATCACATGGGCAATTAAGGAAGCCAAACAAAATTTTGACTGGCAAGGCATTAGGCTTAAAGATATCCAAGACTCCTATACTCATGCTTTGTTCGTAGATGATACCATTTTGTTTAGGCAAGCATCAATCCATGAAGCTAGATCCATCATGAAAATAGTAAACAAATACTGCCTTATCTTTGGACAACTTGTCAATTGCAATAAGTCAATGGTTTATATCTTCAATGTGCATCAGCAATTACAAGATAAAATTATCAAAATCTTTAGTTTCAATCTACAATCCCTTCCAAGAAGCTATCTTGGTCTACCCCTCTTCAATGGAAGATATAAGAATAATATCTGGAATAAGGTGTTGGGAAACTTGAATTCCAAATTGGCAAATTGGAAAGGCTGCAGGCTTTCTCTCGCTGGCAGAATTGTGATGATCAAAGTTGTATTAGCTCCAGTCCCAATTTCCATGATGTCAATTTTTCAAATCTTTAAAGGGATTAATTCAAAGATTGAAAGGACTTGTAAATAGTTCTTGTGGCAAGGCACCTTTTAGGAGAAGAAAATTCACCTATTGGCATAGGATAAAGTTTGTAAATGTAAGGATGAAGGTGGGGCAGGAATACTAGACTTGAATATCTAGAACCAAGCATTAGGGGCTAAGCTAGCATGGGGTCTATATAAAAAACCCAACTCAAAATGGGCCTATCTAATGGAAGATAAATATTTGGACTAACAGGCAAGGGAGAGAATCTTCACAATTAAAAACTCACCAAGAGGGTCAGCAATATGGAACTTCATAACTAAAAGTAGAGACATCCTTCTCCTGAAATTGTCTTGGGTCATTCACAATGGGGAAAAGGTAGATTTATGGAATGATTCCTCAGGTGGAGAGACCAAGCTTTCAGGAAGGGCATACATCACAGAAGTTAGAGTTTTCCTTTAGTCAAACTGGGGCTATTAGGTGAAAGATTATTGGTAGATATTAAGGAGACATAATTCAGTCTCTATTGTTTGGAAAAGCACTCGGGACTGCAATTTCCCCTGTGAATAGAAAGTACTCCTACGTCAACTCTTGGAGAAAAGAGTGGTTATCTTCTCCAGTAAAGAAGATGAATTGATCTGGATGGGGTTGAAAATAGGCTCTTATTCTATCAAAGACGACTACATGTCAGTCATGGATAAGGTAGATTTGCATTGGCTGACAAAGTTGTGTTGGAGCAATGCCATTCTACCCAAGGCAGGAGCCTTCTCTTGGTGCGCACTTCACAACAGAATCTTGATAGGAGATAGAATTAAAAGGTTAGGATTTGGATCCAATTTTCTCTGCCTCCTCTATGGGAGAGAATAATAGTCGGTGGATCATTTACTACTACACTGCCCATTCAGCAGAGAATGTTGGCTTTGGTTCTTCCGGAAGCTAAACTAGTACAACACTTTTTCGAGGACCCTGAACCATATGTTCAAGAATTGGCCCGTCCTTTTCACGGATTCCTTGTTTGCTTGCCTTTTGGAATTGGGCACATCGATGATAGTTTAGAATTTGTGGAGGGATAGGAATCATCGCATTTTTAGAAAGGAAGTTGTTTCCTTGAAGTTGTTTTGTTCGAAACTAGAGGAATCCATTTTAGATCTAGTGGTGTCTAATGTTAGGTGTTCAAGTTCTAGGAAATCCAAATGGTCTAAATGGGATGCAGAGCTAGTGCAAAACTAGCCCCTAATTGGCAAATCTAGGATTGGTGGGTAGACTGGAGCTTGAAACTCAGTTAATAAGAGAGACCAAGTAAAATGGATTCCCCCTACAACACCTTTCTCCAAGCTAAATTTTGATGGAGCATGTCGAGAAAATCCTAAGCTCTTAGGATTGGGTTGTGTCATCAAGAGGGATGATGGCTCTTTATTAGCAACCAAAGTGACAAAGATTCCTAAGGGATCAAATAATGAAGTTGAATCATGGGCCTTGGTGCATGGCCTCCAATTGGCAGTCGAGATGGGTCTCAAAAACATCTGGATAGAAGGTGACAACCTAATCATTGTTAATGGTCTAAAATCAAAGGGTTCGGATAACTGGAAAATAAATTATATCCTTCAACAGGTCATCTCTTTGATCAACGGGTTTGACAATTTCATTATTTCCCACACTCTCAAAGAAGGCAATAAGGTGGTGAATTTTCTTGCCAACTTAGCTATTGACTAAGATACAGATGCTGAAATCTTCCTACCTGGAGGCCTAAGTCAGCCAATATCCTTCTCCAAACTTCTTATGGATAACTTGTAAATGCTCCTCTCCAAGTAATATTGTCCAGGACAGGTGTATCTTCTTCATTGGTTACTCTTCCCACAACATTTTTCCTTGCAAATCTATTTTGTCCTTCAATGGTTGAGCTTTAAATAGCTTTCTCAACTGACACAAGGGGTACAAGTTTCATCCGTTGTCTAGCTTCAGTCTTTAAGCTAATTAGCCAGTATACGTCCCTTCAATGGCTGGGTGTCTAGCATTGGCCTCTAAGCCTCTTCTTTTAGACATTTTCCCTTCTATTGACATGATCTATAGTTATTGCTTCTTATGGCTGCCACATTTGAATGATGGTGGGCTTCCTTTCTACTTTTAGGAGGCTTCTTATTCTGACACGTCCACATCTCAATACCCAGTGTTTAAAGGAAAATGTACCTATAGATCTTCTCCTTGATATTATATGATCTCATGATGTTAGCAATGTTGTAATCAAGATGGCATTGGGATCCATAACGAATGCTTTTCATTCATCATTCAAAGAATGATGCCTTGTCTTTAAGGCTTCATTAGCATTCTCCTCATTACCGGTGTTCTCTTTCTTTTTGCTTAAGCCCCTCTAACTAGTTTTTTGTCTCATGCAACCATGCCAAATACATGGCTGAACTAGAGAGTTTTCTTTCCAGCTTTTGATTGGGAGCCCAAGATTAGGGGAAAGGTCAAGTCATCGAATTTGATGACTCTCCTAGATTAGGACTGCACTCTTATACAGTTCTTAGTGAGAAACATTATTGGGCATGCATGGATCAAAGGTCACACAGGTCACATACTGAACTATTCAGACATCGTTTCCCAGCTTCTATCTAATATATTGGACCTGGTTCTGGATGGGGATTATGTGCACGCCCTCACTTCTGGTTGTTTTTATAACAACATTTATAATGTTGATAGATGGGAAATGGTTGTGGCGGCATACAATATGGACCAGGAGAGGCTTTAATTGGAGGCCTTTTTAATCTAAACACTTTGCACACCTCTCTCCATCAAGAAGCTATGTATAGGGCTCTGCAATCTAGCCTCAAGTCCCTGAGCAGTTATAAAATTGATAATGAATTGGGCTCTTACAACATCCTCATTTCTAAGAAAAAGGCTCAACGCATTAAGGATGTATTCACAGCTATTAGATTTCTCAGACTTCATGCATCTGATATGGTGCCATGTATTCCTAGGTATGTGCTAGATGATCCAGAGGAGGAGAATGAAACTATAGTTTCTACGAAGTTGGACATGCAGATTTTGCTTGCTACCAGCCCTACAGCCTGAGCATGGACATGTTTACTATTTCAATGTCTAAAGTTTTTGGTGCCCTCCCATGTTCTGTTAGTTCCTTAGAGGTTCATGCTCATTTTGGTGTTTTACCCCAGTTGGAGCGTAGTAGTTTGTGGGTGGCAGTTCCTTTCACATGTTAATGGTTGTGATTCTGCAGATGCCTGTTGTCTCCTTGCTCCATTTTTTGGCGGGTGGTTTTGGTGGTTTGGTCTTGATGCGGTCTACAGGGAAGTTGTTTGGATGTTTAGTGTTGGTGCCTCTCTTTCTGTATGTTCGAGGATGATAGTTGGTAGGGTTTCTCTTGTTAGTTTTATATTAGATATATCTAGTTTGTTAAGGACCGCTTCTTTTGTTAAAAAATAGTTATATGATCTGCTCTGATAAGGGCTATGCTTTGTAATAATTCTTTGGATTTCTGGACTTGGCGTCCTCATACTTTGTTGTACTCTCTTTTTAAGTTTTTTAAGTAATCTATGGGTGTGTCAACACCTTTTTCTGTTAAAAAAAATAGTCACTAAAAGGGAGTTGTTTATGTCTTGTTTTGAAAGGGGCTTAAAAGTGTTTTTAGAAGGCCTTAGAAAGAGCCTTTTTACTATTAAGAATATGTCAAAGTGTTTTTATTGTGTATTGTTAGGATTTAAGGCATCAAAAAAGACATAAAATAACCTTAGTTTTATCAAAACAGCCCGTACACATCATGGAGGGAAAAGTTTGTTTGAAAAAGGAGGTCTAACATTTGTAGAAGTCTTTTGACAAAGTTGCCTTTTAGGGTTTCTATGTTTTAGGTCTAGAGATATCTCAGACTAGGTCATTCATCTCTCTGGCAGTTTGAACTGTGAATGCATGAAGATAGTGTTTTGTTTTATGCATGGCACAAAGAGATAGGAAGGAAGGGTTTCATTGTTCATCCAAGATTGCTTTGTGTACACAAACATCTTCAGGAATGTGATTTTCATGTGCATTAAACTTTGTAAGGATCTACCTCTGCCAGGGTGTAGATCTATGCCATAATACAGATGTTCAAGCTCTGCTACAATCTGTTGCAGAGAATACTATTCAAATCAGGGAACAATTGACTCATGGACTAGGTACTAGATTTGGTGTAGCACCAGTTGTTGCTCGATTGTCAAAAGAAGCATGCCATCTGACTATTGGTGCAGTTACTTACCCATTCAGTTTTAAAGGTTGAAGGAGATCTATATAGGCATTGGAAGCCATTTAGAGACTTCAGAAATGTGTGGATACTTTTATTGTCATTCTAAATGATAGTTGCAAGATATTGCTGAAGAGAGCCCTAAGACACATTAAACCACATGATAATGGATACACAAGATGAAAGGAAGCATGAAAACAAGATGTTAGCATGAAGGGTTGTAACATTGAGCCAAGTGTAGAAGCCTTGAAGCCATGAAAACAAAAGGAAGCAACAAGAGGTAGTGACATAGTATAGAGACAATACACAGGATTTGAGAAAGGGACATTCTTTAGTGTCATTCCAGTGCACTCGTCATCATATTTTCCTTGATGTTCTCCACCTTTCCATGATAGACATATATATCGTGTCCTCCTCCCAAGCATAAGTAGGAGTGTAACCCTACCCCACCATATCGTAGGTTCAAAAATAATATTCCCCCTTCACCCTCAAGATCTTCCTCATCTAGTCCTGAGCCGGGGGAGGCCCCTCTTCCTCCTTCTCCTATTGTTCCTACAAATTAGGTCCTTGATATTAGTGCTCAATATTAGTAGCAACAAATTGTCCTTTATGATAGGACTATTTTGGCTCCCTCCTCTATCGAGGAGTCTATGAATGGTGTTGACATTCCTTCACTGTCATTCATCTTTAGGAGTTCATTGACCCTCACATCACCCAAGGATGTTAAGGAGTATGTTGCATCAATAGCCATCCTTCCATGTTTCAGTGATGGATCTTCACTGAGTACCACTCTAGTAGTGGTCCTACTAGCTTATCTAACTCTGTCCCACCTTTATGATCGAGATTGGGAGAAGGATGACCTGCTAGCCTTTGACCCTGAGTAGAAATACCTTCATGTCATTTTTTTTTTCGTATATATGTGTTTGGTTTGCTTGATTGTTTCTCTATTCCCATATGTGTGTTTGGTGTGTGTTTGTTAGTTTCTCCTAGAGGACCCATGCTTGCCCCATAGGGACATGGATATAGAGGAAACAAAAATGTTGTAACATTCTTCTATATGTACCTAAATTCTTCTATCTATCATGATTTATATTTTTTTTTATGTTTTGGGGATGATTCAAAGTGTTGAGATATTTAGGTATCTTCCATGTTGACCCAAAAATTTTCTTTTTACTTTTCTTTTATATGACATTCTTCCTATGTTCTCGTTATTCTATATACTTGGAAGATGATGACAGTTCCATCCTTTTCCCTTCATGATTATCATTCCTAACATATTTCTACTAACCTAGAGCATATAGATTCCTCAATGTTCCTTCGTAAAAAAATATTGCTCTTATTTGTGCCCTTGCTCAAAGACATGCCTTCCATATTGCTTCCCATCAAGCACAATGATAAGTTTGCTTCGTACAACATCCTTTTTACCACTCCCTAAAGTGCCTTACTCCCTACATCTTTTTTACCACTCCCTAGATCACCTTGCTCCTTGTAGCATCCTTTTTACCACTACCTAGAGTGCCTTGCTCCCAATAGCACCATTTTTGCCACTCCTAGAAACATTTTATCACCACTCCTTGAACCATTTATTTGTTTTCTTTTTTCCATCCCCTAAGGCATTTTTTATCTTTTGCTTGTGTGCGCATTTGTGTTTGTGTGTGTACAATGTGTTTTTACTTTTCTCCTTTTCCATATATTAGATCATATGATTCACTAACACATGTTTGTTTTGTAAATTATATTGAATCTAATCCTTTACCTCATAGAACTACATATATCTATGGTTTTGTAGGGCTTGTAGTTCTAACATTGTGGTTTTGTAGGTTTTATACTAGGGGCATCACACTTCCATTTGAAGGATCCCTACAGTTTCACAGTATCATTTTTATGAATAATTTTCTTTCTAGCATTTCATTATTGTACTTTAGCATGCTTAGCTCCTTGGATTCTCATCTAGGGCTAAAGTGGGGGCAAAATGTAATGTCAAAAATTACATGCCCTACAATTTCAAATTATGTCATGTGCTCACTCGATGACCCCCTCATACAAACCTAGCCTAGACCATCTCTTTAATATTAAAGTGTTTCAAAAATATATAGTAGTGCACTTCTCTCAAGCTCATTCTGAGCTTCCATGATAAATTTAGGTTCATTCTCTCTACATAGGAGTGCAACGAGTAGATGTTTGCATGACATGTTGGTGTCTTGTACTATACAAATCCATAATTCATATGTTATAGTTGCATGCCACTATGTCATGATTACCACTAGCCATCATAACACATTCAACATATGTGCCAGGCTATTCTAGGAATGTTTCTCTCAAGCATATCTAGAAGAATCTTGAAAACTAATAAGTTTTCTTTGGTTACTAGGAGACAACTTCTTCTGTGAGAAAATAAGAAGAGCATTCAAAAAACCAGAAGAAAAAAATCTCTAAGAATTTTTCTGAGGGTGAACCCACAATAGTGAGTCCCACTTGTGAGACACTAGAATTTGGCATAGATTAGGAGAAAAAAAAAAATTGCCTTCGTTTGAAGGTAATTTAAAAATCACCTTTGACTGAAGGTAAACCTCCATTCTTTTGGGAATTGAGGTGTCTCAACGTTTACAAGTTCCTATGTTGTTATTTATTTTTGCCTACTATTATAAATTTCTATGCACATTACATTTTGTCACTTTGTGGGAGTTGGCACGGTGATGTGTCATCCTATAGGGAAGGTGACTATATGTATTTTATGTCCTCATATGAGGAGGTAGGGATTCCATTTTGTGGTAGAAGTATTTTTTCACGTGTCAGCATTTTTTGGGTGTTGTAAGAGGTTTATGACGTGTAAGAACCATGACAGATTCTATGATATTGTAAGAGCCAGAAATAGAAGGGATGATACAAGTGTCATTTATAAGTAGGACACGGTAAGAGGCATCTTTGACTTCACCTATTTTTGGGATATGACAAGTTGTAAAAGAATCATTTATCAATAGTCAGTTATGATAGATTCTCTTATAGTTGTAAGTGTTGTCATATATGACAGATTTTATGACAATGTAAGAGCATCTATCATACCTATTTTGGGAAATTTTGGGACACCCAAGTATGGAAGGTTGTAAGAGGTGTAAGGGAATATTGTAAAAGTGTCACAGGAGTCAAACATGTGTTTGAAAAGTGTGACACATGGATTTGGATGCCCATCTTTTGCTTCTTTCTCTAGAAGCTTCCTTCATGCTTATATCTTGCTATAAATATAGTTGCTTAGAGTTGGAGTTGATGGTTCATTTGCAGGTACTGTTATGCTGCCAAAATTACTCCAGTATTCAACATTTGTATACTCCTGGAAGAACTTGCATTGCAAGTGTGTTCTAATCAGCCTTTGATTTGATAATACATTGTGCAGGTTTTGGAGTGTGGGGATTTTCACTCGAAAGGGTTTTCTCCATTTATATTGTGTTGTGGGCATTGTACTTGCTTTTGGATGTTTGTAATTACCTTTCTATTAATATGCATCTTAATTTGTAACTATAAAAGTTCAAATTTGTATAAATCTTTTCTCAGTAGAACAGTGTAGGAACTATTTTTGTGTACCTTGCTTCCATTCAGTTAGTATCAGATTCTGATCACCTTTGGTTCTAGTTGTTGGGTAGAGGTTTTTTTAGTTGATCTTCATTTGAGTGGGAGCTTGTGTAGAGGATTTTGAAATCTTTGTTGTAGGAAAGAGATGGTGAGCACATCTGGGAGGTTTGATATAGAGAAGTTTAATGGAGGCAACTTTGAGTTGTGGAAACTCAAGATGGAGGACTTATTAGTGGATAGAGATTTATGGCTTATAGTATCCAGAACCATACCATCAAGCATGAATGTTCAAGAAGATTGGGATCTGATGGATCAGAAAGATAAGGGTCTGATAAGACTTTGTTTGGTTGATTTAGTGCTTTTGAATATCCCTGAAGAGAATGAAAGGAAGCTAGGTGTGCAAAAATCACTTCCTACACTAATCTAATGAGGAGAGATGTATGAAAATTTAAAATAACCTTTCCAGTTACAGCATTATTAACACAATAACAGAGCTATTATAGTAATACACATACACACAAAAAGTAGACAGAAGAGAGAGACAAGACATACATGGGGAAAACCCTTATGGGTGAATAACCCCACACTCCAAAACACAGCTCAAATGTATTATAGTAAACAATAACATATTACAATATAGTTTCAGAGCCAATTCTCTTTCAAGAGTCTTTGAATGTCGAATCTAGAGATATTCCAGCAGCATAATAGTACCCATAAAAAACACTATTTATCTCCCATCCGAGCACCCATTTTTATAGAGTTTATAAGGCAATATGGAACCTTCTAGAGATGGGCATCCATCTTGGACTCATGCCCCAAAACCCATGACTAAGGACACTTGTCCAACACCCCATCCCAATGTGGGTGCCTTGTCCCAAGATAGGCTATGACAGATGCTCTTATGCACCTTACAACTATCATAGAATCTGTCATAACTGACAGCACTTATAAATGTAAGAGAATCTATCATACACTGACTAAAAATATCTTATTCCTCTTAGAACATGTCATAACCTCCCTTGACCGCCCAAAGATGCCTTTCTCTCATGCAAAGATACTCACCGACACTTGTCATTAAATAAAAGTCATTTGAGGTTTCAAGGGTGTCAGCCCCGAGCCCCCACAGGGGCGCTACCTCTCAACCCCGCCCTGTACCATGACAGGGAGTGTGCCAGGGGCACTTCCGCCAAACCCCCATTAATTATTCAAGGGGGAAATTGCAGCTGCCAAAGTCACCAAAATTTATCCTGGTGCATGTGCACAAGGTGCCGACTATGCCAACTCAACATGGGATAAATAAATACAACATTAGGAATTTGCAAAGGTTGAGACACCTTAATTCCCAACAAAGAAGACTACAAAAGGTCTTTGGAAGAAACTTGGAGATGTTTATCAGGCTTAATCCCTGGTAAAAAAGTTATTCCTATGAAAGAAATGTATTCTTTGAGGATGAAAGATGGAGGATCTGTCACTGATCACCTCAATACATTCAATATGCTTATTGCCGAGTTGACCTCTGTTGGTGTGAAGATGGAGGAGGAGGATTGATGTATGACATTACTGTGTTCCTTACCAGATTCATGGGATCACCTTGTTATGGTGATTGGGAGTACCACTACCACCTTCAAGAAGGATGAAGTGGTTTCTTCATTATTGTCTAAATAGATGTGGGGAAAGTCTTTCGAATCAACTAAGGAGGCTCTTGCAGTTCGTGGTAGATCTAAAGAGAAGGGAAAGAAAAAGGATAAGAAGGAAGAAAAAGGAAGATCCAAATCCCATGGGAGATCTAAGTCTCTTAGAAAGTCCAAAGCTCTACACTGGAATTACAAAAAACTTGGTCACTTCTGCAAGGAGCGCAATGAGGAGAAGAAGAAAAAGAATAAGAACTATTATTTGGATTCTAATAAATCCTCTCAAGATGATGGAGAAGTGTTTGTTGTTTCCTTGGCAATGCATTCATCATAAGATGTGTGGCTTATTGACTCTGGTGCATCTTTTCACATGACCTCTCATCGGGGTTGGTTTTCAAAGTATGAAGAATATGACGGTGGGAAGCCGTACTTAGGTGATTACTCTCACCTAAAGATTGTTGGCTACAGAAGAGTCCTAATTTAATTCCCTAATGGATGGATGAGTGAAGGGGATCAATGGTGTTCTGTATATCCCTGGTTTGGCATGAAACCTAATCTATAAGTAAATTGAATTATGTGGGTGTGCATGTTGTTTTCTCAAATGGAGGATTCAAGATGAATAGAGGAGCTATGGTGCTAGCTAAGGGTGTTTGGATTGGCACTCTGTTTCAGTTTGATGCATGTGTGGTTCAGTGCAATAGTGCATCTGTTTTGAAGAAGAGAACTTCAGAGTCTTTATCCTCACCATTGGAACCAGTAGCAAACAGGACTATTGCATCTACTTATGATGGTCATGCTTTCTAGGTACTTAAGGGTACTCATTCTATGGAGATAAATCTTTTAGCTTAGAAGACAATGTTATTGCACCAAAGGCTTGGTCACATTGGTGAAAAGAGTTTAAGGACCCTGAAAAATAAAAACCTCATTGAGGGTATGAATTATTTTAATCTTGAGTTTAATTTTTCTAAACATTGCATCTATGGTAAAAAAAAACCATGGTCAGTTTTATTCCAATTGTCACAAATCTTCTAAGGTATTGGACTTGATTCATTCTAATGTGTTTAGTCCATTTAATGTTCCTTCGATTTCAAAAATTGTTTACTTTGTTTCATTAATTGATGATTACAATAGAAGGACATGGATGTATTTCCTTAGTGTTGCAAGTATGAGGTTATCCAGTGTTGTCATTGATGTCAACATACTCATATTGCATTGACAAGAAGGATTTGATGAGCTGTGTGCTGAGGATATTGAGAAAATTAGTCTCAGTCAGGAACAGTGAAGAACAGTGATGAGAAGAAGGTAAATGTACTGTATAGGATGAGAACCGGAGGATGCGGATTAAAGGGTTAGTAGATATGAGTCTTGAGATGCTACAGTTAAGATTTCAGAGGTCCGCATGAAGATCTGAAGGAGTTGTGGCTGCCGGTATAGAACCGGGTCCGGCAAGTATCCGGAGGTGACAGAGGATCACAAAAAGGTCCGGTGAGGTCCGGAATTGTATTATCCTAATCTGCGGATTGGAAGGAGTGTTTGGGATGTCCTTGTGATGTATCATCCTGATTTGTGTATGATTTGGAGGTCCGGAAGTACCTCTTGCATTATGACAGTGGCGACAGACTGTGTTCTTGAAGTTCCGGATGAGGAAGACAAGAGATCCCAGTAAGCAGAGGAAGTGCGGATGTATCCAGACATTCAGACAGGCTTGTGAAGGTTCTTGGATCATGTTTAGGTTTTGTTGTTGGTCCGCATTGATGGTAGAGCCCGGAATTGAAGTTATTCTTCCGGATGAAGTTCTTGCTTTGTGTAGCCGACCGGATGAGATGTTCATCCTGCGAATGTTCTTGTAATGGCCGACCGGATGTGTTATTCATCTTGCGGATACTCCTATGGTTGTTTGCCGACTTAGATGCTTGTTCCTAAGTCGATGTCTTGTATAAATAATGATTTGTGAATTCATTTCAGTGAGGGGTGTGAGGATGAGCATGGTATAGCGAAGAAACGTGCGAAAAGCAGAGCAGAGATTGTTGGGCTTAATTGGAACTGATCCGGACATGGTAGAGATGTCATTCTCCAGTTCAAGACTGTGATTTTCATCACTTTGTAGACAGTGTGTCTCCTTGTAGGCAGTGGGCCTCTTTGTGAGCAGTGTGCTCGGGCAGTGAGCCCTTATTGGCATGTGCCATTCATTTTTCTTTTATTCTTCTAACAGAGAATAATTCTTGGGTTAATCACCCCGTGGTTTTTCCCTTAACCGGGTTTTCCAAGTCAAAATCTTGGTGTTCAATGTGTTGATGCTTATCTGCTCTTGTGTTTATGTATTATGCTTCCATGGATAATTATTTGATATGCTGCTAACTAACAACAGTGAGTTAAGTGTTTGAAAGACAAGAAGTTTTATACAACTGATTCACCCCCCCCCCCTCTCAGTTGTATGCCCTAGATCCAACAATTGGTATCAGAGCCAAGTTCCTCTGACAAGAGCTTAACCGCTTGAGGAGATCCGGGATGTCGTCATACAAGAAGGATAGTCTGAAGTTCGATGGAACCAACTTCACTCTCTGGAAAGGTCGCATGAAGTGTCACTTGGAATGCATGGGAAAAGCATATCTGGGTATGATTTCAAAACCATATGTACCTCCACAAGGTGGTCCGACTACTCTGAATGAAATCACAGAAGCTGAAAACAATCTGCGGACCAAGGAAGCTCTTCTAAGCGCATTGAATGACTCAGATCTCTCGAATGTCATTGACCTACCCACTGCATATGAGATCCTAACTAAACTGGAACTTCTGTATGAAGGAGATGAGTTTGTCAAAAGTGCAAGATTGCAAAGTCTGAAAGGGAAATTTGAAAGATTGAAAATGAGAGATGATGAAAACATCACTACCTTTATGCCAAGAGTAAATGAGCTGGTATGTGGAATCAGAAATGCTGGTGGAACTTTAGATGAAAATGAGATTGTCTGCAAAATCCTAAGATCCCTTCCTGCTGCCTACAAAATCAAAGTTGCTACCATTGATGAATTCAGAGCCCACACAACTGTCACAAGAGAACAACTGGCTGGCAAACTAGCTGCATTTGAAATGACCGAGTTTGGAGATGATCCTCCCAAGACTGAATCTGCTTTCAAAGCCAGTGCCTATGTGAAAGGCAAACAGAGATTTGATCCGGGTGAAAACTCATCAAGGAAAATGTCATGGTATGATCAAGCAAGAAGAGACATGGAAGAAGAAGAAGCAAAAATAGCTCAACTTGAAGCCCTCATTGCAAAAAGACTGCCAAGAGGATCCGGTAAGTATGAAGGAAAACTACCCTTTAAGTGTTTCAACTGCAATAAGATTGGTCATTTTGCCTCAAGATGTCCGGAGAGATCTGCAAGATCTAATACTCACAGACAAAGGTTTCAAAAGATTTGCTATTATGTTCATGAAGAAGATGACAATGAAGGAGTAACAGATGATGAATCAGAACCAGGAGGCAAATCCGGAAATGAGTGGGTGTTTATAGCCATCAAGGAAGAAGATTCCTTGCTCTCCGAATCTGTCAATCACAAAGTTGTTGAAAAAGCCTTGGCTGCTCAAGTGGAAGAAAAGGATGATTGGGTTATTGACAGTGGATGTTCTCACCATATGACTGGTGACAAGAATAAGTTCTTAGACTTGGAAAGATATGAAGGAGGAATGGTAAAGTTTGGTGACAATTCTGCTGGCAGAATCAGAGGTAGGGGAACTATTTCCTTTGATGGTAAGAGCAAAACAGGAAATGTACTGTATGTTGAAGGATTGAAGCACAATCTTCTCAGTGTTGGTCAGTTAGTGGACAAAGGCTATGATCTCCGGTTCAAGAATGGAAAATGCAGAATCTTTACAAGCTCCGGAACTGAAATTGCATCCGGTACTCAGACAAGAGGTAACATCTTTCATCTGGTTGGTTCAAATAAAAGTTGTTTATTTGTTCAAATTGATCAGAGTTGGTTATGGCATAGAAGAATGTGTCATGTAAATTTTGATAACATTATCAAAATAAGCAATACTCAGGTTGTGAGAGATCTTCCAAAATTGATAAAACCTACAAATAGTGTGTGTAAAGAATGTCAGTTAGGCAAACAAAGCAGAGTCTCTTTTAAAAGCAAAGATCAGTCTTCTACCGGATTATTGGAATTAGTACATACTGATCTATGTGGTCCGACAAGAATCAAGAGTATGCAAGGTGATAGATATTTCATGTTATTAATTGATGATCATTCCCGGATGATGTGGGTCACCTTTCTAAAAGAAAAATCAGAAGCTTTTGAGAAGTTCAAAATCTTCAAAGCTATGGTGGAGAATCAAACCGGATTGAAATTAAAGTGTCTAAGGTCTGATAGAGGTGGTGAATTTACATCTGGTGAATTCATTGACTTTTGTGAGAAACAGGGTATAAGGAGACAGTTGTCTGCTCCTAAGACTCCACAGCAGAATGGAGTAGTTGAGAGAAAGAATCAGACCATCCAGGAAGCTGCTAGGACAATGATGTTGGAAGCAAATGTTCCTCAAATGTTTTGGAAAGAAGCTATCAGCACTGCAGTCTACACTCTCAATCGAGTTCAAATCAGAAACAACACCGGTAAGACCCCCTATGAACTCTGGTTTGGCATCACTCCTACTGTGAAATATTTCAGAGTATTTGCTAGCAAGTGTTATATTAAAAGAGATGAAGATCTAGGAAAGTTTGATGCTAGAAGTGATGAAGGAATTTTCTTGGGCTACTCCACTCAAAGCAAAGCATACCGGTGTTACAATAAGAGATTGAGGAAGATGATAGAAAGCACCAATGTGAAGGTTGATGAAGGAATTGAGAAGCCCTCAAGATTTTATGAGTTTGATGAAGATGACCAAGACAGTGTTCAAGGACCTCAATCCTCTCCGGTGAGACAGAGTCAGCCTGATCCGGTAAATCAGGAAGAAAAGTTAGATTTGAATGAGGCTGATCAAGAAACAACAGTGCTGGATACTCCCAAAATTCCAAGGTATGTAAGACTGAATCACTCTGAAGATCAGATCATAGGTGACAGAAGCAAAGGTGTACAAACTAGAAGGAATATTGCTCAAGATCAGAATGAATGTTGTCTGATTTTAAAGATTGAACCTAAAACAATAAATGAAGCCTGCAATGATGAAAACTGGACCAAAGCAATGGAAGATGAACTGATGCAAATTGAGAAAAATCATACTTGGGATCTTGTTCCCAGACCTAGAGACAGGAATGTAATTGGAACCAAGTGGGTCTTCCGGAACAAACTAAATGAAGCTGGTGAAGTAATCAGAAACAAAGCTAGATTGGTCTGCAAAGGCTACTCTCAAATAGAAGGAATTGACTTTGAAGAGACTTTTGCTCCGGTAGCAAGAATTGAAGTAGTCAGATTACTTCTTGCATTTGCTGCCTTCAAAGACTTCAAGGTATATCAGATGGATGTCAAGTCTGCCTTCCTAAATGGTGATCTGGAAGAAGAAGTCTACATTGAACAACCGGATGGATTTCAATTGTCTGATAATAATGATATGGTCTGCAAGTTGAAGAAAGCTTTGTACGGATTGAAGCAAGCCCCAAGAGCATGGTATGAAAGGTTGGATAAGCATCTTGTGCAGATTGGATTCAACAAAGGTACTGCTGACAGTAACTTATATTTCAAAATTGATCATGAAAACATTCTAATTGTTGAAGTGTTTGTGGATGATATCATTTTTGGAGGAAGAGATAGTATGTGCAAAACTTTTGCAAATCAGATGAAAAGTGAGTTTGAAATGTCTATGCTTGGTGAAATGAATTTCTTCTTGGGTCTGCAAATTACTCAAACAAAAGAGGGGATCTTCATCTCTCAGACCAAATATGTGAAAGAATTGTTAAAGAAATTTGGTATGGAAGACTCAAAGCCTATGAACACTCCTATGGCAACCGGATGTAAGTTAAGCAAAGATGATGATTCTCCAAAGGCAGATCAGACAAAGTATAGATCAATGATTGGTGGATTGTTGTATCTCACTCAAACTAGACCAGATATAATGCAGGCTGTTGGTCTTGTGGCAAGATTCCAGGCTGATCCTAGAGAATCTCATGTTATGGCAATCAAAAGAATTTTTAGATACTTGAAAGGAACAGTTGAGTATGGTCTATGGTATCCTAGAGATCCGGATTTCTCTCTTCATGCTTACACAGATGCAGATTGGGCAGGAGATGTGGATGACCGGAAGAGCACTAGTGGTGGAGCATTCTTTTTGGGGAAGAGATTGGTTTCTTGGCTAAGCAAGAAACAAGATGCAATATCTCTGTCTACAACTGAAGCAGAATACATTGCAGCAGCAAGTAGTTGCACTCAAATCTTGTGGATGAAGCAGATGCTAAGAGACATTAAAGTTGAATATGAGGAGCCTATCACAATTTTCTGTGATAATTCAAGTGCAATTAATATTTCCAAGAATCCGGTATTGCATTCTAAGACTAAGCACATATCTATCAAATTTCACTTTTTGAGAGAACAAGTAAACAAGGAAGAAGTCAGATTGGAGTATGTTCCCTCCAAGGATCAGATTGCAGATATCTTTACCAAACCTCTTCCCAAGGACTCCTTTGAATATCTCCGGGAGAAGTTAGGGGTCATGGCCCCTCCGGTGATGAACTAAGATGGCACTAATGTGCATCAGTCCGGTGGCTATCACAGTCATATCTTGTGATCCGGACTAATGAGGAGCTGCAACTAAGGGGGAGCAGCTAGTATGATTCTGATGCATGAGAATTGCAAGTATGAGCCCTTTGCCATTGATGTCAAAGGGGGAGAGAAGACATGTGAAAAACAAGTGGTTGATGATCAAAGGGGGAGCAGTAAAGGAAGAGAAGACATATGAAAAGATGAAGTTCTTGTCTTAATGGTTTTTCACATCATATGTTGCCATCAATGACAAAGGGGGAGATTGTTGCAAGTATGAGGTTATCCAGTGTTGTCATTGATGTCAACATACTCATATTGCATTGACAAGAAGGATTTGATGAGCTGTGTGCTGAGGATATTGAGAAAATTAGTCTCAGTCAGGAACAGTGAAGAACAGTGATGAGAAGAAGGTAAATGTACTGTATAGGATGAGAACCGGAGGATGCGGATTAAAGGGTTAGTAGATATGAGTCTTGAGATGCTACAGTTAAGATTTCAGAGGTCCGCATGAAGATCTGAAGGAGTTGTGGCTGCCGGTATAGAACCGGGTCCGGCAAGTATCCGGAGGTGACAGAGGATCACAAAAAGTTCCGGTGAGGTCCGGAATTGTATTATCCTAATCTTCGGATTGGAAGGAGTGTTTGGGATGTCCTTGTGATGTATCATCCTGATTTGTGTATGATTTGGAGGTCCGGAAGTACCTCTTGCATTATGACAGTGGCGACAGACTGTGTTCTTGAAGTTCCGGATGAGGAAGACAAGAGATCCCAGTAAGCAGAGGAAGTGCGGATGTATCCAGACATTCAGACAGGCTTGTGAAGGTTCTTGGATCATGTTTAGGTTTTGTTGTTTGTCCGCATTGATGGTAGAGCCCGGAATTGAAGTTATTCTTCCGGATGAAGTTCTTGCTTTGTGTAGCCGACCGGATGAGATGTTCATCCTGTGAATGTTCTTGTAATGGCCGACTGGATGTGTTATTCATCTTGCGGATACTCCTATGGTTGTTTGCCGACTTAGATGCTTGTTCCTAAGTCGATGTCTTGTATAAATAATGATTTGTGAATTCATTTCAGTGAGGGGTGTGAGGATGAGCATGGTATAGCGAAGAAACGTGCGAAAAGCAGAGCAGAGATTGTTGGGCTTAATTGGAACTGATCCGGACATGGTAGAGATGTCATTCTCCAGTTCAAGACTGTGATTTTCATCACTTTGTAGACAGTGTCTCTCCTTGTAGGCAGTGGGCCTCTTTGTGAGCAGTGTGCTCGGGCAGTGAGCCCTTATTGGCATGTGCCATTCATTTTTCTTTTATTCTTCTAACAGAGAATAATTCTTGGGTTAATCACCCCGTGGTTTTTCCCTTAACCGGGTTTTCCACGTCAAAATCTTGGTGTTCAATGTGTTGATGCTTATCTTCTCTTGTGTTTATGTATTATGCTTCCATGGATAATTATTTGATATGCTGCTAACTAACAACAGTGAGTTAAGTGTTTGAAAGACAAGAAGTTTTATACAACTGATTCACCCCCCCCTCTCAGTTGTATGCCCTAGATCCAACACTTAGAAGCAAATCTGAAGTCTTTAGTAGACTCAAAGAGTTCAAAGCTCTTGTAGAGAATCAGAAGGATAGAAATATTATGTGTTTGAGGACTGACAACGGTGGTGAGTTCTATTCAACTGATTTTGACAAGTTCTGTAAAGCACATGGGTTTGAGAGACACAAAAAACTGCGTATACCCCTCAGTAGAATGGAGTTGCAAAGAGGATGAACAAAATATTGATGGAGAGGGCTAGGAGTATGTTAAGTGGAGCTAGCCTTGAATGTTAGGATAAGGTGCCATTAACCTTGTAAATCCCAATATTTTATTTATTCCATTTATTATATGTAATTTGTAATTATCAATGAGATGTACTAGTTTCACTGGCATGGGCAATTTCAGAGTAACCGGAGGTAATTACGGAGTGACTTTTACTATTGGCGAATGTAAAAACTCAGAGTAAATGAGGGTAGGCATGCTCCCTTGAGGAATATACTATTTTTGGCATGTATGAAAATTGTCGTAATGTTTGGTAAGTGAATCTATGACAGCTGCAAGTTGTCATAAGATTTTGAGATTCTATGACGCATATGATGGATATGTTAGTTGTATATTTTTTATATTTAGCCCAAGGTTCCTATCTTGGAAAGATACTCTTTTGTAGAATCTATGACGATTATGACTTGTCATAAGATGCTGTAAGAGGCCAGATTTAGTCTTGGTAACCCAACCTTTGCATGCTTGTAAGATGGTAGTTAATGTTTACAAGTTGGAGAATCTTAGGAGAGAGAAGGTGAACACCTAAGATTAGTTGGAAAACATTTGTATAAGTATTTTCCATGTATTTGTTGCTGCAATATAGATTTTAGGTACTCAGGTGTTGCCGGCATGCTCTCGGATTGAAGACTTGTGGAGAGAGTTATGTAGTTGATGTATTGTACAATCTTGTTGAGATTAATACAAACTTGTGCCTCTTTCCTGGTGGAGTTTTTTTTACCTGCAAGGGTTTTCTCCACATAAACACTATGTCATTGTGTTGAGTTCTTCATGTTTGACATCTTTTATGTAGTGGGTTTTATGTTTTGTTACAATCTCCAGTGTTAATGCACACTTAAAGATTGCTGAAATTTATATTGAATCAGATTTCCATTGAAGTAGTGTTGCTTTCATTTCTAACATTTAGTATCAGAGCCTAACCAACTTTGACTCTTGGGTGGTAGTGTGGAAGTTGTAGCTACAGTGGGAGATTTGGTTGTGTTTATTTTGTAGATCTTGTGTTGTTGTTATGGCTACATCCACTATTGCATCAACCTCTCGAATGGACATTGAGAAGTTCAACGGAATGAGGTATGAGTTGTGGAAGCTGAAAATGGAAGATTTTTTAGAAGAAAGAAACCAATCATTAGCTGTTCAAAAAGCGAAGAAATCCAATGATGTCTCTTCGGATGAGTGGGCTAGACTAGATAAGAAGGTACGGGGAACCATCCATTTGTGTCTTTCAGATTTTGTGCTATTGAATGTCACAAAGGAAGAGACCGCGTACAAATTGTGGAAATGGTTGGGTGAGATCTATCAAGCCAAGAGTATGGTAAATAAGCTTTACTTAAAAAAAATTGTTTTCCTTGAAAATGAAAGAGGGTGAGTCAGTTGCAGAGAATTTAAATTCATTTAATTTGTTGATGAGTCAGCTTCCTTTAGTAGATGTTGAAGTTGATGAGGAAGATAAATGTATCTTGCTTCTTTGTTCTTTACTTGAGTCTTTGGAGAATGTTATCCTTGCTATCACTGCTAACCTCATAGATCCAAAAGTGGATGCCCTTGTTGCAGTTTTACTGTCACAGGAATTGAGAAAGAAGAGTTCAAATAGTTCAGGGGATGTTCTTAGTGTCAGGGGAAGGTCTAAGGAAAGAGTACCAAAGGGAGATTAGAAAGGGGCTAAAGACAAGTCCAAGGGCTAGTCTAAGACTCCTAGTAAAAAGAATAGAGTTAAGTGTTGGAACTGCAGTAAAAGGGGACATGTGAAGAAGGAGTGCTTAGGGATAAGTCCTCGAATGTAGGTGAAGATGTTTTACATTCTACATCTAATGTTGTTTCTAATGAAAATTGGTTGGTTGACTCAGGATGCTCATTTCATATGACGTCGCATAAGGAATGGTTCTCCACATATGAAGAATATGATGCAGGTAATATCTACCTTGGTGACAACTCTTCATATTTGATTGTCAGGAAAGGAAAGGTATTGTTGTGTTTCAGTGATGGGAGGATTAAAACCCTCCTTGGTGTTTTGTATGTTCTTGGATTAGCTAGAAATCTAATTTCATCTTCAAAGTTGAATGATTTGGGAATGCATAAGACATTTGACAAGCATGACTGCAAATTGGTGAGAGGGAACTTGGTGGTAGTGAAAGGGAATAGATTCGGGAACCTATTTAAGCTTGAAGCCACTATAGTTTGTAACGCATCTTATGTTTCTAAGGCTTCTAAAAATACTTGTATGTTGTGGCATTGTAGATTGGGCCACACAAGCAATAATGTATTAAAAACTATTAAGAATAAAGATTTGTTGGATAGTTTCTCTTATTCTGATGAGCACTTTGGTTTCTGTGAGCATTGTTCGTTTGGTAAATAAAACATAAAATCATTTCCTTCAGGAAGCAATAGAGCAAAAGAGAAATTAGAAATTATTCATACGGATGTGTTTGGACCTGTGGATAATGAATCTATTGGAAAATCTCGTTATTTTGTCACCTTCATTGATGATGTATCTAGATATACATGGATTTATTTTATAAAACATAAATATGAAGTTTTCACTAAGTTTAAGGAATTCAAGGTCTTAGTAGAGAACTAATCAGGTTTAAAGATAAAAATATTAAGATCTGACAATGGAGGGGAATATTTCTCTAAGGAATTTGATGAGTTTTGCAAGCATGCAAGTATAATTAGACAAAAGACAACTCTGTATATACCACAACAGAATGGTGTTGCAGAAAGGATGAACGGAACAATTATGGAAAGAGCTAGAAGTATGCTTAGTGATGCATAGTTAGATAAATTATTTTGGGTAGAGGTTGTGTGTACCGCTTGCTACTTGATAAATAGATCTCCTTATAAGTCTCTTGATTCGACACCTTATGAAGTGTGGACAAGTAAGAAACCTTCTATTTCACATGTAAAGGTTTTTAGCTATGAAGCTTTTGTTCATGTGCCTCAGGAAAAGTGATCTAAGTTGTGTTGGTGATTGTTTTGATGCAATCATAACAATAAGTTAAAATTCACATATAATGAACTGAAACTATACTTGAAAGATAAGAGGGAATTGTAGACATAAAAAATTGACCTATGATCTATTTCCTAATTCCTCCCTTCACATGAAATTTAATTAATTTTAATTAATTAATTAAATTTCTATTTATCTTTAATCCACCCTTAATTCCCTAAAATTTAATTAATTTTAATTAATTAATTAAATATCTTTACCTTTTACCATATCTTGTGGATAATAAATTAAAATTAATTTATTATTTACTAAACCTAAAATCCTCTTATAAATAATAAATTAAGATTAATAAACTTAATGTATTATGTACGATTCACATAACCAAAAACTTGTTATTTACCTACCTTTTCCTGTTCAACTGATCAAACCACTTTTGAAACCGTCCCCAAAACTTTATAAAAATCAAACTCATTTTCATTTATTACACCGACAACATTTATAGTGGAGTTATGCAAAAATCGTGAGCAACCACATTTAAACGAATTCGGTAACATTTATTTTATGTGGTTTCAATAATTTATCATTATCTTCCTGTTGCATTTGATATTAGGTTTTAGGGTTTTAATTGTAAAGTCTTTTCAATAAAATCTATATTTGGTGCAAACAATGGTGAACCTGACATGAAATCATCTTCTGATAATCAATTATTTGTGTAAGCTTTGGTGTTGAGTTTTTTTGTAGATGCAAGTGAAAAATTGAAAATTTCTGAAATTTTTCTAGTTTTGAGCTTTTAGCTCCTTCTATAGTTATCAGCTGATATCATAGGAGTTGCAGGTCTGAGCATTGGATTGTCCATCGGTTTGTAAAAAAGCTACTAGCCATTATTCATTTTTAATTATGGGCTCTTTTAATTTACTTGCGTATTGGTGTTAGCATTAATCTAAGCAATTGTAACGATTCTTTTAATATTATTGCATAGCATCTTGTTTATTCACTGTTCGCTGGTAACATTTATGTTCTATTGTTTCTTTCTCTCGATACTATTGCAGTTCACGCCTTTATATGTAGTTTGCTGCACTAATTCACTTTCCTTCCACACTTCTGTCCTTCTCTGTGCCTTCTTCCATTTTGGACGATCTTTGTGCTGGTGCATTGCTTGAATCTCTTGTCATAAATAGTTCATGCCAGAAAATCTTATAAACTTGCCCATTGTTCCTACTGATGTATTTATGCTCCAGAAATTTGCCTCAGGCCGTACAAAGAAGCTACACTAGAAAATTTTCTAATCTCGCTGGCTGTTTCCATTGACTATTCATTTTCTAAAAAATTTTGGTCTTCAGTTGCAAAAAGATTTCATGCTGAAAAAAAAAATTCTAAGCTCATTTCTACCAGTGTTTTCCTTTTGCAGGTACATTCGTAGGTTGCATCTATGGGCATATACTTTTGAGCCTCTTATTCGTTATCTCTATGGGCATATTTTTTTCAACCTCATATTGGTGCAAGTGCTCATTTATTTGAGCGGGGAGTTTAATGTGAAAAATGAATAAGAGTTTTCTTTTTATCACTGGCAGTTTTCTTTTAGTAACTGTTCTTGTTTTTTAAAACTGTCCTTGTCTTATCTATTTTATCCTTTTAGCTCGTTTCATAATGATAGTATAAACCATTTTAAACTATAGAATTTAAAAAAAAAATTGATGTCTTCTGCATTAAAAACGACTTGATCCTTTCATTTGTGGAGGCCAATCTTAGGTTTTACCATTATCTTATCTTCATTATGATTATGTTTTGGTTGATGACATCTACTCTCTGTAGCATTAACTCGAAAAAACTCAAGTTTAGCACGTAGCTTTCACCATTCAGCAGCTTAAACATCTTCCAATTATGAGATACCCGTTTCGCGAGATTTCTGCAGAATTTTTATTAGGATGGTGGCATTAATCTTTAAATGTTAACAGTGGTTCACTTTCAGAGTTGATTGTTAGTTATTTTCAAAAACTTTAAATATCATTCTAATCATTTTTGACATTTGTTCTAATAGCAATTGCTTGTGCTTGCAGATCAGATATTGGTGCCATTTAGTCACAAATTGTTAACATAGTAGCATGGATATTCAAAAACCTTAACAGCCAACATCAGCTCTTTTTGGCATAAGTATAACAGTTACACAAAACATCAAGCCTAAACATTAAATGCAACTATCAGAACCAACCATCTATATGTGAAAATTTTTTGACCAAACTGCCAGCTATCAATGATCAAATAACTGGAGCACCATTTCTAACCCTCGAGGCTGTTTTACTCAAACGGGCCTAACTTTTTCGTTTTACATCCGATTTTCATGATTTTATAGGCATCTGAAAGCTAACTCAGAGAACTACGTCATGGTTGAAGTCATTTTTTCAAACTCATCTCATATTTTCTGGTATAATCCTCTGAAATTCAGTCATTTTTAAAACATCAAACATTTTCTTCTTGCCATGCACTTAACATTTTTGTGTGGATTTTTTCAGGATTGTTTTGTCTTGTTCTAACCTTTTTCATTGCAGCTTTATGCCTATCAAAGACAAATTTTTCAAACTACAAATCACTGTGTTGCAGGGTTGATCAAAACATTGTGTCTTCTTTTTATAAATTAGATCACATTTTGGATTCATTGGTCTAAAAATAAATTGAAGTGTTTGTCACATAATAAGCAAGGGTTATAATTAACAAATGTCTGCCATGTCTTGTGGTTTAATCAAAACATTGTGTCTTCCTTTTATAGATTAGATCACATCATAAGCAAGGGTTAAAATTAACAAGTGTTTGTCATGTCTTGTGGCTAGCAATTTTGTCATTGAATGCGTATGCTCTTCTCTTGCACCATTCGGCGATCTTGAGAATAAAAAGAATTCCTTTGACCTTTTATATAACCACCCACACATTTGGATTTGGAATTAAAATGAACCCCATGCGAGTGTGAGGCAAAGGTGTTGTGTATGCTCTCTCCTTGCGTTTCATGCGATCTGGGAGATCAAAAACAACGTGTTTACTTGCTTTTGTTATCCTTAGAGTGGGCTTGCTCTTGAGACACATCCGCAAGGAGAACTCATTTGTGACCCCAAGCGGTACTTTCGTTCGGCCTGCTATATAAATTGAGGATAAGGTGAAAGCCAAGTCTAACCGGTATTAGTGCTTACCGTATAGTGCTAGCTTGAAAGGAGGTGTACCTTGTGTATATTAAAATTCCTAGTAGGGTTAGTCAAAGCCTTTAGTGGCTTGTTGGATGCTCGTAAGGTGCCGGTGCCCCGGATATTCAATAGAAGCCTTTTGTTTAGTGGCCAAAAACCCTCTACTTGTTGATACAGGAGGAAACTCTGATAGCCATCCCACATTTTATGGTAGAGATAGCAAGGTACCTCAGGATCTATGCGTCCTAGGACCTGGAACTTGGTGTGCCTGAGAAGTGAGTGCACTATAAGGAGGAGCCCGTGCCCCAAGTTCCTGGAGCTATACACCATAAGTAGGCGCGGCTGGGTAAAACCAAGTGGGAACTCAACAAGTATTGTCCTTTCCTAGCCTAGGATCGTGCATGTTTACAAGTGTTTGCAGAACATCAAGGTGTCATCAAAAACAACCAATCAAATTGTCGTGTGTCTTATATGATTGTGTGTACCTAATCATCATCACCATTACAACTTGTCTCCTATATCATCAACTTGACTTTCAAAATTGAGAACCTATCATCCTTTTGTGTCACATCTCAAGTGGAACCTTGTCACTTTGAATCCTAAGGAGCTCTTTCAATTAATCCATCCATTTCCCACCTAGTCCAATCCTTATTCGTCAATGTCAAAATGGTTGTGACCATCAACAACTCTAGGACAAATTAAAAACCAAAACTCACACTCCGCGGAGGCCCACCTAGATATATTAATGATGAGAATTTGATAGATCATGATGCATATTTTGATACCCATGAACCATATATCTCCCCATTTTGGCCTCCACCAACATCATTATCATCTCAAGAATGTGAGGAAATACAAGAGGTTCAACATAACTATGATGATCATTATCCACAAGAACATTCTTATCATCTTAGCACAACCCAAGATTTTCCTTCCATGCCCTCAACCTCACAAAACTATGATCCTACCCAGGTCTCAACTTCGACATCCATTCATCCCCAAGTCCTTAAGTTACAACAACAACTCACTCAATCACTACAACAAGAGGCAGATATTAAATTTCAATTGGCACAACTATCACAATTGTTTTCACAATTTCAACATCCTACCACATCAACACCACTCTATGAGTCATCTCCATCTACCTCTTACAAATCTTTATCACAACCAATCTACCACTCATATCAACCCAACACATCCATACCTCAAACCTATTCAACAATTGCTTTACCTCAAACCTCACAGGTCCAGATCTCTACCCATGCTTCATCTTCACACATACCAAGTCCCCTCACCTTATATCTTCAACAACAAAGCCAAGAAAAACAAGCCCTCCTTCAACAACAACAAATCTTAGCCCAAAAACCACAACCTTCATTTAATACATCATCCTCCATACCTTTATCCATGCAACAACAACAAATCCCATCTAATTTCAATCCTAATCCATTGGTTCCCCAGCCTTCTCATTCATCAATCCCTTTGTTACCTTCACCACCATCATCCACACAACATCAACAAATTCAACCTAAATTCTATGAGTCACCCCCATCATCATGCCAACCTAGTCCCTCCACATCAACCAATCTCATGAATATTCCTCAATATCCATCTCAAAATCCTCCACAACATGAGCATGAATTCAAAAATCTTCTTAATGATACTCTTGACAAGGGAGACACCATCTCAAGTTTGGAATCATACACCAATCCTTCCACTAGTCCTCCTCATCCATCCATCCCTATGGAACCTGAGCCCAATCCCATGATCTATCAACCTAAGCCCAATCCAAGTCTTGATCCTATCATAGCCAATCATATTATCTCCCCAGCTAACCCAGATCCCAATCCTATTATATCCAATCCTCTTGTCCATCCACCCGATCCTAATCCCACTCCTATCATACCTAATCCCATTATCCTTCCATTAAATTCTAAGCCTACACCATCTACCATTATTCTCCATCCATTATATTGTCCATCCACCCATGTACTAATGAAGGATGTGATCTATTGGATACTCGCAAGGAATCAATTATCACCCTCATGCTATCAAATGCCTATTCTTGAAAGTATGCAAGAACCTTCAAATGTTCTCGAAGATCCACTTATAATAAGCCCAATTCATTCTCTACCATACATTGAATCTATCCAAGAAACCTCCATTCCTATCCAAACTCAAGATTTATGTCAAGAGTCAACTCTAAAGCATGATCATCCTTGCTCCTTACCAAATCAAGATCAAAGCTCTTCCATTCAACCTATTCATAACCTATATATTTTTTATGATCAGGAGCTTCTCACTTCCTCCATTCACAGTCCCAATACTATCCATGTTCAAAAAAACCTCCACCACTCATATCCATCATCCCACAATATCCACTTCCCTTGATGAGACACTTGGTCCCCACAAGCACATAGATAATCAAACAAATACATTGAATCTTCATGAGCAAAATCAAGATCCTATTTCTCCTTCACCATCTCATAATGATACCATTTCAAATCCACCATCATGTCCTATTATTCTTACTACATTCCTAAATGAATGTTCTTCCCTAGGAGAACAGTAACCTATATCTGCCACTTCACCCTCCTCATCCAATAAGGAACGCATGTCTTGTATCCTAAAAAATAAGCATCCCATTGCGCATCATATGTTCCAAAACATGAACTATCAAGGTAAAGGCTTAGGCCTTCGCGAGCAAGGTAATCTGGAACCCATCCATGTCAAAGTCCCACCACGCTCATATGGTATTGGTTATACACCCCAAGGTAAGCAATATCAAGATGTTGGTACCACGTTTCTGCCTCCTAATATTCCCATCCTCTAATCTCCTTATCACTTTAACCACAAATCCATTCATACATCTTGTTCCCATAAATCCCCTACAATTCCTAATCATGATCAACAAATGCACACATTGAATAAACATGGGGCTATCCTAAACACCCCTATGGGATTCAAAAATAAAAATCTGGATGCCTCCACCCATAAAGCCAAAAATCCCAATAATTCTCATGCCATATGGTTCAAATGCGAAGAATCAAAGCGAAATCAAAATTCAAAAATGCTACCCAAGTCCACATCTCAAAAAGATAATTTCAAAACCAAAATGGTTTGGGTCCCCAAGCAAAAAGTACCTAGTTCAAATGGATCATACACAATTCTAAAATCCCAAATTTCCTGCTCCCCATCACAAAATCCTAAAATTCATAAGTCCATTTGGGTTCCTAAAGACCTAAATAGGAAAATCCCTAAGATAACATCTCCATTACTCCCAAATCCCCCTTCCAAGCTTCAAAATCCATTTTAGTGTGTGCAACCGTTGGTCTTGGTTCCCTTCCACTCCACAACATTCCTACATACATCCATCCTCCCATCTCCCATTTGCTATCCTACTTATCATAATCCTATGGTCCATGCTTTTGAATAAACCTTCCATCCATCCTTGTGCATATATTCATCCATAATCCTCATCATAACCCACTATTCCCTATCTTTCCATCCTAATACCCATCATGATTAAATATAAATGATCTATACATAATCCACTATCCATCTATACTATGCTATCTGTAAGGAAATTAGGACATCTCAGAACGTATTTCTAAGAAAAGTGGTGTCTTCGACAAATTTAAATTCTTTCCAAATGCTTCAAAAACACGCACAACTATGCCTTTAAAGCGGAAACAGACATAGAACATTTCCTATATTGACCCTTAGAGGAAAGCACAAGCGAACAATATCTAGTTTCAACAGCAGAGACATTAAACATGAAAGACAGAACAAGAACACAGATTTACATGGGGAAAACCCTTACGGGTAAAAAACCCCACACTCCAAAAGCCCAGATCACCATTGTATTATTCAGCAACAGAAAAATAGTTACAATACAAAACTGGCAATAAGCCTTTCATGAAGATTTACATCTTGTCCCTTCAGAAGAATAACTGACAGTAACCCTGCACAAAGTTCTCCAGCACTTGGTTGGTTCTTCATACTGTGATCATGCCACAAACAGCACACAGTACAGAACTACATCTTCTCAGCCAGAACAATTTCATTTGAACTCTGTTTTCATCCTCTTCTCAGTCCCTTCACATGCTGTTCACATGCTGCATACAGCATACAGCATAAGACTTCACAGAAGAAGAAAAAACCAGAGCTCCATCATATTGAACTCACCGTCTCATCGATTCTCTCACACATCTGACTCAATTACACAATTGCTTTTAGCAATCTAATCGATTCTCATGCAAACGACCGTTCATTCCAACTACCCAGCAATGCTGTCTTCCAACTGTCCAAACCGTTCGCATAACTATCTAACCGTTCACATTCTCATAGGAAACTTTAGTCCCACATGCACAAGTTCTAGTTGGACATCCGGGTTTAAATGCCTGAACACACGTAAGATAATTGTCGGCGCTTTTGCCGCCGACGACTCCAGACTAAGTCTCATTAGTGTAACCAACATCATCGGTGAACACTTCAACACTCACTCCGACAGTTCCTTGTCTTACGGACGCCAACACAACGCCAATTCTTCATCGGAGTGACTTCTGCCATCAGAGTGACAATTCAAGGCTGAGCCAATAGAAGTTCTCACGCCGATGCCAAACACCAACTTCCATCGGGGTGACCAATGCCCATCGGAGAAACTTCCAAATGTCAGCCCTACAAGGATTGTCATGCCGATGACCGTTCCATCAGAGAGACACCAACAATCATCAAGACTAAACCAAACTTCACCGAAGACCAATGTCCCACCGATGCCAAAGCCAATGTCATCCATCGGAGTAATGAGGTCCATCGGAGTGAGAACTCAAAGCTTGGCCGACAGTGATTCTCATGCCGACGCAAACCCTTCATCAGTATAACATGAAGTAACGGGGAGACTTCTTCCAGCTACGCTGATAACACTACTCACTCCGATGATCTTTCATCGGAGTGACTCACGCCGACAAGATCGCTAACCCTTCATCCATCGTCGGTGTGACCCAACACTGTCGGAGCTCCTACCACCAGCTTTGCCGATGGTCAACCTCATGCCGATGTCTCACTACCATCGGTAAGACCTTGGAGATCGGCATAAGACACCGAACTCCTGCCAATAGTAATCCTCATGCCGATAGCTAGCCCTCCATCAATGTAACCTAGTAGATCGGCCGAAGACCTCTTACTCCCACCGATACAAGGAGTCAAGCCGATAACAAAGGATAACCAAGGAACCAATGAACCTGTAATTTGAGTCACTAGTACTCAACATTCTCCCACTTGACGAAGGAATTACAGGAAACCATCAATGCTCCATATCACAAAACCAAAGCTGATACTGCCACCACTCCACTGTGCTCACAAGCTCCATAGAAGTTTTAACAAAAACAACTTCAAAGCTTCCAGAACACAGCCATGAGAAACATCCTCCAGAAACAAGATAAACCATCCGCTAGAACAACAATCAGTAAGCTGACTGTACCCATCCAACTGAACATAAAACCCACATGACTGAAAATAGCACACACAGCCAGTGCTAAAACATCCAATCACTCATACCTTAAAGGTATGAACATCAGTAGACTCACGCCACCTACATATACACCCATCAACTGCAAATACAAGCTCAAAGTGTGAACCAGTCGAAGAAGACCAAACACTTCAAGAACTCCCACTACATGGGTAATGCAGATCTGAAAAAGATCATGGCATACAAAAAATCCACAATGGCATTACATAGAACGTGTAAATAATCATGTAGTACCAAGGAAACATCCACCATGATATGCAAATCAATAACCTGCAAGAACAACACCTCACAACCAGTCCAAAGTTCTCCAATTTCTCCACATCCAACAAAAGAAAAAGATAACAGAACAAAACCTTCATGCTGTCACCCAACAACATAAGTGAAAGCACATGACCACAAACTAGTGATCATCAGCTCCAACCAAATCTCAAAACAATGTAGTGTGAAACACACCATCAGAGAAACTAACTGAGACCGAGAGGAACACTGCACATCATATACCTGTAGACAATCCTTTTACATACACCTCTGAATGCCAACTGTGTCAAGTATGATCTCCCTCAAAACACCCCAAAGAAGAACATCATAACAACATCCAAACAAACATTCAATCTCCAAGATCAACTAACATGGATGTAAGCTTCACAAACCAAAGAAGATCAAACTAATTCATTTCCTATTTCAAGAAATCAGCCCATTAACCATCTCCTAACAGTCCTCATCAATGAATGATATCTCTAAACTCAAATGCAAAAGGAGATAAACATGCTATCCATCTCTCACAATGAATCCTCCAGAACCATATCTATGAAAGAAAGCATAGAACACCTGAGAGAAACAATGCGCTATACCTCTCAAGTGAAACTTGTCGAGTAGACCAAGAGTGGGGAAAGAGAATGTTCTTCCAAGATACCCAAGTCCCAATGACTTTCTCCAAGAACAATCTCCTCTAGATCTTTTGTTGAATTCACATTCAACCAAGGTAAAGACTCCTCGAACTTCCAGTTGTAAACTCTGATTTAGCACAACATATACAGTCTCACCTTATTCTCCATGTATCCATGAGTACCTTTGAACAATCACCTCATGCTGAACTCCAACTACATCACTACAACACTATGAAGTAATCAAGCAAAAGATAGATGTACCCAAACATAGAGAAGTAACCAAACCACTGTCAAAACTCCAATCATCTGAATCAGGAACTTATCATGACATAATGATCTTACCATCTCCATTAGGAGATTCCATGCTCTAGGTGAACATAACCATGGTCTCTAGGTCAATGTATCATACTAAAATTCAAAAGAAGAAATCATGATATGAAAAAACCAAAATTCTAAACCAACATCACCTGTCAAGCACCACCAACACCTTAGCCAAGAATTTCATGAATCCCCCATGACTCCAAGATGTTACTCATCCTCAAATAGTGCCCCTATAAATGTGAAAGAACCCTTCTGCAGCAACAGGATCAAAGAGCTCCTCCTAGTAGCATCTGCAACACTAAAGAAGATCATTCACCACTAAGTGATGAAACACACAGTCAATGCTAAAGCTCCCACTGAACTGTAACAACAGAGCTTTCCAAGCGTCC
This sequence comes from Cunninghamia lanceolata, assembly GCA_027924645.1. NCBI lineage: Eukaryota > Viridiplantae > Streptophyta > Pinopsida > Cupressales > Cupressaceae > Cunninghamia > Cunninghamia lanceolata. Next base: position 15,476,137 of record BSBN01000780.1, read on the forward strand.
TGACCAAACATCTCCTAATCTGAAAATCTTCCAGGTCCACACATTAACATGTCCATGTGACTATAAAACCAAGTGACACCAAGATCTCCAAAACAAGGAATTAAACTATCATTGTCAATAGCTTACACAAACCTGTGTATTCAAGCTATACATGACATCATGATACACTTACTACAAGTCTCCATAACCAACTATTCAGATACTCTACAACATCCATCCTCTCATCCCAAAACAGTCACACCAATGCACAAGTGACCACAGACAAGGCCAGCTAACAAATCTGCATAAACACTGAAACAACCTTGTGGATAAAGACTGTCCACATCCGAGTCATCTCACTGTAGCTTAATAGGTGATCAGCCCACAAAACTACATAACTCGTAGATCCAACCAATGTATCATGCAAACTCACTATCACACTAGAAACTGCAAAACTGAGATTTCAAGGAATAAATAACAATGTAGACAACAAGACTCAAGCATCAGAAAACTTACTTTTCACTGATTCGCCCAACATGTCCACAACCAGAGCACCATAGTCAAGAAACTAGAAGCATTACCATAGAAATGCTGAGTGTCATATCACATACCAGCACTCCCATGCAGAGAAAGCATTTCACCTCCTCACACCATGCACAGAGCATGCATGCAAAACTGCAACTATATCATCCAGTAACATCCCAAAAGCCAGGGTCTAGAAATAGCTTAACTGCAGCTTCACAAAACCACAAGTTTTTCTTTTGACCATGTAAAACCTGCAAGACCACTGTGTTTGAAACACACCCATGCACATCCATATCCACTTCACATCTGGAAAACCCAAAAGTTTGTAGCACAAACTCCATAACAGTTAAACCAAAATAATGTATCATCATGAATATGCATAACCATAGATTTTAAGGAAAAACTATAAAACCCCTCAAATCCAATAATCATGAATCTGAGTCATGCAAGTACAAAATATCCATTTAAGGAAACAATAGTTCAAGAGATTCAGGCCCACTTGTAGACCAATCTCTCAAACCACCAACATGCACATGCATCCGAGAGAATCAGACTATTACAGAAGCTCTCAGATCATCCAATGATCAACTCCAAAGCATGCATGCAATCAGGGTAACAAAAAAATTATGCCTTCCAATACTAGGAATAGAACACCCAGCATAAGCACAATACTCCATGGCTGAGTAGTAACACAAACTTCTCCATATCATCAGAGAGCCTCACACACAGACACCCAATATGAAAGTTACTACAGCAACATAGCCTCAAAGCAAACCCCATGCAACAAGATTAAATACTATCAATTAAGAGCCTCAGGCCACATCATGACCAGCTCCAGTCTCTTCACCATCCTTCAAGCACTACTGAAACAGAAACACAAGATCAGCTGCCAGACTTTCACTCAAACAAGGATCAAACAAACAGACATTTCCTTTAGATTTCGTCAAGCCTGTCACACTAAGAAATCATCACAGAAGGAATACCCAGACCTTATACACCAGGAACTCTTACATGCAAACACATGCAGCACACAAATGTACATATGTGAGCAACAAAGCATATCCCAGAAGAAGGCTCTGATACCACTTGTAAGGAAATTAGGACATCTCAGAACGTATTTCTAAGAAAAGTGATGTCTTCGACAAATTTAAATTCTTTCCAAATGCTTCAAAAACATGCACAACTATGCCTTTAAAGCGGAAACAGACATAGAACATTTCCTATATTGACCCTTAGAGGAAAGCACAAGCGAACAATATCTAGTTTCAACAGCAGAGACATTAAACATGAAAGACAGAACAAGAACACAGATTTACATGGGGAAAACCCTTACGGGTAAAAAACCCCACACTCCAAAAGCCCAGATCACCATTGTATTATTCAGCAACAGAAAAATAGTTACAATACAAAACTGGCAATAAGCCTTTCATGAAGATTTACATCTTGTTCCTTCAGAAGAATAACTGACAGTAACCCTGCACAAAGTTCTCCAGCACTTGGTTGGTTCTTCATACTGTGATCATGCCACAAACAACACACAGTACAGAACTACATCTTCTCAGCCAGAACAATTTCATTTGAACTCTGTTTTCATCCTCTTCTCAGTCCCTTCACATGCTGTTCACATGCTGCATACAGCATACAGCATAAGACTTCACAGAAGAAGAAAAAACCAGAGCTCCATCAGGTTGAACTCACCGTCTCATCGATTCTCTCACACATCTGACTCGATTACACAATTGCTTTTAGCAATCTAATCGATTCTCATGCAAACGACCGTTCATTCCAACTACCCAGTAATGCTGTCTTCCAACTGTCCAAACCGTTCGCATAACTATCTAACCGTTCACATTCTCATAGGAAACTTTAGTCCCACATGCACAAGTTCTAGTTGGACATCTAGGTTTAAATGCCCGAACACACGTAAGATAATTGTCGGCGCTTTTGCCGCCGACGACTCTAGACTAAGTCTCATCAGAGTAACCAACATCATCGGTGAACACTTCAACACTCACTCCGACAGTTCCTTGTCTTACGGACGCCAACACAACGCCAATTCTTCATCGGAGTGACCTCTGCCATCGGAGTGACAATTCAAGGCTGAGCCGATAGAAGTTCTCACGCCGATGCCAAACACCAACTTCCATCAGGGTGACCAATGCCCATCAGAGAAACTTCCAAATGTCAGCCCTACAAGGATTGTCATGCCGATGACTGTTCCATCGGAGAGACACCAACAATCGTCAAGACTAAACCAAACTTCGCCGAAGACCAATGTCCCACCGATGCCAAAGCCAATGTCATCCATCAGAGTAACGAGGTCCATCGGAGTGAGAACTCAAAGCTTGGCCGACAGTGATTCTCACGCCGACGCAAACCCTTCATCAGTATAACATGAAGTAACAGGGAGACTTCTTCCAGCTACGCCGATAACACTACTCACTCCGATGATCCTTCATCGGAGTGACTCACGCCGACAAGATCGCTAACCCTTCATCCATCGTCGGTGTGACCCAACACTGTCGGAGCTCCTACCACCAGCTTTGCCAACGGTCAACCTCATGCCAATGTCTCACTACCATCGGTAAGACCTTGGAGATCGGCATAAGACACCGAACTCCTACCGATAGTAATCCTCATGCCGATGGCTAGCCCTCCATCGATGTAACCTAGCAGATCGGCCGAAGACCTCTTACTCCCACCGATACAAGGAGTCAAGCCGATAACAAAGGATAACCAAGGAACCAATGGACCTATAATTTGAGTCACTAGTACTCAACACTATCTCCTTACTTTATTACCCTCTCATACAATTCTTTACCAACATCTATGAGCACAATGACATTTGACATGGTCTATGAGTTCCTAGGACATTTCTATGGGAACAAAATCTTGAGTCCTCATCTATTCCATCTGACTATCCCCTACAAAAAAATAAAAATAAAAACAATCAAAATAGTAAAGAAAAATTATTTCGTCCAATGGTGAAAACCTGGTAAACAGGCGCCTTGGACAAGTACCATGATGAAAACCTAACAAACATGCATCATGCATAGATGATTATCTATGTGCTTTACACCTGGGGGCATGTTGTCTAATCTGTCCCATCCTATCTATCCCATCACATATATCCTATCTTATCCATCATATCTATCATACCTTCCTCATTGCACTATCCATCTACATTCCCTTCCTCTTGATCTTGATAAGAGTAGGGGCATAATGTTGAAAATGTTTTTAGACACCTCTTGTCATACTCCCAATTCCATCCATCTATTTCTAAAATTATCCTCCATACATCCATCCACTACTAATTCTATTCATCCCTTTCAACTATTATCCCTATCATGCATCCTAATCAGCATCACCCCACTGAATCCTAAGGCATAATATAGAGGAGGGGGCATGTTATTCCTATGTGACGTAATCCTTTGAGATCACATCCTTAGTTCCTTTCATCCATATTCAGTTCAATTCATCCATCTATCATATATTTCCCATTCATTGCCCTTCTATCCCCTATCCCATATTCCTACCTTTATCTTATTGCCGATTCTTTTATCCATCCATACTCCTACCTTTATCCTATCGCCCATCCTCTTACCCATTCATCCAATCCTTTTATCTATCACATTCACTATTGTTCATCCCCATTCATTATTGATCCTTGCCTTGTGGTTTGGTTTTCCCTTGTCATTGGTATCTATTCAAAGGCTATCTACACACAATCCCATGCCAAAAATCCAAAAAAATCATAACATTTGAAAAGAAAAAAAAACACAATATTTCCAAAATACAAAAAAAATCAAATATCCAACAAAAATCAAATCAATCAATCCAAATCCAATCCAATCAATTCTTCCAAATCAATCATCATCATTAATGGGATATATCGTTCCCAATCCTGGTGTTGTTCTTGGGATATATCGTTCCCCTATCAACAACACAATCCTCGTGTTGTTCTCGGGATAAATCATTCCCACATCAACAATGCTATCAATCAAATCCTCGTGTTGTTCTCGGGATAAATCGTTCCCACATTAACAATGCTATCTATCGATCATCATCATTATCAACATCAATCAATCCAATTGATCATCATTTTTTAGCTTGATAGGGGCAACACCTTGTTTGTTTTTGAATCATTTGTGTCTGCTTTCTTGCTTGCTTGTGTGTGTCATCATTTCATGTTACATTTTGAATCACATCATTTCAGCTAATATTCATATCTTGTGTCTATTGGAATAGCTTTTTGCATTATCTTTTGCATCTAAGGTCATATAATACCTTTTGTGCATTCAGACTTAAATGCTCTAAGTTTACTTCCTCATATGTTAGAGAAGGTTGTATTTCGCTGGGGCACAGGACACATCGTCACCTTGGTCTTTATACCTTGGTGCATAATGTCAGGTGCTATATCAAACATCAGGTTGCTCCAAGTTTAATCAGCATAACTCCCCATCCTCCCCTTCATTTCCTTTTTCAAGAGCCTATCCACCTCCTTCGTCCCTGCATATCCTCTTGAGGGGGCATTATCTCATTATCTACCAGTGCTTCATTTTTATGAGCCCCAGCCTACCCAAGATCCAAATCTAAACTTATGTTTTAATCTTCTTTGAAATGACATTGCTTCGCAACATCATCTCAAAGAGGGGCAAAATGTAGACATAAAAAATTGACCTATGATCTATTTTCTAATTCCTCCCTTCACATGAAATTTAATTAATTTTAATTAATTAATTAAATTTCTTTACCTTTTACCATATCCTGCGGATAATAAATTAAAATTAATTTATTATTCACTAAACCTAAAATCCTCCTATAAATAATAAATTAAGATTAATAAACTTAATTTATTATTTACGATTCACATAACCAAAAACTCGTTATTTACCTACCTTTTCCCGTTCAACTGATCAAACCACTTTTGAAACTGTCCCCAAAACTTTATAAAAATCAAACTCATTTTTATTTATTACACTGACAACATTTACAGTGGAGTTATGCAAAAATCGTAAGCAATCACATTTAAACGAATTCGGTAACATTTATTTTATGTGGTTTCAATAATTTATCATTATCTTCATGTTGCATTTGATATTAGGTTTTAGGGTTTTAATTGTAAAGTCTTTTCAATAAAATCTATATCCGGTGCAAACAGGAATCATTTAAGATTCACTTAATCCCAAGTCTACAATGGTCCTGTTGGTCAAATTCAGTTGGTCAATGTGAAGTTGTAATGTTCAAGGGGCCTTACGTAGTTTAGGGTTTCTTTTTGGTTTACTGGACTCAAACTATGCAAAAGATCATGAGATATGTCAATACTTTTCATTCCTTTGCATAAAAGTGTTACTGTGCTGCAAAATTTGAAAATGTATTCTTGAATTATTGCAGCCTTCCTCTTTATATATTTATGAAAACTTGTCTACTTTTAACTCTGTTGTTCATGGTTCTTCAAATATGAGACAAATTTCCTTCAAATCTCTACGTTTTAAGCTAAATATTTCAGATGGCTTGGGAAAAGTTAGAAAGATTTAATCTAAACATCATTTAAATCTACCAAAGGATCTAATTGTTCTGTTATGCACTATGTAAACCATACATCAATTTGATCAAATCCATAGTAAAAACCTTAAATGTAAGTTCTGAGAAATTTCACAAACATACATTTAAAATTGCAAGCTCTCAAAGAAAATATTTCAAAACACAAAGAAGAGTAGGAGAACACTCAGAGGATAGATGCAGAACTCCAGATTCTATTGTATTAGAAACAAACAGTCATACATGATTTACAATGTTAGAATGACTCTTAGTTTCATTGATCAAACTACAGAGAACTTACAAGCTTTACAAATACAATAAGGAAGCCAGATGTTCCACGCACACCTTATTGAAGACAACAGGCGACCTCCTTCTTGTACTTCTAATCTAAACTAAGCTAACTTGCTGTGTGTTCCTAAAAACCCCTATTGTAAAGTGTTACAATGTATTAAGGCACAATATATAGACTTTCTGATTGTCCTCAATACAACCCAAAACCCTAATGGTTAAGCAATGGTTCAAACCCTAGGTTACAGCATTAAATGATGTAGAACCATTTCCCAAAAATATCTCTAAATATGTGTCAAATCTGGGTGAAAATATGCCCCTTTCTAAAACCCTAGTAGTTCAGAAGTAATTTCTGCAACCTGTTGTCATTATGTTTTATCTGCATTTTGGGTCTTCTCATTGATGTCCCTTGACTTTCGGCACTTCATCCTTATCTTCTCTTTGCTTCTAAAATCTGATTCTCCTCCCAGGATGTCATCGCCATTAAGTTTCAGCTACTCCTTCCAGCTGCAAGCCTGCAAAAATAGACCAGCCATAAGTACCATTGATTATAAGCAACCACTTTCGAAACACCTGTTAGATCTACGCAGAACCAAGCAAAAAAAATCGTGGCTATCGGGTCAAAATCTGCAAAAAACGTGTTCATACTGCACAAACTATGTCAAGAAACCACTGGGTCAACCATCACAGACCAGAAATGATGCATACGCAGGGTCAAAATGTGTCAAAAAACCCTAAAAATCCTATCGCAAAATGCCTGTCGCCTATCGGTGCCAAAAAACCATCATTGGCGGGCCTTGAAAATCACCCACCGACCTCCGAAAAATGGCCCTTTATATGCCTCTAATAGAAACGGTGCCCTCAAACAGTGACACGTGGCGCATTCTGCACGAGGGGCATATGAAACTGTTGCCTATGTGGAAGGCGACACGTGGCGCGCTCCACGCTTCTATTTGAAACTATTTCAAAACCTATAAAATTTTTTAGATATATGCGGAAGAAGACACGTGTCGCCTTCCGCATCTCTGTTAGGGGCCACTGAGAGCAAACGGAAACTCTCCCGAAACCATGAAACTCCCGCAAAAAGTGACACCTGTCACTCTCTACACGTCTGTTGCAACTCTTAGAAACTATTGGGGCACTTTTGAAACTGCCTGCAGAAGGTGCCACGTGGCGTCTTCCGCGTCGTTGAAACCTTAAGGGGCCCGGTGGGTCATACTTCAGAGTGTGACACTTGTCACACTCCGCGGGGCCTTGAAAACTTTTTGAGACTCTACGCAAGGTCTGTGGAGAGTGACACTTGTCACACTCTGTGGGGCTCTTGAAACCGTTGGAAACCTTATAGAAACTTTCACGGAAGGCGCCACGTGGCATCTTCCATGCAACCTGTGAAACACTTTAGAAACTTTCAGGGGCCCGGCGGAGAGTGACACATGGCACGTTCCACGCTGCCTGTTGAAATTGTAAGGAACTCCTGCTGAAGACGCCACATGGCATCTTCTACACAATCTTTGAAACTACTTAGAAACTGTTGCGGAAACTTTTGGAGGGACCTGCGGATAGTGACACTTGTCACGCTCTGGGCTGTTTGTTTGAAACATATGGGACTTTCTGTGGCCGTTTGAAACTTTAAGGAAACAATCGCGGAAGGTGACATGTGGTGTCTTCTGCGATACACTTGAAACTATTAAGAAACTTTTAGAAACTTTTAAGAAACCTGCGGAGAGTGACACTTGTCATGCTTTGCGCTGCCTGTGAAACTTTAAAGAACTCTCCATGACCATTTGAAACTTTTAAGGAAACAATCACAGAAGGTGACACGTGGTGTCTTCTGTGATACACTTGAAACTGTTAAGAAACTTTAAGGGGGCTCTGTGGAGGGTTTAAATTTTAAGGGGGCTATGGCAGAAGGTGACAAGTGGCACCTTCCGCGCGACTCTGGGAACTCTTTGAAACTGCTGGGAAACTCATGCGGAATGTGACACTTGTCACGCTCCGCGTAGCTGCTGAAACACTTAGGAATATTTTAACGAAACATTTGAAACTTTGAATTATTTAAACTTGATAGTGCATTTTACCAAAATGGGCATAACTTGAAAAAATATGGTGAATTTTAAGACGGTTCAAAAAGCAACCCTAGCTCATTTTTGACAAGGAATCCAACCATACTAGGCACTGGCACTCAAAATGCATTTTCTCACTAATTTATCAAGGTTTGCAAATTTCACTCTCTTTTCCCTTACCACCAAGGACAGACCCACAAAAACATAAGCAAAAAGCAAAGCCACAGCAGGGGTCCCTATTTTGCTAAGGAGTAAAATGGGGCGTGTTGTGAACATCACAACAACTAGCAACCAAACAAAAACAACTAAATTCAAGGCATTTAAGAAAATTAAATGAGATAAATGCATAACTTCCGACTATCCATCTTGTAAATTATTATTCAACTTGAGACCTAAGGCATTCAATAAGGGTGCATGAATTTTTATTTTCAGTTTAATTGTGTGCTCGTGATTAATAAGCCTCATCTTGAAGATCAGTTGAACAAATCAGTGACTAACATTAGCCTACATAGGTGAGGATATTCCCTCATAGCCAACCAAATAGAGCCTTGCTGCCAACGAGCGTCTATAGCCCCGGCAAGGTTATCGTTACAATTCTCCTAAGTAGAGCCCCACTACCAGCGAGCGTCTATAGCCCCAGTAGAGTTACTTAGATGGCTTAATCTAGATTTTCAATATAATCTGCTTTATTTTTTATTTTTTATTTTTTTTCTAATTTTGAAAGAGATTTCACAAGATATAGCAATTTGTAGCTTCGTGATGCAAGGAGTGGACACTTGCTGAAATTAAGCTAAGAATTGTAATGGTAGCAAGGGTGACCTTTGATTTTTCACCTAATATCTACACTGGTAGGTTTAACAAACCCAAGGATTTTAGGTGTGTCATTGTGAGAAACTTGCCTCGAATTCTCAATCACATTTATTGAATACAAAATTTTAGAAGATAAATAACTCTCTACATTCATGACAGTCACAAAAGGTTATGTGTAAATTGCAAATGATTAACTTGAATATCCTAAATTTATACTGTTTTGGATGGTTGCTAGTTTTCTCCTTAATACTCTAAAGTAAAATAAAGATCCCTACTAAGGAGAAAACAACAAACCAAACAAACATACTGTACAAAAAGTAAAAGCAGAAAAAACTGTACAAATAGAAACAAAACAACAAACAGAAAACAAACTATACAAATAGCCAACCCAAAAAAGGACACAACAAAAGAAGAACCGGACATTACTTACACTATATTAAACCAAAATGGGTTGCCCTTTACCTCAGGCCTGAAAGTAGTGTTTCAGATGTTGGCCATTAACTGGCAATGGCACGTCTTCTCCAGTTAAGGTCTTAAGTCTAAATGTATTGTCTCCTATTATCTCTAAGACTTGTAATGGACCTAGCCATAGTTTATTGAATTTTCCATGGCTTCCTTTCTTTTCATGTGCTTTGTCCCAGCACAGCACTAAGTCTAATATCCTAAATGTTTTGACTCTTTCCCTTTTATCAAACCACCTCTTAACAACCGCTTGGTGTTTGGCAAACTTCTCGATGGCTTGACCTCTTTTCTCGTCTAATTGTAGCATTTGTACTATTCTGGCTTCCCTATGGTCATCAAAGCCTAGATACTCATTGGCAAACTTCCAGGTTGGTATTCTCAGATTTACTGGAAGTATGGGGTCAGTCCCATAAACTAAATGATAAGGTGTGCTATCTAAAGCTATCTTAAACTTAGTCCTATCTACCCATAATGCATATCTTAACAGGGTATTCCACTCTCTAGGACTCTTTGCAATCAACCTTTTGATTATGTCTAACAAAATTTTGTTTGTTGATTCAGCCAATCCATTACCTTGAGGGTAATAATTTGAAGAAAACCTTAAAATGATCACGTATTCAAATGCCCATTTAGAAAAATTTAAAGAAGAGAAAGCAGGGCCATTATCACATACCAATGAATAGGAGTTCCAAACCTGGTGATGATGTTTTCTTCAAGAAACTTGATAACTACCTCAGTTGTGGAGAATTTGCAGCAGGTAGCCTCAGTCCACCTTGTACAATAGTCTGTTACTATCAGTATAAATTTGTGTCCTGTAGAAGATGGGGGATTGATGACTCCAATAAAATACAAGCCCCACTGTGCAAACGGTCTTGATTCAATCACAGGTTGTAGTGGATTGGCCTGATTTCTCCCTTTATCTGCTGCAGTCTGACAGGTGTGGCAACTTCTGATGTGACTCTCAGTATCTTTGAACATTGTGGGCTAGTAATAGCCCGCCCTCAGTATTTTGCATGTCGTAGCTAGATGGGAACCATGGCCAGTTCTGTACTTGTCATGTAGTTCTGTCAACACTTTATTTGCTTTAGCTCTGTTTAGGCATCTCAAATAAATTCCATCATGGTTCTTCCTGAATAGAAGACCTCCTTGCACCATATATTTTTGTGCTTTAACCTTCAAAGCTCTCCTCTGAGAAGCTTTCATTCTATTTGGGTACTTTCCAGCTATCAAGAAGGTGTTTAAATCATCATACTAGTCTGATGCGTTCTAGGAATTCAGTACGTATTGCTATTTTATCAAATCTGGATCCATATTTGCTATTGTTCGCACCAATGCCTACCCTCTGACCAGCTTCATGGGAATGATTTCCATGTCAAATTCTTGCAGCGTGGTGGTCCATTTGGCTCTCTTTTCTCCAGGTTCATTCTGCATCAGCAACATCTTTACTGCTGTGTCTGGCACTATAGCTTTGACCTGGCTGCGCAGAATGTAGTGTTTGAATTTTTTCACAGCCCTTATTAATGCAAATGCTTGCCTCTCGGTGTCTAGATACCTCAGCTGTGCATCCTTCAGAGGCGCGCTCATAAATGCGATGGGCCTCTCTTCATTGTTTTCACCCTTCTGTGTCAAGGCAGCCACGACTGAATGAGAAGATGCAAAGTAGATGATGCAAAATGGGCTTGTGTAGTCTGGACTTGCCAATACAGGAGCATTAGAAATTGCCTCCTTGATATCTTCAAATGCAGCCCTAGCCATAGGCATCCATTCCATCTGCGCATCCTTCTTCAACATGGCATTTAACGGCTACACGATCTCTGCAAAACCTATGATAAACTTCCGAACAAAGTTAATTTTACCAAAAAATGATTTCAACTCTTTCCTACTATTTGGTATTTGCAAATTTTTTATGGATTCTATTCTATCCAGATCAATTGAAATTCCATCTTCAGAAATGACATGGCCTAATAATTTACCTTCATTTACGCCGAATATACATTTCTTAGGATTAAGGGAAATCCCATACCTTTCACATCGCTTGAGTATTTTCCTGAGATCTTCAACGTGAGTGGATGCATCCTTGGAATACACAGTCAAATCATCCATATACACAACAATGCACTTACCTGATAATCCATGGAATGCAATGTCCATGGCTCTCTGAAAAGTGGCACCTGCATTGATCAGACCAAAAGGCATTCTTCTATATGCATAGTTTCCCCATTTACAAGTGAAGGTGGTTTTCAATCTATCTTCTCTATCAATTAGGACCTGTTATAACTTGAAAAACCATCTAAAAAAGACATCATCTTTGCCCCATTTACTGCTTGTAGTACTTTGTCTATCGGAGGTAGAGGATAATTATCCTTTTCAGATGCTTTGTTTAAATTTCTAAAGTCTATGCATAACCTGATGTCTCTATTTTTCTTCCTCACTGGTACTAAGTTAGCTACCCAGATTGAATGTCTGACCGGGAAAATTATTCCAGCAAATAGCAATTTTTTAACTTCCTCAAAGATTAATGGCTCCAGAATGGCATTCACAGGCCTTTGTTTCTACCTAAATGGCTTAACCTCTAGTCTTATAGGTATTACGTGAGTTATGATGGACTCATCAAATGTTTTCAAGTCTTCATACGTCCATGCTATTACGTGTTTATAATCTTTCAGAGCATCTAAAACCTCTTTTCTAATTTTCTCAGAGCAAGCCTTTCCGATTAGTACATTTTGTGGATTTTGCTATGTCCCTAAGTTATGTAAATTGCACTTACCCCCTTCTGTTTTGGGCAAGTCCTTCTATCTCATTACTCCATCGAAGTCAAAGATATGTTCTAATTTGATTACTCCTTTGGGTAAGAAGTTGCTTTTCAAGTTGATTATATCCTCTTCGTCCCATGTTATTTCAGGCCTTTCTTGCTCATCAATGATTTGAACCTCAAATGCCTCATTACAAGTTAGAAAATCAATAATTTGCTAATCCCCCCTAAATACCTGAAAGTGTGTAACGTTGTCTGGTATACTGGGCACATTAATTAACTCAACAGCAAATCATCTCAATCCTGACAGTGTCAATGGTTCTAATGTACTAGCAGCAATTGCTAGTGCATGTGGCCTGTGGTTCAGTTCTCTAGGGATATGCTCTAAGTTGAAAGCGTCAAACGCATCTATTAAACCCCATACCCTATGTCTGTAACTAATCATTTTCTTGTAATTGTAGGCATATAGTTTCCTCACTTGTCTGACCACTAATTCAGAGTCTGAAAATACTCTGATTGTTTTCACCCTTTTCTTGATGGCCATGACAAGTCCTAAAATTAGGGCCTCATATTCAGCAATATTGTTAGTACAAGAAAATTGTAATCTATATGCTACCAAATGTGATTTACCTTGAGGATCTATAAGTTCAACACCTACACCCACGCCCTATTTTGATTTGGACCCATCACATTTTAACGTCCACATGCCATCTTTACTTTTCTGACCTTTTATCTTGGCATGCTTTGTCTCTTTTATCGCTTGTGGCGTGTTGTCCGGTTTACTCATGGGCATTTCTGTTTGGTCAACTTGTATATGAGTGTTTTTAGTTTGCGACTCAGAAAGACAACTACCCTTGTCCCTTATTTCTTCTCCTGAATCTAGAATCGGGGCATCTACATCATCCTGAATGTATTTCTGTGTTGGGTCAGGATTCTCATTTTCCTCTTGTAACTCTACCCTCCCCATGCATTTTTTGTATTCATATTCAATGATGTCCTTGCATATTTCACAACTCTCCTCAGAATGTTGCCCATCATGGACTCTACACCTATTTTTATACAATTTACATTAGACCGGTAGATTGTGTTTAACGCATTCTTCCACCTCTTGTCTAATGGCATGACCAAATTTGTCTATTGCATTGTTTTCTTCATTTGAAGAATTTCCATCAGACTCAATGAATAATGCTGTCCTATTGCTGACACATTTTTTGCTAATGTTTAACATCATGATCTCTTCAATTTGCACCCCATTATTAGTAATTCTATAGACACCAAGTTCAACGACAGCATATAATATTTCATTAGTTCGATTATACTCTATTATCATGTGTTTCATCTTGGGCTCTACCTCTATTCTAATCTGGTTTGGGACACCTCTCCAAGGTAGACACATATGTGAGAAGTCAGCGGCCATATATCCGTTTAATGTCTTGGACCAATCCCTACTCAACAACATTCCATAATTTACGGGTATATCCACTACTTGAATATCAATGATTTGGCTTACCCTAGGGTCTAAAGCTAATTGCATTTGAATGTTCATGAGTTCTCCTATCATGCTAACCTCAGTCTTATCTAATTGTGTGACAACCTTGGCAGATTTGGTGGGAGTCAGCCTGAGAGTTTTACATATTCTTAAGGGCATCACGTTGGCTGAGGCACTAGAGTCTACCATGCAATTGTGTATATTCTTCCCACACAATCTAACAGTTAACAAGAAAGGGGGAGTATCCCTCTTATCTGCATGTATTACTACATTTGTATTGGAAGGGTGCTCAACTTTCTTATTTTTCTCTTTAGGCGGTGAATCTCTATTAGGAACAGTTATATCAGCAGAAACCTCGTCTGTCATGGATGTATCCAGAGATTTTATAAAAGCACTTCTGATCCCTAGGGTCTTCAATAATTCATTTACAGGTATACTAACCTTAATTTTTATTATTTCCTCTGACAAGTAACTCATTAATCTTGTTGTCTCTATCGTTTCAGTTTTACTTGTTTGATCCTTTTGTACTATTGTTCCGTTATTTGTGTGCTGATTAGATTTAAGTATGGTAGGATTGTTGTTGGCATTCTGATCTGGGGGTGTATTGAAGTTATTCAGAGGAATGGAAGTGGTGAAAGGTCCTCTTGGCCTAGGGTTGTTCCTCAAATTGTAGGTGTGGTTTTTATTTGTCTGTTGAAAGGCCTGCACCTCTTCTGTTTCAGTTAATACCTCATTTTCAGATGCAAAGGGAAACTAAAAAGCATTTAACACAAAGGCTGATTTAGGATAAAGATTTTCACAACAGTATGGTCTATCTTCTAGCAATTCATCCTCTTTCTCTTCTGCAGTTGCAAAAGTAAACGTTTCTAAGACTAATGCTATGTCATATCCTGAGGGTACTACCTCACTACCCTTGGGAATGAGAAATTCAAAGGTAGGAGGCTGGACATCTATGTTAAAAATGCTGGCTGCTAAGTGGAACTGTGGGCAGTCGTGCTCAGCATGGGCATTGGTATTGTGAAATCTGCACCAATTTTTGGGTGCTGTGCTAGCCATTTGGATGCCAACCGTTTGTTTTGCATCATGATTATCTATGTTCTCAAAAGGAGAAGCTAGAGTACCATTGTTGGGCCCAGTGTTCCATGTCTTGGGTGGCCTAGGTTGATTCTGATTTCTGTTATTATTGCCCCAGGTCCTATTATCTATCACTAGCCCTCTATTTTGCTTTGGTTGCCCTTGGTTGGGGACTTGATGCTGATTATAGTTTTGGTTCTGATTGTACTGCTGATTTTGATTGAAACTATAGTTCTGATTTTGGCCTTGGTTGTGATTCTAATGTTGATTGTAGTTTTGGTTGCCTCTTCCATAGAGGTTCTCGTTTCTTAGTTGTGTCACTTTGGTGGTTAACCTTTTCAAATGTGTAGTGATCTCTTTGATTTCTTCCCTTTCCTCCTGTGCTTTTTCCACAGTTGTATCCCTAAGAGGTTGGAAGAAAGGCTGACCATTATTTTGACTGTTATTGGAAGTGCTACCCGTGTAAGGAGTTATATCTTGGATTGGGGTAGGACTATACACAGGTGTGTAAGAAGGAACCGGATTTAATAGTGGAGTGTGCTGCATAGGGGCTCCATTCCATGGTTGTGCCTGATTCTGCACCCCAAAATTCCCTCCATTAACAAATGGGCTATAAGTCGTATGCCTCATCTCTTGGTTTACTGAGGCTGCCTCTTTGTAGGCTTTGGATATTGAATCTATGTCAGGTTTTCTTTTGACAAACATGGCAGTTAAAGGATCCAAGGCTGCATAGTACATAGTCAACAAGGGATCATCATCCATGGTATAAGGGGCTACTAGCCTAGATTAGGCCATTTGAAATCTGTCATTGAAATTATCAATCAGCTCTCCCTCACCTCATTTTATAGCAGCCAATTTATGATACAAAGCGCAAGGGTCAATGGGTCCTCTAAATCTTGACAGAAATGCTTCTTCCATAAGTGACCAGGAAGAAATGTAACCATTGGGTAAGTTTACATACCATTTGGAGGCTTGTTCATTAAAGGTGTAGGGAAACAATCTACACACAACATCCTCGTGCTCTAACATAGCCCTAAAACATGCTTCCTTAAATATTCTAATATGATCCTCTAGATCCTAATGCAACTGGTACTTGGGACATATCTTTTCTAGATTTTTGGGCATCTCATGATAATCATTGAAGAATATGGGAGAATGAACATTGAAATAAGCCATTGCAGGTGTTTGAGCTTGACCTCAACTTGTAGAAATACCTGGATTGATTGGTGGGATAGGATTTCTAGGAGGATTAGGACCTCCAGGAGTGCCTGAATCAAGATTTAAAGATCTGAATAGTGATCTATCAGGACTCACAATACTACGGATGTTAAAAGGTGATCTAGGAGGTGTTCCAGATGAACTTCCTGCTTGTGATATTTTAGGATTCCAAATCAAAGGGCTCTTACTTCACCTTATATCAGGTAGTTGCACAAATATATCTCCTGAACTAGATCTAGACCTAGTCACTCTATCACTGTTATTAGCCAGTTTGAAACAAACCCTAACTCAAGTTAGGCCCTCCTTCTAGCGCTACAAAACTGTTAGTGATTGTTTTGATGCAATCATAACAATAAGTTAAAATTCACATATAATGAACTGAAACTATACTTGAAAGATAAGAGGGAATCATTTAAAATTCACTTAATCCCAAGTCTACAATGGTCCAGTTGGTCAAATTCAGTTGGTCAATGTGAAGCTGTAATGTTCAATGGGCCTTACGTAGTTTAGGGTTTCTTTTTGGTTTACTGGACTCAAACTATGCAAAAGATCATGAGATATGTCAATACTTTTCATTCCTTTGCATAAAAGAGTTACTGTGCTGCAAAATTTGAAAATGTATTCTTGAATTATTGTAGGCTTCCTCTTTATATATTTATGAAAACTTGTCTACTTTTAACTCTGTTGTTCATGCTTCTTCAAATATGAGTCAAGTTTCCTTCAAATCTCTACGTTTTAAGCTAAATATTTCAGATGGCTTGGGAAAAGTTAGAAAGATTTAATCTAAACATCATTTAAATCTACCAAAGGATCTAATTGTTCTGTTATGCACTATGTAAACCATACATCAATTTGATCAAATCCACAGTAAAAACCTTAAATGTAAGTTCTGAGCATTTTCACAAACATACATTTAAAATTGCAAGCTCTCAAAGAAAATATTTCAAAACACAAAGAAGAGCAAGAGAACACTCAGAAGATAGATGCAAAACTCCAAATTCTATTGTATTAGAAACAAACAGTCATACATGATTTACAATGTTGGAATGACTCTTAGTTTCATTGATCAAACTACAGAGAACTTACAAGCTTTACAGATACAATAAAGAAGCCAGATGTTCCACACACACCTTATTGCAGACAACAGGTGACCTCCTCATTCTACTTCTAATCTAAACTGAGCTAACTTGCTGTGTGTTCCTAAAAATCCCTGTTGTAAAGTGTTACAATGTATTAAGGCACAATATATAGACTTTCTAATTGTCCTCAATACAGCCCAAAACCCTAATGGTTAAGCAATGGTTCAAACCCTAGGTTACAACATTAAATGGTGCAGAACCATTTCCCAAAAATATCTCTAAATATGTGTCAAATCTGGGTGAAAATATGCCCCTTTATGAAACCCTAGCAGTTCAGAAGTAAATTCTGCAACCTACTATCATTATGTTTTATCTGCATTTTGGGTCTTCTCATTGATGTTCCTTGACTTTTGGCACTTCATCCTTATCTTCTCTTTGCTTCTGAAATCTGATTCTCCTCCCAGGACGTCATCGCCATTAAGTTTCAGCTACTCCTTCTAGCTACAAGCCTACAAAAACAGACCAGCCATAAGTACCATTGATTAGAAGCAACCACTTTCGAAACACCTGTTAGATCTACGAGGGGCTAAGCAAAAAAAAATCGTGGCTATCAGGTCAAAATCTGCAAAAAATGCGTTCATACTGCACAAACTGTGTCAAGAAACCACCGGGTCAACCATCGCAGACCAGAAATGATGCATACGCAGGGTCAAAATGTGTCGAAAAACCCTAAAAATCCTATCGCAAAATGCCTGTCACCTATCGGCGCCAAAAAACCGTCATTGGTGGGCCTTGAAAATCACCCACCGACCTCCGAAAAATGGCCCTTTATATGCCTCTAATAGAAACAGTGCCCTCAAAGAGTGATACGTGGCACGTTCTGCGCAAGGAGCATATGAAACTATTGCCTATGTGGAAGGCGACATGTGGCGCGCTCCGCATTTCTGTTTGAAACTATTTCAAAACCTATAAAAACTTTTAGATATATGCGGAAGAAGACACGTGTCACCTTCCGCGTCTCTGTTAGGGGCCACCGAGAGCAAGTGGAAGCTCTCCCGAAACTATGAAACTCCCGTGGAAAGTGACACCTATCACTCTCCGCACGTCCGTTGCAACTCTTAGAAACTATCGGGGCACTTTTGAAACTGCCTGTGGAAGGCGCCACGTGGTGTCTTCCACATCATTGTTGAAACCTTAAGGGGCCCGGTGGGTCATACTTCGGAGTGTAACACTTGTCACACTCCACGGGGCCTTGGAAACTTTTTGAAACTCTACGTTGGGTCTGCGGGGAGTGACGCTTGTCACACTCCGCGGGGCTCTTGAAACTATTGGAAACCTTATAGAAACTTTCGTGGAAGGCGCCACATGGCATCTTCCATGCAACCTGTGAAACACTTTAGAAACTTTCGGGGGCCCGGTGGAGAGTGATACGTGGCATGCTCCGCACTGCCTGTTGAAACTTTAAGAAACTCATGCGGAAGGTGCCACGTGGCATCTTCCGCACAATCTTTGAAACTACTTAGAAACTATTGCAGAAACTTTTGGAGGGACCTATAGATAGTGACACTTGTCACGCTCTATGCTGTTTGTTTGAAACATATGGGACTTCCCGCGGCCGTTTAAAACTTTAAGGAAACAATTGCAGAAGGTGACACGTGCTGTCTTCCACGATACTCTTGAAACTATTAAGAAACTTTCGGAAACTTTTAAGAAACCTGCGGAGAGTGACACTTGTCATGCTCTGCACTGCCTGTGAAACTTTAAGGAACTCTCTGCGGCTATTTGAAACTTTTAAGGAAACAATTGCAGAAGGCAACACGTGGTGTCTTCCGCGATACACTTGAAACTATTAAGAAACTTTAAGGGGGCTTTGCGGAGGGTTTAAATTTTAAAGGGGCTATGGCGGAAGGTGATAAGTGGCACCTTCCGCGTGACTCTGGGAACTCTTTAAAACTACTGGGAAACTCATGTGGAATGTGACACTTGTCA
This sequence comes from Cunninghamia lanceolata, assembly GCA_027924645.1. Taxonomy (NCBI): domain Eukaryota; kingdom Viridiplantae; phylum Streptophyta; class Pinopsida; order Cupressales; family Cupressaceae; genus Cunninghamia; species Cunninghamia lanceolata. Next base: position 15,495,406 of record BSBN01000780.1, read on the forward strand.
CACTCCGTGTAGCTACTGAAACACTTAGGAACATTTTAACAAAACATTTGAAACTTTGAATTATCTAAACTTGATAGTGCATTTTACCAAAATGGGCATAACTTGAAAAAATATGGCAAATTTTAAGACGGTTCAAAAAGCAACCCTAGCTCATTTTTGACAAGGAATCCAACCATACCAGGCATTGGCACTCAAAATGCATTTTCTCACTAATTTATCAAGGTTTGCAAATTTCACTCTCTTTTCCCTTACCACCAAGAACAGACCTAGAAAAACAGAAGCAAAAAGCAAAGCCACAGTAGGGGTCCCTATTTTGCTAAGGAGTAAAATGGGGCGTGTTGTGAACATCACAACAAGTTGGATCCAAAGGATGAAAAGTGTACATTCATTGGATATGGTGATAATGTCAAAGGTTATAAGCTTTGGAATCCACTAACCCACAAGATTATCTTTACTAGAGATGTTATTTTCAGGGAACTTAGAGCTATTTCTGAACCTAAGCAGCCAAAAGAGAAAGAAGAAAAGGTAAAGAAGGTGCACTTTGATTTAGAGAAGCAAGATGCACCTTAGGAAGAATAGAATGATGGATTGTGGGGTGAAGAAGAAGAACATTCAAGTAGTTTTGATGAAGATGAGTCTGTTCTTATAAAAGAAGTTGGTGCAGATGATCATGTAGAAGAATGAGTAGAGTCTCTTACTCCACCCTTGAGGAGATCCACAAGACAATGGAATCTAATTGACAGGTATAGCCCACCAGATTTTTGTTGTGTATATGCTTTATTGAGCACTAACGATGAACCTAGATCCTACAGGGAAGCTATTTCTGCAGATGATATTGAGTCTTGGTAATTAGCCATGCAAGAGGAGATGATTGCTTTAGTCTCTTCTAACACCTAGGATCTTGTTCATTTTCCCAAAGGAAGAAAGGCCATAGGTTGTAAGTGGGTCTTCAAGAAGAAATTTGGAGTAGATGGGTCATTAGAGAAGTATAAGGCTAGACTGGTAGCCAAGGGCAACTCCCAGAGAGAGGGAGTTGATTTTGGTGAGATATTCTCTCTTGTTGTTAAATTGACTTCGATTAGATTTCTCTTATCCATTGCTACAGCTTATGATTGGGAGATTGAGAAAATGTATGTTAAGACTACATTCTCGCATGGAGATCTTGAAGAAGAAATTCATATGCAACAACCTAGAGGTTTTGAGGTAAAAGGAAAAGAACATTGGGTTTGTAGGTTAAAGAGGTCTCTCTATGGTTTAAAACAGTCCCCCAAAATGTGGTATCAAAAGTTTGATTCATTTGTGTTGAAATTGGGTTTTGTTAGAAGCGAGGAGGATCATTGTGTTGATGATTCTATACTGGTTATTTCTTTGTATGTTGATGACATGTTATTTTTCAGCAATACTAAGGGTATGATCAGTGAGCTTAAAGCTCAACTTTCAAGTGCATTTGAGATGAAGGATCTTGGTGCTACAAGGTATATTTTAGGAATGGAGATCAGGAGGGACAGAGTTAATAGAAAGATTTGGTTGTCACAAAGTAAGTATGTGAATACTATTTTGTAGAGGTTGAGTTTGCAAGACTATAACCCAGTTAGAGTTCCTTTACCCATTGGTACTAAGATTTCATTAGATATGTGTCCAAAGACTGAGGATGATTTTGAGCATATGTCTAATGTGTCATATGCTAGTGTTGTAGGGAGTTTGATGTATGCAATCGTTTGCACTAGACCAAATATTGCCCAAGCAGTGGGAGTTTTGAGCAGATTTATGTCTAACCCTAGTAGACAACATTGGAATTATGTGAAGAGGGTGTTTAAATATCTTGCAGGTACTCCTAATCACTATTTGATTTATTCTGGTATTGATAGTACTGATAAATCTTTGGACATACAGGGTTTTGTTGATGCAGATTGGCCAGGTAACTTGGATAATCGAAGGTCCACTACTGGCTATGTGTTTACTCTATTTGGAGGTAGAGTGAGTTGGATGAGTAAGAGGAAGCCCATAGTTGCTTTTTCCACCATAGAAGTAGAGTATATGGCTGCTACTCATGTCTCTAAGGAGGAAGTTTGGTTGAGAAGACTGTGTACAGGTATTGGTTTTGAATGTAGGATCATTCAGGTTGGTTGTGATAGGCAGAGTGCTATTTGTTTGGCTAAGAATCCCATGTATCATGCTCAGACTATGCATTTTGATGTTCAGTATCACTTTGATCGAGAGTTGGTTGAAAATGGAGAGATTGAGATGAAGAAGATAGACACTCAAGAGAATGTTGCAAATTCATTTACCAAACCTATGAGCACAGAGAAGTTCGTGTGGTGCAGAGAGGCCATGGGCCTTATTTCTAGTTCATGATTATTTTCTCATTTGATTTACAATGTATAATGTCAAGTGGTAGAATGTTGGGATAAGGTGTCATTAACCTTGTAAATCCTAATATTGTATTTATTCTGGACATTTATTAAATGTAATTAGTAATTATCCATGAGGAGATGTACTAGTTTCACTGGCAGGGGTAATTTCAGAGTAACCAAAGGTAATTACAGAGTGGATTTTACTATTGGAAAATGTAAAAACTCAAAGTAAATGAGGGTAGGTGTGGTCTCTTGATGAATATACTATTTTTAGAATGTGTGACAACTGTCATAATGTTTGGCAAGTGAATCTATGACAGCTGCAACTTGTCATAAGATTCTGAGATTCTATAATGCATATGACGGATATGTTAGTTGTATATTTGAGCTATATTTAGCCCAAGGTTCCTATCTTGGAAAGATACTCTTTTGTGGAATCTATGATGGTTATGATGTGTCATAATATGTTGCAAGAGGCTAGATTTAGTCTTGAGAACCCAACCTTTGCATGAATGTTTTTGGACAAGTGTAAGATGCTTGTAAGATGGTAATTAATGTTTATAGGTTGGAGAATCTTAGGAGAGAGAAGGTGAACACCTAGGATGAGTTGGAAAATATTTCTATAAGTATTTTCCATGTATTTATTTCTACAATATAAATTTTAGGTACTCAGGTGCTGTCGGAATGCTGTCAGATTGAAGACTTGTGGAGAGAGTTATGTAGTTGATGTATTTTACAATCTTGTTGAGATTAATACAAACTTGTGCCTCTTTCCTGGTGGAGTTTTTTACCCGCAAGGGTTTTCTCCACGTAAACATTGTGTCATTGTGTTGTGTTCTTAATGTTTGACATCTTTGCTGTAGTGGGTTTTATGTTTTGTTACAATCTCTATTGTTAATGCACACTTAAAGATTGCTAAAATTTATATTGAATCAGCTTTCCATTAAAGTAGTGTTTCTTTCATTTCTAACATTGAACAAGAGTTTTGGACAGAAACTGCTACTACAACTTGTTACCTAGTTAACAAGTCTCCTATATTAGCACTCATTGATAAGACACTTATTGAGGTGTGGTCTGGTTAAAAGCCTTCATTGGGACACATTGAAGTATTTGGTTGTGAGGAATATACACATGTACCTAAGAAGAAGAGGTCTAAGTTGGAGAACAAGGCTATGAAATGTATCTTCATTAGTTATGGCATCATTGTTAAAGGGTACAAGCTTTGTGATCCAATGATCGAGATAGTTATGTATAGCAGAAGTGTTATCTTCATAGAGTTCAATCCTTCTTCTATTTATCTACAGCTAAATAAAGAAGAGAAGAAAGAGAACGTGGTTCAGCTTCCTTCAACCCCTGAGAAAGTTGAACCAAATACATCTGTTGGACCTGATGATGAGGAGAGCTCTAGTAGCTCTGAATGTTCATAAGAAGAAGAAGAAGAAGAACCTCAACCTCAACTTTTGAGGAGGTCCACACACATAAGGTGACAACATGATAGGTTTGGTTATTCATTGCATGATTCTAATTATATTTTTTCTTTGATTTCTAACACTGATGAGCCTAGGACTGTAAAGGAGGCCATGGGTATGAGTGATGTAGATTCTTGGAAAGAGGCCATGGAGGAAGAGATGGCTTCCTTGAAGAAAAATAATACTTGGGATCTGCTGCCTTTGCCTAATAGACATAAACCTATTGGATGCAAATGGGTATTCAAGAATAAGTTTGGCTTAGATGGTAGTGTTGAGAAATTTAAGGCAAGGTTGGTCATGAAGGGTTAATCCCAGGTTGAGGGAATAGATTATGGTGAGATTTTCTCTCTCGTTACAAAGATGATATCTATCATATTATTTTCATCACTTATTGCAGTATATGATTTAGAAGTTGAACAGATGGATGTGAAGATAGCTTTCCTACATGGTGACTTGAAGGAGGAAATCTATATGTCACAACCAGAGCACTACATGGTAAAAGGTAAAGAAAATTTGGTTTGCAAGTTGAAAAGTCTTTGTATTGTTTGAAGAAATCTCCTAGGATGTGGTACTAGAAATTTGATGCCTTTGTTTTGAGTTTGGGATTTATGAGATCAAAATTAGATCATTGTGTTTATTATAAAGTGGATAATGATCGCATTCTCATTATTGCATTATATGCTGACAACATGTTGTTCATTGGGAATAGTAAAAGTTTGATTTCTAATTTGAAGTCTCAATTGTGAGAATAGTTTGAGATGAAAGATCTAGGGATAGCCAGGTACATTCTTGGAATGGAAATTAGAAGAGATAGAGCTGAAAGAAAATTTTGGTTAGGACAGAGTAAGTATGTGAATATCATGTTGGAGAGATTCATCATAGTAGCTTGTAGACCGTTGACAATTCCTATTATGATGGGGACAAAGTTATATGTTGCAGATTGTCTGAAGTCTCCTTTAGAGATGGAGGCTATATGATAAAAATTGCTTATACTGCTGCAGTTGGCAACTTGATGTATGCGATGGTCTATACAAGACCAAACATTGCCCAAGAAGTGAGAGTCCTTAGTCAGTTTATGGGTAATCTCGGATGGGTACATTGAGATGTAGTGAAGAGAGTCTTCATATATTTGTAGGGTACTTCTGAATATTACTTATGTTATTATGGTTATCCTACAAGACCTCAGCATTCACTTTGTATTCGAAGATTTATGGATTCAAATTGGGCAGGTGATATTGACAATAGGAGATCCACCAGTGCTTATGTGTTCACTATGTTTAGTGATGCTATTAGTTGGATGAATAAACACTAACCTATGGTTTCTTTGTCCACTACTGAAGCAAGGTACATGGCAGCAACGCATTCTTGTAAAGAATTCATTTTGCTTAAGAGATTGTGTTTTGATGTTTGGTTTGATGTAGGGAAGATTACTATTTATTGTGATAGTTAGAGTGCCATATGTTTGGTGAAGAATCCTACTTTCCACATGAGGACAAAGCATATAGATGTCCAATACCATTTTGTTCGTTACATGGTAGAGGATGGGAAGGTAAACTTGGAGAAAGTTGACACTTTGATGAATGTTGCAAATTCCTTTACAAAACCTGTGACCACAGAGAAGTTCAGATGGTGTTCGAAGTCTATGGGCCTCTTGGCCCCTAGCAGTTAAATCTTGTCATTCTATTGGTTCTTGAAAGGTGTTCAATAAGTGGGAGAATGTTGGGAATTGAGGTGTCTCAACCTTTGTAAATTCCTAATGTTGTATTTATTTATTTTTGCCTACTATTGTAATTTTGTATGGAAATTATATTTTGTCACTTTCTGGGAGTTGGCACGGTGATGTGTCATCCTACATGGAAGGTGACTAGATATATTTTTTGTCCTCATATGAGGAGGTAGGCATTCTATTTTGAGGTCAAAGTATTTTACCATGTGTCAACATCATTTGGATGTTGTAAGAGGTTTATGACGCATAAGAACTATGATAGATTCTATGACATTGTAAGAGCCAGAAATAGAAGGGATGAGACAAGTATCATTTGCATGTATGACACGGTAAGAGGCATCTTTGACTTAGCCTATTTTTGGGATATGGCAAGTTGTAATAGAGTCATTTATTAGTAGTTAGTTATGACAGATTATCTTACAACTGTAAGTGTTGTCATATATGACAGATTTTATGACAATGTAACAACATCTGTCATACCTATTTTGGGAAAATTTGGGGCGCCCAAGTATGGAGGGTTGTAAGAGGTGTAAGGGAATATTGTACAATTGTCACAGGAGTCAAACATGTGTTTGAAAAGTGTACCTCATGGATTTGGATGCCCATCTCTTGTTGCTTTCTCTAGAAGCTTCCTTCATGCTTGTGTCCCGCTATCAATATAGGTTCTTGGAGTTGGATTTGATGGTTCATTTGCAGGTATCATTGTGTTGTTGGAATTACTCCAGTATTCAACATTTGTGTAATCCTAGATGAACTTACATTTCAAGTATGTTGTAATCATCCTTTGATTTGCTAATACATTTTGTAGGTTTTGGAGTGTGGGTTTTTTCACCTGAAATGGTTTTCCCCGTGTATATCTTGTGTTGTGAGCATTGTACTTGCTTTTAGATGTTTGTTATTACCTTTCTGTAAATGTGCATCTTAATTTGTAATTGTAAAAGTTAAAATTTGCATAAATCTTTCCTCAGTATATTAGTGTAGGAATCATTTCCATGTACCTTTTTTCCTTTCATAGTCAAAGGTTTTTATGTGAAGGACATTCAAACAAAGGTCATTTCCATAAAAGGAATAAAAGGGACCTTCATTTGAAGGTCCCTTTTATTTCTTTATGTAAATTTCTATAAAAAGAATAAAAAGGGACATTTGTTCTTGTTAGAGTAGCCAAGAGCACTTGCAAGAAGCCAAGAACTTCCACAAAGTTGAATTGCACAAATAACAAACCAAATAACTATCATACAATGATCAAAATGTGGAGCATACAAAAGTACAATAGAGACCTTGAATATAAAGGCAAGGATGAGGAGGTGAGATGGTAGGACTAAAAGTTTGACTACCCCTCCAAAGGTGTGTCACATGTGGACCCACTTGAGACAAGTATGAGGACACATGTTGTGTGCATATGAGGTGACACAAAGGTCTAAATAACCTATACATGAGCTTTAGTGTATTGTGACTAGGACCTAGTAAAGATGGATAGTAAAAAAAAAATTTCACACTAATACCCCCCTTTAGTGATACTTAGAGAGGAAGATAAAGACATAAAAATTTAAAGATGCATGGATGGGTCACAGTAACAATCCCTAATGAGGTACCCATGTTCAAAAGATCTCTTGCAAATGGAGAAAAGGAGAAAACGCAATGGGAAATAAAACTCCTCTTGATTGGAGAGAATGAGAAGGATAAATAAATCTCATCAAGGATGTCCTTGAAAGATAGGAACATGAAGAACTCCTAAAGCATGTAGAAGTTGTAAACTCTGTTGAAGAAGAACTGGTGTTTGATGGAATCAAAGAGCCCTCCAAGAATGTAGATTAGGATAGGTGAGGCACAAAACTCTACATGAGTGCCCTCAATAACACTAAACTATATATGCACAGATGGTAACAAGGCAAAACAATCTGTGAAGTTGAAAGTATATATGGTACAATGATCAAAGAGGCATAAATTGTACTTGAGTGACCCCATCGACGAGAGATCCTACAATACTGGTTTACACTTTTTGGCCAAACTTGACATTGAAATGAACATTTTGAACTAAATCTTCACTTTCGAACACCTATAGCTGCTAATTCATGAGGAATTTGAAGATGATGCAAACTAGTGATTTGCAACATTTTTTTTCTAGATTCTAAATATATATATTTTTAAAAATTTGGAATCAAATTGCATTTCTTTTCCCATCTCCTTCAATAACTAGGTTTTAACAATAAACATCATTTTTAAAGAGTGATGTGTACTATAAACCACACAACTTTTTTTCTATGAAGGATATATATATTTTTATTTAGATTTGTAACTACAATATATAGAGGATGTATTTTGTTTCATAATGTTTTATTGTTTTTTTTAATTAAGTTTTGAAGTCAAACCAGTTACAATTTAGACATCAGTGTACTATAAAGAGCATAACATTTTTTGTATGTATCAGAATTCAATTTTTTTTTGTTGGAATAAGGACATCAATACCTAGAGGACATGTATTTTTTAGAATTTTTTTTCTATATTTGCCTATGTTTTGTATGTATGAAACAAAGACCTTGATGTTCATTGAAAAAACTACATTCACAAGAAATAAAAAATGACTATAATAATCAAATTAAATATATTTAAAATTATACTTTTTGGTAAGCTTATAATAAGGACTACATACTTACAAAACATAAATTTTAAATGAATTCATTTGATCCTCCAAAAGGTAATTCAAAAGTGGTTTTTTATCAACATTTTGATAGGTGTAGAGGAGACTCCATTATAGGTATGGTTTAAAAATAGAGGGGTTCTATCCAAGGGGGTTTGATCTAATGGGGTTTGATCAAACCCTCTTTAATTAAAATCCTTTAAATGGAATCTTTCAAGGCTTAAATCATTAGATTTTCTAAAAATATATGATTTCAGCAAAAATCAGGATGTCCCAGAAAGTGTAACCCATTATTGTGGCAACACCTTGATACTACTCAGTATGCAAGTTGTGCTCTACAAAGATACCAAAGTATCATGAATATTGATCAACTAAAAATAAGAGGGGTAATGTGTCCAATACTTCATTGAGACCAATAAGTATTAACAGAACCATGTGATACACCCCATAATTTTGATAAGAAGAGGTATTCACATATTAATTGAAATGTGTGTAAGTAGATGGAGATGCAACATCAGGTCCAATATGATGTACAAGAAACTATAAAAAGGTGTGCCAAAAAGAAGTCACACATGCATGAGGCTAGAATCAAATTTGTTGTTGTTATGGAGGTACACTCACAAGACAAGATTGTGATGCCAAATAATGAGGCGCAGACACAACCCCCATGGAACTTTATAAATTAGTGCATGTACAAAAAAGACACTAGAGGTGTGCAAAAAATCCCCCAAAATGAACACAAAATCAGTTTTTGGCACTTTATTTTACTGTATTTACAAATAGATGTGCTAATGGAGTTCTTACAAGTGTCCAGAAAAGAATCAAATGAGTTAATGTCATGAGGTGGACAATGAATATATAGACCAAGCATGCCTTACAAACCTCAAATAAATGAAAAAAATTATAAAAAATTAACCCCCCATAACAAATAATGCTGTAAAATATGCCCCTAGAAAAAGTTACAAGATTGAGTACAAATTTGACAACTTGGAAGCCTAAATCAACTGTTTAACACATGGTGATTTTACATTTTTCTATGAAAATATGAATTCCAAAGAAAAAAAAAAAACATGTACCAATGGATTCCTTGTATTTTTCTAATAATTTTCAAAAAAATGTTTTCTCAATTTCGACATCGTGGGAAAAAGTTATGCCTTGTCAAAAAATGTCAAAAAAATATAGCAAAATTGGACTTCAGAGGAAAATTCTAAAAAATACAAACTGTTGGGGAAAAATAAAATTTCACCATAATAAACTAGATGGAACCAACTTTATGTCGACTATAAGAAGTCAAAAATCAGACTCCCCAAGTGCAAGTTATGCCAAAAAGAAAAAATTAGGCCCCTTGGAAACATTGAAAGAATGCCTAGGGGTCTATTAACAACTAGGGGTTAGCATTTAACACTAACAATTAATTGTAATTGTAACCTCTAGCAGTTACTAAAAAAGCTATGGTTACATACAATGTTAGCTTAAACTGCTATAGTGACATGAAAAGTTACGGGTAATAATAAATGTTACTGTGAACTCTGATGCTTAACAAAAATGTTAATAGAGACATAAAATGTTGGAGTCGACAAATGTTGGAGTTATAAAAAGTGTAGCTAGAGGTCAATAGTTACAACAAATGTCAAAGATGCTAGCAATTGGAATTTTGAATGAGAAACTGTTAGAGGTAACAATAAATATTAGCAATTTGAAATTCATAGTCTCTACTACCACCAAAAATGTCATTGTTGCTAATCTCTCAACACCAAATATTAAATAGGAAATCAAAGTCAAATACTTCCCACTAAAGAGTGGTACTTGGCCATTGATTATGTTCTTCATTCTCACCAGAAGGCTACATGTCACAAGGAGATGATAATGTGTTGATTTCCACAAAGAAGTCATCCACTTGAAGTATCCCCTAATGTCTAACCTAAGCTCCACCAAGTTGAAGGCCTTGTTTTCCATGAGACACCCACCATGTTAGGGTAAATAAGCATTAGACTACAATCCATGGAGGCAAAAATATGAAGGAGTGTCATATGGTCTTAGTACATATTTAGCAATAGGGTTGCCAAGGTGAGCAATTGGTCTTTATAAACCACAAACACCAACATACAGGATACCATGTTGGTGATGATAGAGTTTTCGATCACATTGAGCTCGTAACTGGTGGCTCTATCTTCACTCACTCAAGATCATCATCAAGGTGAGGATCATCTCAAGGGAAACAACTAGGGACATATTTGCCTCCACCAAAATACAAGCATGGGTGCTTAGCCATAGAAGTGAGAGGTGTAAAATGATCATCTCTCATAGCTTCTACATATCTTCTCCAGCATGCATCTTACATTTTCATCTTTGACATCTAAATGGCTAACAAAGGCAAAAAATAACAAATGGTATTACTTGCACTATCCAAAACAAAGAACTTGCAACGGTAAAATTTATAGAGAACATCAGTGTTGTTTGAGGTTGACTAAATGTTGATGCAAAGCATGGGATTTTATTTGGGACCATGACCTTAGAGGTGACTTGGAGGGCTACTTGTGTGAGTTCAGGGACAAAGTCATGAAATGAGGCCAAGGGCAGTCTATAGAGGATGGCATGGCTTGGCCGAATGAACAAATAAAAAAACACAAACTAGAGTCTCAAGGGCATGAACGAAGAGAGCTCAATGGAGCAAGGCCAGTGACAAAGAGGTCAAGTAGACTATGGAAAGTGCCAAACATGCTAGAAAAGGAGCCAAGATAGCCAATGTGAGGGTGAACTAGGGCTTGGAAGGTCGATTTGGACAAAAAGACAAGTCCTTCTTTATAGTTAAAACTCTCAAACCAAGCAAAGAAAATAGCCACAAACCAGAAGCGAATTATACAAAACACTCCCAAATCAAACACGTTAGTTCCCAAAATGACTACAACATAAAACTCTAAAACATTCCTAAATCACCTAGGCTAGGGATTGTCATCAAGGTGATAGAAAGAGGTTTATCAATAAGTTAAGGGCGATTTTGGCCAACTATAGGAGTGGGTAGACTCGTCTACTCTTTGAGCTTGGCTTAAACTCTGGAGGGATATTCCAAGGGGTATACCCAGGTAGGTATTAACATCAAACCAGATGAATAACTAAAAATATGAACAACCAAACCAGAATCACTTTCTTAGGACCAAATTTGTCACTAAACTAAGAATGGCTGGTTGTTATAAGACCCCTATATAGCTGATAAAGGCAATCCTACAAAGTGAGGATGCATAAAAACTATTACTTCTTCTAAAGATAAGTATGTTGTTTTGTTTTGAATATTAGGTGATCTAAGGCTATTAAACTAGTGCCTATCCATTGGGCTGCAAAGTCTAATATTCAACAGAGGAAAAACAACTACAAAGAAACGTATAGTTGCCTATTTGATAAATCAATACCAAATCACTGAGAATACTTAATAACCAACACCATACCATATTCTTTCCCATTTAATATTGAAAATATCATTTACAAAGCCTTGGAAATGATTTAAGAACTGTCACATTCTTTCAAATCAATGCTTAGATTCACACCACTAAGTGTGGTAAGAGCAAAATGTAACTGTGATTAAGTCTGCTAAAAAGAACATCTACAACAATGGAGAAAAATAGTGGTCTAATACAAATATTTGCAAATTATATTACACAAATTTTATAGTTGTTTCATGTTGAACAAAGACTACAAAAATAACCTTTTCTATTCTACCTTCTGGAGCTCAAAGTTTACTAATAAATTTGCCCATCTAACCAACCTTTATTGCATCTAAAAGAAATGCATATATAGAATTTCAAGCTCATCCCACTCTCCCAGGGGCTGCACTTAGTCAATGAGTATGCTCATGTTGCATTAAATTTAGCTCACTGCAATGTCAGAAAATCTGCACTTGTGGAAGCTTGCCCATTCTTTCTTAACTCTGAAAATGTCAAAAGAAGATTTCTTGAACTCTTTGTGTACCCTGAACAATAAAGAGGGAAGGTTCTAATCCTTCTTGTGAATCCACAACCTTTGACATATCTAATTTGTCTTTCCAATGTACCTATGCATTGAAGAATTTCACTGTGTCAACTACTTGCATGGCACTGTTCTGCAAAATCATAAATCTAGGTACAAATCAGCCTACACAAATCCTACAATCATGGCAAGATTTAAGGAAATTACCCTTTTAAAGCATTTACAATAGTCCCAATGTGTTGTCCTATTTTTCTGTTTTGGGCCATTTGATTTCTGACTATACCCTGTGCATCTTCCTACCTTTATCGACCAACTGTCATTTTCACAAACTTCTTGTATTTCTTTCTTATTGGTAACTCTTACCATTTTGTAACTTTTCTTCCCTCTCCCTTATCTTTCTTAATCATCCTTAGCACTATTATGCCTTATTGGCAAATCTACATATTGGCAAACTTTTCTTCTCTCTATCTTTTTCCTTGCTGGGCAAGCTATTTCTTCAATTTCTTTGCCTTTATCATTTTCTTGCTTATTGGCAAATTTTATTATTGTCAAACCCTCTTCTATATCAATAAATTCTAACTTTTATGAACTATTTGGCCTTGGCTTTCTTTGTTTCCAGCTTTTCCTTCATTATTGGCAAATCCTCACTTTATCAAATTTTCCTTATCTCTTTAGTCAGCCATTGTACCCATTGGCAAACTCAGCCTAAAGCAAACCTTTGTTTCTTTTATCTTCTCTTTTTATTAGAAAAATACTAACTTTGTGAACTAGCCCCATGTCATCCTTTACATTCATCTTTACCTATTTGCCTTATCGACAAATCCCAAATTCTTCGAACTTCATCTTTACCACACCTCTCTTCATTCTCCTTTCCCTTTCTATCATCCTTTCGCCCCATCAGCAAACTTTCAATTTTTTAAACTGTGAGTTAGGGTTTTTGCCATTTTATCGATAAAGAATTACTTTTCCTTTGCCTTTGTCATTCTTTCCCTTTTTCAAACCAAGCCTTGACCTTCACTTTTTTCTGTTTCACCTTTTGCCTTTTCATTTTCCATGCCAGTTGTCACCTTATCAGTGAATCTTCATGTTTTCAAACCAAGCCCTCTGTCTCTTTTCACCTATTGCAAATTCACCCTTTTACAAACTTGTCGCTTCCTTCCCTTTAGCACTTCCGTCAACAAATCTCCCTACCGGTGAACTTTCAAAAACTTCAATTGTTTGAAAAGTTTGATTTTTTCCCAGTTCTCTGACAAATCCTTTCTTTCTCTACCTTAGAATATTTCTTTCCTATTTTCCTAAGTCATCATCTGCTTCCCCTTTACTAGCCTTTTGCCCTGTCAGTGAACCTTTCCATCAACGAACTTACAAGTTCATGAAATTTTCCTTTTCCCGCTGAAGACATTGTTGCTTTCTTTGTTCTGTCAATGAATCTTCATAATGTCAAACCATCCTCTTCCTTGTGTCTTTTCTTGGTCGGAAAATTTCTTTGTCAGTGAACTTGGTTGTCAACAAAACTTTCAGTTCACGAACCAAGCCAACTATTGATAAAGACTTGGCCCCTTTAATTTTCATTACATAGAATTTTTTTTTTCCCAAAAGCCTCTTTTCTTCAATCGGTGATCTCTTTGATTGGCGAAGTGGCGGGTTCGCAAACTTCACAACTTGCCAACACAACTGCATTATTTTGCTTCGCTTTGCCAAGTGTCACCTAGTTGGTGAATCGGTGAAATGCTGAACTCACAAACTAGTTCCCAGAAAGAAAACTTTTCTGATAACTTAAACGTTTTATTTGCTTCACCTGTTGCCTTCTCATCACCTTATCGGTGAATCAGGAAAAAGGTGAACTCCCAAACTAGTTCGCTAGTTTTGGTTTTTTCCAATTTGCTGATAAAAACTCAAAATGCTCATTTTTCAAAGGAATCACAAAGACAAGGGGAAGAATTATACTTCGAATATTTTTGAACTAAAACCCCTATAAAAGATCTCTCTGATAAGGTATATATTAGGGATTTTTAATGGATTTTTGGGGCAAAACAAGGCATTTTTGGGAGCAAATTTTACAGGTGTTAATAAAACCCACTTGAATTAGAGATTGATTGAGAACCACTGTGTGTACAATACCCACAAAGAACTACTTGAAACAAAGGCCACACAAGCACATAGAGGTCGAGAGGCCAAAATTCATCCAAATCCACCAAAAAATTATACCAAATCACAAAATTTTGTAGAGGGGTGAGGTCCCCTAAAAAAATTACCTTTCGTAGAAAAAAATCCATACATGTACAGATTTCATACAGTATATGGTTTATAGAATTCCATATGGTACCATATAGGTACTATGCAGGGCTAAAAAATAGAAAAATTCCCTGTGTCCAAAATTATTTTTTTAGATAGTCAATCTTTATAGATTTACACTTTACAAACTCAATGGTGAGGTCCATTTTACTCCACGGTGCACCATTGATAGGGCTAGGTGTTGGATTCAACCAAAAATGGGAAGGGACTTGCAAGCTTTTTCTGATACCATGTTGGAGTAGCCTAGATCACTTACAAGAATCCAAGAACTTCTACAAAGATAAATTGCACAAATAAAAATCTGAACAACTATCATACAATGATAAAAAAGTGGAGCATACAAAAGTATACTAGAGACCTTGCATATAAAGGCAAGGATGATGAGGTGAGATGTTAAGACTCAAAGTTTGACTGCACCTCCAAAGGTGTGACACATGTGGACTCACTTGAGCCAAGTATGAGGACATGTTGTGTGCATATGAGGTGAGAAAAAAGTCTAAATAACCTCTAAGTGGGATTAATTGTAGTGTGAGTATCACCTATTCAAGCTAGATAGATAAAAGAACTTTTCACACTAATAGTTCTAAGGTCCCTTTTATTCCTTTTTAGAAATTTCCAAACAGGCAAGAAAAAGGGACCTTCAAATGAAGATGCCTTTAATTCCTTTTTTGAAACAATAATTTTGATGGACCTTTGTTCAAAGGTCCTTGGATACCTTCAAATGAAGGTACCTTTATTTGAAGGTCCTAGAAATGACCTTTCCACCTTAGTCCTCAAATTTTCCTCAAAAGTTTTTATTTCAAACCTTTGGTTGGACCAGTAAATGAAATCAATATGACAAGATAATTTGTAGGGTCATAGCCCTCAGAGTAAGATTTCAAAATAGCATAATTTTGAATATATTTAGTTTGATTATTATATTTATTTTCTATTTTCTAGTGAGCATAGGTTTTTCACCGAACATCAAGGTCTCTATTCTACAAATGTGAATAATTTTTAAAAATATATATGCACTAGGTATTGATGTCCTTGTTTGAACAAAAAAAGAAGTTAATTTGGATATGTACAAAAAACATTATGCTATATGGTATAAACCTATGTCTAAATTATAATTAATCTCACTTCAAAATTAATAAAAAATAATTTATATGCAACAAAAAATTCTGAAAAAATATTAGTGCACTAGATATTGGTGAGATGAATTTATATTTAAAAACTTATAATTTTACCCTTTTTTGTAAAAAAGTTATGCCATCTGGTATAAACATCAGTTTTTATAAATGTTGTTAACTATTAAAAAAAAATTTATTAAAAGTTACATAAAAATTTTCAAAAAATATTTTTTAAATTTTTAAAAATAATATATTTAGAATCTACACACAACGTCTCAAAAATCACTAGTTCACATCTTTGATTTCTTAATGGTGTAGTTGTTATATGTGTCAGAAAGTAAAAATTTAGTTTAAAATATTAATTTCAATGTCCTATTTTGGTCAAAAAGTGGAACACACTAATGTGGCTTCATCTGTGAGATAACTTGAAAATACCTTCAAGATCTACATCTCTTGCTAGTTAGCTTTGGGGTCTTTAGGAATTGAATTACCATCATAGGTTATGACTTCTGGATCCTTTTTCTAAAGTTCAAATCTGAGGAGAGGATAACACGTGGATGAGACTCAAAGGTTAGGAGATTCTCTTGGAGTTTTTCTAAGTTTCACACCTTCATTTTCATAAAAATCCATCATCATTGTGTATTTCAGTGAGTAGAATACAATGTTGTTCTCTTCAAAATCTATTATTTAATCACATAAGAATCAAGTCCTCAAAAAGTTCCATACCTTTTTAATACATTATCTTAATAGAGCACTAGAAGTGAATCTAGGGTAGGAGACTCTGTCTCTTCACTGAGTATTCCTTTTGTTTGATCATCTTTACAAAACCCTTGTTCATTTTCTTGAATGCCATTCCCCATTTGCCATCCTTGTCCCTACTGCAAATTAGGTCTAGTGTCCTCTCCATAGACTAGAGAGGTGCTCCTAGAAGTCACATTTGTCACTGAATCCTAGACACTCTTAGCTACACACACATATTCTAGAAATATCTTTATCATCTGACTACTTGTTGAGGTTGAAAGACCAAAATAGGGTTTTGACCACTCTCAGAAAAGTCCTTTGTAGCCCCAAAATTTTTCTTATCTTATCATAATAATTATTTGCACAGAGGTTTGCATGTGTTTATCATTTTGTATTTTAATTTTATCATCTTTATTTATCTTTATTTATCTATCTATCTAGGTGTTACACTTGTATTTTTCTCTACTATGTTATACAAGTTGTTCAAGGAATAACACAGGTAGAGAAGAAACTTGTTAGATGAACACAGACTAGTTTTACCAAAGATTTTGGTTCATACATCATCGTAAAAAATTATAGTGCTTTATGAAAATATCCATGTGGTGCGTTGTCATCATTGGCGAAGGCCTCCTTCTGGCAAAAGGTTTGTCATTTGTTGTGATTATAAATCTTCTTTCGGTTTCTAAAAAGTTTGCTCAAAACTTGGTAAATAGCATTAAACATTTCTACCCATTTATTGCGCGTACCTTCGAAAATATATATTTTCTAGTTAATAGTACATTTGGAATAGCTAGGATAGTTTGGTGAGTTTAGAAGTAAAACTTCTTCTTTCTTGAAGCTAGACATTCCAGAGTAGTGTCTTGTAAGATCACTTTGTCTAGAGGGTACAACTCTTTAGATGGAGTTGTTATCATATGTGCTATAATAATTTCATGTCAATGAAATAAAAGCGATTTCAAGTACAATATGTTTGACATTTATTCAACATCCGTACTTGATGCAGGAGCATCCTAGGTTGAAGAGCAATCTTGCATCAAGTGGAAAAATATTTTCATTCTTTTCTTTTCTTTCATTTCAATTGTAGTTCAGTGATTTGTAGTTTAGCATTTTCTACCGCATTTTATACCTAATCTTCATATTGGAGCTCGCGAAGCAGGATTTAGCTTCTATGCCATGTTAGCTACATCATACTTAGATTTCAGAAGATTTCAATTTTTCAATCAAAAATTATCGCTATCAAAAGATCATCAACTTTCACAAAGTAGAGTATTCATGTAGTCAGTTGAGAACAAAAGGTTTGCGGAGCACTCCCGTGACTTGTAGATCCTAGTGGAACATTATACATAGGTATTAAGAATTAGATAGACCTTCCTTGTGGTCTGCACCAAGTTTCATTCATTTACGGACCAATACCATATGTTATAGGTTGACCTACATGTTTTCTACACGTGACATCATTCATTGGAGTTTGTAACTTCTTAGGCCGATGCAGAGGATTCTACGAGCTTGAATATTTTCTGAGATGCATTATGAAGGAGTAGTTTTAGATGATAAGGAATATAGATAGTTTCTTTTCGGAAGGTAGTTCTATGCCATATCTTGCATATCTGTTGTAACCCAAAAAATAGGCCTATGAGCCCTTTGATTGTATCCCGCA
The DNA here is from genome assembly GCA_027924645.1 of Cunninghamia lanceolata. Taxonomy (NCBI): domain Eukaryota; kingdom Viridiplantae; phylum Streptophyta; class Pinopsida; order Cupressales; family Cupressaceae; genus Cunninghamia; species Cunninghamia lanceolata. The sequence continues at coordinate 15,513,358 of BSBN01000780.1, forward strand.
TATTGCCGACATATAAGCATTCTAATTATCTAATATATTGAGCATTTGAATCTTCCATTGCATTATGTTATTGTGTTGTTTCAATTGTGTTTACTCTAGCTGCATGGTTTGGATAATCCCTTATTAGGACCCTCCCTCCATGACTGCACCAAGTGGTATCAGAGCGAGGTAGTGAATACTTTAGGAGTGAAGTCTATGAATCCTGTAGAAGTGAAGGCATTCTACCAGATCTTGTGGTGAGAAGATCACCAAAATAAGGTAGTCTACTTGTGTTTGTCAATAGAGCTATGATTGTGAGGCAGTTGCTACCTTGTGGTCAGATCACTGAATTGAGGCAATTGCACTAGATCCTAGGAAGAGATGCCGCTAAGAAGGATGCCTTCTATGGCCAATGTTGCTAGAAGAATGGAAGAAATAATAGAGATGATGAGGACAATGAAAGTTATATTGGATGATGTCAAAGAAGATAGAAGAAGAGGACTAAACCCTAGACATGAAGATGAAAGTGACGATGATGAATTTCAAGTTACTGACCAAAATGAAGAAGCCCTAGAAGAGGAGGAATCAGATTAGGTAAAAATGTTGAAGGTTATTTCTAAGATGGGTAAGAGACCTAGAATGGAAGTATTAAACTATACCAAAAATTTGAATCCTGAGGAATTGATTGACTAGATAAATGAAGAATACTTTAAATATGAAGAAAATGAAGATCCGGAGAAAGTGAGATTTGCAAAAAGTAAATTGAATGGACATGCTACTATTTGGTGGAAAGAAGTTCAACTAGATAGGAATAGGAGAGGAAAAGAAAAGATCATAAATTGGGATAGGATGGTGACAAAATTGAATAATTGGTTCATACCTATTGACTATGAGTTGGAATTGTTGAAGAGATTGCAAAACCTAAAGCAGAAGGAGAAATCTATGAAGGAGTATACTGAAGAATTTCATAAGATGATCATAAGGACTGGACATAATGAAGCAAGCAAGGAGAAAGTGGCAAGATACATAAATGGATTGAGGATGAACATTCAGGAAGAGATAGGTTTGGTGAGGATGACAACACTAGAAGAAGCATATCAATTTGCCTTGAAAGTTGAAGACAAGTTGAATAAAAGGCATGAGCAAAGACAGAGAGGTAGAGGAGGTAAATTTCAAAGAGGTAGAACACATTCCAGGGGAGAAAGACCTTATATAGAGTAAAACAAGGAGAGTAGCCCATATCGGAGAGATGACAGGAGTTTATATTGCAATAGAAGAGGGAATCATAATTCCTACAGTAATGAATGATACTGGAAGGATGAAAGAGGATTTGATAAAAGATCATTTAGAGGAACTTTTTTTAAGTGTGGAGGAGAAGGACACCAAGCATTTGAATTTCATCAAGGAAGTACAAGCAAGAGGATAGAGAACAGTGTAAGGGTAGTGTATGCGGAGGAAGAACCTATTGGATCACCTAGTTCAATTGGAAAACTAGAGAGAGGAGAATCATTAGTCATGAGGAGAGCCCTATTTCAAGCACAGACAACTGAGGAACCACCGTAAAGGAAAAGTTTGTTTTGAACAAGATGCAAATTAGGAGGTAAATGTTGTAAAGTCATCAAATGATAGTGGTAGTACTGATAATTTGGTTTTAGAAAATATAGTGACTAAGATGAACTTGGAGAGATTGAAACACGCTAAGCCCTACAAGATAGCATGGATTCAAGATGAACACAATGTACTGGTGAGTGAACAATGTTTGGGGAAATTTCATATAGGATCTTATGTCGATGAGGTATTGTGTGATATTATGCTAATGGATGTATGTCATATATTGTTAGGGAGACCATGACAGTATGATATAAAGGCAATACATGATGGGAGGAAGAATACTTATACTATAACATAAAATGGGAAGAAACATATCTTGATACCCTTGGAAGATGAGCCTAAAAGTGAAGTGTGTTGAAATGCTAGAATCTCTTGGTTGATGGAAGGAAATTTTTGGATGGATTGAGACATGAGAATATGTGCTTTTCTTTGATTCCAAAGAAGTGTAGAACCCTAAGTGTAGAAAAAACCACAGCAAAAGAGGAAGAACCACTGCTAGAGGAGATAACTAAATTGTTGACAGATTACCAAGATATCATATCAAATAAGGTGCCTAAAGGATTGCCATCAATACAGAGTATTAGTCATCACATGGACCTTGTACCTAGAGCTAGTTTTACTAACAAAGAAGCACATAGGACGACACCAACAGAGAATGTGGAGCTGAATAGAAAATATAGGAGTGGTTGAGGAAAGGATTAATTAAAGAAAGTTTGATCCCATGTGTGGTACCTGTAGTATTAAAACCAAAGAAATCTTATGGAGAATCAAGAATGTGTATAGACTCTAGAGAACTCAATAAGATCATAGTTAAGTATAGATTTCCAATGCCAAGGATGGATGACATCATGGACTATTTGAGTGGAGAAAAATATTTCACAAAGATAGATTTGAAGAGTGGATACCATTAGATCAGAATCAGAGAACGAGATGAGTGGAAGACTACATTTAAGATAAATGAGGGATTGTATGAATGGTTAGTAATGCCCTTTGGATTAACTAATGCACCAAGTACTTTCATGAGGTTGATAAATGAGGTTTTGAAGAAATTCTTGTGTAAGTTTGTTATTGTATACTTGGATGATATTCTAATTTTTAGTAAGACAAAGGAGGAACATTTGTGGCATATTAGACAAGTATTGCAGAGACTGAGAGAAGAGAAATTGTTGATAAACATCAAGAAATGTAGTTTCATGAAGCAAGAATTGGTATATTTGGGATTTGTGATTTCTGCAGTAGGACTAAAGATGGACTTGTTGTGCCTCGCACACATGCCCCATTTTGCGAAATAGGGACCCCCTCTTTTCAAGCTTTGGTTTAGAGTGTCAGTTTGGTTCCTTCATTCCTAAGTGTCAAAAGTGGTCAAATTACATTTTCTTGCCATGCCAAAGAGATTAAAAGTCATTAAGTCATCCTATATACTGAGTCCAAATGTTTTCCTTCATTAAAATCAAGTCTGACCACCTTTTGCACTAAAAACCCTTCCAACTGCCTTTTGTGCTAAATTCATGACCAACTGACTTAGTGTTGTTTTCTCCATTCAATGAATTAACGTTAATTCTGCAACCAACTGACCATTGCGCAAAAGAGCCTTTTCACTTACTAAGCACTAAAAAGACTTCCCTCCGACCTTGCGCTGAAATCCATAACAACCGACTAGGTCGGCAACCCACGAAAGTCATGCAAAGTCAGTAGTTTCACATTCTCACGCAAATTTTGAATAAACTCTACAGAAGGCCTGAACATTCAGCATACCCCCTGCATTTATGGCTATCAAATAGGGGAGAATAAAGTGTGTTTTTGACTTGTTGGAGCTCATTTTACACTTCAAGATTGATTGAGGACCTCCCTGACTGAATGTGAAGAAAGTCAATTGTGAAACCCCTTGCAAATTTGAACTAGAGTGTTACTTCTTGAGCATTTCATCATACTTTAGTTCTGCTAAACCAGGTAAGTATTCTATTTCCAGGCCTAGGGTTTCTTATTTCAAAGTTAGGGTTTGCAAAAATGGAGTTTTCGTCGACAAATCAAATTTTAGTCTCTTTAGGAATGGATTCGTAGATGCATTTAGCAATGAATGAATTTGTGTTGTTAAGACAAAGTAGGTTTTCCTGTGTTTTTTGAAAATTGTTTTTAAGAAAACCCTAGTTCAAAAACTGACCTGGGTAGTTTGAAATGCAATTTTATGAGGACCTGACTGAATGTCTATGGAACATCATGTCAAAATCTTCATTTAGACCCTTAGCAATAAATTTTCAAATGAGCTCAAAACTTATGGATTCACATGGTTATTTTGCACCTGAAACAAAGCTCATTGACTTAGCACCAAAAATCGATCCAATCGACCTATGAAGTTTCGTAATCAATTTTAAGTTAGTCGATCACTTTGACAAACTTGGCCAAAATCTTGAATCCAGTCAGTGCTAAAAACATTGTCTTCCAACCTAGCACTAATTCTTTCCTTAACTGACTTGGTCAGATGGCACTCAAATCCTCGCAGAACCTCAATGCTCACTTTGCGCCACAAATTACCTTGTTTGACTTAGCGCTAAAACTTGCTTTCTCTGACGTAGTTAGTCATTCCTCGAAGTCGTGCAAGGTCCACAACTTTCAAAACCCACACAAGAGTATAATGAAATCTCCTAGTGCTAAAACTTACCTCTTCTAATTTGCACTGAAAACCTATCCGATCGACCTCCAAGATTCAACTAAGCCGGTCTCGCCTAAAAGTCATGTAGAGATGGACATCCTGTAATCTGTACAAAACACTATAGTGGCCAAGTGACCAAATTCCAATGGACCTTTAGGTCAGATGAACTCAAATCCCACGCAAGGTCGGTTGACCCCCGATCTAGCGCTTTGTTTCTCACAAGTCGGATGACCCTCATATTAGCATAAAACTAGCAAAATGACTGTTCTAGTGAAAATTTCAAAGGATCGATGATCTGTTGAAGTGAAATTAAAGATGCATTTGTAGGATCATGATGTTTTATACATTTTAATGGGGATTTGTAGAATTTAAGCACTTATTGCATGAATTAGTATAGAATGTAATATTGTTTCATCATTTGATCATGTAATAAGTGTAGTAACTAGTAAGTTTAAGACTTGTGCATTTCATAGGAATGCATTTGTAACTTAGTTGGATTCATATTGATCTCATTTAATATAACATGAAATAGTGATGTAGAGGTTGGCTTGATAATCATAGATTTAAAACTTAGTAGTTAGGAGAACCATTCAAATGCATCGATACTTATAAGGTCTAGTCATGCAAGTTAAATAACTGCAAGAGCCCAAACCATGAGGTACGAGTTCAAAGGCATCCCTTTTGAAACCAAGATCTCCATTGGATGGAAGAACATAGGGGACACTGATCTAGGTCACATTGACTTAGATTATTTTAGACTTTGAGTGTTTGGACCTAATCCAAACCTAAGGACCAAGAAAGTGAAAGACAGTGGGATTGCAAAGGCTGCTACCTTCCCTACCTCAGCCCAATGTGCAGAATTGATAGTTGCATGTGCAAATAAATATGGCATCATAACTAGAACTATACAGACTCCCAATGGAGATGTATTGGCACACCTAAGTCCACCATCCTTAGCTAAAATCTTTGGGATCCCATGGCACCCAGTGATGACCATGTGAGACAAAACAGGTGCAGAGGCCACATATAAGAAAGATACAGACTCATGCAAGAAATGTATAAATGAAAACTAGATGAAAACAAAAAGGTCTGCTCTTATCAAACTTCCTTAGGTTCTTTACTGAAGTGATTTTCATGATGAAATAGGAGATTTGGTGACATTACTCAGCAAAATATATGGACTACCCATAGCATCAACTTTTGAAGGGTGGATGTTCCTGGTAATTAAGGAGATAATGAAGGGAACCAAATTCCATTGGGCACATATACTGAGTGACAACATACATGAGGCATTCAATAACTTCAGAGATAAGCAATTTTTTAGATGGACCTATTATGTGGTATATGCCTTGGCAAGGAAGAATGAATATGATGGATTGCCAAAGGTAGGGGTAATTGGAAATGATGAGTAGCATCAAATTAAAGTCTATGAATGTTATACCCAACTAGAACTATCCCAATCTCTTATCCATTTCAAAAGAGTGAATGATGCCTTCACTATGTACATAACTAGACTACTACAAAGAAACATAGCCCTCAGAATATCCACTGAGGCCATGAATGAAGTTACAAAATATGGAAGGTGGTACATACAATTCAAGAAATTCACTTATCTAAGAATTTAGGGCTTCGTAGGAATGGCCTATAGATTGCCTCACTACCCCACAGACAAAGTAGTCCTCTTGGAACTATCAAGGCAGTTAATAACTTGTGGAAAAACTAAAACATCTACATAGAACAAATGTGCAATTTCCTATTCTGTTAGGTAAGGGTAACTATGCATGCGCTTCCTTAGGGGTAGCTAAACACTCAGATACAGAGCTCCAACTACTTAATTTCCATTAGCACACAAAGAGAAATCATTTTGATTCGAATAGATTAATGGAAAGATTTGTGAGAAAGAAGTTGTTCCACAAGATGCACTTAGAAGCTTTTTGGGATAACTGCGTAGATGACTATGAAGTGATGAAGAGGGTCCATTCAAGATTATCCTTGGGATTCATAAGGAAGTTCCACATCATAGTAGTCCCAGACCAACTTGAATATGATGAGAATGTGATGCACATGGGAGCTTGGGAGGCACAGTACCACCAACCAATTCCCTTACCAAATTGGGCCAATGCTGAAGAAAGCTCCTTGGATCAAGTAATGAAAGAGCCAATAAGATTAAGTAAGGCATGGGTGAGAAGCCAGGTTGCTGCTTTTGAGAGATAAGGGGTGCAGTTCACATACACTAAACCTGAGTCTAAAAAGGAGTCTGGAGGTGAAGAAGATACACCTATAGAGGTAGCAGATGAGGCAAAACCATCTCAAGAGCCTACCAAGAAATCAAATGGTGAAGAACATATCCCATTGGTAGAGAAAGCTAAAGCAAAGATAGTGAGAAAGAATGCTCCTAAGGCACATAAGAAAGACATGCATCTAGCCACAAGAACCAAGGCATCGAAGAAGAGGGATATGCCTAGTGGGCCAAGAGAAGAGTCAAAGATAAAGAAAACTAAAGTTAAGACCACTGGCATAACCATAGAAGCTTCCACTACTGTAACTCCTAATAACACAAACCTACCAGTAGCTTCTCCACCCTCTATTGCCCCAATTGTGAATACTGCTACATCTTCCCCTATTGTTTCAGTTGTTGCTCCTGCTTCCCCTATAGCAGTCATTCAAGAAGATACCTCCGCTGCTTCCTCACCAACAATTGTCATCTCAACTACCTCCTGTTCATTTGCAATAGACTCAAATACCCCAAGTAGTCCCATTTCTTCCATTGATGCCTCTTCTTTTTCTTCCATTTGCATCATGTTCTTACCTTCCATATCCTTTGTTTCACCCTCCACTTCCCTTGCATTACAACCGATTTCTTCTATTCTTTCACCATCTTTCCATATGCCCTCTTTTTCCATTACTTCACCTATTATCATTTCTTCTATCATGCCAACCTCACCCATTCCACCTACATTGGGAACTACCTCTTTTGGCAACTTGACACAAGTTAGCCTGCCTTCATTTGCAACAATCCCATCATCTTCTACTCCTATTTCCCAAGATGTAATAACACAAGATTCAACTCCTTTGTCTATACCACTACTACCAGGGATAGATAAAGTGTGTACAGAGTTAGTCCTTCAAGAACAAGAACCTGAGAAGGAAACATTCGAAGAGCCTCCTTTTGAAGCAATAAATATAGAAGTGATAGAAGTTTATGATAGCCCTCCAAAAAAGAACTCAACAGAAATAGTCTTGGGAGCTGTCCAAAATGAGATATTAGTAAATTGGAGAAATATTGAAGATAGATGAGGAAGAAGATATAAACAAAGAGCCGAAGCAAGAACAAAGGTTGCTCCAGGGGCCACCCAGCACAAACAATGAAAATCACGAGTCCTCCTCCACAACACTATACTGGCTGCAAATTAGGATTGCCTATCCAGAGCCTCAGGTTGAGATAATGAAATTAGATTTAAGTGTCATTCTAGCACAGACAGCGTAGCTGAGGAAATAGAAAAAGGCTAATGTGCAGTCCAGAATCTATAAAGATGAAACAGCAGCCTAGATAGCAGAAGTGACTGTCCCACCAGCTGATACAGATAAAGAACAGCTCAAAGTTGAAGACTACACCATAACCACTGTTAACTTGGGACCTGCCATGAGAAGTTAAAAAGTTGATGAATTCAAAGGCTATGTTTCTTCCATCTTGGAGAAATTAGACAAGGATGAACTCACCAAGAAGGAACTGAAGCAATAAAATGAAGAATTCAAAGAATGCTTGCAGTTCTTAATAAAACCCCTTGATTCTGAAAGTGAGCTTCGGACAGTCCCTACTTTCCTGTGAAAGGATGAAGCAACAAAGATTGATGAAGTAAGGACTATGGCTACTGGAACTCAAAAATAGACGATCAAGGTATGTCAGGAGGGATGTGAGGCCATTGATTTTATAGCTGAGCTCCATAAAAACTTTTGCAAATTACGGGACCATTGGAAATAATTGTACGATGAATGTGACCCTTTTGATGATTATTATTCTCAAGTATTTCCTTAGGTACAAGCAATAAGAGATCTGCCTTCTCAAACACTGGTATCTGAAAACATCTTGACAGTAGATAGACTGCATAAAGCAGTGGAATGGTACCAATAGATAAAACTAAGAAAATAAGTTTTTGATAATATCTGGGAAGCTTATAATGTGGCAGAGAATAATAGATTGTCTTTTATCTATGAAATAAATGATTCATTGAAGGACTGCCTTGTCATAGGCTATGATGATTTGGTTCCATACAATGTGCAATGGTGTAAAGATAAGTTGCATAAAATAGTCTTTGAGAAGACTAAATTTGATGTCGTGGACAAGATGGATAAAGTCAGTGATCTCTGGACTGACTTCATTACATTTCATAAAGGAAGAAAGGAAGTTGAAATGATGTATATTCAATACAATCAGGAGCTGGAAATGTTCAGGTACCGAGTGAACCACATCAAGAACCTAGACCCTGTCGATATAAATTCAGCATTATCAGCATGGGTGGACTATAGGAACAAGGAGGTAGAACAAGACAAAATAGATTTAGATAAAGAACAATAGTATATTTTGAATATTTTGAAATGTAATCCCATCAGAAATATGTATTGCTATATTTGGAAGGTCATGTGATACTATTTTGTCCTTATTATGCCTCGAAAATTGTCTTTTCTATATGTATATTCAAACGGGTAGTCAATTTGTCTAAGTTCAATGTATTTAGAAGTCATTTTTCATTCTTTTCATAAGAGACAAATTGTAATCTGGGAATGTAATGAGCTATTACAAATACATTTAATGATGTTAAATCTGGACCGTCGGTGTTAAGTTGATCTCCACTGTCCATTCAAAAACTTGGCATGGCACCTCTCCTATATAAAGTGCCATTTCCTTCATTTGTAAGACTCTTGATGTCGAATTGTTGATGGTCTACAATTTGAAGTTAATACAAAGCAAGTTTCTACAATTTTCCTGAGAATTTGTTCATTGTGTTACTTATCTGGTTTCATGGTTTGGTTCTTGATCTCCATCAGTTAGATTGTACTTTTGCAATATTATTGGTTTGTTGAAAGGTATTTGATGAATGTTCTAAGTCCATATTTTTAGTTACTTGCTGACTGCAAATGGTTATTGTAGACCTATATTAGTATCATAAAGGAGAGTCAAGTGACAACATTGACGATGGTTTGAAGAATCAGTTATAATAGCAACAACCAGAGCAGATAGAGGACATCTTGGATAGCAGAGTTGGACATAGTACTAGAGGCAAGCAGTATAAAGAATATTTGGTAAAGTAGAAAGGAAGACTAAAAGAAGATTCGTCATGGATTTCTCAGGCTGAGGTAGACTGTCTTGGTTTTCCTCTAGCCTAGCAAAGTGATGGACTCATTTTTTTAACAACCCCAGGTGTCTAATATAGGAGTATCCTAGGTTGCAAAGCAATCTTGCATCAACCAAAAATATTTGCATTCTTTTCTTTCATTTCAGTTGCACTTCAGTGATTTACAGTTCTGCATTTTATAGAATCTTCATATCAGAGCTCATGGAGCAGGATTTAGCTTCTATTCCATGGACTACATCATACTTAGATTTTAGAATATTTGGATTTGTCTATAGAAAGTTATCACTATCATAAGATCATCAGCTTTCATAGAGTAGAGCATTCATGAAGTCAGTTGAAAGCAGAAGGTTTGCGGAGCAGTCTCGTGACTTGCAGAGCCTAATATAACATCATACACAACAATTAAGGACTAGATAGAACTTCCATAAGGTCTACACCAAGTTTCATTCATTTACAGAGCAATAACATATGTTGTAGGCCGACCTACATGTTTTCTACATGTTACATCATTCATTGGAGTTTGTAACTTCTTAGGCTAACGCAAAGGATTCTATGAGCTTGAAGATGATATATATACATTTCTTAGCTTCATTATGAAGGAATAGTTTTAGATGATAAGGAATATAGATAGTTTCTTTCTGGAAGGCACTTCCATGCCATATCTTGTGCATATCTATTGTAACCCAGAAAACAGGCATGTGAGCCCTTTGATTGTAGCCTACATATTGTCAGCATATAAGCATTCTGATTATCTGATATATTGATCATTTGAATCTTCCATTGCATTCTATTATTGTGTTGTTTCCATTGTGTTTACTCTATCTACATGGTTTGGATAGTCCTTTCTTAGGACCTTCCACCCATGACTGCACCAGTACTTAAAATGACTAATGTTTATCTGTAGATATAGTGCTAGATGTACATTTGACTCAAAATAATAATTAATTGAAATGAGTAAAATGTGTATCTAATATATTGGATTAATTTTTTTTGAAATGTGTTTTATTTTAATATTATTGGTTTAATAGTTAAATACTAAATAATAATGTTATATTTTGTCTATATTAAAAATGGTAAATAGTTGTCTTATTTTTATTGTTCAAAAGTTCCTTTTGAATCAATAAATGATGTTTAAGAAGAACCTTTAAAATGTAATTTATACTAGATTTGGGTGCCACTATCTATCATTATTCATTAAGAGAACTTCCTTATATAGAACTTGGAAAGACGTGCAAAATAATTGTCACTTTGTGGGGCATCAATTCTTCATCCAAAATTGCCTAAAGTGGCTCAATTTCCTTGTCAACCATACTGTATTGGATAGTATACATACACTCCAAGCTCTCTAGAATGAATTTGCTCATTACATGTTTGAAAATTTGGACCACTAGACTATAGTACTACTATTGCTTCCAAAAACCAAACATTGTCGAGATGTTGTATTCTTTGATTACATCATTTGTGAATATTCAAATCCTAGGAGGTATAATTGGAGCTAGTTCAATCTCCTAGTGATTTTGATGGACTAGTTTCCATAATAATAGTATAGCTAAACACAACATTTAATTTAGATGTATACATACCATCATATTATAATCCACTTAATAACATAAATACATATATCTATATTATTTATTTTTTTCATCAAAAACCAAACTAGTCCCTAAATCACCATTATGTGATAGTTAATGTCATTGCATAATAAACGGTACCTTTAAGTTAATTTTTTTGTCATTTTAATGTCAACTGAACATTGGGAAAGTGTCAACTTTACTGAATTTGGGTAATCCTACCTTGCCAAATTGAACCCAACTTGCTTCTAATAACCTTGAATATTATGTTGTTGTCATATTCAATGTCTAATGTAGAATCTGATACTCCTCTCAGGCTAGACAAAATTTGCAATTTTATATTAACACTAATTTGATACTATATTCAATGTATTTTGGTTATTTCTTCCTAGGGAATCCTCCACAGGAAGGAATATAATAGCCTTTTGACATGCAAAACAACCAGAACCAAAGGGGAAAAGGGAAAAGTTGATGTATTGCCATGGGAAGAGCTTATCCATCCATCCCCTAACTTGTAATTTCCATTTTGTTTAGAATTTTGTTTGAAAAATGTACTAGTATACCTATATTTAAAAATATATCTAAAGTATGCCGAGATATATCCTTTTTGAGGCGCCTAATGTTAGGGTTAGTGATTAAAAATTAGGCACCTCAAGAAGGATATCTCTCCGCGTACTTTAGATATAGTTTTTAAATATAGGTATACTAGTTTATGATAGTTATATATTCAACAGTACCTTTAAAATATTATGATATACTTTAGTATAAGCAAATTATATAAAAACCATATATATATAACAAAAACACCTAAATACAGCTATACAACTATACAACTGTCAAATATAAGGCCTACCAATCATTGCCTAGTGTTATCTGCATCTTGCCTTGCTGGGCGATGTCACCGAAGGTCTTTTTTAATTATTATTATATAAATATATTGGCATTGGAAACAAGTTTGTAAAACACAACATTCATCCGCTTCAGCTTTTTCCTCCTCCCGAATTATGATCTGCCGCAACTTTGAGATTTGTGTATCAGCTATGGATGCGGAGAGTAAAAAGGGCTGCTTGGATTCATTTTGTTACAGCCTTCCTAAAGACAAGAGTTTCAATAAAAATACTTGATGCTCACAAGAAAAGGAAGATGATGCTTTCATTTGCATAAACGACTTGCTGTGTGCCCAATGACTGTGATTTTTCAAATGCAAGTCTGAGATTTTATGATGTGTCGACGCCAGATTCAATAGAGATCATTCTCAATGATCTCCTGATGAGCCTATTGACGAAATCTGAGACTCACAACACCTTTTCAGTTGCAGTGCCAGAGACGAAAAATAGTTTGAATGGAGATCCAGGGAAGATAGACTCAACGTCTCTGTACTCGGGGCCAATTCTTACAGACGTACAGTCTGCAATATCGATGTATGATAGAAAGGAGCAAGCTTCACCCGCCTCTATGCTCACCATGTTTGATCTCTAATTCGCTCAGCATTTTTGAAGCATTGTAGAGTGCAAAGCTTCCTCCATTTTTAAATTTGAGCTATAATACAGAGATAGATTGAAATAGACAAATACAAATTTTAATAGTGGATCCTCCATGAGATTCACGGTTTTCCACATAGTGTAGAGACCATAATCCCAAACAAATGATTTCTGCCCCAAAAAGCCGCCAGTCTAACACTGGACCATGTTGCAGCGCAAGTTTATGAAAATCGGTCATAGGAAAACACAAAAACTCTTTCATTCTTATAAAGAGAGACAAAACTCTAATTAAGGAAGGATAGTGGACTAGCTGCCTGGAGCAGGATAGTGGAAGCCGCCTGGAGCTATATCAAGGAAATTGTCAGTAATATCTGCCATCGCCAGAATAAGGGAGAGGTCAATATTTATGTGATGCTATTTTAAGGAGGATCTTTTCAATGAAAGATAGCCATCATGTTCTTAATTAATATTTATTAGATATATGTTTTTTCCTTTGTATTTTAGATTGGAGACTTATAAAATTACAAGGAATCTTGGAATCTTTTACCTCTTCAACTACACTCATGTTGTGATTGTAGAACGCCTCTTGGACATTTGGACTGAACCCTATAGAACCATCCTCTTCCTTGCCTCTTTGCTTGGTCAGAAAATTTCTACATCGGAGGACTTGGTTGTCAGCAAACCTTTCGATTCACAAACCAAGCCAACCCTCGATAAAGACTTGGCCCCTTCCATTTTTATTCCTTAGAATTTTTTTTCTCGTGCACCTCTTCTCTTCAATCAGTGATCTCTTTGACAGGCAAACCTGTCGGTCGACAAACCAGCAGGTTCACAAACTTTACAACTTGCCGACAAAGCTGCATTCTTTTCCTTCCCTTTTCCAAGTGTCACCCAATCGGCGAATCTATCAAATGCCAAAATCACAAACTAGTTCTCGGAAAGAGAACTTTACCGGTAAATTAAACTTTTTCTTTGCTTCACCTGTTGCCTTCTCATCACCTTATCAGTGAATTGGGAAAAAGGTGAACTCCCGAACTAGTTTGCCAGTTCTGATTTTTTCTGATTCATCGATAAAGACTCAAAATGCTCATTTTTCAAAGGGAAACACAAAGACAAGGGGAAGCATTATATTTATAATATTTTTAAACTAAAAACCCCTATAAAAGATCGCTCTGATTGGGTATATATGAGGGATTTTTAATGGATTTTTGGTGTAAAACAAGGCATTTTTGGGAGAAAATTTTATAGGTCCCAACAAAACCCACTTGAATTAGAGATTGACTGAGAACCACTATGTGCACAATTCCCACAGAAACTACATGATCTAAATGCCACGCAAGCACATAGAGGCCAAGAGGCCAAAATTCATCCAAATCCACCAAAAAATTATACCAAATCACAAAATTTTGCAGAGGGGCAAGGTTTTCTAAAAAAATTACCTTTCATAGAAAAAAATTCCATACATGTACAAATTTAATATAGTATATGGTTGTATAGAATTCCATATGGTGCTGTATAGGTACTATGTAGGGCTAAAAAATAGAAAAATTCCCTGTGTCCAAAATTATTTTTGGACAATCAATCTTTATAGATTTATGCTTTATAGACTCAATGGTGAGGTCCATTTTGCTTCATAATGCAGCGTTGATAGAGCTAGGTGTCAGATTCAACCAAAAATGGGAAGGAACCTACACGCTTTCTCTGATACCATGTTGGAGTAGGCTAGATCACTTGCAAGAATCCAAGAACTTCTACAAAGCTAAATGTTGGTGTATGCCACTGAACCCAAGATCACCAACTCCAGATAAAACCTTCACATATGGGAGAAATACTTCACCAGAGATGAAAAATTATATTGAGATATTTTACATATTGTACAATAGTGCCTTGTAAAGGCAACATGCAAGTCAGTAAAAGAAATAACTGACAATAACTATCAAAACTATATGCACCTAACTATGCACCTAAATAATAATATTTGCCTAAGTAAAATTTATGAATAGTAAACGGTAAAACCATTTACTCCAACACCCCACCTTAAGTACAACTTAGGGAGATTATTATGCAATATGAATATGGGTCCCGACTACACAACCATGTTAGGTACCCATTAACAATGCAAAACAGAAATCTCTCACAAACAGAGAAAAGGAGAAAAACCCTGTGGGAAAAAACCCCTCACCAAAAGAGAAAAAAAAAAGCAAGATGCAATGATGAAGGACTTATTAATACCCCCAAGGACTACATAGATCATGTATATATAATAAGTGACCCCCCCATAAGAGGGAAAGAGAGAGACTATGTAGCCCCCCCACAATGTGTAATCGTCTACAAAAATGGTAAGTGTCTGAATATAAAACATGATCCAATGTCGACAAACAACTTGCCTCCCTTTTGGAAAAAACAAAACCAAGTACAAATGTAGGTATGCTTCCCATTTAGGATATGCTTTGAAAGATGGAAGCATGAAGAATGAAGATGTCTGTGAGATCTGCTCATGTGTCACCAAGACCTTGAAAGATGATGCCACGAACCAATCAAGAACATGACCAATCACAATAGAAGGTGACAAACAATGTACCACTGGAAACTGATCTTGAACATTCTCCAAAGACAAAGATGATGTGTCTTCCAAATCTGAAATGTGATATTCCATGAACAATGAACCAATGTCTGGCAAATAAGAATCCCAATCAAGAAGACAATGATAATCCTATTGCTCAAGAATGATGGAAGTACTTAATGAAGGTTGATCAACTATCTCTAACAAAGAATCAAGAACCTTTGAAGCAATTGTAACTACATCTAAAGTCTCAGAAATGTCCAAAGGATCACAAGCACGGTCTATCTTCTCTAAAGGATAATGAGGCACATCGGAGTTGGAAAGAAGAGTGTCAAGAGATGGTGGAGGATCATGATCTCCATATGATTCTTGAATGTAAGTCCAAAGAGCATAAGGGCACTCAAAATGAAAAAGAGACTCCAAAAAGTCATCATGTAGATGCTCAAAAATAACTCTAAAGACTCTAGCCCTATAACTTTTCCAAATAATATACCCACCAGGTGATCTAGGAATAGGAACATCATTATAGAGATATGGCAATAGATTGTGCTCACTAAGATGAGTGAGGATGAATTCACTCCATTGCCTATAGTTTCCTTTCTCCAAAGAAAAACCCATTATAACTATAAATTCTTTAAGAAATCAAAAAGATAGTACCTTCCATGAAGACAACTTCCCAATGCAATAAATACTGATATAAGGTGAAATTGGATGGATTGACTTGTACCACTGCAATCTTGGCAAAGTCAACTTTCTGATGATATGAGGAACGCAAAAATCAGACTCTAGATGCCCAAGATATGCTCTGTGGAAGAAAAGTTGCCTATGTGGAGCTCAAAGCTTGGGTGCGGGGGGCGGATTAAGCCCTAGAGAATATTAGCTCTTGGTCAGCCATGTGACCACCTACTGCAAATGAGTGAAAAAAAAATGCAACCTGATATGTTGCAAAAGATATGATGGCTAAGCCAATCAACCTCCAAATCACCAAGCACTGACTCACCAAGCACAAACTCCACAACCCATCACAATCACTTCACAATACAATGCAAGTGTTGGTGACTATAAAGTGCTAAGAGGCCTACTGTGAGGTAAATGTGGGAGTAAAAACTCTAAATGGCACTAAGAAACATAATGCACGTCGGTCCCACCACCAAAACCTTAAATATTTCATTGCAAAACTTTAGATATATTAAAATTTACAAACAAAATGTATTGACGGTGACCAATTAGGAATGTGATGCTGACTAATTGTCATTGATGTCAAAAAGGTGTTAGATTGTATGATATACAAGAGTATTCATGGTGTTCAAATGCCACAAGAGTTCATGACAAAGTTGCAATGATAATGTACTATCAAGAGGAGGTATGATGCATTTGTTATGATTTGACATTGTTGACAGGTTGAGTATGATGTGGTGTGTTGATTCTTAGTGCTTACATGTGTTGAAATGTTGGAACATCTTGCATGATATATATAGATCTTTATCTCATCAGGGTGTCATGGTTTTGATTCATCTAGTGATACATACTCATCTCCATGAAGATTGAACAAGAACATTTGTATTGGTCACAACATATAACAAGTTGTTTTGATAGAGATTGAGAGGAGCAGTTTGTTCATTCACTCTCAAGGTGCAAAAAGGAAAATGCAACCCTTGAAGGTATAATGCTCTCAAGTTGGTTTGTTGGTGGTATGGTTGGAGCTCAAATTATGATGACAGTATAGTGTCTTGTCATTGATAATAGGTCATTGATGATAGACTTCTTCATGTGGTTGGTTCTTGTTTTCATGTCTTAAGTAATGCAAGTGCATCAAGCTATGCAAGGTTAATGAGCATCATGTGTGAGATCAAGTTGTGTGATGTAAGACACATGTGATTGGTCATGTATTCTTAGAGAGGTTCACAAGTTGTAATCTTATGATATTGCTTCACTCATATCAAATCAGATCATGGTCAGAGTGTTGTTGCTTCAAAGAGTTGACACAAGGTGTAGGGTACTTGGAGAGGAGTTCATTTCTATTCATCATGAGACACTTTGTGATGTTGATGTTTGTCTTTATGTTATCAAGATATCTTCGTGATACTGATCTAAGGATGTTGAGGATGTTAGGCAGAGGTTTGTAGGTTTCCATTTAAATACAACAGTAATATGGTTGAACATTTGTTCATGTCAAAAGAGTCGCAATATCATATTCTCTCAAGTCTTTTCAATGACAAAAGAACTACCCGTTGAGCACTATTATCTATTTCATTGGTGACCTACTACTGCAGGTTATAAGTGACTTTAGTCACAACTTAAGGGCATTAGGGTCATGGTCTGACTAGCCGCTTTTTCTAACAGACCGGTATCATTGGTGGTTTGGTGAGCGCATGGGCGCCAAAGCTTAAATCAAGGGATGAGTTTAAATATGCAAAGGGTGTGAAGACATTATCCAACGGTTACAATTTAAATTATAAGCCTGACTCCCACCTTCTATATTAACTTTCCCATGAATGTATTTGCCTTCGAATGTTATGAATTTGGTTTTAGAAAGTTTCTTTTAAGGTGGAGTTTGAACCCAATTGCAAAGGAGTTTAGTGGAGTTGTTGTTAGAAGATTTTTATGGGAGTTAAGTGGAATTGTTAGAAGTTTTAAAAGAGTCTTTTTCTATTTTCAAACACTTTCTCTTTTAGGATTTTGGAGATTTAAAAAGATTTTTTTTTGTGTTTAGAATATTGTTAAGGAGAAGATCTTTTAAGAGAAGACAAAGAAGTTGATTGAAGATAATTTTTTTTGGATGAAGTGATTGAAGTTTTTATGAAAAGAATATCATTTATTGAAATTGGATACAGGGTCATTCTTTTTACAAATGATCATTATAGGAAGATGAAAAGAAGATGAAAGGAGATGAAATCTTTTTGAATGGGAATATGAAAGATTTTTTATAACATTATATATAAGTTTTTCTTTGCAGGAGAATGGATTATTATTTTACAGGAGGATAAAGAAAATCATTGAAGAAGAAAATTTTTTAGGGAAGATGAGAATTGAAGAAGATAACTTTGTTTTCAGAGAATGTGAAAGGGTTCTAAAATTGTATATAATGTTTTTACATGTACATTGATAGTGTGTGTGAATTGAACACATCCTTGAGAAGATACATATGATTTTTGTATGTATGAGATCATGTTTTGCAGGGGTAAATACAGAGAATGAAAAGCTGGTGTGAGGATCATAATGCAGAAATGATAATCTCCTTATTGCAACATATTTTTAGATTGAACCTTGAATACGATGATGGTGTATCAGGTGAAACTGTTATGCAGAGATAATCAGGTGAATAAATTATAAATTGATTAAATAGAGATAATGAGACTAGTATGCAGATTGGTGCAAATTAGATTGAGAACCAATCATGTCTTGTGCATTATTTTGATGAGGACAATTGAATTGGTCAGTGAGACCTTCCTATGCTAGTGAGGCTTGTGGTCAGTGAGACCTTCCTATGCCAGTGAGGCTTGTGGTCAATGAGACCTCTGTATGTGCCAGTGAGGCATCTTGTAAAGCTAGTGAAGCTTCTTTAGTCAGTGAGACCTTCATGTAACTAGTGAGACCTTCCTATGCCAGTGAGGCTTGTGGTCAGTGAGACCTTCCTATGCCAGTGAGGCTTGTTGTCAATGAGACCTCTGTATGTGCCAGTGAGGCATCTTGTAAAGCTAGTGAAGCTTCTTTGGTCAGTGAGACCTTCATGTAACCAGTGAGGTTTTGAATAAGCCAATGAGGCAACTTTGACTGGTTTTTCTACCCCGAGAGGGTTTTCCACTCTAGAAATTTATGTGTCATAATTTGTCTCTAGGTGTGCATATTTGTTTTTTACTTATAAGTTTTTGGTTCACATCTTTCACTATCAGTCTTGTGCATATGAGCTCAACAAATCATTAATGTCTTCCTTTCTATTTTTCTTGTAAGATAAAGTTTGCAAAAACTTAAGAATTTATACAACACTGATTCACCCCCCCTCCCCCGCTCTAAGTGTTTTCCTTGACTCCTACAATTGGTATCAGAACCTAGGTTCCCTTTTGAAGCTTAATTAGCTTGGGTAGGTTATGTGTGTGGAGTTCAATGGGTAAGTGCAGAAGAAATAAGAATATGAGAAATGTCAAGCTTCAATATGGTCAAAAGACACAAAAGACATCATCCATATCAAATTTAGATGTTGATGTTCAATCAGTTGATAAAGAAGCTTCACAAGTTGAATCAGGTATTAAATTAAAGAAAGAGTTTTTAGGAGTCCCTCTCTTTGATGGTTCATAATTTTTTGTTTGGTATGTTAGAATGCAGATTTATTTATCCTCTTTAGGATATGGTGTTTTGATGTCAGTTGAGAATGGGTATTGTGTTACTGCAAATGACAAAGAAGCCCTTGAATGTAATCATATTGCAAAGAAGGCCATATTGTCTGTTCTATCTAATGATGTTTCTTGTAAAGTTATGAATTGTGTTACAGCTTGGGATATGTGGAGGAAATTGAAAAGAATTTATCAAGATGATAAAGAAGAGGACACTCTAGTGTGTGAAGAAAGTGGCAATGAAAGGAGACTTTCAAATGAAGGAGTTGATGTTCAATCTCTTTCAGAAGAAGATAATATCATAAGTGATGATCAGGAATATGATGAACAAGACTGTGAGATTGATATGTAAGGAGAGCTCATAAATGCTCTAACTAAAATCAAGAAATATAAGAAAGAGAATCAAAAATTAAAATTGCAGCTACAACAAGAAAGAGAAGCTAAAGACAAAGCACTTTCAGACCTTGAAAGTGTATCTTTAGATCTTGAAGAGGCTAGATGTTAGATTATGAGTTTAAGGACATATATTGATGATTCAGACAAACTAATTGTTAGATTAAAGACAAAAATTGAGGAAGCTAAGAGGATAGTTGATGTTTCAAAATATGACCTTGAAGTTAGAAGGATTGGGAATTTGAAATTAGAAGGTGATATTATCAATCTAAGAAAAGAGTATGATGGTCTCAAGGCTTTATCTAAGAAGTATAAGGAGTATGAAGAAAGCACAAGCAAGCTACATGAGATGCTTGGTAAACAAAAACTATATGGAGACATTTCTAGACTTGGTTTTGAAGCCAGAGAAACTCCTAGAAAGAAAATTGATCTTCATGCTAGTGCTCCTGAAGACAAAAAGAAGTCAGAAGATGAAAAAAATATCAAAAATGATTTTGTTAAAATGCATAATCAAAGGAGAAGAAATTTCACAAGAAATGCTCCTATAAGACAAGCATACATGTACAGGTATAATTATTCATTTAATGGTTATTGTTATACTTGTAATCATTTTGGACACAAAGTTGTTGTTTGCAGAAGGAATACTAATATTGTTTGTTACAAGTGTAATAATGTTGGACACATACAAAGAAATTGTAAAGTGCATAGAAGGTATGATCCTACATGGAAGCTTAACATGAGTGCTCAAAGGTACTATCAGTTATTTGATTATGATTGTAACATAGTTTGCTATAATTGTAACACTCTTGGACACAAAGCACAGAGTTGCAAAATGTATGCTTCACCTGATTTGAAAAGGTTGAAAAGAAAAGAAGGTATAAAGGTTTGGAGAAAGAAAGAACTTGTGAAAGTGTGGAAGCAAAAACAGAGTCATGAGAAGGCAAATCCTAAACTTGTGCATCTTGCACAAGTTACATCATTAATTGAATAATGGATAGCATGATGTGAGGGGGAGTTGTTCTTGTCCTATCATTTATCCCCAAGAAGTTTTAGGAGGAGATAGTTATCTTGTCAGTAAAGTACTTGATGGTGAAATTAGTTTGTTTATGAGTATCTTTGTGGGCTGATTTGGATCATAATGTCAAGAGACATTAGTTCTTGTTGATTGCAATATATATCATATTTGACATTGTTGCAAAAAGTGTCATGTGCAAGAACAACTTGGTGGTCTTCATCAAGATAGTCTTCAATTTTTTTAAGGATGGTCATCATTCTTTATCATGTCAAGAAGTGTGTGTAGAAGTAAATTGGTTGTAGGTTGTTGTAGATTTATTGAGGTCTTGGCAAGGTCATCTCTTGAGTGGTTATCATATCATCATGAGTCAAGTGGATCTCAATAATGATCTATGCTTCAGAATGTATGTGGTTCAGATCAAAGAATTGTTTCAGAGTATTGTTTACATGGCTTGTTCTATGGATTGGAGATGGTGTCAAAACAAGATGGTCAACTAGATAGTCATGCTCATATGGAAGTGTACTTGATGTGATATTATTAAATGTTTCTTTGATGGTCTTCATCATTTATATGTTTTAGGCAGGTATGTGCTTCAAGTTATGACAATCTAGAGGTGCCATGTATTTTATCAAGTTCTTTAATTAGATCAGAGGTAGTGTAGGTGTAGAACATGGTATGTTGGATTTAGGGGGAGTAGTTGTATTTACATTTGTAAAGCTTTGAATTCCATTTGATAGGTGATAAGGTGTAGATCAGTTTTTGTGTTTGATGATGTTGAGCCTGACAATTGATTAGTTCTCATGTTGGAGAAGACAATGACTTCTATTGTTTTAGATCTATATCAGAATATCTTTACTTCAGTGATGTTTATCCTTGTCAGAGATTGGCAACATAGGGGGATCAAATTGATTTGAGTCTTTGTCATCAGCTGTCAAAAAGGGGGAGAGAGAAAGATTGCATCATGAAGTTTTGCCATCAATGACAAAGGGGCAGATTAATGGTGATTGATTTTCATTGATGTCAAAAAGGTGTTTCATTGTATGATATACAAGAGTATTCATGGTGTTCAGATGCCACAAGAGTTCTAGACAAAGTTACAAGGATAAGGTACTATCAGGAGGAGGTATCATGCAATGTTATGATTTGACATTGTTGACAGGTTGAGTATGATGTGGTGTGTTGATTCTTAGTGCTTACATGTGTTGAAATGTTGGAACATCTTGCATGATATATATTGATCTTTATCTCATCAGGGTGTGATGGTTTTGATTCATCTAGTGATACATACTCATCTCCATGAAGGTTGAACAAGAACATTTTTATTGGTCACAACATATAACAAGTTGTTTTGATAGAGATTGAGAGGAGCAGCTTGTTCATTCACTCTCAAGGTGCAAAAGGAAAATGCAACTCTTGAAGGTATGATGCTCTCAAGTTGGTTTGTTAGTTGTATGGTTGGAGCTCAAATTATGATGATAGTGTAGTGTCTTGTCATTGATAATAGGTCATTGATGATAGACTTCTTCATGTGGTTGGTTCTTGTTTTCATGTCTTAAGTAATGCAAGTGCATCAATCTATGCAGGGTTTATGAGCATCATGTGTGAGATCAAGTTGTGTGATGTTAAGACACATATGATTGGTCATGTGTTCTTAGAGAGGTTCGCGGGTTGCAATCTTATGATGTTGGTTCACTCATATGAAATCAGATCATGGTCAAAGTGTTGTTGCTTCAAGGTTGTGCATGCTTTAGATTTTACAAAGAGTTGACACAAGGTGTAGGGTACTTGGAGAGGAGTTCATTTCTATTCATCATGAGACACTTTGTGATGTTGATGTTTGTCTTTACGTCATCAAGATATCTTCGTGATACTGATCTAAGGATGTTGAGGATGTTAGGCAGAGGTTTGAAGGTTTCCATTTAAATGCAATAGTAATATGGTTGAACATTTGTTCATGTCAAAAGAGTCTCAATATCATATTCTCTCAAGTCTTTTCAATGACAAAAGAGCTACCTGTCAAGCACTTTTAACTATTTCATTGGTGACCTATTGCTCCAGGTTATAAGTGACTTTAGTCACAACTTAGGGCATTAGGGTTGTGGTCTAACTGGCCCCTTTTTCTAGTAGACCGGTATCATTAGTGGTTTGGTGGGCGCATGGGTGACAAAGCTTAAATCAAGGGATGAGTTTAAATATGCAAAGGGTGTGAAGACATTATCCAACACTTGCAATTTAAATTATAAGCCCGACTCCTCCCTTCTATATTGACGTTCTCGTGAACGTATTTGCCTTCGAATGTTATGAATTTAATTTTAGAAAGTTTCTTTTAAGGTGGAGTTTGAACCCAATTGCAAAGGAGTTTAGTGGAGTTGTTGTTAGAATATTTTTATGGGAGTTAAGTGGAATTATTACAAGTTTTAAAAGAGTCTTTTTCTATTTTCAAATACTTTCTCTTCCAACATTTTGGAGATTTAAAAAGATTTTTTTATGTGTTTAGAATATTGTTAAGGAGAAGATCTTTTAAGAGAAGAAAAATAAGTTGATTGAAGATAAATTTTTTTGGATGAAGTGATTGAATTTTTTATGAAAAGAATATCATTTATTGAAATTGGATATAGGGTCATTCTTTTTACAGGAAGATAAAAAGAAGATGAAAGGAGATGAAATCTTTTTGAATGGGAATATGAAAGATTTTTTATAACATTATATATAAGTTTTTCTTTGCAGGAGAATGGATTATTATTTTATAGGAGGATAAAGAAAATCATTGAAGAAGAAAAATTTTCAGGGAAGGTGAGAATTGAAGAAGATAACTTTTTTTTTCAGAGAATGTGAAAGGGTTCTAAAATTGTATATAATGTTTTTACATGTACATTGACAGTGTGTCTGAATTGAAGATATCCTTGAGAAGATACAGATGATTTTTGTATGTATGAGATCATGTTTTGCAGGGGTAAATATAGAAAATGAAAAGATGATGTGAGGATCATAATGCCGAAATGATAATCTCCTTGTTGCAACATATTATAAGATTGAACTTTGAAGACAATGATGGTGTATTAGGTGAAATTTTTATGTAGAGATAATCAGGTGAATGAATTTTAAATTGATTGAGTAGAGATAATGAGACTAGTATGCAGATTGGTGCAAATTAGATTGAGAATCAATAATGTCTTGCATATTATTTTGATGAGGACAATTGAATTGGTCAGTGAGACCTTCCTATGCTAGTGAGGCTTGCGGTCAGTGAGACCTTCCTATGCCAATGAGGCTTGTGGTCAATGAGACCTCTATATGTGCCAGTGAGGTATCTTGTAAAGCTAGTGAAGTTTCTTTGGTCAGTGAGACCTTCATGTAACCAATGAGGTTTTGAATAAGCCAGTGAAGCAACTTTGAGTGGTTTTTCTACCCCGAGAGGGTTTTCCACTCTAGAAATTTATGTGTCATAATTTGTCTCTATGTGTGCATATTTGTGTTTTGCTTATAGGTTTTTGGTTCACATCTTTCACTATCAGTCTTGTGCATATGAGCTCAACAAATCATTAATGTCTTCCTTTCTATTTGTCTTGTAAGATAAAGTTTGCAAAAAGTTTAGAATTTACACAACACTGATTCACCCCCCTTCTTAGTGTTGTCGTTGACTCCTACAGAATATAGGTCTAGTGTATAATCCTTGACTCTCAAGAATGAATCTGCACTATCACTTTGGATTGGATGGAATGCTAAGCACTCGGGTCTATATACATGCCAAGTCTAGCCCAAACTTTCTAGAATGGATCTGGATCTCACAGAGATGATAATGGCATTGAATCTAGACTTCTCACATGAGACAGTACCAAAACATGCTTGAATGAGTTCACGAGGTCTCAAGAATGGACCTGCACCTTTACATGTTGATCCTGCATGGGAAATAACCAGCACCCAAATGCCCTTGTGTTGGGCCAGTGGAATGAAACTACACCTTTCCTGCTTGGGTCTGTGCCAAAGGAATACCGCGTGGGAAAGAAATTTCACTGCCTGAATATGCACTCCAACTCTCTAAAATATGCATGAGCTCAAGAATGGATCTTGGTCTATCACAAGCTGAATGCAATCAGCCAAACCACCAACATGCTTCACCAAACTATATAGAATGAGTCTGCACATTCCCTCCACAGAAACCCTAAATAGGCTATGAATGGTGATCTGAATAGATACCTGACGAAAACTCTCAATGGTGGAAGATGTTGCAAGAAGGTTTCAATACTACCATGTTGGCATATGCCACTAAACCCAAGATCACCAACTGCAGATGAAACATTCACATATGGGAGAAATACTTCACCAGAGATGAAAAATTATATTGAGATATTTTACATATTGTACAATAGTGCCTTATAAAGGCAAGATGCAAGTTGGTAAAAGAAATAACTAACATTAACTATCAAAACTATATGCACCTAACTATGCACCTAAATAATAATATTTGCCCAAGTAAAACTTAAGCAAAGTAAATGGTACAACCATTTACTCCAACACTAAATTACAAAAATAACAATCCAAATAATTATCATATAATGATCAAAATGTGAAGCATAGAAAAGTATACTAGAGACCTGACATATAAAGGAAAGGATGACGAGGTGAGATGTTAAGACTGAAAGTTTGACTACCCCTCCAAAGGTATGATACATGTGGACTCACTTAAGCCAATTGTGAGGATATATGTTGTGTGCATATGAGGTGAGACAAAAGTCTAAACAACCTCTAAGAAAGATTAATTGTAGTGTGAATATGACCTTTTCAAGCTAGAGAGATAAAAGAAATTTTCACACTACTAGTTCTAAGGTCCCTTTTATTCCTTTTTAGAAATTTCCAAAAAGGGAATAAAAAGGGACCTTCGAATGAAGGTGCCTTTTATTCCTTTTTTGAAAAAATTATTTTGATGGGCCTTTGTTTGAAGGTCCTTGGATACCTTCAAATGAACGTACCTTTATTTAAAGGTACTAGAAATGACCTTTCCGCCTTAATCCTTAGATTTTCCTCAAAAGTTTTTATTTCAAACGTTGGGTTGGACTAGTAAATGAAATCAATATGACAAGATAATTTGTAGGATCATAGCCCTCAGAGTAAGATTTCAAAAAAGTATAATTTTTAATATATTTAGTTTGATTATTATATTTATTTTCTATTCTCTAGTGAACATAGGTTTTTCACCGAACATCAAGGTCTCTATTCTACAAATGTGGAAAAATAGTAAAATAGAGAAAATAATTTCTAAAAAATATCTCTGCACTAGGTATTGATGTCCTTGTTTGAAGAAAAAAAGAAGTTAATTTGGATATATACAAAAAAAGTTATGCTATATGGTATAAACCTATGTCTAAATTATAATTAATCTCACTTCAAAAATCAATAAAAAATAATTCATATGCAACAAAAAATTTAGAAAAATATTAGTGCACTAGATATCAATGAGATGAATCTATATTTAAAAACTTATAATTTATCGTTTATGTAAAAAAGTTATCCTATATGGTATAAACATCAGTTTTTAAAAATGTTGTTAACTATAAAAAAAAACTTATAAAAAGTTACATAAAAAAAATTTAAAAATATTTTTTAAAATTTTAAAAATAATATATTTATAATCTACACACAAAATTTCAAAAATCACTATTTCACATCTTTGAATTCTTAATGGTGTAGTTGTTATATGTGTCAAAAAGTAAAAATTTAGTTTAAAATATTAATTTCAATGTCCCATTTTGGTCACAAAGTGGGACACGCTAATGTGGGTACATCTATGAGATAACTATGAAAATATCTTCAAGATCTACATCTCTTGCTAGTTAGTTTTGGGGTCTTTAGGCATTGAATTACCATAGGTCTTGTCTTTCGGATCCTTTTCTAAAGTTCAAATCTAAGGAGAGGATAACACGTGGTTGAGACTTAAAGGTTTGAAAATTCTCTTGGAGTTTTTCTAAGTTTCATTTTCATAAAAAACCATCATCATTGTGTATTTTAGTGAGTAGCATACAATGTTGTTCTCTTCAAAATTCATTGTTTAATAACATGAGAATCAAGTCCTCAAAAAGCTCCATACCTTTTTAATACATTATCTTAATAGAGCACTAGAAGTGAATCTAGGTTAGGAGACTTTGTCTCTTCACTAAGTATTACCTTTTTTATCATCTTTGCAAAACCCTTGTTCATTTTCCTGAATGCCATTCCCCATTTGCCATCCTTGTCATTATTGCAAATTAGGTCTAGTGTCCTCTCCATAGACTTGAGAGGTGCTCCTAGAAGTCACATTTGTCACTAAATCCTAGACAGACTTAGCTACACACACATATTCTAGAAATATCTTTATCATCTGACTACTTGTTGAGGTTGAAAGACCAAAATAGGGTTTTGACCACTCTCAGAAAACTCCTTTGTAGCCCCAAAAATTTTCTTAGCTTATAATAATAGGTTAGTTGGGAGATATTATTTGTAAAGAGGTTTTCTTGTGTTGATAATTTTGTATTTTAACTTTATCATCTTTATTTATCTAATTTATCTATCTATCTAGGTATTACACTTGTATTTTTCTCTACTATGCTATGCAAGTTTTTCAAGGAATAACATAGGTAGAGAAGAAACTTGTCGAATGAACACAAACTAGTTTTACCAAAGATTTTGGTTCATACATCATCATAAAAGTGATAGTGCTTCATGTAAACGTCCATGTGGTGCGTTGTTGTCATTGACAAGGCCTCCTTCTTCTGGCAATAGGTTTGTCATTTGTTGTGATTATAAATCTATTTTTGATTTCTCAAAACATGGTAAATAGCATTAAACATTTCTACCCATTTATTGCTCTTACTTAGAAAAGATAAATTTTCTAGTTAATAGCACATTTGGAATAGCTAGGATAGTTTTCTAAGTTTAAAAGTAAAAATTCTTTCTTGAAGGTAAACATTCCAGAGTAGTATCTTGTAAGATCACTTTGTCTAGAGGGTACAACTCTTTAGATGGAGTTGTTATCGTATGCGCTACAATAATTTCATGTCAATGAAATAAAAGGGATTTTGGGTACTATATGTTTGACATTTATTCAACATCAATACTTGATGCAAGAGCATCCCAGGTTGCAGAGTAATCTTGCATCAAGTGGAAAAATATTTGCATTCTTTTCTTTTCTTTCATTTTAGTTGCAATTTATTGATTTGTAGTTCAGCATTTTCTACTGCGTTTTACCGCATCTTCATTTCAGAGCTTGCAGAGTAGGATTTAGCTTCTATGCCATGTCAACTACATCATATTTAGATTTCAAAATATTTGGATTTTATATAGAAAGTTATCACTATGAGAAGATCATCATCTTTCACAAAGTAGAGCATTCATACAGTCAGTTGAGAATAGAAGGTTTGCAGAGCAGTCCTATGACTTGTGGATCCTAGTGCAACATCATACACGAGTATTAAGGACTAGATAAACCTTCCTTGAGGTTTGTACCAAGTTTCATTCATTTGCGAAGCAATACCATATGTTGTAGGCCGACCTACATGTTTTCTACACATTACACTATTCATTGGAGTTTGTAACTTCTTATGCTGACGCGGAGGATTCTATGATCTTGAAGATGATATATATACATTTCTTATATGCATTATTAAGGAGTAGTTTTAGATTAAAAGGAAGATAGATAGTTTCTTTCCAGAAGGCGCTTCCATGCCATATCTTGTATATCTATTGTAACCCAGAAAATAGGCATGTGAGCCCTTTGATTGTATCCCGCATATTGCCATCATATAAGCATTCTGATTATCTGATATATTATGCATTTGAATCTTCCATTGCATTACGTTATCATGTTGTTTCTATTGCGTTTACTCTAGATGCATGGTTTGGACAGTCCCTTCTTAGGACCCTCCATCCATGACTACACCAAGTGGTATCAGAGCGAGGTAGTGAATACTTTGGGAGTGAAATTTGTGAATCATGTAGAAGTGAGGGCAGTCTGTAAGATCTTATGGTGAGCAAAATGGTCAAAATGAGTTAGTCTAATTGTGTTTGTCAATAAAGCGTCGATTGTGAGGAAGTTGCTACCTTGTAGTCAGATCACCGAATTGAGGTAGTTGCACTAGATAATATTCAGAGATGCTGCCAAGGAGGATGCCTTCTATGGCCAATGTTTCTGGAAGAAAGGAAGAAATGATAGAGATGATGACTACAGTGAAGGTTAGATTCGATGATGTCAAAGAAGATAGAAGAAGAGGACTAAAACCTAGACATGAAGATGAAAGTGATGATGATGAATTTCAAGCTACTGACCAAAATGAAGAAGCCCTAGAAGAAGAGGAATTAGATTAGGTAAAGATGTTGAAGCCTATTTCTAAGATGGGTAACAGACCAAGAATGGAAGTATCAAACTATACTGAAAAATTTGAATCTTGAGGAACTGATTGACTGGATAAATGACTTGGAAGAATACTTTGAATATGAAGAAATTGAAGATCTAGAGAAAGTGGGATTTGCAAAAACTAAATTTAAAGGACATGCTACTGTTTGGTGGAAATAAGTTCAATTGGATAGGAATAGGAGAGGAAAATTGAAGATCATAAAGTGGGATAGGATGGTGACAAAATTGAAGAATTAGTTCATACCTATTGACTATGAGTTGGAATTGTTGAAGAGATTGCAAAACCTAAGGCAGAAGGAGAAATTTGTGAAGGAGTATACTGAAGAATTTTATAAGATGATCATAAGGATTGGACATAGTTAAGCAAGCAAGGATAAAGTGTCAAGATACATAAATGGATTGAGAATGAACATTCAAGAAGAGCTAGGTGTGGTGAGGATGACAACACTAGAAGAAGCATATCAGTTTGCCTCGAAAGTTGAAGACAAGTTGAATAAGAGGCATGAACAAAGACAGAGAGGTAAAGGAGGCAAATATAAAAGAGGTAGAACACATTCAGGAGGAAGAAGACAAAGATAACAATTCATACTAGAGAGATGATAGGAGTTTATACTACAATAGCAGATGGAATCATAATTCTTACCGTAATGAATGATACCAAAAGGATGAAAGAGGATTTGATAAAAGATCATTTAGAGGAACCTATTTTAAGTGTGGATGAGAAGGACACAGAGCATTTGAATGTCATCAAGGAAGTACAAGCAAGAGGATAGAGAATAGTGTAAGGGCAGTGTATGTGGAGGAAGAACCTATTGGATCACCTAGTTTAGTTGGAAAAATAAAGAGAGAGGAGAATCATTAGTCATGAGGAGAGCCCTATTTCAAGCAGAGACAACTGAGGAACCACCACAAAGGAAAAGTTCCTTCTGGACAAGATGCAAATTAGGAGGTAACTATTGTAAAGTTATCAATGATAGTGGTAGTACTGATAATTTGGTTTTAGAACAAATGGTGACTAAGCTAAACCTAGATGACATCATGGACTGTTTGAGTGGAGAAAAATATTTTACAAAGATAGACTTGAAGAGTGGATATCATTAGATCAGAATCAGAGAAGGAGATGAGTGGAAGGTTGCATTTAAGACAAATCAGGGATTGTATGAATGGTTAGTAATGTCCTTTGGATTAACTAAAGCACCAGGTACTTTCATGAGGTTGATGAATGAGGTTTTGAAGAAATTCTTGGGTAAGTTTGTTATTGTATACGTGGATGATATTCTAATTTTCAGTAAGAGGTTGAGAGAAGAGAAATTGTTGATAAACATCAAGAAATGTAGTTTCATGAAGGAAGAATTAGTATATTTGGGATTCATGATTTCTGCGGGAGGATTGAAGATGGACCCTAAGAAAGTTAGAACAATTATTGAGTGGCCAACGCCTATGAACATTGGAGAGGTAAGATCAGTTCATGGATTAACAGGTTTCTACAGGAAGTTCATTGGAAATTTTAGTATAGTATGCGCACTAATGACAGATATAATGAGAGGTCACAGAAAGGATTTTAAGTGGACATTAGGAGAAGATAAGAGTTTTGAATTGTTGAAGCAGGAGGTGACAAAGAAACCAGTGTTAGCATTAATGGATTTTAACAAAGTATTTCAAGTTCATTGTGATACCAATGGGAATGGAATAGGAGAAGTGTTAAGTCAAGAAGGGAGACTAGTAGCATATTTCACTGAGAAGTTGAATGATGCAAGGAGAAGATATTCAGTTTATGATCAAGACTTCTATGCCATAATTCAAGCCTTCAAGAAGTGGAAGCATTACTTGTTTCCAAAGGAATTTATGTTGTACACTAATCATCAAGCTTTGCAATATTTGAATAGGCAAGGAAAGTTGAATTAGAGACATATGAGATTGGTAGAGTTCATGTAGAGTGACACATTTGTATTAAAGCATAGGAGTGGGAAGTCAAATCAAGTTGCAAATGCATTGAGTAGAAGAAGGAATTTGCTGACATAGATGAGGATAGAAGTATTAGGATTTGAGGAACTTAAGCATATGTATGAAGAGGACCTTGATTTTGTAGAAGCATGGAAAGCATGTAAGGAACCTGTTGTGACAAGTAGAAGTAATTGGTTGGATTGTTTCATTCACGAGGATATGTTGTTCAAACAAATTCAATTGTATATACCTAGGAGTTAAATGAGATAATTTGATCACTTGGAGAAACATAGTGATGGATTAGCAAGACATTTTGGGATTGAAAAGACAGTAGCTTTGGTAAGTGAACATTATTTTTGGCCTCAGATACATAAGGATGTAAGGAAATTTGTTCAAAGGTGCAGAGTATGTCAAGTTACAAAAGGAAATTCAAAATATTAGATTGTACAAATATTTGACAGTACCGGAGAGACCTTGGGAAGATATAAGCATGGATTTCATATTAGGTTTGCCAAGAACACAAAGGGGATATGATTCTATATTTGTAGTAGTGGACAGATTTTCAAAGATGACACATTTTGTTCCTCGTAAGAAGACAAATGATGTTGGACATGTTGTTGACCTATTTTTCAAGGAGATTGTGAGATTTCATGGGTTACCTAAGAGTATAGTTTTAGACAGGGATACAAGATTCATTGGATATTTTTGGAGGACATTATGGAAGAAGGTGAAGATGGACCTAAATTTTAGTTGAGTATTTCACCCACAGACAGATGGATAAACTAAAGTGGTAAATAGGAGTTTGGGTAACTTGTTGAGATGTTTAGTAGGAGATAAGGTAGGAAATTGGGATCTAATTCTATCACAAGCAAAGTTTGCATACAATAACTCAGTGAGTAGAAGAATAGGAAAGACACAATTTGAAGTTGTAATAGGAATAAAACCTAGATGAGTTGCAAAGCTGAGAGACATTAGTATGGAGAACAAGAGAAGTGCAAAGGCAAAAGTATTTGCAGAATACATGGAGACACTACATAATCAGGTCAAGAAGCATTTGGAGGAAATGAATAGTAAGTATAAGGAGAAAGTTGATGAGAAGAGGAGACAAATAATTTTTAGTTGGAGATGAAGTAATGGTATACGTAAGAAAGGAGAGATTTCTAGTTGGGACATACAACAAGCTGAAGATGAATAAGTTTTTGGACCATGTAAGATTCTTAGGAAATTTGATTCAGGAAATGCATATGAAGTGAAGATACCAAAGACATTTGGTATATCACCTAGATATTCAACATTGCAGACCTATATTAGTATCATGAAAGACAGTCAAGTGATAGCATTGAAGAGGGTTTGAAGAATCATTTACCACAGCAACAACTAGAGAAGATAGAGAACATCTTGGATAGCAAAGTTGGATGCAGTAATAGAGGCAAGCAGTATAAAGAGCATTTGGTAAAGTGGAAAGGAAGACCAGAAGAAGATTCATCATAGATTACTCAGGCTGAGGTAGACCGTCTTGGTTTTCCTCTATCCCCAGCAAAGTGAGGGACTCACTTTTTCAACAATCCTAGGTGTCTGATGCAGGAGCATCCTAGGTTGCAGAGCAATCTTGCATCAACCAAAAATATTTGCATTGCTTTCTTTTCTCTCATTTCAGTTGCAGTTCAGTGATTTACAGTTCAACATTTTCTACCGCATTATACCACATCTTCATATCAGAGCTGCAGAGCAGGATTTAGCTTCTATGCCATGTCAGCTACATCATACTCATATTTTAAGATATTTGGATGTGTCTACAGAAAGATATTGTTGTCATAAGATCATCAGCTTTCATAGAGTAGAGCATTCATGTGGTCAGTTGAGAACATAAGGTTTACGGAGCACTCCTATGACTTGCAAAGCCTAATGGAACATCATACATGCCAATTTAGGACTAGATAGACCTTCCTTGAGGTCTGCACCAAGTTTAATTCATTTTTGGAGCAATACCATATGTTGTAGGCTGACCTACATGTTTTCTACATGTTACATCATTCATTGGAGTTTGTAACTTCTTAGGCCGATGTGAAGGATTCTATGAGCTTGAAGATGATATATATACATTTCTTAGATGCATTGTGAATAAATAGTTTTAGATGATAAGGAAGATAGATACTTTCTTTCCAGAAGGTAGTTCCATGCCATATCTTGTGCATATCTGTTGTAACCCAGAAAATAGGCCCGTGAGCCCTTTGATTGTAGCCCACATATTGTCAGCATATAAACATTCTAATTATCTTATATATTGAGCTTTTGAATCTTCCATTGCATTCTATTATTGTGTTGTTTCTATTGTCTTTACTCTATCTACATGGTTTGGACAATCCCTTCTTAGTGTAACGCCCGCCAGGAAACCCCAGAGAACAGCTCAACTATGCTATACAAAAAAGACAATTTTTTTCTTTTTTTAAGGAAAGAAATAACAAAGAAATGTAAATCATATAGTCAAATACACTATGGAAGGGAATCACAGTGTAGCAAGATACTCATGCATGAGTAATGCGACACTATCCCTTTCACCATCACATCAAACATTTAATCACAACACACATAGCAATCAGTTACTGAATGACTAAATAAGAACCATCACCATATAATCACATGATACACATAATAAGATTGATCCACACAAAACATCACAACATAACATCCTATGATACAGAATCAGTCACATAAAGATCAATTCTAACATATGACTATCATAGTAAGATCAACATCATAATCACCTGATTGTAAAACAATGTCAGAGCATATGAATTATCAGTGTTGCAACATGGATTATCAATAAAACATACTAACTTCATCCTCATGCTCCTTAGCCCAACCACCTGCATATCCAAGGTGAGAATGGAGGGGCACTACACTTAGGACCCTCCATCTGTGACTGCACCAGTACTTAAAATGACCCACTTTTATTTGTAGATATAGTGCTAGATGTACATTTCATTCAAAATATTAATTAATTAAAATGAGTAAAATGTGGATCTAATATATTGGATTAATATTTTTTGAAATGTGTTTTATTTAAATATTATTGGTTTAATAGTTAAATACTAAATAATAATGTTATATTTTGTCTATATTATAAATGGTGAATAGTTGTCTTATTTTTATTGTTCAAAAGTTACTTTTGAATAAGTAAATGATAGTTAAGAATAACCTTTAAAATGTAATTTATACTAGATTTGGGTGCCACTATCTATCATTATTCATTAGGAGAACTTCCTTATATAGATCTTAGAAAGACATACAAAATAGTTTTCACTTTGTGGGGTATCGATTCTTCATCCAAAACTGCCTAAAGTGGCTCAATTTCCTTGTCAAGCATACTATATTGGATAGTATACATACACTCCAAGCTCTCTAGAATGAATTTTCTCATTACATGTTTGAAAGTTTTGACCACTAGACTATAGTACTACTATTGCTTCCAAAAACGAAACATTGTCGAGATGTTGTATTCTTTGATTACGTCATTTACGAATATTCAAATCCTAGGAGGTATAATTGAACCTAGTTGAATCTCCTAGTGATTTTGATGGACTAGTTTCCATAATAATAGTATAGCTAAAAATAACATTTAATTTAGATGTATACTTACCCATCATATTATAATCCACTTAATAACAAAAATACATATATCTATATTATTTAATTTTTTCATCAAAAACCAAACTAGTCCCTAAATCACCATTATGTAATAGTTAATTTCATTGCGTAACTAAAGGGTACCTTTAAGTTAAAATTTATGTTATCTTAATGTCAACTATACATTGGGAAAGTGTCAACTTTATGAAATTTGGGTAATCCTAGCTTGCCAAATTGAACCCAACTTGCCTACAATAACCTTTAATATTATGTTGTTTTCATATTCAATGTCTAATCTAGAATCTGATACTCCTCTCAAGCCAAACAAAAATTTTAATTTTATATTAACACTAATTTGATACTATATTCAATGTATTTTGGTTAGTCCTTCCTAGGGAATCCCCCGCAGGAAGGAATATAATAGCCTTTTGACATGCAAAACAGCTAGAACCAAAGGGAAAAAGGGGAAAAGTTGGTGTATTGCCATGGGAAGACCTTATCAATCCATCCCCTAACTTGTAATTTCCACTTTGTTTAGAATTTTGTTTGAAAAAAGTACTAGTTTACCTATATTTAAAAAATATATCTAAAGTACACCGAGAGATATCCTTTTCGAGGCACCTAATGTTAGGATTAGTGATTAAAAATTAGACGCCTTGAGAAGGATATCTCTCCGCGTACTTTAGATATATTTTTTAAATATAGGTATAGTAGTTAATGATAGTTATCTATTCAACAGTGCCTTTAAAATATTATGAGATACTTTAGTATAAGTAAATTATAGAAAAACCATATATATATTAAAATTTTGATTGTATTTTACAACAAAAACACCTAAATACAGCTATACAACTATACAACTGTCAAATATAATCCTTTCCAATTATTGCCTAGTGTTATTCACATCTTTCCTTGTTGGGTGATTTTATCGAAGGTCTTGTTTAATTATTATTATATAAATATATTAGCATTGGAAACGAGTTTGTTCAACACAACATTCATCCACTTGAGCTTTGTCCTCCTCCCAAATTATGAGTTGCCACGACTTTGAGATTTGTGTGTTAGCCATGGATGCGAAGAGTAAAAAGGGCTCGTCAAATTCATTTTATTGCAGCCTTCCTCAAGAAAAGAGTTTCAATAACTAGCAGTTGCACTGAATTTATGTGCAACGAAATAGCCGATAGGGTGAAATGTTATATAAGTTTATTTCAAATAATATTAAGAGTATGATCATACTATAGTAATGGGGTTTTTTTTTTTTTGGGTCAATGATCTACATTCAAAAAGCTAAGAAAAATTCATTAGAAACGTAAAGGCAGGAAAGAATAGTGCAGAGCATTGCCTCAATTCTTATAATTTTATAGCTAGGTATTGATTATGAGATTTTTTTAATAATTTTATGTTGTATATCAGTTTGACATATTTGTAACTTGATTTAAACTATTTGTTTCTTTTTTAAAACTACCCGCATTAGTTAAAACACCAACGATTTATTAAACTTCACAGTTGTATCTCTTATTAGTCCCTACCCATGCCAACATGAGTATAGCAATTGATTTAGAATTAGTGAGGGCAAGATGGGAAAGATGAACCAATTCCATTTTGAGTTTTAGTTAAGGTTGAGCATTGTGGATATGGATTTGACATGTCACTTTCATCGATTGTATTGGTTTTTAATTTTATTGGTGTGCATGTTATGATAATTTTCACAAGACTTATAGGACAAAGTGAAGGTCAAGCAACATGAATTATTCTCATTGATATAACTATTCTCTTAATTTTAGGACCATATTTAGGAAAAAGGGCATGGTCATTACTGACTTTGTAATAGGATGTCTCAGGTTTGATTGGCATGGCTTCCAGTGCCCTTTTTAATGTATTTCTTGCATTGAGCTGGATATCAGCTTAAAAAATAAATGAAATTATAGGTGGTAAGTAGCAACAATTGGTTCCTAGCTGTCGCTGTTCTTTAAAAAAATCATTTTTTTACCTATGTCACAAGGTTTGAATCCATGTTCGAATTCCACAACAATACAACTCAAAAAAATTGTGATTACATTCCACTAATATAAATCTGTAAATTTTTTAAATATAATGATAAATCCATAAAATTATAAAAATAAATAAACATTAGTAAATATATTCAATTTTATATATTAAATATATTAATAATTAAATATATAAATTAAATATTTTAAAATATTAAATTATAATGCATTAAATTTTATAATGATTTTTAACTCTAGATTTACTCTAGCGAAACCAAAAATAAAAAATTAAATCACAATCCTGACACATTGTTTTATTTTAGATTTATTGGCGACAATTTATTTTCAACTGTTAAACATTTTATATTTGTGATTTTCCTTCCATCATATTAGATTGTACATTTGTTTATCACCTTGCACAATATATGGTATAACTATTTAATTTTTATATTTTTCCCTTTGATCATTGGTCTTCGCTAGGAAAGATCCATGTTTTTATCACCTTGCACAATATATGATATAACTATTTAATTTTTATATTTTTCCCTTTGATCATTGGTCTTCACTAGGAAAGATCCTTGATCAACTATTGATCAACTATTCTAGTAGCAAAAGACAATCTTCAGACACATGTCACAGACAATCTTGAAATGAAAGTTATTCTCTTAAATTGTGCCTAAACATTTACCTTTCTAAGGAAAGCAATGCATAGAAACACACAATGCCAAGGATAACTTCATATGCTCCCTAGATAGGGCACTCTGTCATAGGATAATGTCTTATAGTTTTACCAAAAGAAACATTATTGCATTGTTCTAGTCATTTTCCTCACTAATATTGTAGGACAGTAAGATTGCTTTGGGAGATTGTTATCCTTTTTAACTACAAATCAAACCTATAAATTTCTAGGGAATTTACTCTTGGCAAGATTATTGATAAAAAAAGGACTTTTAATAAGCTGATAGGAAGGAAGGCAAAAAAAGATGATATAGGACATAATTCTCCTATCATCATGGCACAACAATGAGAACAATCAAGGCCAACGAACTGGGTGCCTAATAAAACAAAATTTCTGAAAAACATTAAAACCAATTAACTGGATACCTAATAAAACAAAATTTGTGAAAAACATTAAAAACACTACGGCATAGCTTTGTAGTCTTCATGGATATTTAAATCAAAGGATTATTATATCAACAATTATTAAAAGAAGTGGATGTGCTTACTTGTTGATTGGGTCTAGCATTTTTTGGGAGGTGTGGAGGTTGTTGGAGTTGGTAGTGAAGCTTCTGGGGAAGATATGACAATAATTAACTGAGATTTAAAATATGTCTACGTGTCGCTTGTCTAGTAAAACAAAACAACCTTAAACAATTTCCAATGCCCACCTTATTATTCTTATATGATGGACAAAATATTATCTGTCAAGTAAAATACGTAGCCTCTTGAAACTAAAAACTTAGGAAATGACCTATCACACTGACGGAGGAAGAAAAAAAAGCAAAACAATGATGAAATAGCAGATAATGACAACGGATTTTTCCAGTGAAAGCAGGCAAGTAGGATGATGATTTTTTGGGAGCAAAAGCTCCCACTAAGAAGCCTATTAGTTAAAAATACTTGTTGCTCACAAGAAAATGAAGATGATGCTTTCATTTGCATAAGTGACTTGCTTCGTGTGCCCAATGACTATGATTTTTCAGATGCAAGTCTAAGATTTTACGATGAGTCTGTTGGGAAACAAGGTGTCTCAACCTTGCTGCACATTTCCCGTTATAGTTATTTTTATTTAATATTTTCTTACAGCTATTACGCATTGTCACTGCTTTGAAAATTGGTTTTTTAGTTGTCAAAAGATGTCCACATGATAGTATATTATGGAAGGCCTATTTTTAGGCATATTATGACATATTCTATGACATCTGTATGGGTCAAAATAGGGGATTTCATTTTGGACGTGAGAGCTTATTTTGGGACTGGAATCTTGGCTGAGAAGCCTTGCACATGGTTTTGTAAAACCATAGGTGGTTTCTTGTATAGCCAGAAGTCTATAAATTGGAGGCTTGAGGAGTCATTTGCATAGTGTGAGTTTGCAGGTATTGTTATGCTATCGGAATGCTACCAAAATTCTTCCAGAGTTGTTTACTGGTGATACTCCTGTAATAAATTTGCTCTACAAGTGCATGTAATCTTGTTATTAGATTTGGAATACATTGAGCAGGTTTTTGGAGTGTGGGGTTTTTCACCCGAAATGGTTTTCCCCACGTATATCTGGTGCTTTGTGTTTTATTGTTTATTTCATGTTTTGAATGTGTTGCTGGAATTTCTGTAGCTATTAGATCATTTTTTAAAAAGTTTTGCATATTGTCTCTCCTCAAGATTGGCATAGGAAGTTGTTTCTGCTACTTTAACTTCCTTACAAGTGGTATTAGAGCCTGATCACCTTTGGTTTTAGTTGTGGATTTTTGGGTTTTTTGTTCTAATCAAGGTTTGAGTCAGAGCTTGTGTAGAGGATACTTTGTGATCTTGTTGCAGGCATTTTCAGATGGCAAGCACATCTGGGAGAATGGAGGTTGAAAATTTTTCTGGCATGAACTTTGAAATGTGGAAGCTGAAGATGGAAGATCTATTGATTGACCAGGATCTATGGGATGTAGTGGATGAAAATGTCCATAGGCTTGTGGATCCAGATTTGGCTGCAAAGTATGATGTAATGGATAAAAAAGCTAAAGGTCTCATAAGATTGTGCCTTGCAGATTTGATTCTGATAAATGTCCATGAAGAACCCACTTCGAAGAAGCTTTGGAAGAAGTTGGGTGAGATATATCAAGCTAAATCTCTAGTGAATAAGATTTTTTTGAGGAATAAGTTGTATTGCTTGACAATGGAAGGTGGATGAATATTTTAGCATCTAGAAACATTCAATATGTTGGTGACTCAGTTGACCTCGTTTGGGGTTAAAATGGATGAGGAAGAAAGGTGCCAAATTTTGCTATGTTCGCTGCCAGACTCATGGGATAGCCTAGTTATGGCTATTGGGAGCACTGTAGTCATCTTCACGATGTAGGATGTTGTTGGTTCTCTACTTTTCAAAGAGATGAGAAGGAAGGTCTCTCTAAATGCCAAAGAGGCTTTGAGTGTTTGAGGAAGAAAAAAAGAACGAGAGAAAGATGAGAAGTAGGTGGCCGTTCCAAGTCCAAGAATAAGGGGAGACCAAAATCTCCTGGTAAGTCCAAGGCAATATCCTGGAACTGTGGCAAATCTGGACACTTCCGAAAGGAATGTAAAGAAGAGAAGAAAAAGAAGAAGAAGAAGCAAGATTCTGACTCTAAGTCTGAAAAGGAAGATGGATATACCTTTATTGCAACCTTGGCCACTCGTGTAGGTGATAATTCATGGTTGATAGACTCAGGTGCATCTTTCCACATAACTCTCAAACAGAAACTAGTTTAGTAAGTATGAAAACTATAATGGTGGTAAGGTGTATTTGGGTGATAATTCTTTCCTTGACATTATTGGCCATGGTAGTATTTATGTGAAATTTTCTGATGGTAGAGTTAGAAGATTTGATGGTGTCTTGCATATCTCAAGACTAGAAAGAAATTTATTATCTGTTAGAAAGCTAATAGATGCGGGTGTGCATGTACAATTTTCTAAAGCAGGTGTCAAAATGGTGAGGGGTGCTATGGTGATAGCAAGAGGAAGCAAATTGGGTACATTGTACCAGCTTGATGCATGAACGGTTGAGTGCAGTAGCACTTCTAATAAAATTAAGCCAGAAACTACTTCACTGAAAAAAGAGATAGTTTCCTCTTCTGCAGATGGTCGTGGCTTCTGGATACCTAATGGGGCTCTATCTACCAAAACAAGGTTGCCTGCGGAGAAGACCATGTTATGGCACAAAGACTTGGCCACATTGCAGAGAAGGGTTTGAAAGCCCTGAAAAATAAGAACCTTGTTGAAGGTTTGAATGATTGCAATCTAGAGTTTGATTTCTGTGAACACTGTATATATGGCAAATAGAACCACATTCAATTTTACTCATCTTCTCATAAGTCTTCATGTATTTTGGATCTAATCCATTCGAATGTATTTGGTCTTGTTGATGTTGCATCTATTGGTAAATCAGTTTATTATGTTACTTTCATTGATGATTTCAGTAGGAGAACATGAGTATATTTTTTAAAGAGTAAATCAAAAGTTTTCAATCATTTTAAGGAGTTCAAGGCTATGGTAGAAACTCAGACTGGAAAGAAAATTAAATGTTTGAGGACTAACAATAGTGGTGAGTACTATTCTGCAAATTTTGACAAATTCTGTATAGATTGCGAGATTAAAAGACAAAAGACAACTCCGTATTCTCCTCAGCAAAATGGAGTTGCTGAAAGAATGAACAAAACATTGATGGAGAAGGCTAGGAGCATGTTGAGTGGAGCTAGTCTAGAAAAATCATTT
Source organism: Cunninghamia lanceolata (assembly GCA_027924645.1). Taxonomy (NCBI): domain Eukaryota; kingdom Viridiplantae; phylum Streptophyta; class Pinopsida; order Cupressales; family Cupressaceae; genus Cunninghamia; species Cunninghamia lanceolata. The sequence continues at coordinate 15,554,706 of BSBN01000780.1, forward strand.
TGGACTGAAGCTGTTTCCACTGCTTGTAATTTGATAAATAGATCTCCTACATCAGTGCTTGTTGATAAAACGTCAATGGAGGCATGGTCGGGGAAAAAGCCTTCACTTATACATCTGAGAGTTTTTGGTTGTGAGGCATATGTACATGTGCCTAAGGAGAAGAGAAGAAAGTTGGATTCTAAGGCTGTCAAATGTATCTTCATCGGCTACAGCTATGGTGTGAAAGGATACAATGTTTGGGACCCTGTTGCACATAAGGTAATTCATTCCAGAAGTGTTATTTTAAGAGAAACTAAATCTTCTCCTAATACTTTTCAGTCAGAATAGCATAAGAAAATTGAACAAAAAAAGATGTGATTCAACTTCCTTCTATGCCTGAGGAATATGAATCGAGGCCCCAAGATAGACAAGAAGTCGAGGAGAGCTCATCAAGCTCTGAAAGAGAGAGAAGAGGAGGAAGAAGTGGAAGAACCTCCACCTCAACTTGTTTGAAGGTCTACAAGGCATAGGTAACCACCTGAAAGGTATGGGTATTCACCTAATGATTGGAAGTGTATATTTGCTTTGAATACTAACATTGATGAACTGAGATCTATGCAAGAGGCTTTGGGTATGAATGATGCAGAGTCCTGGAAAGTTGCCATGGATGAAGAGATGGTAGCCCTTGAAAGAAATGATACATGGGACCTTGTACCTTTGCCTGAAGGACGTAAACCTGTTGGATGTAAATGGGTCTTTAAGAAAAAGATTGGTTCAGATGGAAATGTTGAAAAGTATAAGGCACAATTGGTTATGAAGGGATACTGTCAGGTTGAGGGTATTGATTACGGTGAGATTTTTTCTCATGTTGCTAAAATGACATCCATTCAATTTTTATTATCTATTGTAGCAGCTTATGACCTAGAGGTCGAACAAATGGATGTGAAAACTGCTTTCCTTCATGGTGATTTGGAGGAAGAAATCTATATGACATAGCCAGAGCACTACATGGTAAAAGGTAAAACCAAGTTGGTTTGTAAGTTAAAACAATCTCTATATGGCCTTAAACAAAGTCCTAGGATGTGGTACCGGAAATTTGATACTTATGTGTTGAGTTTGGGATTTGTACGGTCTAAATCTGACCACTGTGTATATTTTAAATCTGATGGTGATCGTTTCCTAGTAATTGCTTTATATGTTGATGACATGTTTATTGGGAAAGGCAGAGGTTTGATTACAGAATTGAAATCTTAGCTCTCTGCAAAATTTGAAATGAAAGATCTTGATGCAACAAAACACATACTTGGGATGGAGATCAGAAGAGATTGTCAGAACAGAAAGCTATGGCTTGGCCAGAGTAAGTATGTTTGTTCAGTTTTGCAAAGGTTTAACTTGCAAGATTGTAAACCACTTTGTGTTCCTATTACATTGGGAACAAAGCTCTCTATTTCACAATGTCCTACATCCCCATCGAAGATGGAAGACATGAGTAGAGTGCCTTACCAAGTGCAGTTGGAAGCTTAATGTATGCTATGGTCTATACAAGACCAGACATTGACCAAGTAATGGGAGTTCTTTCTCATTATATGTCTAATCCTAGAAGAGTGCGTTGGGATGCAGTTAAGAGGGTCTTCAAATATTTGTGGGGTACAACAGGGTACTCTATTTGTTTTCATGGTACAAGAGATCAACATTCCTTGAGTATTCACAGTTTTGTGGATTTAGACTGGGCTGGTGATGTCGATAGTAGAAGGTCCAACAATGCATATGTGTTTACTCTTAATGGTGGTGCAATCAGTTGGATGAGAAAGCAACAGGCTATGGTCGCTTTGTCCACTACTGAGGTAGAGTACATGGCAGCTACTCGTGCCTGTAAAGAAGCCATTTGGCTGAAGCGTTTGTGTTCAGATATTGGATTGAAACAGGGTGTAGTTATAGTTTATTGTGATAGTCAGAGTCTAATCTGCCTTGCAAAGAACCTTACTTTTCATGTCAGGACCAAACACATTAATGTTCAGTATCACTTCGTGAGAGATATGGTCGAGGATGGCAGGGTGAAGTTAGAAAAGGTAGAGACTGTGGTGAATGTTGCGGATGCATTAACTAAGCCCATGAGCACAACAAAATTTAGGTGGTGTTCTGAGTCTATGGGCCTTTTGGGCCTTAGCAGTTGATCCATGATGATGTTATTCCCCTGGCCCTTGCAAGGTATTCGACAAGTGGGATAATGTTGGGAAACGAGGTGTCTCAACCTTGCTGTACATTTCCCGTTATAGTTATTTTTATTTAATATTTTCCTATAGTTGTTACGCATTGTTGGTGCTTTGAAAATTGGTTTTTTAGGTGTCAAAGATGCCCACATGATAGTATATTATGGAATGCTATCAGAATTCTTCTAGAGTTGTTTACTAGTGATACTCTTGTAATAAACTTGCTCTGCAAGTGTATGTAAACTTGTTATTGGATTTGGAATACATTGAGCAGGCTTTTGGAGTGTGGGGTTTTTCACCCGAAAGGATTTTCCCCACGTATATCTGGTGTTTTGTGTTTTATTGTTTATTTCATGTTTTGAATGTGTTGCTGGAATTTCTGTAGCTGTTAGATTAGTTTTTAAAAATTTTTGCATATTGTCTCTCCTCAAGATTGGCATAGGAAGTTGTTTGCGCTACTTTAACTTCCTTACGGAGTCGACACCAAATTCAACAGAGACCAATCTGGATGATCTCTTGACGATCCTGCTAACGAAATCTGAGACTCACAACACCTTTTCAATTGTAGTGCCAGAGATGAAAAATAGTTTAAATGGAGATCCAAGGAAGATAGGCTCAATGTCTCTGTACTGTCGATGTATGGTAGAAAGGAGCAAGATTCATGCATCTATGCCCATGACATCGATCTCTAATTCGTCCAGCATTTTTGAAGTGTTGCAGAGTGCAAAGCTTCCTCCATTTTTAAATTCAAGCTACAATATAGAGATAGATTGATATAGACAAATACAAATTTTAATAGTGGATACTCCATGAGATTCATGGTTTTCCACATAGTGTAGAGACCATACCATCCAAACAGATGATTTCTCCCCCAAAAATCCGTCAATCTAACATTGGCTCATGAAAATTGAACACAAAAAAAAACACAAAAACTCTTTCATTCTTATAAAGAAAGACAAAACTCTAATTAAGCAAGGATAGTGGAAGCTACCTGGAGTAGGATAGTGGAAGCTGCTTGGAGCTATATCAAGGAAATTTTTAGTCATATCTGCCATCACCAGAATAAGGGAGTGGGCAATATTTATGTCATTTTATTTTAGGTTGTTCATAAATATCATCCACTTCAACAGTCAAAGGTTAATTTTGGCCAATAAAAATAGGACAAATATTTACCACTTTTTGTTGTGAATGAGGTATAAAATCCCGATTGATTGTTTGACCATTGAAGTGGATGATATTTAAGTAGAGTGGTTATTTTAAGGAGGATCTTTTCAATGAAAGATAGCCATAATGTTCTTAATTAATATTTATTAGCTATATATTTTTTTTGGTTTTTTAGATTGGAATCTTATAAAATTACAGGGAATCTTGGAATCTTTGAGCTCTTCAACTCCACCCCTATTGTGATTGTAGAATGCCTCTCAACGTAATTACAATTTATGTATGCATAGTTAGGTAGCTGGTAAAATATTTAGTTAAAAAGGAGATTACTAGTTCAAATCTTCACTCTAGTCGACATGATGTCGATTTGCATGTACTTTAAAAATGAAATATGTTCTAAAAAATATTGATAAACTTGATTGTTTCTTCAGTCACATCCCTCAGCTTAAAAAATCATGATAAAAATCAATATTTTATGAGCTTAGTGTTCCGTTTCACACCTATAATTTGAATGTTATAAATTTTTTAATAATCTCTATAAATTATTGATAACTTTAATTGTTTTTTAAAGCTAGATCACTTAACATTAAAATTATTATTAAGTGTAATTATGTCTTCAGCCATGTCTTTTAGTTGGACATATATTTGAAGTTAAATGGCAATAACATATTATATTTTTACTTATTAATTATAATTTTTTATATTTTTTAAATTGTTAAAAATATACAATTTAAAAAAAAACATATAAATAAATTATATACTATTACCTTTTTAAATTCGAATAGAACTTAACACACTTTTTAACTACAAATATACATATGATTTAAACTTAATACATCAGTCCATTGTTTAATCACTTGTCTATATTCATATAATTTATTTAATTATTTCTCTTTCTATATTAAAGTAGCATATCCCATAAAAATAATGGTGGTAGAATAAGAGTACCATTGCTTAAGGAACGGAGTAGGATGATTGATCAATAACATCATGATGGAAATATTGACACAACTAAATCTAAAATCACTATCTTGTATTATCAATACACTGTAAAAACATCATATCATCTCTTAATTCATATAACCAACATTGAAATATACTTTATTTGTTCTTTATTTTGAAATATAATTTATTTGTTCTTTATTTTCATTCACTATAGAAACATCATATCTCTTAATTCATATAAGTAACATTGAAATATACTTTATTTGTTAACTTGATAGGAATTCACCAAGGCTATTTGCAATTTGGAGAATATTTGAAACGATGATAAAATACCAAAAACCAAGCTTTCATTAACTCTATTAAATACAATCACATGGAAATTCGTAATTTGTTTGATCTATACATCAATCCTTTATTAAAAAGGAAGCAACAGGAGCATGTCATAACTTGTAACAAAATGTGCATCACCATAAAATATCTTCTAAATTGCACGTGGTGCTGCTATAGATGCTGGTTGAGCAATAAAAGTGGGATTATCATCCCCAGCCATGATGACCACTACTCTCTTTTCCATCTCATCACAACCATTTCCTTGCTTAATCTTTTTATCCATCTCAATCTTGTCAGTCCCACCATGCTCATTTCTGTTGATTTTTTGTAGCTCAGAAGGTGGGCCCGTGTGGAGGGTGGAAGTTGCTTAAAGGCAACTCAAGTTGGATATTTAGCAACAGCATGCTTTCTATTTTTATTAATAGAATGTTTCTTGAGTTGTGAGGTGGAGATAACTCCAAGAGTGATTTTATGTGTAAGGAAAGCTAAGTTATGTAAGGAAAGTTTCTTTTCTCTTGCATCAACAGGGCTATATATGTAAGATTGTTGTAGCAACAAGTAATTGTATTATGTGTGGAAAGTTTGTTGTTGAGGCTAAATAGAAGATCCAACATTTGCGGGTTTTTTTCCATATTGGGGTTTCCTAGGTATATCTGTGTTATTGTCTTTTTGTGTATGGCTTCTTGTTATTTTTTGCTTTCGTTGATATTAGCTGTTAATTAACCCAGAGTATTGATTGTTATAAATCAGATAGAGGTTCTATTCTATGAATTTATTGTACAATTAATCTATAACTGGGTTATAAGAAATTAACATGGTATCAGCGCTCTAAACTCTGAATACAAAGCCAAGATTTGTGATGTAGATTTCAAGAAAAAAAATTAGTTTTTTGTCTCCAGTTTCGTCTATGGCAATGGCAACCAATGTTCTATATGAGGACAGGCTTGAGGGTGCATCCAACTTCTTATAGTGGAAGGTTTGGATTACATCCATTCTCAAGGAGAATAGGTTGTGGATCTATGCTAGTACAAAGGTGACACCACCAACAAAGGATCCGGTTGCCCTAGATTTGCATGAGGTCAAGGAGGCCAAGGCTAAAAGGATTATCCTAGATGGGGTAAGAGATCATCTAATTCCTCATCTATCGGGGAAAGACACCGCCAAGGAGATGTGAGATTCGCTCACAAAACATTATCAGAGCGACTATCAAAGTCATAAGATGATGCTGAAGGACAAATTGCATAACACCAAGATGTCTAAAAGCAAGAGCATGACCTCTTACTTATCCAAGTTGACACAGGTCAGGGATGAGCGGCTGCTATTGTAGAGATGATTGTTGAAGATGAGTTGGTGCGTATAGCCTTGAATGGTTTTTAGAAGCACTACGAAGTGTTTGTCAAGTGTGTTGTCGACAGAGATTGGCTACCTGATTGGGCGAGGCTTTGGGATGATTTCATTCGGGAGAAGATCCGTGAAGGTGCTCATCAAGGAGATTAGAAAAAGAAGGGTCAAGACTAAGAAAATCTCGGTCTTGCAAGCAAGGGCAAGAAAAAGTCTAATAAAGGGCAAATGGAAGGTTCTTCCAAGAATGGGAAGAAGAAAGATCTGAGCAAGATAAAATATTTTTTTTGCCATTAGATGGGTCACTATGCCAATCAATGTCCGAATAAGAAAAATAAGGACAAGCAAAAGAAGCAAATTGCTGCCATAGCAAAGGTGGATGAGTTTGCATCATGATTTGAGAATGAGTTTTCACTCATTGCCTGTCTCTCAAGTTCAATTGCCAATAGGGCATGGTATATTGACAGTGGGGCTTCTTGCCACATGACGGGAGTCAGAGAATGCTTCACCAAGTTGGAGGAGAAGAAGCTGGATTTCTATATTGAGCCTAGAAACAATGCCAAGTACCATGCAACTGGTATTGGCACCATCAAGTTTCAGAGGGAGTCTGGCAAACCCTTGTTGGTTGAGGATGTGTTGTATGTCCCTGGCATGATGAAGAATTTAATCTCAGTTTCTACCTTGGAGGACAAGGGTTACATCATAACCTTTGAAAGGGGCAAAGTCTATATTCATCCTAAGGATTCCAAGGTTGCATAAGTGATTGGAGTCAGGCATGGAAGCTTGTTTCGGTTACATTTTGAGCCAGCACATGCGTTGGTAAGTAGTTGTAGAGGGCTAGGAGAATTGTGGCATAGGAAGATGGCTCATCTTCACCATGGAGCACTTAATGTGCTCAAGGAAATAGTGATGGGGCTGCTTGAGATGAAGACAAAAAACTATGAGGTGTGCAAGGGTTGTGCTCTTGGGAAATATGCCAAGACCAATTTTCCAAGCAGCGACACTAGATCCAAAGGGATTTTGGATCTTGTACACTCAGATGTGTGTGGGCCCATGTCAACAGTATCCTTGAATGGGTATGAGTATTTTGTTACTTTCATTGATGACTTCTCCAGGAAGACGTGGATATACTTTTTCAAGAACAAAGATGAGGTTTTCAGTAGGTTCAAAGAGTTTAAGGCTCTTGTGGAGAACCAAATAGGCAGGAAGATCAAGATACTAAGGTCTAATAATGGAGGTGAGTATACCTCGAATGCCTTCAAAGATTTCTGTACTCAGGAAGGTATCAAGAAAGAGTTGATGGTTCCATACAACCCTCAGTAGAATGGGGTTGCTGAATGGAAAAATAGAGCTATAATTGGAGCAGTCAAGGCCATGCTTCATGATCAGGATCTACCTTGGTTCTTATGGGCAAAAGCCTGCAATACAACTATGTATTTACAAAATAGGAGCCCTCACAAAGTGTTGGGCAAACTAACTCTAGAAGAAGCATTCACTGGTAAGAAATCAGATTTGGAGCACATTTGCATCTTTGGATGCCTTGTGTATTGTCACATTCCTATGGAGAAGAGAACCAAGTTGGAACCAACCGTAGATAAGGGTATCCTTGTTGGGTATAGTGAAACCTCTAAGGCCTATCGGGTTTACATTCCTGCCCTCAGGAAAATAGTTGTTAACAAAGATGTGAAGTTTGAGGAAGAGAGGGCTCTTCAGAAGTCTAGCAGCTTGATGAATGAGGAGAAGCAATCACCCACGGTTGAGGCAGAACAAATCCCGCAAACTTCAATCCCGCAAGCTAGAGAGCAGAGCAAGCAGGCTGAGCAAGTTGATCAGAAAGAGGAACAAATAATTCCTTAGCCTCAGATTCCTATTACTGAGAAGAAGAGAAATAGAGTGGCTAAGCAGACACTGAGAGAGGCCTAGGAGTAAGTTTGTGACCCACAGAATTCAGTCAGATAGAGAAAAGCTCCCAAATGTTATTCTGATTATGTTGCACTTATGAGTGAATTAATTGAAAAGGAGCCTTCCAGCTTTCAGGAGATGTCCAAGCACCAAGTATGGAGGGATGCCATGGTGGAAGAGTATTCTTCCATCATAAAGAATAGCGTGTGGGAGGTAGTACCTCGGCTAGAAGGTATGTCTGTGGTGGGCTCGAGATGGCTGTATAAGATTAAGCATGCTACTGATGGTCATGTGGAAAAATTCAAAGCCCGGTTTGTGGCTAAGGGATTTTCTCAAAAGGAAGGAGTCGACTACGATGAGACTTTTGCTCTAGTAGCTAAGTACTCATCCATAAGAGCTATCATTTCTATAGCAGCGCAGATGGGTTGGAGGATTCACCAGATGGATGTAAAGACAACCTTCCTCAATGGAGAGATTGAGGAAGAGATTTGCATAGAGCAGCCAGAAAGATTTGAAGCACATGGGAGGGATTCTCATGTATGCAGGTTGAGAAAAGCGTTGTATGGGCTCAAGCAGGCTCCCAGGGCGTGGTATTCACGTATTGATAGTTACTTGTAGAGCGTGGGCTTCATCAAGAGTGAGGTAGATCTGAACTTGTACTATGTTCAAGTGAAGGATGAACTTCTCATATTGGTGTTGTATGTTGATGACCTATTTCTCACAGGGTCAGAGGAGCTCATAGCCCTGCAAGTGGGATCTTGTAAGAGAGTTTGAGATGAAGGACTTGGGGTTGATGCACTACTTTCTGGGATTGGAGTTGTGGCAGAAAGAGGGAGAGATCTTCCTTGGACAAGGGAAGTACATAATTGATATCCTGAAGCGATTCGCGATGGAGGATTGTAAGCCCATCTCCACGCCACTTGTGACCAACTAGAAGAAGATTGATACTTCCAGATCAAAGGTAGTGGACCTGACTTTATACAAATAGTTGATAGGCTCTCTTTTGTATCTGGTCAACACCAGGCCAGACATTTGTTTTGCAGTGAACTCACATACTCAATTTATGGTGGACCCTAAATGTGTGCACTGAATAGCTACAAAACATGCTTTGAGGTATCTCCAAGGCACAATTGATTATGGGTTGAAGTATGTTCAACAGGATGGAGTGAAGCTTGAGGGGTTCACCGATGCAGATTGGGCAGGCAGTATAGTTGATCAGAAGAGCACTTCAGGGTGCAGTTTCAGTTTGGGATCAGGAGCAGTCTCTTGGTACAGCAAGAAACAAAAGTTGGTTGCACTGAATTCTGCAGAGGCCGAGTATATGGCAGCCAATATGGCTACATGTGAGGCTATCTGGTTTCGAAAACCTCTAGCTTGGCTCTTTGATCAAGAGCTAGATCCTACAGTCATTTATTGTGATAATCAGAGTTGTATCAAACTCTCTGAGAATCCAGTGTTTCTTGACAAGTCAAAGCACATTGAGATCAAGTACCATTTCATCAGAAATTATGTAGAGAAGGGGACAGTGAAGCTCCAGTACATTCCTACTGATGAACAGATAGCAGATATCCTAACCAAGCCCTTGATGAAGAGTAAGTTTGTATACTTCAGGGATAAGCTAGGTGTTGTGCAGAACACCTTCCTCACTAAGAGGGAGAGTTGACTTTTTGTAGCTCAGAAGGTGGGCCTGTGTGGAGGGTGGAAGTTGCTTAAGGGCACCTTGAGTTGGATATTTAGCAACAACATGCTTTTTATTTTTATTAATAGAATGTTTCTTGAGTTGTGAGGTGGAGATAACTCCAAGAGTGATTTTATGTGTAAGGAAAGCCAAGGTATGTAAGGAAAGTTTATTTTCTCTTGCATCAACAGGGCTATATATGTAAGATTGTTGTAGCAACAAGTAATTGTATTATGTGTGGAAAGTTTGTTGTTGAGGCTGAATAGAAGATCCAACATTTGCAGATTTTTCCACATATTGGGGTTTCCTGGGTATATCTGTGTTATTGTCTTTTGGTGTATGGCTTCTTGTTTTTTTTTTGCTTCCACTGTTATTAGCTGTTAATTAACCTAGAGTATTGATTGTTATAAATCAGATAGAAGTTCTATTCTATGAATTTATTATACAATTAATCTGTAACTGGGTTATAAGAAATTAACAATTTCTTAACGCACTTCTCAGTTCTATGCTAATCTTTTTCAAGAAAGAGCACACCAAGAGAAGTAAAGCAAAGATTACAAGAGCCAACATGGCACCAATCCCACCCAGCAGATATACAACGCGAGAATGGCGGCTGCTGCCGCCACTAGAAGCAGGGCTAATGTTTCTCATACCTGCACTAAATTCTCCCTTCCCACACTTTGCTTCAAAAAGCCTCCATTAAAGGAGAATCAGAATATGTGCTTTATTATCAATGTGAGTGTAGCACTGAAAGAAACAACTTGAAATCTGTGCAAAAACGAAATTGTGAGAACGCAGCTCTTAGAAAGATACACGCTATCGTGATGTGGAGCCATGCCACGTCTTCAGATAACATTTGATGGTTGCAGCTTGGAAAAAGCTGAACTTACCCAACACTGAATTGCCATTTATTTGTCGACCTGTGAGTGGAGATGACCGAAACATCACATCTACACGAAAATTTGGAAAAATCTCACATCATTTCATCTCTTGCGCATTTCTTTTCTCCGCGTCACAACCAGCTGGATTGGAGTTACGATTTTTGTGGAAAATATTGCTTCCACGTATCAGCAACCGTCTAGATTTTTTCCGCCTCTTGTTTATGAACGGAAGAAAATGTTAGGGGAGAGGACCTAATAGTGGTGCACCCTAACTTCACGCCTCCCAAAATCATACGTGGCAATTTCGAATCACTCCAAAATTTATACAGTAGCTTATTTGGCAACACCCCTGCTTATAACTAAGGTTTCAGGGCTACATCATCAAATATGATGCCACATCAGCATGCTTTTTGTTGAGGTGTCAAATAGTTCCCAAAAAAAAAAGGGTGAACGAATAGGTGTGCATTAAGACCCCCTTTGTTGGTGCGCTGATGTGGCATCACATGATTGGTTGCTTTTTAAATCTAAAGGGCACATTTCATTCAATTATTAGTACTTATAGTAACACTAACAACTTTAAAGTCACAACTACTAGTACTAAACTTCAAAAAATATTGGGCCTTAAATGCACATATACTATCTCAACCATTGGAACTATCTCACCTATTGGGTCTTTTCCCCTAGAATGAAGACTGGTAGACCCACATAATAATTTATGATGAGTACATGATTGACCTTTTCTTGACTTTTTGGACAATCTCGCCAACATGAAACTTTTAGATCAACACAAACCAGTCAATTGATAAAGTTACATCTCAACAATCATGAAATTTCGCTCAAAAGATCTCAATCTACTTGTAATGGTAAAATTTGCATAGGCGTGTCATTTTCCATTTAGTTTTGTATTATAAAGAAACAATGATTTAACATACACGTCATTTTTTCATTTAGTTTTGTATTGTTTGGAAAGAATGATTTAAGATATTTATATATTGACAAATGGCAAAATTTTATCTAAAGTTATACTCATTCTCCTAACTTTTATATATCTCTATATACACGCGTTTTCATACATTTATTCTCATCTTATCAATTTCTACCCACCACTTACAAACCACATTTATTACATTTTCTATGATTAGACATTAATTCCTTACGCAAATTTTACCATTTCATCACCTTAAGTCATTTCCATGAGTGCAGGATCAATCACAGTCTATGGATCTAACACCTAAAATTTTAAAATTAAGTTCAAACTTTGCCAACTTCTACCCCTTCCTTTAGTCAATGTGAGGCGACTAAGCACACATTTGCATGAGTAATTAATATCTAGTTGTATTTAAAGACATTCAATTGCATCATTTTGTTATCAAAACCTCTCATATCAATCCTCTCTCATCCTAGAGCATTTAAAGAGCAATCATTACAAGACCACTTCAGTTCGGTGCAATAAAACATATCGAAGTCTACATATACATTCTAGGGCATTCCTTGTTCTCTATTGATTTTTTGCACCACTATAAAGTTTGTCCTTTTTTTAGGGTTGACCTACAAGACATGTCCCCTAGTGGTTTCGCCAACCTTCTAAAGGTATTTATAAATGCCACTAGTCTTCAAAGCATAATAAAGAGTAGCAATTTTGGTGACTCAAATAACTAAAGCACATTAGAAGATGAATTCACAGATGTAGAAGTGACCTAAACTTGTGTGAACATGAACTAGGATAAGGTATAGGTCTTGCACTAATCTAACTAAAATCCAAGGGCGTTTGGATTGCATTTGAATGGCCAAATCCAAGAAATATAAAAAATCTACCTTTTTGGTATTTTCTACATTTGTATAATTTGTATTTTCAAAGGCCCTCAAAGTGGAATTAGACATTGAAACATTCAATGGTTGCTTAGGATAAGAATCATAGGTTGTCCTTCAAGAAACTCAAACTAGGTCACTTGGAGACCTTTCCAACACATCCAACTAGATCGGTTTTCACCCAATAGAATAACATTTATGACCCCACCAAATAGAGGTGTCAAAATTAAATAATTTCATAGTATTTTTTTATTTTTGTAGTTAATTTATCATCATCTGATTGTCCTTGTCAACTTCCAAGGATGGCATTGGTGTTGTGACTCTTTGATTTCCAATGGGAACCATAATTTACTATTTTTAGTAAGTTTTCTAGTTTGAATTGTAAAATGTATAAATTGAATGAATTAGAATCATTGAAAAGGAGTAGAAGGCGTCCATCTCCTCCATAGTGTATGCCAAATTTGTTTGAGCTCTTAATTTTGAACATAAGTTATCTTGTTTAGCTTTAGTAATTAATATTGTATATATCAATGTATTGTCAATTACTAGTTACAATACATTTAATTTTGCACTAGTGTACATATTGTCCTCTAAATTTACAACATAATACAAATTAGTGGTATCAAATAAATTCAAGATCATGTATGTCCCATTACACATAATTAAGATTAAAAAAACTTGGATTTCAAAGACAAGGGATCCATTAGACTGTTGAACACCTGGAATACTGAGAGGGGGGGTGAATCAGTATTCTCTGAAACTACTTAATCATTTAAACATTCATTTCACATAGCATATTTAATTTGCAGTAAGAAAGGAAAACATGAAATAAACCATTAAAGCACACAACACATGAACACCATTTTTTTACGTGGAAAACCCAAAAAGAGAAAAACCACAGTGAGGGTTAGCTCACAATATATTAACAATGCAACCGGTTAAGGTTGATAAAATTTGGTGGACTCACTGTCCAAAAGAGAATGCTCACTATAGGTGGCTCACTGCTAAAGGACTTACTGTCTTGAATATAAAGAGATAGAAGAGAAGGGGTGGCTCACTGCCAAATATGAACTACTAATAGTGCATCTAACTCATGTAGGAGATACAGTTCTGTTGAAGCTTAGAATACAGACTTTACACACTTCATCTTCACCACAATCTTATTTGATTCTTCTTTGCATCAGATTTCGCTTGCACACACACACACACACACACACACACACACACACACACACACACACACACTTTTCTTTTTCACACACCACTCCTCACAAATCACACTATTACACAAGAAATCAATCTTGTATATATACCACTTTCAAGTAAACCATCAATTAGGTCAGTAGGAAGATGTATCGTGTGACTCCTTAACTTGTCGGCTAAAAACACAACTCAATATGCTTCGCAGAGAGAATCAAAGAGTGTAACACATTGAGATAGGTCAACATGACTTATATTTGCTCCCATGACTTTATTCCAAACATGTCTTGACTTTGCACAACCTCAATGCCTTTAGGTCGGCTTAGCTAGTGAAGCAGCTATATCATGAACTAACTTTTAGTTCATAATTCAACATGTGGACCACCAAAATGCTTACCATTTGAATAATACACACTTCTGACATCCATAACCTTATCCTCAAATCTATATGGCAAGCCATTCATCTACAGTGGAATGTGGAGCATTCCAATATATACCACTAGCATTATCATTACATTGTCAATACATAGTTCGGTACTCTGTCAACTCTATATTTCACTCCAGAAGGCTTCAAGACCTAAATCTTTGGATTTAGACTCCTTTAGTATGTACTAATACTATCTTAAAACAACATAGAAAAGTTATTCATAGCGGAGAAATGCGAACTGAAATATTGTGACCCTGTCATAGGTTCTATACTCTAAATGCCTTAGACAAATCTTCAACAAATTGTGTCTGACCACAGAACTCCAAAATAGAAAGACATCATGCTCCATCATACTGCACTTAGTAGCTTCTCCGAATCAACACTTAGGAAATCATACTTAACTACTTCTCTGGACCAACACAACTATACATGTATACCTTACTGAACCTCTCTGAACCAATATAATTGTCTCCTTACACCTTGTTGCCTTTCTCCGGACTAATACAACTGTGTCTTTACCCTTTGTTTCCATCAATGACAACACTATTCACTGCCATGCTCACTAGTCTCTTCATAATCATGCTTATGTTGCCAACAATTTCCCCCTTTGGCATTGATGGCAACATGCACCAAAACTTCTCCCCCCTTGTCATCAATGACAAAGAAATTACATGTAAATCTACAAGTCAAAACTTCTCCACCTATTAAATATATTTGTATGAGACTAACTCCCCCTTACAGCTTCACTCTTATACTCAAAAATATATTACCCCACATATGTACATTGTAGTAGGAAAAGTTATTTACACAAAATAAAATTGTATAACTTAGCTTGAGGAGGCCACACTGCCTTGATTGGATTCTTTTAATTTTGCAAGGTGTGCCTCTAGATCCTTCTTTATTGTTTCCCATTCCTTCTTGGCAAAGACAAGCACTCTGCACTAATTCTCAAGCTTCACATATAACTCTTCACCTTCTTCCGAATAACTGCCCGTACCGGATTCAATTGCATCACTTTCTTCGCACTAGTCAAAATCTTAGTTAAGGATGTAAGCCTTGTACTTACAATGTCTCGAAGATTACAGTACTTCATTATGATCTTCTCTTTCTGCTATTGTAGCTGGAAGAACTGTCCATGCAAATTCTCAATTATTGTCCTTGTTATTCCATCTGTATCTCCCATTGGATCATAGATACCAGAGGTATGGGCAATTTGAGACTCTATTGAGCCCATATGATCCTTTATACTTTTGGTGGAAATAGGCCATTTCAAGAAAAATTGGTACAAAACTTTTGCTTCTTCCACACAATGCTGAATATTTTTAAGATTTTTTGTAGCTTAGTATATGAAGTGGAGCATTTGCAAGAGACATCTTCCAACCTCTTGTCATTCATCTTTTGAGTTACTTCCTCTTCAAGTTTCTCCTCTAATCTAATAGAATATGCCTTAAATGAATCAATCAGCAATCTCAGTTGTTCTATACAAGATAAAGAATTATCAATGTTTATACTGGGAAGACTATCTTACAGTACCTTTGCTGCTTCATCAATCATTTTAGCACTTGTTTGGTGTGTTTGTATGTTCTCCTTCCTTCAGGAGGCATGAAATGCATCACCAAGTTGTAATTTTTGCAAGGGAGCTATTTTTTCCAAGTCTACCTGTCCTTGTTGTATGAGAAATTGTAGTAGTTGTGCTAACACTACTGGTTGAAATTGAAATTGCATATCTAATAGATTTTTCAAAGAATCTCCAAATGCACCAGAGTAATCATCCTTTCTCTTTCTCTTTCTCTTTCTCTCTGTTGGGATAGGAAAATTTAAATTTTTCTTATATTTTACTCATCCATACCTGGCCAAATCAGAAAAAACATTATGCCCAAATTCATGATGATAACTAGTGTATTCCATAAAGATCACAAGCTTTCACCACAAGTGAGTGTATCACTCACTGAATTACACTAGAATCAATGGCTTCAATTCCTAAGTTTCTGCAAGACCTCCCTTTTGTTATATCGATCCATCCTTTACAAGAAACTTGCTGAAATGACTATCAGCGTGATAATAAGGATTGGCGAGAAGATTTTAATGATCACCAATGGAGAAAATGGTACCAATGGCCTTTCATCGGAGAGAAATTTACTAGTCATGCCGATCAGTATAAAATGTTACTATCGGTGAATACTCTGAAAACCTTCCTGACAGCATAAGTCATACTGATGGAGGAGCTCAGTGAGACTCTCATCGATCACCCAATAGAGCATAGATTTGAAGTAGAAAATAGAGGAATCAAGATCCTTAAAAAAAAAGTGCATGTTGGTTAGAATGCATGTATACCAGATACAAAGGTGAACAATCGAAGGTGTTGTATATTTATTTGTATGTATACAAGATACAAATAGTGAGAAGATACAAATGCATAAAGCATTCGAAATACAAAACTGGCAAATGCATGTACAAATGCATTTGTATAAAACATACAAGGCAATATACAATGGTAATATACATCGTAGAACCAAAAGGGATATGAAATATGGTTTTATTGTCGTATGTTTTGGATACATACATTGCAGTGTACATACAACGTGCAACTCAAAGGAAGTTAAAGTTTAATATAAAGGATGCATCATACTTCAATGTATATCAAAAGATGCATTTCAATTTATATACATGGCGGAGCTGAAAATGAATGAACTATGGTTCATAAAAGAAAGAAGTCCAAAAAGGAGATACAATTGAGTTTGTATGTATCAGGCATTGTATATGAAGGTCAGATACAAGTAGTGTTGTAACATGGAATACGAGTGAGGAATAAGGTGGGTCCTGCCGCTTGCACATTGGGCTTGTATAATAACAATGTATATCTTCGATATACAAGCCGATATACAAGCGAAGATACAAGTTAAAGATACAAGCCGGATGTCAAAAGAAGTTCAATATAGAAAAGTCTTTGTATGTTTAAATGCTTGCATGTTTATGATATACATATTCGACATACAAAGGAAATGTATATGCATGAAACATCGTGTGGGCCCCATCACCAATGGATATACAAGTTTATACAAGCCCGGATTTGAATGATAGATTAAATATTGTGAATTTTAGGTAGGGTCCACTATTGTGTATAAACCATATGCATTCAATATACAAAGAGATGATACAGATGCAGATTCAAAGGAGATTTCAAATTCATTTCGTAAATCTGGTTGGGCCTACTCTTGTATATGGAAGAAAATGTATGAGATATACAAAAGATTTGTATATATAGAGTAACAAATCCGGTGATTCCTCAGGTGTATGTTGCAAATACATAAGATATACGAATACACTACAATACAAAGGCAAAGGGCATCCCACCTGCAACGACCAAAGCATTTTAACAGTAAGAAGGTCAAGATTAAAATTTTGTTATTGAAGGAGATTAAAATAACAAAAGGTTGCACCAGATGTATGAAGAGTCATAACCCTACAACTGCAAAACATATATAAGGGGAACCAAGTCCAGAAATACAGAATCATTAGCAGCAGAATATAATACATAAAATTTACAATGTTTCTCAAAGACCATGTTGCAAGTTTATTATTGAAGAAGTAAATTGAAGTTCTCTAATTTTGTGGTTCTATTCTGGCATCAATTGTTTGTCAAAGTTACGCAATTGTGTGGTTGTCTCTAGTTCTATATTTCCGTGTTATTCAGATTAATATATCAAGTATATATTTAATTTGTCAATACACATTTGCTGTAGTTGTGTGATTTGATTAATTAGTTTCCATAAAAGGAATTAAAACCCTTCTGATCAGTCACAGTAACCTGGAAGTGTTAGTTTGGATTACTAAGAAGAGCCATATAATTAGGATTGCCATTCTGCTTCCAAATTAATATTATCTGTTATTCTTGCATATTTCATTCAATTGGTTCCTTCAAGAAAGGATTAAATTGCCTTGTGGTGAATAACAAGAAATCTAATTATATTGGTTGGATTATTAAGAAGAGTTTGTCAGTCATCTCCTTGCACGTTTATACAAGTTATAAACAAAAATTGTGCCAAACAATTAGAATTATTACCCACCATAAGCCACTAGTCTTAGTCCTTCATTCGACTCTGTTTACCCAACAAGGCATTGGTCTTATTTCAATTTACCATTAAAATCCTTTTATTTGCACAATCATAAAATTCACTTTGATATTGCTTATACCAACCATTCATCAAATATTAGAATTAGTTAGCAAGCTTTCACCTATCCTACACCATTTACCACTGTAGGTAGATCCATTTACTTAGTCAATACATTTGCATTTAGTCTGCTTTAATTCCCAAGGTTCACTCGCCTAGGTGTAGCAGGACCTAAAGGGTAGGGAATCATCAAACCCTAAAGGTTGATTCCATCACGTTAGTTCAAAAATGTTGTGAATCTAAGCATAGAGCCTAGCATTCTCTTAGGATTAGCAACCTGCATTTTTGAGACCTAACAAATTGGCGACTCTACTGGGTACTTAGATAAAAGACCTCAGTAATAAACCATCATTTTAGAAATTTTAATTTGGTAACCTGCTGGCAAAAAGAATCCAAAAAGATAAATTACAAACTTTTCATATTTACAAAATAGGTAGCGACTCTAGTGACTGTTATAACAGAAAATTGATACCAAATGGATGGTAGGAGATCCAAGATGGAGGCCAAGAAATTACAATCATCTCCACCATTTAGAAACATCTCCAAAAGAAATGGAGCTTCAAATTATTCTCACCAGGATAATAACCAAGAGACGCAAGAGGATAATGCAGAGCAAACTATTGCAACTCACAATAACTTCACACCTCTACATGATTCAAATGAAAATCTCAATAGAGTAACTGATGATATATTGGCAAAATACAGACTTGATCCTCAAGAATAGCTTGAGTGTGAAGCACAAGCCATGAGGGAAATTGATCAAAGACAAGCTGAATATGATTTCAAAATGTCATTACATCAGGGAGAAGAGGTAAAACATGGGTTCTCAAATCAAGAAATAAATGAGAACCCAACGAATTCAGGAAGTATGAGTGAAGAACAATAGGATGTACTGAGGCTCTAGAAAGAACTCAAAATGTTCAAGATATAGGAGACTAAGAGGTTGTTGCAGCAGGAGATCCAACAGATAAAAAGTATAGCTAAAACACCCCCCCCCCCAAATATATACCTCCACATAGGGGAAACACTACAAGGAATCCACAAACAAATCTACATCAAAATACAGGTGGTGCTTCAAATTCACAAGCATCCGGGATTCATCAAAATACTATTCCTAATGTTCCTAGACCACCTCCTATGCACAATACCTCTCAACATATGATTAATCCTTACCCAGCCCCTGGCCAACAATATTATAGACCACCAAATCCTTACATAAATCCCCACATAAACCCACAACAACAATATGCCTATCATCAGCCTCTAGGTGGATATAATTACTATCCCAATCCACCACCCATGAATTTTCCACCTCAAAACCTCACAAACATATGTATCCAATTTGATTTGACTGGGTATTAGTTATATCCATACCCTATGGATAGTAATTGGAGAAATATGGTTCCCAAGTTTACTGGGAACAGTGCAATATCAGCTGAAGATCACATCAGAAGCTTCAATGCTTTCATGCAAGATATTGGTATGGACTGAGAAGATATTAGAATGAGGTTATTCATGATGTCCCTAACTGAAGATGCAAGAGACCGGTTCAATAGTTTACCTGATGCTTTAATCAGTTCAATAATTGATTTCCATAATCAAGTCAAGGAACAGTATGGCAATCAATATGCTCTTGAGTTTGCATTACATGAATTGATAAGTATCCAGAAATACCAAAATGAATCAATATATGATTTCAATCTAAAATTTTCCAAATTACACAATAAAATACCACATGGATCCAAGCTGTCTGATCCAGTAGCATTGAGCATTTATATGAAAGCATTTGATTCCAAAACAGGGTATGAACTTAGAAATTAGTGCCCTGCGACCTTGGCTGAAGCATAGAAGGTGGCATTAACTATTGAAAACAATAGGAAAGCTACAGGTATGCTTAGCAGGAGAGATAACCCTAGAAATGCTTAGAACCAAAACATTCAGCAGACTAAACAAGAAGGTCAGCATAGGCATGAAAGGCCCAGGTTGCATGATATGTCGTACAATATAAATTGGAAAGATGGGAGACCCGTTGATAACATTAGAAAGCAACATTATGGCAAGGATATCCTTGACCCTCCAAAAAGAAGTATGGCACATATGGTAGAAGATAGACCTTGGTGTCTGGTGTGTAATTTACCACATTCACCTGAGTATTGTGAGGTGGCTAAAATAGTACAACAAGAAGAATTGTTATACAATTATAATAGACACAATCACACTATAAACATGATGCAAGATACACCATATTTGCTGACTGGAGACTATTCTTCTACAGAGGAAGAGGGATATGAATATGATGTGGGAAATCAGAGACATCATATCAATATGGGAGAACAAGAAGTGTTCTCAGACCAGGAGGATGGTTATGAGGAACCTACTTATTATAACAATGAGCCATATAATCAATGGAGAAAGCCCACTGAAAATGAAAGAGAGGCTCTTACAATAGCTGCAATAGCTCAAGCTAAAAATGCCTATAACTTAAGGAACCGGACAGTGAATGTTGAACAAAGAACACCTAGGAGTGTATTCATAAAAGATCAGAATTACAAAAAGAATAATACAAAGTCATCATTCAAAGAACCAAAAAAGGATGGTAAGAATAAAACAAAAGAAAAATCACAAAATCAAGAAAAAAAAAATTTAAAGATAGAAAAGAATGACCAGACTATGGCCCATTCTTTTAACATTTCTCATGCAATATCTTAGGTAAAGATATCAGTTCCACTTCTAGAAATGATGAAAATAGATAAATACAGAAATACAGTAGTCAAACTGATTTCAGATATACCAAATCAGAAACATAAAGGATCTGAAAACATAACAAACAATGTTCATTAAGAAACATTCCAAATGCCTGAGGTATACCTAGGTCATACATTGACAAAGAATCCCTCATAGGTGGACCCTTTGTACACTACATTATTGATCAAAAACAGGATAGTGAGGAATTGCATGATTGATTCAGGTGCTGCCATGAACATCATGCCAATAGTAGTTATGAAAGAGCTAGGAATGTGGGTTGACACTACATTTGATAGGTGTTATGCAATGGATAACAGATGCATCCCAATCATTGGTATTATGAGGGATGTGGAGATAAAACTTGCCTCATACCCTGAAGCAACTTATAACATTGATATTACTATGGTTGACATCCCACCATATTATGGAATGCTTCTATCAAGACAATGGGTTGCAATGGCAGGAAGGAATGTCCAATTGGACTTATCATATGCCACAATACCAGTTGGAGGTAAAGAAATCAAGTTGTGCAGGGAGCCAAGGTATGAAAATATTATAGAACGCTTGGATCAACATCAAATAAATTTCTTTTGTGATACATATTAGGGAGCCTTCAAGGTTGAGAAAAGTCAGCCAGAATTGCAGAATACTGATCCAATACATATTGAATCTAAGAAAGAAGAAATTGATGTATGGAAGATGTATTTTGATGGTGCATGCAGCAAAATGGGAAATGGGGCCGAAGTAGTATTTATTTCACCAGGAGGTAAAACTTTTAAATACTCTTTTCTATTAACATTTAAATGTACAAACAATGTAGCAGAGTATGAAGCTTTGCTCATTGGTTTGAACATAGCCACCAAGCATAAGATAAAAAAATTAGCTGTATATGGTGATTCTGAATTGGTTACTTCCCAAGTAAGAGAAAAATACCTATCAAAAAACAAGAGGTTGAGACATTACAAAAATGCAGTATGGGATGATATTGAGTTATTTGATACCTTTTCAATCAACTGGATTGATAGGTCAAAAAATATTATGGCAGATTTTCCAGCGAATATCGCATTGAAAAGAGATGATGTCACATTGGGAGGTATTACAAATGTTGAGTTCAAAACCAGACCCACTATCCCAGATAATGTACATAATTGGCAAGTATTTGACAATGATGCTGATATAATCAACTTCCTACATTGTGCTGATTATTATGAAAATCAAGAGATTGATTTCAATGCACTTGTAGAAGAACATGATGGGAAGGAACCCCTTTTTGGTCAAGAGATAGTTTAGTTGAAAACAAATAAAATACCTAAAGGACTTATAGCATTGGAAAAGGCATTCGATGGACATGATAGATTTAAAATGAAAGACACACCAGTGGTGCAGAATGACCTTGAAGAGATTAATTTGGGGACACAAGCAGCCCCAAAGAATGTGTATATTGGAAGGAATCTTAACACAAAAATTAGAAGCAGGATCATCAACTTACTTAGGAAGTATAGACACATGTTTGCCTGGTCATATGATGATTTAAAAGCATATAGAGAAGATCTATTTCAACATGAAATACCACTAAAACCATATGCTAAACCGTACAGGCAAAAACAGAGGCCTATCAATCCTACATTAGCTCCTAAGATTCTAGAGGAACTTACAAAATTAAGGGATGGAGCTATCATTAAACCCATCAGACATTCCTCTTGGGTTTCTAATTTGGTACCTGTTAGGAAAAAGAATGGTGATATTAGATTATGTGTGGATTTTAGGAATTTAAACAAGTCTTCTCTTAAAGACAACTATCCTCTCCCTAATATGGAAGCAATATTACAAAAAGTTACTGGATGTGAACTGTTGTCAATGATGGATGGCTTCTCAGGTTACAATCAGGTGAAAGTCAAAGAATCAGAGCAATTGAAGACTGCATTCACCACTCCATTGGGAACATATGTATATTTAAGGATGCCATTCGAACTCACTAATGCTGGAGCAACATTCCAAAGAGCAATGGATGTGGCCTTTTCTGAATTGATTAATAAAATCATGATAGTATATCAAGATGACTTGACAACATATTCAAAAAGGGCTAAGGATCATTGTGCACATTTAGAGCAAGTATTTATTAAAGCCTTAGAATATGGGATTTCATTGAATCCTAAGAAGTGCCATTTCGCAGTGACAGAGGGGAAGTTGCTTGGTCACATAGTTTCAAAGTATGGAGTGAGAATAGACCCTAAGAGAGTAAAAGCAATTGACCAAGTTCCTATCCCTAAAAATGAGAAAGCTATACAGTCATTTTTTGGCCAAATTAACTTTGTCAGGAGGTTCATATCAAATTTTGCAAAAATTATTACTCCCATATCTAGAATGTTGAAGAAAAATTTAGAAGTGAAGTGAACCACAGAAACAATGGAGGCATTTGCTAACATTAAAAAGGCAATAAAAGAAGCCCCTATCCTGATATCCCCCTATTTCAGTAAACCATTCCAACTATTCTCATTTGCTTCTTATCATACAGTCGTAGCGGTACTATTACAGAAAAATAATGATGGGCATGAACAACCTATTTCATTTTTCAACAAATCCCTTCGGAATGCAGAGTTGAAATATGACATTGTTGAGAAACAGGCATATGCATTAGTGAAAGTAGTTAAAACTTTTAGGCCATACTTAGTGGGAGATAAAATCATAGCATATGTGCCTAACGCTGTAGTAAAGGATGTATTGGTCCAAATTGAAGTCACAGGTAGAAGATGCAGATGGATCAATAGAATTCAGGAGTTCAATATTGAAATCAAGATTACTAAACTAGTGAGAGCACAAGGTCTTTCTAGGTTGATGGCTGAGAGTAATCTTGAAGCTTCTCAGATATATAGTGCTAGTGATGTTGATAATACAAGTTCTAGCATTGAGCACACTCCGTGGTATATCAACATTATATATTATCTAAAGCACATGAAATGTCCTGAGGGGTATGATGATAATAAAAGAAGGACACTTAAATTACAAGCCTCAAAATATGTATTTATTGATGGAGATCTTTATTGGAAGAATAGGGATGGTATTCTACTATTATGCCTAGATGAACATCAATCAAAACATATCATGAAAGAGTTACATGAGGGCATGTGTGGAGGTCATTTCTCAACAAAGACTATAGCCCACAAGATCTTGAGGGCTGGATACTATTGGCCTAAAGTTTTTAATGATTCATATCATTACACTAGAAAATGTGAAGCATGTCAGAAGTTTTCAGGAAAGTTGAAATATCAAGGAGCATTGCCCTTGAAACCCATGCAGGTGGAGGCTCCGTTCTATCAGTGCGGTATTGACTTCATAGGAGAAATTATAGAGAAGTCAAGTGGTGGACACAAATGAATTTTAGTGGCGACAGATTACTTCACAAAGTGGGTGGA
Source organism: Cunninghamia lanceolata (assembly GCA_027924645.1). Classification (NCBI taxonomy): domain Eukaryota; kingdom Viridiplantae; phylum Streptophyta; class Pinopsida; order Cupressales; family Cupressaceae; genus Cunninghamia; species Cunninghamia lanceolata. The sequence goes on from BSBN01000780.1 coordinate 15,578,899, forward strand.
AGCAATCCCAACCAACCAAGCAACAAGCAGGGTGGTGTTTAATTTCCTGATGGAAAATATTATATTTAGATTTGGCACTCCAGTAAGGTTAATCACCGACAATGGGATGTGTTTCAAGTCTGATGAATTCAAAAATTTCTATAGTACACATGGCATCACTGTGTCCTTTGTTGCCCCTTATCATCCACAAGCAAACGGGCAGGTAGAATCCAGCAACAAAAGCCTTCTAAAAATCATAAAAAGAATGTTGGAGGGAAACACGAAAGCATGTGATTCAAAGATAAGAATGGTCATATGGGCTGATAGGATTACTGTAAAAACAGCAATTGAGAGATCTCCTTTTGAACTAGTATATGGAACACAAGCGAGAATACCATTAGAAAACCTCATGCTAGTTTACAAATTTATTCTTCAAGAAGATTTAAACATTCTTGAACCAATGGAGAAGAGATTAGAACATCTTGCAGAACTTGATGAAACAAGGAGACTAGCACAAAGGTAGAATATTAAGTTGCCATCACAAGTGAAATACCTCTTTGACAAAAAAGCCAAAGATAGGAAGTTTGAAATAAATGATTTAGCACTGATGTGGAATGCTAGGTGCCAGGACAAAGAAAAGCATGGAAAATTTGAAGCTTTATGGTTATGTCCTTTTGTTATAACTGGCAAAGGAGGTGATGATTCTTACTATTTGCAAAACATGTCCGGAGAAGAGCAGGAATTGCCTGTGCATGGGTAATATCTGAAAACTTTCTTTTCATAGAATATCATGCACAAAGAGAATTAAGTGTTGCCATTGCATGGACAACCCTTAAAATTCTCAAAATAATTTCATTCCATGCACATTAGTTTAGGGAAACCAAAATATATTAGAATCTGCTAATACATGGACAATCTTATCAATCTCTATAAAAAAAGAAAAAATAATAAAAAAAAATCTTTTCCATGTACAGTAGTATAGGATCATTCCCATTCCCCATCATTATCACCCCCATTCCCCATACAATTCTCATAAAACTGTCATTCCAAATGAATAAGACATATGTTCTAATCCCCCAAGAGATCCAAATTCTTGTTATACTCACAAGGAGTATACATCCCAAACAGAGCCACTGTTGGGACGGGAAAATTTAAAATTTTCTTATATTTTACTCATCCGTACCTGGCGAAATTAGAAAAAAAAATTATGCCCAAAGTCATGATGATAACTGGTGTATTCCATAAAGATCACAAGATTTCACCACGAGTAAGTGTATCACTCACTGAATTACACTAGAATCAATGGCTTCAATTCCTTAGTTTCGGCAATACCTTCCTTTTGTTATATCGATCCATGCTTTACAAGAAACTTGCTGAAATGACTATCGGCATGATAATAAGGATCGGTGAGAAGATTTTAATGATCATCGATGGAGAAAATGATACCGATTACCTTTCATCGGAGAGAAATTTACCAGTCACACCAATCGGTATAAGATGTTACCATTGGTGAATACTCTGAAAACCTTCCCAAAAGCATGTCATACCGATGGAGGAGCTCGGTGAGACTCTCACCGATCACCAAATAGAGCGGAGATTTAAAGTGGAAAACAGACAAATCAAGATCCTTAAAAGCAAAGTGCATGTTGGTCAGATTGCATTTATACCAGATACAGAGGTGAATGGTCGAAGGTGTTGGATAATTATTTGTATGTATGCAAGATACAAATAGTGAGAAGATACAAATGCATAAAGCATTCGAAATACAAAACTGGCAAATGCATGTACAAATGCATTTGTATAAAATATACAAGGGGATATACAATGGTAATATACATCGCAGAACCAAAAGGGATATGAAATACGATTTTATTGTTGTATGTTTTGGATACATACATTGCGGTGTACATACAACGCAGAACTCAAAGGAAGTTAAAGTTTAATATAAAGGATGCATCATACTTTAATGTATATTGAAAGATGCATTTCACTTTATATACATGGCGGAGCCGAAAATGAATGAACTAGGGCTCATAAAAGCAAGAATTCTGGAAAGGAGATACAATTGAGTTTGTATGTATTGGGCATTGTATATGAAGGTCGGATACAAGTAGTGTTGTATCATGGAATATGAGTGAGGAATAAGGTGGGTCCCATCGCTTGCACATTGGGCTTGTATAATAACAATGTATATCTTTGATATACAAGCCGATATACAAGTGAAGATACAAGTTAAAGATACAAGCCGGATGTCAAAACAAGTTCAATATAGAAAAGTCTTTGTATGTTTAAATGCTTGCATGTTTATGATATACATATTTGAGATACAAAGGAAATGTATATGCATGAAACACAACATGGGCCCCATCGCCAATGGATATACAAGTTTATACAAGCCCAGATTTGAATGACAGATTAAATATTGTGAATTTTAGCTAGGGTCTGCTATTGTGTATAAAGCATATGCTTTTGATATACAAAGAGATGATATAGATGCAAATTCAAAGCAGATTTCAAATTCATTTCATAAATCTAGTTGGGCCCGCTCTTGTAAATAGAAGAAAATGCATGTGATATACAAAAGATTTGTATATATAGAGTCACAAATCCGGTGATTCCTTAGGTGTATGTTGCAAATACATAAGATATATGAATACACTACAATACAAAGGCAAAGGGCATCCCACCTGCAATGACCAAATCATTTTAACAGTAATAAGGTCAAGATTAAAATTTTTTTATTGAAGGTGATTAAAATAACAAAAGGTTGCACCGGATGTATGAAGAGTCATAACCCTACAACTGCAAAACATATATAAGGGGAACCAAGTCTGGAAATATAGAATCATCAACAGTAGAATATAATACATAAAATTTATAATGTTTCTCAAAGACCATGTTGCAAGTTTATTATTGAAGAAGTAAATTGAAGTTCTCTGATTCTATGGTTCTATTCTGGCATCAATTGTTTGTCAAAGTTACTCAATTGTGTGGTTGTCTCTAGTTCTGTATTTCCATGTTATTCAAATTAATATATCAAGTATATATTTAATTTGTCAGTACACATTTTTTGTAGTTGTGTGATTTGATTAATTGGTTTCCATAACAGGAATTAAAACCCTTCTGATCAGTCACAGTAACCTGAAAGTGTTAGTTTGGATTACTAAGAAGAGCCATATAATTAGGATTATCATTCTATCTCCAAATTAATATTATCTGTTATTCTTGTATATTTCATTCGATTGGCTCCTTCAAGAAAGGATTAAATTGCCTTCTGGTGAATAACAAGAAATCTGATTATATTGGTTCAATTATTAAGAAGATTTTGTCATTTATCTCCTTGCACGTTTATACAAGTTATAAACTAAAATTGTGCCAAACAATTAGATATATTACCCACTATAAGCCACTACTCTTAGTCCTTCATTTGACTTTGTTTACCCAACAAGGCACTGGTCTTATTTAAATTTACCATTAAAATCCTTTTATTTGCACAATCATAAAATTCACTTTGATATTTCTTATACCAACCATTCATCAGATATTAGAATTAGTTAGCAAGCTTTCATCTATCGTACACCATTTGCCACTGTAGGTAGATCCATTTACTTAGTCAATACATTTGCATTTAGTCTGCTTTAATTCCCAAGGCTCACCTGCCTAGGTGTAGCAGGACCTAAAGTGCAGGGAATCATCAAACCCTAAAGGTTGATTCTGTTGCGTTAGTTCAAAAACATTGTGAATCTAAGAATAGAGCCTAGCATTCTCTTAGGATTAGCAACTTGCATTTTTGAGGCCTAACACTCTCCATAGACTTCTTTCTCTTCCTCTACATCCTTTTTGTCTTCCGGAGGAGGCATATTTTCTCTATTTTTCTTCCCTTCTCCAAATTTAGAGACCATGTGTGATCCAAAGATCTTTGGAGGATAATTTTCTTCATGAATCTCTTCATCTTCTTTGTTCTCCGAAGGAACAGAGACATTATCCACAATGTTTTCTACTTGTTCATTTTCCTTCACAATTGTCTCACTTTGTTTACCTTTCTCTTCATCTTTCTTGTCTTCTAGAATCTCCTTCATCTCTTCAACATTCTCTACATTCTCCGGTGGAGAATTAACCTGTTCTGATAGATTTCTAACATCTAGACCCTCAACATTGTTTGTATAAGTGTTTACTAGAGGGGGTGACATGTTTTGCTTAGTTTTAATAGCTTGATCTAATCCAATTTCTTCATTTTGTTCAGGGTGACCATCATCCTTTTCTCTTTCCTCAGAAGAGGACCATTCTTGAATTGTATTAATGTTCAATTCCTTGATGACATCTACAATTATCTCCAAGGTGTCCTTCTCTAGCCTCTTTATTTCATCTTTATCATTGGACATCAAGGTATTGAATCTCCTTTGTGTTCTGACCTCTTTGGCTAACCTTTGAATAGCCTTATTCTTTTCTTGAATAGAAATTGAAGGAAAAATTTTCTTAATTGCCTTATTTCTCGTCTCAAAATCTTTATTCATGGCTTGATCTTTTCTCTTTATCAATACACTACCAAGATTATCAGGTAATTTATCAATAATTTCTATTAGAGAAACATTGAATGCATCCATGTACCTAATTATTGTTGTTTCAATGATTGATTTGTCATATGAGGCTCTTTCATCATACATTGCTGCTACTTCCTTTAGATTTCCATACTCTATAATGGCACTAACAGTAGCTTCAAGTTGCAAGGAAGGAAGACTTGTTGTCTCTGACTTCTTTGTCTTTTCTTTGGCAGCTTCACTTTCACTTTTCTTCTTTCCCTTTCCTTTCCCCTTAGGAGGCTAAACTCCTTCACTAGTTTTCTCTTCTCTTCTTTTAAAGATGAAGCCTTCCTTTTCCTTCTCACTTTCTTCCTTTGAGACAATATCAACTTTTTCTCTTTTGACACTTATCTCCTCCTTGGAGTCTTGGGGCTCTCTTTTCTTTTTCCAGACAAACTTAGGTCCTTCTTCTTCCTCTTCTTCCTCATCAACATTGTGACTGATGCATTTCTCTCTTGTAGCTTTTCCTTTTACTCTTCTCTTCTTGGGAGGTTTTTGTTGTGTAGATGTTGTTTTCTTGGCACGTGATGTAGCTCCAAAGGCTTTTGGAACAGTTGGTATAGAAACAAAAGTCCTGGCGGACCTTCTTATGCTGGAAGACTCTTGTGAAGGAGCAGGTATGTCTTTTGATTTCTCTATAGAACCCTTTGGTCACACAAACTCTTCTAACTTGGCCCTCAATTTCTTAGCACTTTTCTTTATTTCTTTCTCATTGTGCTTCAAATGCACTTCAATGGATTTTTCTTCAAATGTTCCAAATCTTTCTACAGAAGTATCCTTTGGTTTGCTAAGCATTAGGTCTGCAAGACTTGTAACTATGTCTTCTAGAACCTCATAACCCATCTCCAAAATCCAGACTGTTCTAGGTTCCACTGCTTCCATATAACATTCATCTTTACTAACCATAAAGATGATGTCATCATTATACTTTGCTACAACTTTCTTAGGAATTCTTTCTCTAGCTTGCATGTTCTTCTAGAAGGTTTTGAAGAAACCCCATAATGTAGTTGTTTAGGTTTCTAAGTTACCCAATCTTCTCAAATAATCTCTAACTTGTACTACAACAGGAATGTCTCTAAACCACACTATATTCTTAGTTCTGAGAATCTCTCTGAGAAAGTAAAATAGCAGGCATATAATCAAAGAACCATACTAGAAAGGGTACCAAGAATATTTTGTTTTCTACAGATTCTCCAATAACTGGTGTCTCAGCAACTCACACAGATCAAAGTCTCTATTCTCTTTCACCATTTGGTATGCAATGTGTATAGCAGTTGTAGACATAGAGTTTTCTCTATTTGTGACGAATATCTTATATCCAATCACCACTAATGCATATCTTATTGCAGGATCCTCAATGTCATTGATAGTAAAGGCACGTTTGTCAAACTTAGCTCCGATGAGCTTAATTACTACATTTTCACATATTTTAATGCTAGTACTGTTTCAGAGGAACATAACCTTATTACAACCCTAATTGCCTCTTTGTTGATCATATGCGGTAGATCCAAACACATGAATTTGTCATGGATATGACTCAATAGATATTTAACACAAGCATCCTCATAGAACATAGAAAAGTTGTTCCATACATCTAGCTTCCTCTTTGTCAAACCCTTGTATTCATGTTTCATCTCAAAGTCATCATCAGTTAGGTCATTTATCCATAGTTGTCCCAATTTCACATGATTATATTCTTCTATATTTGTGTGGATATACATCCTCACATCCTCTGTATGTAAAACATCATATGGAATGTCTGAAAAGGCACCATCTGGATCCATCTGCACAGATTTGAATAGATGTTTATTGAATTTAGGATAGGGATTGTCCACTACTTCTATGACTTATGGAGTAAACATCTTCAAGTTACTACTAAAAAACTTTAGGGCAAGATAGAAATTGTAAATACCTTTCAATCATTAGGGTTTGATTCGCTTTTCTTAGCTCTTCTACTACTCTTTCTCTCTTCAAAGTTTGATTGCAAATGATCTTCTTGTTAAGTGAGATTGCTTAAAAACCCCTTTTTGCAAAACCTAATTTGCATTTGATGCACAAATTGATAAAGATGTCAAAGCTTCAACTATGATATAGAGTCATCTTTAATCACTCTGCAATCTTCTGCAATAGGATATTTTCCACTGGTGTTTTCTTCAACAAGTCAAGCATGCCAACCTCCATCTCATATCCATGTGCTGAAACATCAGCACCATTTCTTTGGCAGGGGATGAAATATTTCCCTTAAAGGTCCCCCTAAACCAAAGCTCTCAACTTAGTTTCTAGAGGAAACTTCTGTGCCAGAGACTAACACAGGCTCATTATTCACCTTATTTTCTTCTTTCTTTTTCCAAACCTTGTCCATTTCTTTCTTTATCTCTACTGGATCCACATTCTTTAGTGGAGCACTATTCTTTACTAGATCAACCTTCACATTCTTACTTCTGCAAAGCAATATGACCTAATTTGTTGCATTTGTAACATCTGACACTTTGAACAAGCTTACTTCCATTCATTTTGGATCTGCATTGATTAGCCTTATGCCCAAATCCACTACATGTATAACAGTAACCATTGAAACATGAAACCATCATACCCTTATTGTAACCATTTGTCATCTTATTTCTGCATACACTAGCTCTATGACCAATTCTTTGACATGTAAAACACTGTCGAGAGAATTATTGAACATTTTGATTCATCTTGCTCCTACATTCCACAGCCTTATGTCCAAATTTATTGCAAGAGTAACAGTAGCCAGAGTACTTTTATGCAGCCAGTTGTCTACTAGGTGGCCTCTTGAGGTTTTTTGATGCAAGAGCCTCTAGTGGTGTAAAGGCAATCTTGCATCACCCAAAAATAGATGATATTTCAAAATCATTGATTTTGTTTTCATTTCTTCTCAAAATTAGTATTTATGATTCCATAATCGCTTGAATAATGATGTAGAAACTTCAGTTTTTCCAAACTGCTAAAAATAACAAACTGTTATTTTGGAAACTTTGCATTTGGGCATGGATTAAAGTAAGAATTTATAGGAAGCTTTGTAAATGAAAAATAAGACCTTTGGTGAAGGAATCACGCAAATAGCATTTGTGATCTGAAAGATATTAAAGTTTTTGTTTCCTAAAAAATGCCTAAAAATTATTCAAATTTAGGGTTGAGGCATTAAATGGCCTTGTACAGCCCCAAAAATGGGAAGAACTATTAGAGGAAGTTTTCAATGTGTAGAGCACTCTGAGATCTTTCTGGCGCTTCAAACAGTTCATCAATCAGACACCTGGATCAAAAGTTATGGTTTCCGGAAGTTGACCTATTTTTGGAGGGAGATGCAAAATTTGAAATTTAGCTAGAGGCCAAAAAGGCTATTTATAACCATTTTTAGGAACCCTTGGCAATAGTAGAGATAAGGGGGAAATTTTAGAGTCAATAAAAGGTGGGAAAATAGAAACCCTAGCTGACTTGGGGTTATAGAAGGCAGAAGATTCCAGAGTCTTGAGATAATGAGCTGTAAGGTGTTCAGCCTATGGAGGATTCATCCTCTGATTGTATCTGAGCTTCTGTAATGTAATGAGCTGTCCAAATTAGTAAAAGAACATTCTATTTTATGTGTGCAATTTCTATTGTTGTGTGTTTTAAGATTTACCCCCTTCATCAAGTGGTATTAGAGTAAGGGTTCTTAAGTGTGTAGATAGATCACCGATCGTGAGATAGTTTGCACTAGGACCTGAGGTTGTGCGTTTACTGCAGAGCTCAAAATGCCTCCATGAAGAAACCATGTTGGGAGAAATGCTTTGACGGGAGAGGGTTTTAGAGCCCTACAAAGACAAATCGATACATTGCAAGAGGAACTACGAAGAGGGTTTGAGTCAACAACAAGAGAAGAAAGTGAAGATGAAGCTAAAGAAGAGTTGCCTAAGGAAGAACAAGAAGTTGTAGGAGATCCTACAAAAGTTAGCTTTTTGATGGCCATTTCAAAGATTAGAAAGTGGCCTAGGATCGAAGTTTCTACCTATTCTAGAGATTTGAATCTGGAACAACTTATTGATTGGATCAATGATATGGAAGAATATTTCAAGTATGAAGATGTGGAGGATCTAGAATAGGTCAAGTTTGCAAAAACAAAATTGAAGGATCATGCTAGTATTTGGTGGAAGGAGGTCTAGTTAGAGAGGAATAGAAGAGGAAAATGAAAGATTACCAGATAGGATTGGATGGTGGAAAAATTAAAGAAGTAGTTCATTCATGTGGACTAAGTTGGAGTTGCTGAAGAAGCTCCAAGGATTGAAGCAAGGTAACAAGTCTGTTAAAGAGTATATAAAAGATTTTTATAAGATTACTATCAGGATAGGTCATGTAGAGGCCAACAAGGAGAATGTAGCCTGTTACATTAATGGGTTGAGGCCAAGTAGTCAAGAGGAGTTGAGCCTAGTCAGAATAACCACCATAGAAGGTGCATACCAGTTTTCCCTGAAGGTGGAAGAGAAGCTAAATAAAAGATTCAAAAGAAAGCAAAGAGGAAGAGGTCAAGGAGAAAGGACTGGTGGAAGATCATATGGAGGCTGAAATGAAGATCAAAAGAAAATTGAAGAAGCTGGCACAAGTCAAAATTAGAGAGGAGATAATGCCTACCACCCACGTGACCAGAACAATGCACCAAGAAAAGAGGAAGAGGAAGAGGCTGACCTAGGTAAGGAACTAGAAGAGGAGGTTTCAAAGGAACCTATTTCCAATGTGGAGAAGAAGGGCATCAAGCATACGAGTGTCGACAACATCAAGGAAGGATGAATAGAAGACATGAAGGTAATGCACGAGTTGCACATGTAGATGAAGATGCATAGTCTGAGCATTTTAAAGATGTTGAAAGGGGAGAAACCCTAGTTATCAGAAGAACCTTATTGAATGAGAAGAAAGAACCAGATTAGATAAAGAGTTTATTCTGTACAAGGTGCAAATGTGAAAGTAAGTGTTGTGATATTATTATTGACAGTGGAAGCACTAATAGTCTTGTTTCAGAGGAGATGGTTAACAAGATGAAGTTGACAAGGAGAAGGCATCCACATCCATATCAAATCGCATGTTTGTAGAAGGACCATAGAGCTTTGCTTAATGAATAGTGTTTAGTGAAGTTTAAGGTAGCCAAGGACACAGAAGAGATCTTCCGAAAGGCCTTCAAAAGATTTAATCTTCCTATTATAGAGGACTTGGGTACTAACCCCTTGACCACTAGTGTTGCAGAAGAATCTACTGAGAAAATGATAGAAGAGGTGGGCCCTGAACAGACTAACATTTCTCCTCTGGTTTCCCCTACAGTCTTTGGATCTATAGGAGAAGAAAGAATATAGGAGAAAGAAGCAGAGGTGAAGGAAAAAGAAGATGACAGTACCAAGGCTGTAGAAGGAGAGAAGACATCAACAGAGAAGACCACAACTGCTAGTGGTGAGGTTGTGGAAGGGGAGAAAGCTCCAAAAGACAGTTCTGTGACTGTAGAAGAAAAAAAAAATCTGTCTCCGGCAAGAGACATTGCAAAAACTATCCAAGAATTCTTGAACAAAGAAACAATGGAAATTGATGAACCGGAGCTTCTACAAGGACCATTTAATTTTGATTCTCTCTCTCCGGTATAGACCATGAAGATAGCTTCATTTACTAATGCAAAGGTTAAAGAAAAACTCCTAAAGTCTCACATGGAAGACTGTGAGTTGATAGAAGCTGCTTCTAGAGTGCTTGAAAAGATTATGCCATCATTTTAGAAAGATCTCACAACCTCCACATCTGGTAATCTCAAAACTCTAGTCAACAGTGTTAGCACACATTTTGGTTATCTAGAGAAGTCAGCTGAAGAAAAGGTTCGGAAGGAGTTTTTGGATAAGAGATTCTCTGAAGTGCAGGGTCTGATAACAAATGACAGGAAAGTCATGGATATTGGGATAAAGAGCTTGGAAAATGCTCTCAAAGATGGTGGAAATATATACAAATTTTGCTTATCTTGGCCCACAGTGACCAAAGATATTGAGAGAAAAGTAAAAGAACAAGAGGATAAACTATTAAGTCTATCTCAAAGTTTTGATCCTCTCTCATCCTCCATAGTAAATCAAGAGTGTCAGACTATTGCAATCACAAATGCAATAAAGAATTTTGAGAAGGAAAGGAAGAACATAATCAGCCGGATGGGTGAACTTAGAAGGATCATCATCCCTAAGTTAGAGGCCAAGCATGAGGCCATAAGTGAAGCTCAAATCACAGCCCAGACCAATGATCCAACAGATCTAAAAAGGGCAGATGCTTTTGCATTCTTATTGAGCGGTCATATTTCAATTTTGGACAGAATGAAGCAAAGTTGGGCTACAGAACTTATTTAATTGAAGACAACTTTTGCAGACATACTTAAGTATATGTAAGTATGCCATTTGTATATACTTATGCGGCTAAGTATAGTTGAATTTTTGAAAGTTTTGATATGCGGACCCTACCCTTTGCCATTGATGTCAAAGGGGGAGTGAAGAGTAGTGAAAAATGAGGAATCCAACTAAGGGGGAGCTTTGGAAAATGTATATAAAAAATAAAGCATCAGCCAAGGGGGAGCATAGTGTAAACACTTAGTCATTTTTCACTAAGTGTTGCCATCAATGCCAAAGGGGGAGATTGTTGGCAAGAGACACTATATGGATTCATGAATGTTGTCATTGATGGCAACAAAGTTCATCCCACACATCCGCAGGACATGGTATGTCTCTACCAGAAGTCAGAGTGAAGAATGTTTTGGTCCAGTAAACAAGAACAGAGCATGTGGCGAGGTCCAACAGACAGGTCCAGATCTCTCAGAGGAAGTATCGTGGTGAAGTATGGATTTGGGGAAGTCAAGAGGAGTATCTTGACTGATAGATTCCAAGGTTTGAGCCTCCGGTGTGAAAAGGGTAAAGAGATATGAATGTTTGAGTGTCGGGTTCTCATGTGACAGTGTGAATAGAGGAAGAACTGACTGGCAGAACATCAGACATTATTCCGGATGTGTTACTGATGTTGGTGAAGGTTATGAAGGCATGAATTATGTTTAGCCAACATGATTAATGATTTCCACAAGTCTATCATTGATCTGCATTACTTGGTGTGCAAGGATTTAGTCGACAAATCAAAGTTTGTGAAAAGATTGACTATTCCAGGTGCCAACTAGAAAGGTGATGAAATCACTTGTGCAGATATATATATATATATATATATATATATATATATATATATATATATATATATATATATATATACGATGGATTTAGTTGTGAGAAGTGTTGGTGTTGTTATTGGTGTGTGAATAAAAGTAGAGCAGAGCAAAAGTAGTAAGGAAGGTCCAGTATGTGAAAGGAAAGCAGCATAAGAGAAGAGGAAAGATGAAGTGTAGCAGATCAGTGTACTGAGCCTAACTGGAACTGAACTCTAGCATATGTAGATGCTACCAATCAGTTCAAGTATTGTAAACACTCTTTTGTAGATAGTGTGTCTCTTGTAGGCAGTGTACCTTCGTGTGAGCAGTGTGCTCAGGCAGTGAGCCCTAATTGGCAAGTGCTATTTTATATTTCTATTCTTCTAACAGAGAATACAATCTTGGGTTAATCACCCCATGGTTTTCTCCCTTAACAGGGTTTCCACGTCAAAAATATTGTGTCATGTGTATTTCCATTTCATGGTTATGTTTACTCATTTGAATTAATGTTACATTGATTACTAATAAAGTTCAGAAAGCAGAAATAATTAGGATAATTGATTCACCCCCCCTCTTAGTTATCAACAGTTGGTATTAGAGCTGAGGTCACGGGTTCAAACCCTGCGCTTGCACTGGGGGCGATTGTTGCAAGGTGTGGCCCTTGGTCTCCTTGTTCAGCGCTATGCTACGGTGTTTGTGACAAGGGCTTAACCGCCTCCCGTGCTTGTTAAGTCAAGTGGTTGTATTGGGCATTAATAGGTTGATCTTTTGGTGCAACGGCAACTAACAGTTGGTATCAGAGCCAAGTTCCTCCTAACAGAGTCTAACAGCTTGAGGAAGATCTGGGAATTCAAATGGATGCATATGGTTTAAGGGAGCAACTCAAGACTACCCTTTCAAAGATCAAAAATCGGCCTAGGATCGAAGTTTCTACCTATTCTAGAGATTTGAATCTGGAACAGCTTATTGATTGGATCAATGATATGGAAGAATATTTTGAGTATGAAGATGTGGAGGATCCAAAATAGGTCAAATTTACAAAAACAAAATTGAAGGATCATGCTAGTATTTGGTGGAAGGAGGTCTAGTTAGAGAGGAATAGAAGAGGAAAAGGAAAGATTACCAGATAGGATCGGATGGTGGAAAAATTAAAGAAGTAGTTCATTCATGTGGACTAAGTTGGAGTTGCTGAAAAAGCTGCAAGGATTGAAGCAAGCTAACAAGTCTGTTAAAAAGTATATAAAAGATTTTTATAAGATTACTATTAGGATAGATCATGTAGAGGCCAACAAGGATAATGTAGCTTGTTACATTAATGGGTTGAGGCAAGGTAGTCAAGAGGAGTTGAGCCTAGTCAGAATAACCACCATAGAAGGTGCATACCAGTTTTTCCTGAAGGTGGAAGAGAAGCTAAATAAAAGATTCAAAAGAAAGCAAAGAGGAAGAGGTCAAGGAGAAAGGACTGGTGGAAGATCAAAAGAAAATTGAAGAAGCTGGCACAAGTCAAAATCAGAGAGGAGATAATGCCTACCACCCACGTGACCAAAACAATGCACCGAGAAAAGAGGAAGAGGAAGAGGTTGACCTAGGTAAGGAACTAGAAGAGGAGGTTTCAAAGGAACCTATTTCCAATGTGGAGAAGAACGGCATCAAGCATATGAGTGTCCACAACATCAAGGAAGGATGAATAGAAGACATGAAGGTAATGCATGAGTTGCACATGTAGATGAAGATGCATAGTCTAAGCATTTTGAAGATGCGGAAAGGGGAGAAACCCTAGTTATCAGAAGAACTTTATTGAATGAGAAGAAAGAACCAGATTAGACAAAGAGTTTACTCTGTACAAGGTGCAAATGTGAAGGTAAGTGTTGTGATATTATTATTGATAGTGGAAGCACTAACAGTCTTGTTTTATAGGATATGGTTAACAAGATGAAGTTGACAAGGAGAAGGCATCCACATCTATATTAGATCACATGGTTGTAGAAGGACCATAGAGCTTTGGTTAATGAATAGTGTTTAGTGAAGTTCAATATTGGGGACTACCATGATGAGGTGTTGTGTGACATCATATCGATGGATGCATGTCATATGCTATTGGGAAGGCCATGGTAGTATGATAGGTGTGCTATCCATGATGGCCATGCAAACACATATTGCCTAACAAAGAACATAGTTCATCATAAGTTGAAGCCCTTGAAGGAGGTGGAAGAAAAGGTATGTAGTGCTGCCAAAATTTACTTGGTAGATGGTAGGAAATTTTTGGAGGGTATGAAGCATGAGCATCATTACTTTGCATTGATTCCTAAGATTAGTCAAGAGAAATGCAAAGATGTACCAACAGAACTCTTAGAAATGTTAGAAGAGTTTTAGGACATTGTCTGTGATAATGTACCAAAAGGTTTACCACCGGTAAGGATGATAAGTCATTAAATGGATTTGATACTAGGAGCCAGTTTGCCGAATAATGCAGCCCATAGAATGACCCCTGCAGAGAATGAAGAGATGAACATACAAGTTTAGGAGTTTTTAAGGAAGAGACTGATAAGGGAGAGCCTAAGTTCATGTACGGTACCTACAGTACTAGCACTAAAGAAAGATGGAGAGTGGAGGATGTGTACAGACTCCTAAGCCATCAACAAGATCATGATCAAGTACAAATTTCCTTTACCTAGAATGGATGACATAATGGATTGTTTGAGTGGATCCAAGTACTTCACAAAGATTGACCTAAAGAGTGGGTATCACCAAATCTGAATTAGAGAAGGAGACAAATGGAAGATAACCTTCAAGACAAATGAAGGTTTGTATGAGTGGTTAGTCATGCAATTTGGGCTAACCAATGCACCAAGCACATTCATGTGGCTCATGAATGAGGTATTGAAAGAGTTTTCGGGAAGTTTTGTTATTATTTATTTAGATGACATTTTGATTTTCAGTAAAACTTGGGATGATCATCTGATGCATATCAGAAGAGTTTTAGAGAAGCTGAGGGAGGAAAAATTGTTGATTAATCTGAAGAAATGTAGTTTTGGAAAGGAGTTATTATACCTGGGATTTGTTGTCTCAAAGGAAGGTCTTAAGATGGACCTAGAGAAGGTGAAGGCTATCATTGAATGGCCTATGCCAAGCAGTGCTACAGAGGTACGATATTTTCATGGTTTGGCAAGTTTTTACAAAAAGTTTATTAGGAATTTTAGTAGCATTTGTGCACCCCTAATGGAAGAGGGGATAGAAAAGAGTTTAGATGGACTACAAAAGTAGCCAAGAGTTTTCTGAGGAGTTCCATGAGAGAGAACCTAAAAAAGGTGAAGCATAGTGGGGGATTAGCTGGACACTTTGGTCGAGATAAGACCATTGCTATTGTTGGTGAGAATTATTATTGGCTATAGTTGCAGCAGGATGTGAGGAAATTTGTGCAGAGTGTGTCAGATGGAAAAAGGAACAAGTCAGAATACAGGGCTATATCAGCCACTACCTATACCAGAGAATCCATGGGATGATATTAGTATGGATTTTGTTCTAGGTTTACCAAGGACACAGAGAGAACATGATTCTATTTTTATGGTGGTGGACAGATTCTTGAAGATGGCACACTTTATTCCTTGTAAGAATACTAATGATGTTGTTCATATTGCAGAGTTATTTTTTAGAGAGGTAGTGAGACTACATGGTCTACCTAAGAGTATAGTTTCATATCAAGATACCTACTTTGTTGGTTACTTCTGGAGGACTTTATGGAAGAAGTTGAAGACATATTTGAGGTTCAATTCTACACAACATCCACAGACTAATGGACAGTTAGAAGTGGTGAATAGGAGTTTGGGTAACCTATTATGATGCTTAGTAGGAGATAAGCCCAAGGTATGGGATTTGATTTTACCACAAGAAGAATTTGATTACTACAATTCTGTCAATAGGAGCACTGGTAAATCACCATTCCAAATTGTATATGGGAGTAGTCCAAGAAATGCTTCAGAGTTAAGAAAGCTAGACAAGGGAGAAAAGACAAGTGTTGAAGTCAAAGACATTGCAGAACACCTGAAGAATTTGCATGAAGAGGTGAAAAAGCACATTAATAAGATGAATATTTAGTACAAGGATAAAGCAGATCAGAAGAGGAAATATAAATAATTTCAAGTAGGAGATGAAGTCATGGTTCACTTGAGAAAAGAGAGGTTTCTAGTTAGAACATATAATAAGTTAAAAATGAAGAAATTTGGACCATGCAAAATCTTGAAAAAGCATGACTCAAGAAATGCATATGAGGTAGAGCTGCCAAGTGGGATCAACATTTCTCCTATGTTCAACATTGCTGATTTAACAGAATATCATGAAGGTGGAACAAAGGATGGACAAACAAAAGAATAGTGGAGTAATTTGGCATCTACTTCAAAGGAGGAGATAGAAGAGATCTTGGATAGCCATGTGGGAAGGAACACTTGGAATAGGCAATATGAAGAATATTTGGTGAAGTGGAAAGGAAGGTCTATTGAAGATTCTTCCTGGTTATCTACGGTAGAAGTTGACCATTTGGGGTTTTCCTCAAACACCTGAGATGTGACAAGGTCACTTCTCAAAATTACCTTGGGTGTCTGATGCAGGAGCATCCAGTGGTGTAAGGGCAATATTGCATCACCCAAAAAAAGATGATGTTTCAAAATCATTGATGTTATTTTCATTTCTTCTCAAAATTAGTATCTCTGCTTCCATAATCGCTTGAATAATGATGTAGAACCTTCAATTTTTCCAAACTGCTAGAAATAACAAACTATTATTTTTAGAAAGTTTGTATTTGGGCACAGATTGAAGAAAAAATTTACAGGAAGCTTTGTAAATGAAAAATAAGACCTTTGGCAAAGGAATCACACAAAGATCATTTGTAAGCTGAAAGATATTAAAGTTTTCATTTCCCGAAAAACACCTGAAAAATTATTCAAATTTAGGTTTGAGGCACTAAACATCCCCGTACGACCTCAAAAATATGTTGAACTAGAAGAGAAGTCTCTTAGCGCATAGAGAACTTTGAGAGATTTCTAGTGCTTCAAATAGTTCATCAATCAGACACCCAGATCAAAAGTTATGGCTCCTGGAAGTTGACCTATTTTTAGAGGGAGATGCAAAATTCAAAATTTAGCTAGAGGCCGCCAAAAAGGCTATTTGTAACCATTTTGGGAACCCTTGGCAGTAGTAGAGATAAGGGGGAAAGTGTAGAGTCGAGAAAAGGTTGTTAAACAGAAACCATAGCTGATTTGGGGTTACAAAAGTTAAAAGATTCCAAAGTCGTGAGATAGGGAATTGTAAGGTGTTGCAGCCTATGGCAGATTCATCATCTGATTGTATTTGAGCTTTTGTAATGTAATGAGTTGTCCTAATCAATAAAAGAACATTCTATTTTCTATGTGTAATTTCTATTGTTGTGTGTTTTATGATTTACCACCTTCATTTTTCTTCTAGTTCCAGACTTGTCTATTATTACCCTTCTTGACTGCATCCTTCTTTTGGTAATTGTTCTCCTTTCCAGCATTGTTTGAAGTTTGATTTGTCTTTAAACTTTCACCTTTTTCAAATCCTAATCCTTCTTTATCCTTAGGTTCCTTTTGATTCGCTATCATTTCATCAAGCAATATGGAATGTTTCTTGAATTTGTCTTCTTGAATTTTTGTCTTTTCTAGATCTATCTTTTTTGTTCCTGAGCCTTGAGCATTCTTTAGATTTTCCTTTTAGTTTCTCATTTAGGCATTCTTCAACTCTTTTTCCTTCCTCAATTTGTATTTTCAAACTAGTGACTGTCTCATTTGATTGATTGATTTGTTCATTTACTTCCTTGTATCTTTCTTTGAATTTCTTGTTTAGCTCTCTCAACTTCTTGATGCATTCATCTACTTCTTTAATATTTTCTTCCATATCTTTGTTCTTACACTGAAGTTTCTCCAAATCTTCAAGGGCTAAGTCAAGTTCTCCATTCATGTCAACTATGTAGTCTTCTTCAGTAAATTCAACAGCAGGGATAGAATATCTCCTAGGTTCCATGTGTTCACACCCTCAACCGGTTAAGCTTCTTCCAAGGAACCAGGCTTTGATACCAATTGTTGATCATCTGGAATACTGAGAGCGGGGGTGAATCAGTATTCTTTGAAACCACTTAATCATTTAAACATTCAGTTCATATAGCTTATTTAATTTGTAGTAAGAAGGAAAGGATGAAATCAACCATTAAAGCACACAACACATGAACACCAAATTTTTATGTGGAAAACCCAAAAAGGGAAAAACCATGATGAGGGTTAGGTCACAATATATAATGCAACAGGTTAAGGTTGATACAATTTGGTGGACTCACTATCTAAAAGAGAATGCTCGCTGTAAGTGGCTCACTGCCAAAGGAATTACTATCCTGAATAGAAAGAGATAGAACAGAAGGGGTGGCTCACTATCAAATATGAACTGCTAATCATGCATCTGACTCATGCTAGAGATATTGATGTAGAGGCACTTTCGATAGGAGGAAGATGGACAAGTTGACTAGGTTTGCACTACACCAAAAAGCCCAAATTTGAGGTTCTTCATACAAAAGTGGGAACAATAGTTAGGGGCTCAAATTTCTTCCTAGTAAAGGTGTTTAGGTGTGCATTGGAACCCATCCCATCCATTGGAAAAGGCAAGTCAAACTCAAAAATGGTACTTCCTTCACAAACCCAAGAAATGGCTTGTAGCCCTACAAAAGGAGAACAATCCTAATAACTTTTGACACAAGTCTTCAAACGCAAATCTTGGACAATTAGAAGATACCCATTTGGACTCCCTATCACATATCCAAGAATGGGTATTGGTTATTTTGGATGATATGGCTCAACCTATAACTCCTCCTCATGCCTTAGAGCCCCAATTAGGCCAAAATTACAAAGAGACTACTATAAAATGCAACCACATAACTCAACCACTGATCTTAGCACTTAGGATACATTCCAAAACTATTGATTTTTTGGGTTTTATCCTCCTACAGTCTGTTGTTCCCAAAAATGCCTCTATGGTTCCTTGTTATGCCCCTAGAAATTGCCTAACACGAGGATGTTAGGTTTTCTCAAGGAAAACATCTCCTTCTCAAGTTAAACATCTCCTTCTCAAGTTTCCTATCAAAAACTCATCACAACATACTAGTACAGACTTACTACCATCCATCCCACTGATCACAAGTGAATCAAATCAGTGGAATGGTAAGAAAATGCATGTTTTCTATCAAAACCCTAGTCTAGGTTATTTGCTGACAGCTTTCAAAGAATTGTAGATTACTCACACACAAAATAGAGTCAAGACTTCCAATCAAATGCAAATGATACTTAGATCATACCTTAATCATTTCCCAAACACATGCCCTATGACACCGTCGTACAGAAGGATACCACTAGCTGCAACAGCAAATTACATAGAAAAATAGGAAATCTAAGTTTTTTATTACCTTTTCCTCCACCAAAAGTCTTCTCCATGACTTCTCCCCTTACAATGGACACCTACAGGGCTTATTAACCTTCCTTGAGTAGTTGAGGGTAGTTTTTGGTCGATGGAACTGTTCAACAACCATCGAACTACCCTATTTTCTAACTGTAGCAAACTAATTACATTTGTTTGGCAGAGTTACATCTATTGTTTGGGCTTAACACTGCCTTCAAACATGTTTACAATGTAGTTAGGCTTTGATCATCACCTTAGACTCTTCGAACATCACCTTAGACTCCTTGACATGCCGTAACAAGGCTTAGACTGTCTCTACATGCCTTATGAAGGCTTTACAAATGTGACTGCCTCAGTAATATGAGGATAGATATTTGGACATAGTCCTTATTCCTTATTACAATCATGAATGGTCTTGTAGGACCTTATTGAATCCACAAAACAAAATGAACAACAAAAACAAGATATGAGTCTTTTGGTTCTCCTTGGTGCTCCTGCACCATACTCCCTGGGTGGAAAGATAACTCAACTCTCTTGAGGAAGTAGATCAACAACTGTGACACCATGCTTCAAGATGTCTTCTTCACTCATACAAGTGGCATCTTCAATAGGTAAGCCACTCCATTTGACAAGGAACTATTTGTATGTCTTCTTTCTTATCTTCTTCAAGACCTTGGTGTAAAGAATACATTCCAACTTCAATGGTTGATTGGGTGGGAGACCCTTAACCCATTCTTCATCTCCTACTACTATCATATCTACCTCTGAATCTACATTAGAATCACCTTTGAAAGGAAACAAGTCTAAAACATTGAAGATAGGAGATATGGCCAAGCCTTGAGGAAGTTCAATCTCATAGGCATTGGGCCCAAACTTGTGCACAATCCAGTATGGTCCTATCTTCTTCATGAGGAGTTTGGTTGTCTACCCCATAGGAAGTCTTTCCTTCTTGAAATGTACCATGACCAAATCCCCAACCTTGTATTGTACATCTCTCCTTCTCTCATTGGCTTTCTCCTTGTACTTGTCATTGTTTCTTTGAAGAGTTTCCCTTACATTATCATGGATGTCCTTCATGGCCAATGTAAAGTCTTCACCTTGAGCACTTTTCCTCTCCAATCCATGGAGATCTCTTAGTTCAAGAATACCTCTTGGATGAACACCATAAACAATCTCAAATGGACTCCTTCATGTGCTCCTATTGGTGGAATCATTATAGGCAAACTCTGCTTGAGGGATGATCATATCCCATGCCTCTCCATGTTGTTTGGTAAGACAACTAAGAAGATTTCCCAAGGACCTATTCACCATCTCAATTTGGCCATCAGTCTAAGGGTGATAGGCTGAAGTAAAGGACAATTGAGTACCCAACTTCTTCCACAAAGTGCGCCAAAAGTGGCCTACAAACTTTGGATCCCTGTCAGTCACAATGTTAAGAGGCAAACAATGGATTATAACAATTTCTTTGAAGAACAAACCAACAATGTGAGAAGCATCATTGGTGCATTTACATGGCAAGAATGAGCCATCTTACTGAATCTATCCACCACAACAAATATACTATCAAAGCCTCTTTGAGTCCTAGGAAGACCCAATACAAAATCCATGCTAATACTTTCCCATGGCCTATTAGGAATAGGAAGTGGCTGATATAGACCAGCATTAGATGAAGTACCCTTTGCCCTTTGACAAATACTACAACATTCAGCAAATTTTCTGATATCTAATTACATTTTAGGCAAAAAATAAAACCTCTTCACCTGATCTATTGTTTTATCTAGCCCAAAGTGACCTCCTAGTCCACCACAATGTTTTTCCCTTATGATGTTCTCCCTCATGGAACACTTAGGAACACATAGTTGGCTACCTTTGAACAACAACCCCTACTGCAACAAAAACTCAAAAAAATCAGAATGATAAGAGTCTGAAAATTGTGAACAAACTTCATATACCTCCTTGAAATCTTCATCATCCTAATACATATGTTTGAGAGCATCAACCCCTACACTTTGTAACTGAATTTCCTGAACCATACACACCCTTCTACTCAATGCATCTGCCACTTTGTTAGCCTACCCCTTCTTGTGTTTGATTGAAAAAAGTATAGGCTTGGAGTTGCTCAACCCATTTCATATGCCTATGATTAAGTTTCTCCTGTGAATTCAGAAAACTAAGTGCATGGTTGTCATTATAAACAATAAATTCTTTAGGCCAAAGAGAGTGCCTCCATTTTTTCAAAGCTTGTACCATTGCATATGATTCCAAATCATAAGTAGACTACTTTCTCTTAGCATCATTCAATTTTTCACTAAAGAGAGCAATAGGCCTGCCTTCTTGACTTAGGATAGCTCCTATAGCAAGGTTACTAGCATAACATTCCACCACAAACAACTTGTTAAAATTGGGCAAAACAAGAATGGGCTATTGTGCTACCTTTTGTTTTAGAATTTAAAAAGAATCATTGGCTGCCTTTGTCCAAAAAAACTTACATTTCTGCCCCCCTTTGATGGTATCCAAAATTGGTGCACAAATATGACTAAAACCCCTTATGAATTTCCTATAAAATGTTGCCAAACCATGGAAACTTTTCACATCACCTGCTCTTTCTGGAGTTGGCCATGACAAAATGGCTTCTACCTTTGTTGGATCCATCTTCAAACTACATTGTGAAATCACAAAACCAAGATAGGTGAGTTCTTCCTTCATGAAGACACTCTTTTCCATGTTGATCATCAATTGTTCATCATGCAACTTCTTCAAAACCTGATCCAAATGTTGCAAATGCTCTTCCTTAGTCCTACTAAAAACAAGAATGTCATCCAAATATACCACAACAAATTTGCCAATGAAATCCTTCAATGCTTCATTCATGCGATGCATAAAAGTACTTGGGGCATTAGATAGACCAAATGGCATCACCAACCACTCATAAAGACCCTCATTTGTTTTGTATGCTATCTTCGATTCATCCCCTTGCTTGATCCTAATTTGATGATACCCACTCTTAAGATCAATCTTAGAAAAGTATCTAGCCCCTCCCAAATAGTCCATTAGGTCCTCAATTCTTAGCATAGGGAACCTATATCTTATGGTAATCTTGTTAATGGCTCTAGAATCCATACACAAGCTCCATTTACCATCCTTTTTAGGGGCTAGGACTGTTGGGACAGCACATGGGCTAAGACTCTTTCTTACCAATCCCTTGTCCAACAATTCTTGCACTTGCTTGGCAATCTCATCATTTTTTGAAGGTGTCATCTTGTAGGCTGCTTTGTTTGGCAAACTAGATCCCGGTATGAAGTCAATTTGATGGCTTATGTCCCTAATAGGTGGCAACTCATTAGGCATTTCTTCTACCATAATCCCCTTATACTTCTCTAGCAATTGCTGCACCTCATTAGGAACCTCTTCCTTACTAGGATCATGCAAACTAGGACTATTTTTAGGCTTCAAAATTAGAGCATACCCTTGGGTTCCTTCCTCCTTAAGGGTATCTAGAAACTCTTTACCACTCACAATCATGACACTTGACCCAACATTCTTCTCTACATTCTCATTAGGCAATGGATCCATTCTATACTTCCTACCATTCTTGGTTATAATGAAAGAATTTGTTTTACCATCATGTTGTGATTGAACATCATATTTCCATGGGCACCCTAACAGCAAATGACAAGCATCGATGGGAATTACATCACACAAAATCTTATCTTTATATTCCCCTATCTCAAATTCTATCCATGATTGTTCATCTACCAAAACTTGTTGCCCCTTATTCAACCATGATACTTTAGAAGGACTAACATGAGGAGGTCTTTTCAATTTCAACTTGTCTACCATTTCAATGGAAACCAAATTTTTAGTTGAGTCTGAATCAACAATTACCTTGCAAATCTTCCCATAGGCCTTGCATGTTGTCCTGATCAATGTCTTCCTTTGAGGGGGTTCTTGTGTTTGAGGCACCTTCAACATGGTTCTTCTCATCATCAAACTTTCTCCTTCATGGACCAGGGCTGCACTTCCAATTGGAGAGTTGACACTTTGGTAATCTTCCCCTTGGATCAATTGGTTCCTTCTCTCTCCTCCATGAGAGCTTGAGGCTTGCTTTTTAGGACATTTGAAGGCTGGATGTCCCACTTGGTTGCAATTATAGCACCTTCCTGTGAAGACATTAGGACCTCTCCCTGGTCCACCAAATCTACCTCTTCCATTAGGCCTTCTTCCTCTAAAGCCTCCTCTAGAACCTGATTCTCCACTTTGCTCTTGGGAACTAGATTCCCCTTGACTTCTTTGGGATTGGTTTCTGCCTCCAAAACTGCCCCTACCTCTGAATTTTCTACCACCTCTTCCTCTATTTTGCTGCTCACCTCTCCCCTTCAACTTCTCTTCAGCCCTTAATGACACTTGAAAGCATTTTTCCACAGTTTTAGGGGTTAATAAACTTATCTCATCTTGAATATTACACCTCAAACCATTTAGATACCTTGCCACTTTAGCTTTTTCATCCTCCATGTACCCACAACGAAGAGTGTATTTGTGAAACTCCTCGGTGTAAGTAGCCACATCCAAATCTCTTTGCTTGAGATTTTGCATCTTCTTGTAGATTTGCACCTCATAGTCTGATGGAAGCAATTGGGACTTGATCCTCTCCAACATTCTGCTCCATGAAGAGATCATACTCTTCCCATTCTTTACCCTCTCTCCCCGGGTGTAATTCCACCATGTAAAGGCAGCTCCTTTGAGTTTAGTTTTTGCAAACTTCACCCTCTTATTTTCAGGAACTTCTTTGTATTCAAAGTAGTTGTTTAGGGCCTCAATCCACTCCATGACTTCATCAACATTCATCTTCCCACTAAACATGGGAATCTCCATCCGAGCCTCTGAAGAATCCTTGCCAATTACCTTGAGACTACAAGGAAATGCTTTTGATCTGCTAGTACCTCTACCTCTTCTTGCTCTTCTTCTTCCTCATCTTTTTCTTCCTCTTCATCAAAACCTTCATCTATCCTCTTCCTATCCTCAATGCCTTCAACTCTACTTGGAGTGCTTCCTTGACTCCACTTTTGATCTTCTCTTCCATCTCCTTGAACTTCTTGACCACTTCAGTGCTCATCCCCTTTGGAGGCATATTGCTAGCCTCTCCTTCACTCTCCTTTGCTGACATATACCAAGCCTTACACAACTAACAATAGAACCTTTTATGGCTCTAATACCACTATGATGTAGAGGCACTTTGGATAGGAGGAAGATGGACAAGTTGACTAGGTTTGAACTACACCAAAAAGCCCAAATTTGAGGTTCTTCATACAAAAGTGGGAACAACAGTTAGGGGCTCAAATTTCTTCATGGAAAAGGTGTTTAGGAATGCATTGGAACCCATCCCATCCATTAGAAAAGGTAGGTCAAACTTAGAAATGGTACTTCCTTAACAAACCTAAGAAATGGCTTATAGCCCTACAAAAGGAGAATAGTCCTAATAACTTTTGACATAGGTCTTCAAATGCAGATCTTGGACAATTAGAAGATACCCATTTGGACTCCCTATCACATATCCAAGAATGGGTATTGGTTATTTTGGATGATATGGCTCAACCTATAACTCCTCCTCATGCCTTAGAGCCCCAATTAGGCCAAAATTACAAAGAGACTACTATAAAATACAAGCACATAACTCAAACAATGATTTGAGCACTTAGGATACATGTCAAAACTATGGATTTTGTGGTTTTTATCCTCCTACAGTCTGCTATTCCCAAAAATGCCTCTATGGTTCCTTGTTATCCCCCTAGAAATTGCCTAACACATGAGGATGTTAGGTTTCCTCAAGGAAAACTTATCCTTCTCAAGTTTCCTGTCAAAAACCCATCACAACATACTAGTACAAACTTACTACCATCCATCGCACTGATCACAAGTGAATCAAATCGGTGCAATGATAAGAAAATGCATGTTTTCTATCAAAACCCTAGTCTAGGTTATTTACTAACAGTTTTCAGAGAATTGTAGATTACTTAGACACAAAATAGAGTCAAGAATTCCAACCAAATGCAAATGAGACTTAATTCATACCTTAATCATTTCCCAAACACATGCCCTATGACACTGCCATATGGAAGGATACCACGGGCTGCAACAATAAATTACACAGAAAAATATGAAATCTAAGTTTTTTATTGCTTTCTCCTCCACCAAAAGTCTTCTCCATGATGTCTCCCCTTACAATGGACACCTGCAAGGCTTATTAACCTTCCTTGAGTAGTTGAGGATAGTTTTTGGTCGATGGAACTATTCAACAACCATCGAACTACCATGTTTTCTAACTGTAGCAAACTAATTACATTTGTTTGGCAGAGTTACATCTATTGTTTGGGCTTAACACTGCCTTCAAACATGTTTACAATGCAATTAGGCTTTGATCATCACCTTAGACTCCTTGACATGTCGTAACAAGGATTAGATTGTCTCTACATACCTTATGAAGGCTTTACAAATGTGACTGCCTCAGTAATATGAGGATAGATATTTGGACATAGTCCTTATTCCTTATTACAATCATGAATGGTCTTGTAGGACCTTATAGAATCCACAAAACAAAATGAACAACAAAAACAAGATATGAGTCTTTTGGTCCTCCTTGGTGCTCTTGCACCAAATATAGTTCTGCTGAAGCTTAGAATACTGACTTTACACACTTCATCTTCACCACAATGTTATTTGATTCTTCTCTGCATCAGATTTCACGTGGACACACACACACACACACTTTTATTTTTCACATAGCTCTCCTCACAAATCACACTATCACAAAAGAAATCAATCTTGTATATATATTACTTTCAATTAAACCATCAATTAGGTTGGCAGGAAGATGTATCATGTAACTCCTTAACTTGTCAGCCAAAAACACAACTCAATATGCTTTGCAGAGGGAATCAAAGCATGTAACACATTGATATAGGTAGGAAAGACTTATATTTGCTCCCATGACTTTATTCCAAACATGTATTGACTCCGTACAACCTCAACACCTTTAGGCTAGCTTAACTAGTGAAGCAACTATATCATGAACTAACTATTAGTTCATAATTCAACATGCAAACCATCAAAATGCTTACCATTTGAATAATACACACTTCTGACATCCAAAACCTTATCCTCAAATATGCATGGCAAACCATTCATCTGTGGTGGAATGCAAAGCATTCCAATATACCACTAGCACTATCATTACACTATCAATACATAGTCTGGTACACTGGCAACTCTATCTTTCACTCCAAATGGCTTCAAGACCTATATATTTGGATTTAGACTCCTTTATTATATACCAATACTATCTTACAACCGCATAGCAAAATTAGTCATAGTGGAGAAATGCCGACTAAAATACTGTGACCTTGTCATAGGTTTTGTACTATAAATGCCTTAGACAAATCTTTAGCAAATTGTGCCTGACTGCGGAACTCCAAAATAGAAAGACATCATGATTAGGTGTATTCTCCATCATACTACACTTAGTAGCTTCTCCAGATCAACACTTAGGATATCATACTTAACTACTTCGGACTAACACAACTATACATGTATACCTTACCAAACCTCTCTAGACCAATATAATTGTCTCCTTACATCTTTTTGCCTTTCTTCAGACTAATACAATTGTGTCTTTACCAATTTTTTCCATCAATAACAACACTGCTCACTACCATGCTCACCAGTCTCTTCATCATTATGCTTATGCTACCAACATAGACTACCTTTATGTAAGGCACACAAGGCCACAAATGGCTAATGAATGGGTTGACTCCTTGGACCCCTTTAAGGTATCAATCAAGGAAGCTCCCAAAAGACTAGAGATGATGAATTAGTTCTCATAGCTCCTGCAACAAACTTTAGATAACCTACAACCAAATACAAAATGAATAACAAGGCCATTCAATGGTCACAACCCAAGTTCAAGGTCTAAGTAAATTTTGACATTCCAACTTTCCAAGGAAAAATTGATGTAGATGATCTCAATGATTGGATATCCAAGTTTGGAAAGTATTTTTTATAAACCACTTGTCTAATTAAAACAAAATAATATTTTCCCTCCTCAAAGATGAGCCTCATGTGCAACAGTCATGGGAGGCAAGTTGTTATCAAGGGAGAATTACAAAGGAAACCTTGATAGTTGACATTTTGATGTACTGATGAATGAAAACCCCTCGAGGAGAGCATTTGTGGAATACATCAATGAAGGGTATTTCCCTAAAGACACATAGAAGAGAAGTATATGTAGTGACAACTACTTTGATATAAAAAGTACTAATTGGTTCAATGTTGAACCAACACTTTCTACCCATTATTCATAAAGTTTAATATATAAAGTAACACTAGGTGTTGAAGTAGCATAGTGGACTTCATAATTGACATATTTAGATAGAGATGGCCTTTCATAATATCCAAACATTGGGGATGACTTTCTAATATGTAGTATAAATTGAAGAAAAATTCAAACAAAAGGGAATGAAGGAATCTTTTAGAAACAATAAGAAGAAATGTAGAATCTAATAGAAAGTTCCCAAGAAAGAAAGCAACCAAATAATTTCCACCACAAACACCAAAACCAAAGAAATGCACTACAAATACAAAAATAAATACCATTATGTGGTGTGAAGTCCATAAGATTCCATGGAATAATACCAAGTATTATTGAGCCACCATGTCTATAATGAAAATCCCACAAGAAGTGAAGGTAGATTTTGATTTGTTGCCTCTAGTTCCTTTTGAGAAAAGGGATGGTGGACAAAATTGAAGTAGATCCATATGTAACAATTTCTACTTCCAAAGTGCTTCCCCACAAGGATGAGGAATGCCTTTTCCACTCAAATATGTGGGTGAATGGGAAGTTCATATGCTTCATTGTTGATAATAAAAGTCAAAAGAATTTAATATATCAAAAAATATCAAGAGAATGAACCTAGAAACAACACCTCAGTTGTAGCCATACTCCATGGAATATGTGAGCTAGTGGTGAGATATTGAAGTGAGTAGAGAGTCTAGATCATCCTATTCCATGAACCTTTCAAAAATGAAGTAATTTATTATGTAGCACCTCTATATATGTGTGATTTCCTATTATAATAATCATATATTGACAAGCATCATGGCATCCATCATTCTAGACCTCATAGTGTCATTACCAAACTAGGCAAGTTGAAGCATCAAATACTAAAGGTAAGTCATGCAAACCTTGTATCTTTGATCAATGCAAAATAATGTTGACATGTGATTGCTAATAGTAGAACATTTGTACTACTAATGATTCGACCTAAATGGGTAAGTTTAGTTGCAACATATGCTCATGCTAGAACAAGTTCAATATGACTACCCAATCAAACCATATGGATCAAATATTGTCAAGGTATCAAGAGGTATTCACCTCACTAACAAGGGCACCCTTATAATGTTAACCAAAGTACTTAATCAACCATATTCTAGGGACACCATTACCAAATGAGATGCTATGTAAATGCCCTATCTTCGAGAATCATGAAATCAAACAAAAAATTTAGGAGTTAATTTAGAAGGAGTACATTCAAACGAATGTCTCACCTTGTGGAAGCTTGATTATTTTCACTAAGAAGAAGGATAGAATATGGCACCTATGCATAAACTATTAGGTTTTGAACAAGATCACTAGAAAGAATGGGTATCCAATTCCTTGCATTAATGGTCTCTTGGACCAATTCAATGGAACCAAGATTTCCACCAAAATTCATTTGAAGTCCAAGTACCACCAAGTTCCAATCAAGTCATTAAATGTTTGGAAGATTGCCTTCAAATCCAAAGAAGGTTTGTTTGAGTTTCTAGTCACACCTTTTATCTTGACCAATGCACCTACCACCTTCATGCAAATGATGAAAAATGCACTTAGGCCTTTCACTAATTCCTTTATTGTTATCCATTTAGATGACATACTCCAATTCATGGGAGGATCATTTGCAACATGTTCAATAAGTACTCTTAATTGTATTACAACATATGCTCTATGCTATTACAGAAACATGTTCCCTTGGTATTGAGAGGATTGAGTACTTAGGATAAATTATGGATAGGGATGATGTTTGCAGCATCACTAAAAAGATATAGGTCATTAGAGATTGGCCACCTCTCAAAAATCTCATTAAACTTTTTATCTTTTTGAGATTGACTATTTTTATCAAAGGTTTGTGCTTGGATTCTCATGCTAGGGATGACCTATGAATCAAGTAGTTAGGGGGAGTAAAAAAAAATATAATTTTGACAAAGACACAATAAGGATTCACATAATTAGACTAGAGACTCTACTCAAAATTAGTACTAGCTTTCCCTAATCTACAACAATCTTTTGAAATTAATATTGATACATCTTAATATGCACTTGGGGTGGTTCTCACTTAACATGAGCACACAATTTCCTACCATAGTGAGATCTTGTCTAACACAATATTTAGGTACTAGGTACATATGACAAGGATTTGTATCTCATTTTTTAGGCTTGTAAATAGTATAGACTCTCTATCTTGGGGAAAGATATAGTCATTCACACAAACCACCAACCTCTTCAATTTATGTAGACACAAACAAAGTTATAGAATGATCAACATCAATGGTGGTCCACCTACCTCTAGTAGTTTCACCTCAACATTCATCACAAAAAGTATATCATTAACAAAGTTATAAATTTCTCAATTTGACCTCCAATCTTAACCCTTTAATAATAGTACTAGACTCTTGTAGATAGTAAACAACAAATTAGCCTCAATTATATGGCATTGATCTTCATTTTTCTAACATCTACTAGGGAATCACAAAAGGCAAACATGTCCCTAATTACTAATTTCAAGATTGAATCTTTTATCACATGGGACACATTTTTGTTCCTATTGTGGAATGATAGAAGATGATTTTGGAAGAACACTCATTATAAGACACTTTGGGATAAAGAAGATAGTTATTATGCTATAGAAGTACTTCTATTAGCTAAAACTATATAATTATGTCATCCTATACATTTAGTCTTGCACAACCTATGCCATTGTGAAGCCTACAAACAAAAATAAAGATCATACACACCTCTCCCAATTCATAATAAGCATTAACACTCTATCTCCATGGATTTCATGCCAAGCCATTCCTATGGCCAAACATGGTCATGACTATGTGTACGTGGTGGTTGATATGTTTTCAAGGATGTATATCAAGGTGGATTGCAACAAGGGGTTTTATATAGAAGACACTACCAAGAATTTCTTTGAGAATGTTTGTGTACATTTTGGTCTACCCTAGACTATCATTTTTCACAAGGATGGTAGGTTTCATAGAAAATTTTGCTCGGTATTATGATATATGATGGACACCAAGTTAATCAATTCCACTATATTTCACACCTATACTAATGGATAAAGTGAGGTGGTGAATTGCATGATCATTCACATATCTTGGATGTATCACTCAAAGCATCTTTTTCATTCTGGATGAGAGTTTTCCCTATGTCCAACATAGCTACAATCATGCACTATAAACATACATAGGAGATAACCCTTTTGAAATTTGTCTTCAATACCAACAATTGGGACCCACCAATGTAGACTTGGATATCATATTGAATGACACATCAGTGCATGCCCACAAGAAGGTGGTAAAAGGAATTTCTAGTTTTTTCTTCTTTCTACTATTTGTTATGTCATTTGGCTAGTAGGCCATTTTTTATGTAGCAATCATGAAGTTAGTCATGGCGGTCTTGTTACCTCTCTCCCTCTCTACTAAATGGTAACCATCCTTAGTTGATCAAGAATGTGACCCAACTAATCAAGCATTATGGGGTATTTTCAATATTGATAATCATTCATTTCAAGTTATTAATGTTTATGTTCCTAATAATGTTGTTGAAAGATCTTTTCTTTACATGTGGATCACTAATTCAATTCTTACAACCACTTGGTTCATGACAAATATTCTAATATGGCTGAAGTGGCATCTAAAAAATGTGACACTTTACCTATGCATTAGATAACTAGTGAAAGATAATCCTAGTACTACATGCACAATAAATTAGGGATTTAGATCCCAATCTTTGCCACTATCATAACCAGCCTACTTGATATACATGGAGAAATATCTATTTTAGATATAGTCAATAGAGTTTACAAAAGGATTGATACCTGGTCATGTTATTAGCTTGGTCTTTTTTAAAACATTTTCCTATTGTTTCCCACTACTAGTAGAGCCACTACTAGATGTTGTCCTTTTAGACTACCTTCCCATATAGTTTTGCATCAAATGGAAATTTTCCAAACATAATACTTAGGCTCATTTTTTTCCTAAACATGTCTTTGCTAACTCATCATCCCCAACTTGTTGATATCCAATGTGTTTAGAATTTGGAGCCACATCTATGTCATTAAACCAAATGGATTGACTGGTGAAATAGTGCACTCAAATGCACATACTTCTTTCTTTGCATTTATGGGTTGTATTTGTAGTGATTTAATCACTACTCCTATGAGGCCACCACCTTGGAGCTCTACCATGCCACTATCGATCTTGAATCACAACCCCTCACTCCTACTCTACAACTTCATGTTACTGAAATATATCAACAAAACTAGATTGTTTATAACCACTCTCCTAAAGGGGCTCAAATAAAATATTGTCTTCACTAGCTTAAAATTGGAGATAGATTTTCTAAGGATTTATTTCAATCCTTTCCTACTCATCACACTTCTCAATCTATCAAAAGAATCAAGGAGGGCATCTTTAAATAGAGCTTCTTGATATCACCAAGGATTTTTTGTACCATTCTGAGTAGGTTTTCAAAGCTCAAGAGGAGACTTTTTAACAAGCCATTTCACTTTAGAAATGTTTGAATGTGGTCCCTTGTTAGGTTTTACACTTTGAGAGCTCTCTATGAACAACTTCTATTTGAAGAGGACCTTTCTAAGGCTAGTTTCTCTATGGATAATGATAAGTCCATAGGTTGTGATGGATTTCCCTATGAATTCTACAAAACCTTATGGGACAGAGGGTAAGTGCAAAAATATGGGGGACCAAAAAGTGGCCAAACCACTTTTTGGTCCTAGAGAATTATAACGCAATCACGTTTTATGCTTGGGAATAACGATCCTAAAATGTTATCTTGTTTTGAAATGCTAAATTATATAAAATTAAAATTTTAAAAAGGTGCAATCGAGAGTCATATTTTTCACCTCATTTCTAGTTTTAGAACCAAAATGCGCCTAGGGTTATTGTGTGATCGTGTTTGGAGTTATTTGAAGAAGAAAGCACACCAAAACACAATGCAACCTCACTATTCCCATCATGCATGAGCTCAACAAAGTTCACAAATTGAAGAAGGTAGGGTTTGAATCTTTTTTGTAAATTTGAAAATGAAATGATTTTTTTTTTTCATTTTTTTGATTGAATTTCTATTTTAATTTTTTTAGAAAATGAATCACCCTAAAGGATTCATCTAATATATTAGAATCTAATTAAAGAGGAGGCTCAAAACCCTCCTCAAAATCCACCTTCATTTCCTCACCACCCTCGTGACACTCAAAAACATTATTTAGGGGAAATTAAAAACAATAAAATAACTTGAAAACTTAGTTCAACAATTAAGGTAGTCAAATCCAGAAGCAATGATCATTGGAGATCTCTTGCCACTTCCTTAGAGTCCATTATTTCCCACATTGATACAATCACAAACCAAATCAAGCTATGGGAAGACTATAGGGAGAGTTGTTGACAATTCTATGCAGACAAACTATCATATAGACAAGCTAAAGACCTTAAAATTTTAAAATTTGATCTATGTGCACATTTTGTCAATTCTAGAACAAATCAACCATTACATGATACTTGTAAAAGATTCCTCATTCACTGGTGTGGGTACGAAGGAATATCTAAAAACTTATGGAATAGGTGGTGGATAGTGTTTGATGAGCTACCATGTAACAAACTTGAGGTCCCATAATATTATTTGAGGAAACTCTATTGCGATTTTTTCCTCAACAAGATTCCAAACTACTTTGACATATGAGATTTCTAGGGCAGACGCGGTGGCTCTGCATAGTCTAGAGCAAGGGCACAACATGATCAGAACTATCCTGCTAGAACCCTAGGTAGGCCACAACATATCTCACTCCCTTCGTATTTGAAGGAGAGTGTTGAGGTGGAGATGCTAGAGTCTTTGAGCTCCCTCACTCAGTCTTTAGCATAGCATGGCAGTACTCTTTCCCAGGCCAGTGAGGGTGGGAGTATAGCAAGCATTGTACATCCCCACATCTTTGCCGATCATGTGGAGCATTATGTGATTATGGATCGGAGGATGCTAGTGATACATGCATTAGAGAGGATGCTCCACACTTTCAAGACTATGCCACACAGGGATAGGAGCACACGTATGACACATCCATATTGGATGATATTGTATTGACAAATGACTTGTTGGATAGTGCATTTGGTATTGACTCATAGGTAAGTTTTTAGAAGGTTTTGCAATTTATTGTATTTGTATTTGAAATCTCTAATTAAATATATTAATAGATATTATAATTCAAAATTAATGTAGGTAATTATTGTTAGAATATTAAGGATTTACATTGATAATAAAGTCACATTGTGACTTATAGGTTAGTAGTTAGTTTATAGTTTAAATAATTGTCTTCCCATTGAGGTAGTTGAAGAAGTTACTTGTATGGGAATATGTAAGGCTTTAAAAAACCAAGTATCCAAATGTAAATTATCCCTACTCAATACAATATATCATTTATGTTTTATATTTTTCTGTGCAAATGATTTGATTTATTCTTCTGTGTATATGCTTACCATTTTCCAATATGGTATCAGAGCATGAATGATCGTTGTGCCTACGAAAAACCATGGAGATATTATCATTTGCTGGGCGTAAGATTTGTTGATGGGGAAATGCTCTTTAAGAATATTACATACAAACTCTTATTCCTTGTTTGCCAACATGTCTCTATGCATGAATAGTAGTAGAATCTATTATTGAGATGGTCGTGTGTTTCCGTGAAGAAGAAAGAAGTTGGTGCTACAAATATTCTCTTGCATAACTGAGGATTGAGTGATCCGAGCAGGTGTTGTTTGGGCCTTGAGGTCTTAGTCCCATAAAGCGGAGAAGGAATGTTGCAGTGTATAGAAGACATAAAATCTCCATATATTTCAAGCCACGAAGTAAAACGTTATATGGAAATAATGTAAATGGAAGCACCAATGGGAAAAGAGTAGGCACGAACTATAGGAGACCTGTTATAAATTGCAATGTATGTGAAATTCACCAAATAATTTGCATTCCCTGTGGCGGCGTAGAAAAATACAGACCGATTTTCTTCGTTATGTCATTGTTCTCATTCATACTCAGTGAGAAGATGAATTAGGGCCAAGGAGGAGCAAGGATAGTCTACTCTTTCAATGCTGCAGAAAGTAGACTGAAGTCACATCATTCTATTGATAGCCGCTAAAACATGTTGCTGCAGATATATGATTGAGGCATTGAAAATAGTGTTGAATGCAGCGTTGAATGCTGAGACATTGAAACATTGTTGTACAGTAAAGAACCTCCAAGCCTGCATCCAAGGTAGATCAAATAGTGCGGTAAAATATTGAAGTTTTATTTTTTTTTAGGGGTGAAAGAGTAGGGTTTTGTTTTTTAAATATATGATCCAGCAAGCGTCTTATAATCATCACATTACATGTGAAAAAAAAAACCAATTGTATGACT
Organism: Cunninghamia lanceolata; assembly: GCA_027924645.1. Taxonomy (NCBI): domain Eukaryota; kingdom Viridiplantae; phylum Streptophyta; class Pinopsida; order Cupressales; family Cupressaceae; genus Cunninghamia; species Cunninghamia lanceolata. The sequence goes on from BSBN01000780.1 coordinate 15,613,874, forward strand.
AGGAGAGTTGGCTGAGGAAGGATTTGATAATTGATATGAGTGGTTACAAGTTCAAAACTCACCTCTTTTATTATGGATGGTAAAACAATTTGGAGTGATAAGTGAAAAATAATGTGTTTTATTTGTAGTAATAAGGAGTTGTATGTGCTTGTGCCAAGATTGATTGGTGTAGAATAGAGTGGGAATATATTTTTATAGTGATCTCAACTTCAAAATATTACAAAGGGTTTTATTAGAGGACTTATAGGACATTGTAATCAGGTGTAATATTGGATGAATCTAACACCTTGTTCATTTTATTTTATTTTATCATGCTTACACCAAACATTGCTTGTGCTCTTGAAGCCATTCATGCTATGTTTGAAAAAGAATTTCAAGACACACATACTTGTGCTATTGGAGAGAAAAATGAGTACATCAATTATACATCTAAAAATGCTTCAAGGGGCTCACACGTGGCATCACCAAAGTAGAGTGTAATAGAATATATTGGAGGTAGGAGGTAATGGAGGCAGGAGGTCTTTTGTCATCCTGAGCTAGCTTCTTGCTCAAGGATGATTTATTGCATGAGAAGCACCTTTTCCATTTGTGTCCCTTCATGGAGCGAGGAGCGGCTTGGTAGTGCTTGATATAGGTTGGCATTTCTTGATAATGCATGACAATACTTGGTTATGGATTTTGGAGTTGGTCTCGATCCACAAATGAAGGTGTGTTATTGTGGATTTTGGAGTTAGTCTCGATCCATAGTTGGTTGGAGTTTGTACTGTGAATAGTTGAGTGAGTCTCAATTCACAGTGGAGGTTGGTGATTTGTACTGTGAATACTTGAGTGAGTGTCGATTCACAATGAAGGTTGGTGATTTGCTTGTGAATAGTTGAGTGTGTCTCGATTTACAAGTATTGTGGAGGTTTGATAGTTAGGAGATTCACTGGTGAGTTTAGTTTGGTGTTTCTTGGGTGAGCGAGGAGAATTGGTTGATAATTGAGTAAGTCTTGATCCATCAAAGTTTCCAGAAGGGTTGTTTTGATCAACTCTTGTAGTGTTCCACCTTTTGTTCAGATTGATGTAATAAGGGGGGGAATGTTGGATTTAAACCCTTAAGGGGGGTGTTAGAATATTAAGGATTTACATTGATAATAAAGTCACTTTGTGACTTATAGGATAGTAGTTAGTTTATCTTTTAAATAATTGTCTTCTCATTGAGGTAGTTGAAGAAGTTTCTTGTATGGGAATATGTAAGGCTTTAAAAAGCTAAGTATCCAAATGTTAATTATCCCTACTCAATACAATATATCATTTATGTTTTATATTCTATTGTGCAAATGATTTGATTTATTCTTATGTATATATGCTTACCATTTTCCAAATAATTATATGCAATATGAAATTCCAGGGTCAAAGTACTCATCTGACATCTTTCAGTCGTCCACTGCAAGGTTACAAGAGGAGGTCAAGTCGACAGGTATGTAATTTACATAACAAGATAGTAAATATAGTACATGTAAACTTTTTGTCATATATCAATGGGAATCTTATTTAGTGATGATTTGATAATGAATAGGTGGATTTCATAGCTGAACAACCTCATGAGTTATTTGGGCTAGATATAGAGGTAGTTTCATTGAGTTAAATTTTACCATTTCTAATTATTATGCATTTAAATAATGTTTTGTAGATTTTGGTCAAATAACCTTGAACTCTATTTTTAGTTGATGATAGGGCTTGAGACTCCTCATATTCGTCAGTCAATGGAGATGGGCATTGGCATAGTTATTTCATCAGTAAATCCTTTGACTGAGGTAAGAGCCAATAACATGTATATGTCATTATGTGTTTCTTGTTTTATCTCACATCATTTAATGTGCATAAATAATATTCATGTTTACTCAATTTTTCTTCTTAATGCTTCTCACAAGAGGTTAGAACTCCAACCCATGCAGCTACCGATGAAGTGAGACAAAAAAATGATCAAGATGGATCACCAGCTTGTGGTAAGTGATTGATTACTTATGTCATGTTGTATATAATTTCATGTTTTATATATTAATGTGGGTATTGTTTGATTGTATTAATAGGTGGAGCTTCAAAAACCTCTATCCAGAAGGTCTATTTGGCAGTGAGAGAGGATGATTCATTGACTGATTCTCCTTCTTCATGGCTAAGCAAGGGCCGTCGATTATTTAATAGCACTCCATAGTATATTTGATTTTGGTATATTTTATAGTATGCCTAAATGGTGATTTGTAAACATACATTTCTATTTTTCTTATGTATATCATTATATATATTCCCTATATGGCTTTATATATAAACTATATGTTATTTTCATGACATTATATATATGAGATTTTACATTATATATGATGATCAATTATGGTTACAAGATAGATAATGTATCATGCTTAAAAAATTTTATATTGCATATGTGTTCTTCAATGTTTCCATGAAATAATATTATGTTCAATTACTTTCAATATATGTTTCAAAGTGTTTCATTAATTCAATTTTTTTGAGATCATCCTTACAAAATACATTTTGTTCATAACCAACAATCATGGCATTCAATGAGACCACATTTCTTTGAGGTATCATGTCAAAGACCTCACGCACCTTGTCTATGCTTCCACATTTTGCATACATGTCTCCTTGGGCATTTGAAACTACAAAATCTAACAAAATTCCCATATCCATTATGCTTTGATGGCTGGACTTGTCAATAAATCCATTTTATGCATGTCTTGCAATAATGGCATTCCATGAGACCACATTTCTTTGAGGCATCATGTCAAAAAGTTCACTTGCCTTGTCTATGCTTTCATATTTTGCATACATATCTTCTAGGGTAGTTGCAACTACAACATCTATCAAAATTCCCATATCCTTTATGCTTTGATGCATGTCCATATGCCATGTTCCAAATATCTTAGTTTGGCATAGGCAGAGAAGATGCAGGCAAAGGTTGTGAAATTGGCTTTACACCTGCCAATTTATTTTGCTTGAAAGTTTCTAAAGCCTTATCAACAAATCCATTTTTTCATATCTTGCAATCATGGTATTCCATGAGACCACATTTCTTTTAGGCATCATTCCATGCAACTACAACATTTGATAAAATTCCCATATGCTTCCACAGTTTGCATACATATTTGTTGTACTAGACTCTTTTTGTATACATCTCATAACAATCATGATATTGAAACTAATAGATTTGATATAGGAATTACTAGATTTGATATGATAATCATAGATAATTTCTCATCTTGCATATTAAAAATGAAAGATACATTTTAAAAATGACAAAAGTTATTTTTTTCATTAAATCAAAGATAGTTAATTTTTATTAATAAGCAAAGACATGTTTGTGTTTATATCTTATTTTTTATCTAGTTTATTGAAAAAAACCATCATCCACAACCCAAATTCATGTAATTTTGCATTTGGAAATGTAAATAGGTGTACAACTTAAATGGAAGTATGTTTCAATATCATATCCTCTTTACACCATCTATAGGTCTAGCATACCCTCATGTTACCTAGTTTCTAAAGACTTATCAACATTCCCATTTTGTGTATATCTTGCAATCATTGCATTCCATGAGGTGTCTTGTCAAACAGTTCTCTTTCCTTATCTATGCTTCCAAATTTTGCATACATGTCTTCTAGGGAAGTTGCAACTACAACATCTATCAAAATTCCCATATCTTTTATGCTTTGATGGATGTCCATGTACCGTGTTCCAAAGATCCCACTTTGGTACAAGTAGAGAGGATGCAGTCAAAGATTGTGGAATTTCTCTTTACACTCGCTAATTGTTTTTTCTTGAAAGTTTCTAAAGACTTATCAACAAAACCTTTTTGTGCATATCCTACAATCATGGCATTCCATGAGATTTCATTTCTTTGAGGCATCATGTCAAACAATCCACTTGCCTTCTCTATGCTTCCACATTTTGCGTACATGTCTTCTACGGCAGTTGCAACTACAACATCTGAAAAAATTCCCATATCCTTTATGCTTTGATGGATGTCCATGTACCGTGTTCCAAAGATCTCGTTTTGGCACTAGTAGAGAGGATGGATTTTAGCTCTACACCTGTCAATTGCTTTTGCTTGAAATTTTTTAAAGCCTTATCAACAAATCCATTTTGTGCATATCCTTCAATCATGGAATTCCATGAGACCGCATTTATTTGAGGCATCATATGAAAAAATCCACTTGCCTTCTCTATGCTTCCACATTTTGCATACATGTCTCCTATGGCAATTGCAACTATAACATTTGAAAAAATTCCCATATCCTTTATGCTTTGATGGATGTCCATGTACCGTGTTCCAAAGATCTTAGTTTGGCACTAGTAGAGAGGATGCAGTCAAAGGTTGTGGATTTTAGCTTTACACCTGCCAATTGCTTTTGCTTGAAATTTTCTAAAGCCTTATCAATAAATCCATTTTGTACATATCCTTCAATCATGGCATTCCATGGGACAACATTTCTTTGAGGCATCATATCAAACAATCCACTTGCCTTCTCTATACTTCCACATTTTTCATACATGTCTCCCACGGCAGTCACAACTACAACATCTGACAAAATTCCCATGTCCTTTATGCTTTGATGGATGTCCATGTATCATGTTCCAAAGATCTCAGTCTGGCACTAGTAGAGAGGATGCAGTCAAAGGTTGTGGATTTTAGCTTTACACTTGCCAATTGGTTTTTCTTGAAAGTTTTTAAAGCCTTATCGACAAATCCATTTTGTTCATATCCTGCAATCATGGCATTCCATGAGACCACATTTCTTTGAGGCATCATGTCAAACAGTTCAGTCACCTTGTCTATGCTTCCACATTTTGCATACATGTCTCCTGCAGTAGTTGCAACTACATCTGACAAAATTCCCATACCCTTTATGCTTTGATGGATATCCTTGTACCATGTTCCAAAGATCTTAGTTTGGCACTGGTAGAGAGGATACAGTCAAAGGTTGTGGATTTTAGATTTACACCTACCAATTTCTTTTGCTTGAAAGTTTCTAAAGCCTTGTCGACAAATCTATTTTTTGCATATCTTGCAATCATGGCATTCTGTGAGACCATGCATTTCTTTGAGGCATCATGTCAAACAATCCACTTGCCTTCTCTATGCTTTCACATTTTGCATATATGTCTCCTACAAAAATTGTAACTGTACAACATCTAACAAAATTCCCATATCCTTTACCCATTGATGGATGTATATGTACCATGTTCCAAAGATCTTAATCTGGCACTGGTAGAGAGGATGCAGTCAAAGGTTGTGGATTTTATCTTTACACCCACCAATTGTTTTTGCTTGAAAGTTTATAAAGCCTTATCAACAAATCCATTTTGTACATATCTTGTAATCATGGCATTCCATGAGACCACATTTCTTTGAGGCATCATGTTAAATAGTTCACTCACATTTTCTATTCTTCCACATTTTACATACATCTCTCCTATGGCAGTTGCAACTACAACATCTAACAAAATTCCCATATCCTTTATGCTTTGATGGATGTCCATGTACCATGTTCCAAAAATCTCAATTCGGCACTAGAAGAGAGGATGCAGTCAAAAGTTGTGGATTTTATCTTTACACCTACCAATTGATTTTTCTTGAAATTTTATAAATCCTTATCGACAAATCCATTTTGTGCATATCATTTGACTCTAAGAATAGTGGATGTATTCTTGCAAAATGCTTTAGTTTCATATAATGGAAATGTGCAAGGAGTGAAATTTTGCATCCTACAGCTCGTGGGGAAAAAAGGACTACGCAAACACATCGGGTTGGGTAAGTGAATGTTAGTATGGGTCTTGTTTTGTACTCCAAGAGGTTGAATCATTCTGAACTACATGCTATTGATAATGTCTATTAAGAGCCCTAAGAGGCAAAATCTGCTAATCTTTGATGGGGTAGTTCTAGGATTCGATGACACCTGGGAATGTTTCCATTGGACCTACATATGCATGTGGGTTCCATCAATAACAACCTCTCTCAATTTATATTAACTCAACATCATTTGACCGTGAGGAGAGTGGATGCATTCTTGCAAAATGCTTCAATTTTATGCAGTAGAAAGGTGCGAGTGAAATTTTGCATCATGCATCTTGTGGGGCCAAATAAACTGCACCAATGCATTGGGGTGGGTGGGTGAATGTCAGGAGGAGTCTCATTTCATGCCCCCAAGTGGCCAAATTATTCCAAGCTACACACTACCGGAAATGTCTCTTAAGAGCCCTGAGAGGTAAAAACTGCCAATCTTTGACAAGGCAGTTCTAGGATTCTGTGACACCTAGGAATGCTTCATTTGGACCTAGATATGCATTCAATTTATTTTTTCCTCTATGCAATGACATAAATAATAAGTCATTCCCTCATCATTATCTTCATCCACAATAATTGCATAAACATGCCTTGCATTAAATTGCACAAAAAACACTATTCAGCATTCTTGATAAATGATAAAAAACATTGTACATGATAATCTAAAATATATCAACATTCATTAGGTAATGAGTCTATAATACATAGTTCAACTAGATCTAAAATATATGGTCAAATTCAATAGATGATTCCATCTGAATGAGTTGTAGTGTTCCTACAAGTTGGTATATCTCAAGTGGGCTTAAAGCACTAGCACACCATTCATCTACCCATTCTTTTGAATCATAGTCATTCCAAGAAAACTCTATACATGATGAACAAAAACACGTCATCTTCCTTGAATAAATAGTCCATGAAGCTGTATTTGAGCTAAAAGAGTGGAACTCACTCGATCCTATCACTATACAATAATCTTCATATTTTGCAATGTTAGCTTCTTCTATCAACTAAAAAAATCTATGAACTGTAGACTTACCTTCATCACATGGACCCATTGTAGAGTTACACCCTTTGACGATGGATGCTACATCTATCAACTTTGCATTGTCCTTATACTTCAACTCTTCTCGTTCTAAGGGTCTTTTAATACATGCTCTAGCACCATCATGCTCCCCTTTTCCATGCCCAGCCTCAAAGAAATTCCATATATGTTGAACCCCACTAAATATATGCATCCTACTCAACCAATAGAACATCTGTGAATTCTTAAATTGTGATGCACAATTATCTGACCATATGATACATTGATCAAACATGATGTTCTCACTAATCAAATTACCATAAAACATCTAAAGGTACCCTTGCACAAACTCTATAGATTGTTTGCGATCATCATTCATATACAAATGATACTCCCTTAATATCTTTCTATCTTCCTCTATATTGTCAGGTGCATGAATGAATACTATATGCATAAATATAGCAACCTGAGTGGAGTTGTAGTACTATGGTTGAACCTCATTTTGTGGTTGTAGTGTATAATTATCTACAAAGTCTACAATTGACACAATCGTATGGAGAGGAAGTGTGTCCTTGCATAACTTGAATTTCACTTCCAACCATCAAGCTCTATGTGTATGCCTTACATACTCATAAGATATTGTTATCAATCAAATATGCACCCTATGCTAAGTTATTCAACTTAACTATCTGTTGACACATGGGAACACTCCTAGGCCTGTGGGTTGCCTAAATTCTGAGTGAATCTCCAGAGTGAGCTGGCTTTCCTAATGATTTTACTAATCTAAATGATTTGTAGAGGGAAAAGGTGAGAAGGTGAACTGAAATGAAACAAATAACTAAAATTAACTCCCAAGGTGATGCACCAATACTTAAACTCCTACCAGATCTTACTCACAATTAGTTCACATAACTATAACTCTCACAACCCCTTGATTATACTTAATTCATTAATATTTCACATGAAGGTTCATTTGAACATAACATGCAACCTCAATCAAATAAAATACTTGCATAACCATCACAAAATTAAGATAAAATAGAGGATAATTAACTATCACAATACAATATCAAATTAACCTTTCAAATGAGTAGACAAATGGGAAGGAAAACTATTTCTCTATAAACTAGAAGGAATAATGAGTACAAAAATTGAAGTACAACTCTCTCGGTGTGAGGAAGACTCTGAAAATCTCTGAACTCTGATCTCTCCCCCTTCCTATTTTCAGATGCATAGTATATCTCTTATATATGTACCAGTTTAGCTATTCCCACAGCTTGTGTGGGACATTTGATCTGTTATGTTCTCATTCAATGCAATGTTTATTTCTTTGTGTATCTCATTTATTAAATGAATAATCATTGTAGTGAAATGAAACATCTTATCACTTACGCAACTTTTTTACAATGTAAATGAATGATCAACCAAATCTTTTCCTTCTGTCATAACAATGAATGATAATCTAAAAATTCCTTTTCTCTGTTGAACAACTAAACTACAACATAACTAAATATCTCAAACACTCCAACTATGCAAACAAGATATTAGGCAAATGTTAAAACTTTCTCATCTAAACATGAACCAAATATACTCCAGCTCTACCAATTTGCCCTGTAGAGAAATTTGGTAACATTTCTGGCAACCTCTGCTATATGCTTTCCTACTAAGCATCAAGACCCGTTGCCTTAAATTATCCATTGGGCATGGAGTCAAACTTTTCTCTTCCCAAACTCTAAACACGGAAACTCAGCACTCCAAACTACTCCACACAGCATCAAAAAACTAAACTAAACCAAATGGAAAGAAAATTAGAAGGCCTTGGTGGCCAAAAAACTTGTGCACCAGCACTTAGAGAAACAAAAAAATTGAAAGTAAATGTGTATGAGCACTTATTGACTGAAAATGCTAATTCTAACCTACTCTACCCAGCGAAGGAAGCTGGTCAAACAAACCCATTCACGGATTGGGTGAAATAACTCCCCCTCCTAACCAACATGTGATGTCTTACCAAATTATAGGCCACTAATAAAAGATGGGAAACAAGAAGATACCCCACAAACTGTTGCAATGCATCATGAAGAACATAAGCAAACTTACTTGCCTCTTGAGTTTGATCAAGCATATAACTTATCTGGTATACACAAGTGAGTTGGGTCTATTGTTCTAAGGTTGTAACCTCCTCCTTGTGTATAATAGTGATATGTGACTCCTCATTTAGCTTCCTGCTAGCTACATCCCTGATTGGACATTCTCTTGCGGGGATGAAACTTGGACTTTCACTACTAGTTTGCTTCTTAGGATTTGTTGTCTCTTCACCCTGTCGATTTGACTGCCCCAAGTAACCCTCCTCTATAGGTTGGTCCTCTTGATCAACACTTTCCTCCTCCAAAGGTGTTGGCATAACATCCAAGCATGAGTAGAAAAGCTCAATTTCAAATTGAAATAGATCCTCATTAGTCAAAACAAGGTGGCTTTCATATACATGTTCATGAATCAACATATTACCCGAATATTCTGCAACACTTTGATGGTCAAAACTTGGCATAGACATGCTATTTTCATCTCCAACATCAAAGCTAGGAAGCTCATCAAACAGACTAACTGAAACCTTTTCCACATTGTCTAAATTTGCAACAAAATCCTCAAGGTCATCCAAGAATGAAATTTCATCACATTCCTCTTGAATTTATGATAAAAGAGGGCTATTTTTTACCTCATAATAGTTCTCAGTCAGCTGTACAAGTTCCACAGTAGGATTATCTTCACATTTTTCCACTTGATCCAAGACCTCCCTGTCAGGCTACTCAGATTCAATCAGCAACTCTTCATATTGTTGAGGATTCTCCTGCTGCTCTGAAACTGTTGTCCTTGGTATGAGCATGCCTTCATCATCCGGCTCCATAAAACTAGGTAACTGATTGAACAAAGAAACTAATTCATCCTCCACATGTGGTGCTTCCTTCAATGAAACTTGGGCTTTTAGTCCTTGCAACTGAAGACTTTCACCTTGTGACCTCTATACTGTGCTTTCATGCATCTTATGAACAACATTAGAAAAGATTTCAAATGAATCAAAATGCAAAAGGTTCAGTGTCTGATTTGAACTAGCATCCTTTTCATATGCATCATGCTTGTATTTAGCTAGGAATGCAGCACAAACAGTAGCAATTTTTCCATGTGAATCAGCCTCTTGCAGTAGTTGGTTTTCTGAAGAAAAAAAATTATCATCTTTTACAAAACAAGGAAGTTCTTCGGTGCAAACATTGATAGATTCATCAGGAGGAGTCTTCTCTCCTTTGATCTTTTTCTGCTCTAACTAATATTGTTCCATAGCTATATGCAGTAAATTTACATTTCTAGCTTCCTTCATAGTGAATGAGTCATTTTGTAAGACAATAGGTCCATCCTTATAAAGGCAAATAGTGATAGGACAATCAGATTTATCTAGTTGGGAAACTTGGGGAACTTTTTGGATTTATTGATACGACTAAAATTGTTGGTTAATGGACTGGTCTCGAATGCTAGTAGGCTCCTCAGCAAAATCAGAACCTCTGAAACATAGCATTTTGATTTTCTGGGGAGTCTATTTGCATTTAAAACTAAGCTCTTGGCAGAAAAAGGATTCTTCATGTGGCTAGTTTTGAAGCATAACAAGTTCTGGCTGTACCAACCTAGGTTCTTGCAAGGGTAAAGGACCTCTGAAACTAGGAATCTTGACCTTGGCAAGAATAAGAGGTTCATTTTATTTGAAACTTGGAAGATTATATTTACCAACCTCTTCCTAGATAGACTGATTTGGAATGATAGGATCCGTTTGGGCTTCATTCCTTTGTGTTTGAGTGAGCAAAAGTCTCATCTACTCCTTTGCAGCTAGCTATTGAGCAAGATTCTCCTCAAATTGCCTCTTTTGAGCCTCCAGCTCCTGCTCATGAAGATAGGCTTGATAAGCCATCTCTTCCTAATGCTAATTATACTCAAGTTGTATGTTAATCTCCTCTATCTGCTGCATGAAGACTATCAAAGTGTCCTTAATCATGTCTTTAAGCTCCACCATTTCAGAATGTTTTGGCTAACTAGGAGATTGGATAGGAATGGGTATGCGGTAAGCATCCTGAGTATTTGGACTAAAACTAGCACTATGGTTGCTTGTATATGGTTGGTACAGAGGCTGAGCAAGGGTGGGTGGGTGGCAATTATATTATGCATGCTGATTTTGAAAAACCATGGGATTAGAAACAACAACATAATTGGTCTAATATGTAGATGGATAAATGGTATTTTCATAGTACGGGGGTGGGTATATATGTTGGCTATGAAAATTTGACATATTTTACTCATATGAAAGTTGGAAAATGGAATGAATAGATGATTTTTGTAACATACCAGCAATTGATCATACCGAAACCAATAAACTTGAGCTTAGAGTCACCAGAAGTGTTGTTTATTTGCCTCCAAAGGTAGAGATCACTGACATACACACCAAATATCAATGATAAATGAATGTACTTTAGATTGAAAAGGTCCAACTTTGTCATGGGAGTGCCAAAAACTATTGTCAATCAGATATGCACCCTATGCTAAGTTACTCAACTTAGCTATAAGTTGACACATGGGAACACTCCTTGGCCTATGGGTTGCCTAAATTCAGAGCGAACCTCCAAAGTGAGCTGGCTCTCCTAATGATTTTACTAATCTAAATGATTTACAGAGGGAAAAGGTGAGAAGGTGAACTAAAATGAAACAAATAATTGAAATTAACCCCTAAGGTGATGCACCAATACTTAAACTCCTACCAGATCTTACTAACAATCAGTTCACAGAACTATAACTCTCACAACCCCTTGATTATACTTAATTCATTAATATTTCACATGAATGTTCATCTGAGCACAACATGCAACCTGAATTAAATAAAATACTTGCATAACCATCACAAAATTAAGACAAAATAGAGGATAATTAACTATCACAATGCAATATCAAATTAACCTTGCAAATGAGTAGACAAATGGGAAGGAAAACTACTGCTCTATAAACTAGAAGGAATAATGAGTACAAAAACTAAAGTACAACTCTCTCAGTGTGAGAGGAAGACTCTAAAAATATTTGAACTCTAATCTCTCCCCTTCCTATTTTTAGATGCATAGTATATCTCTTATATCTGTACTAGTTTAGCTATTCCCACGGCTTGTGTGGGACATTTGATCTGTTATGTTCCCATTCAATGCAATGTTTATTTCTTTTGTGTATCTCATTTGTAAAATGAATAATCATTGTAGTGAAATGAAACATCTTATCTCTTATGCAACTTTTTTGCAATGTAAATGAATGATCAACTGAATCTTTTCCTTCTGTCATAACAATGAATGATGATCTGAAAATTCCTTTTCTCTATTGAACAACTGAACTGCAACATAAGTAAGTATCTCAAACACTCCAACTATGCAAACAAGCTATCAAGCAAATGTTAAAACTTTCTCATCTATACATGACCTGAATGTACTCCAACTCTACCATTTTGGGTTGTAGAGAAAATTTGTAACATATATATTTTCTTGAAAAATAGGCATACATGCATATACTAGTATTTCTTCACTCATCAATTCACATCTTTTTTCTTCTTTCCCATCTTTTAGACTATATGCCATTGTCTTGTATTTCCCAAAAAGTACTAATTCATTTCCAATTTCATGAGTACACAAGTTCTCAAATGTTGCAAACCACTGCAACTATCACATCTTCCATCCAAACATGATGTATGGCTAAGACTTCAAAGTTGTGTCACACTTTGGGCCAACTTATCAGCATAAATGAATTTAAGTAGTTCCAACTAAAAGTGAATTTTGGTGAAACTTATGTTCTATCTGGGTTCATTCTAGCTAAATTAAATCTAGGCCACATCTTTTCCAATTGGAACCATCCACTAAAACATATGTAGCATCATTTTGGGACTCATTTACCAAAAAAATGAAATTATTTGAAAATATGACGTTCTAACAAATCCTGATCATGCAAATAATCATTTTAAAAGAATCTAAAAATACTCTTTTGTAGATCTATAAGTCTACTTTTTAAAAATATGATTTTTTAAACATTTCAATTAGTATTTATATTTTATTTTTTATTTCTACTAAAATTAGGTCATCAAAACCAAAATATGGTGTTGATTGTCTTCTCAAGAAAAGTATTAAATTTTATCAAAAAAATTTGAAAAAAAAAATGATGCACTAGAGGAAAGATTCCTTGTCAAGGTGATATATTTTTTCCTATTTTGAATAAATAATCAAGACAAAAGTTGGCCTCCCATCGAAACAGCTTTGTTTTCATTATCCACAACTTCCAAGATTTATTTAAAATGTATATATTTATCAAATTCAGAAAAAATTAATCCATGCGCTAAAGATTTGAGTTATGAATACACAAAATATAGAAGGAAAGTAAATGAAATTTACTATATAAAGTGTGATGTCCCATTCAACCTTATTTTTCAGCATTTTATCAACCACTAAATTATAGTGTCAATTTTATAAAATACTACATTTAAATAATTTTTTAAATATTTTTAAAAACTACAAACATAAAATACACTAAAAAAATCTACATTTTATTAGTTTACATCATTTTAAAATTCAAAACGTATACGTCACTTTGTAGTGCTTCAACTTAAAAAGTTAGATTAGTGTTGGTTGTTTCCTTTATAAAAGTTTGACACAACTTTGAACTTTCACCTGCGTTATAAAACATTTGTCCATCTACTTGTTGGGAATGAAGGTGTCTTAACCTTTGCAATTTCTTAGCATTTGTTATTTAATTGTATATTTATTTATTTGCCTAAATTGTATTTAATATTGGTCATCTAGTTTTGTCACTTAGTGTGAGGTGGCATGTTGACATGTCATCCCACTTGGAAGGTAACTTGGATGGTCAAGTCAACATTTGAATATTTAGGCATCCCATTTTGTGGTATAAGTCATTTGCCATGTGTCGACATCTTTTGGGTGTTGTAAGAGGTCTATGAAGCATAAGAGTTATGACAGATTCCTATGACAAAATCTATGACATGTAACAACCAGAAATAGAAGATTCTATGATAGGTGTGACAAGTGTCAAGAACCATCTTTGCATGGAGAAGGTAGGTGCACAAGTTTGACTATGAAAGGTTGTAAGAGAATCTGATATTAATAGTCAGTTATGACATATTCTCTTACAGCTGTAAGTGTTGTCATATATGACAGATTTTATGACAATACATAAGATCATATGTTATACCTATTTTGGGAAAATTTGGGGCACCCAAGTTTGGGGATGGTAAGGGATGAAAGAGAATCTCTTACAAGTGTTATTTGCATGTTTTATGGCTCAGATATTGGGCCATATGGATTTGGACAAGATTCTTTTGTTGACTTACTCTAGAAGCTACCTCCATTTGTGGTACTTCTCTATATGTAGGTGCTTGGAGTTCAAGTTATATAGTTGAATTACAGGTACTGTTATACTGCTAAAATTGCTCCAGAATACTATGTAGTGGTGAACTCTTAGAAGAGCTTGGCTCTGCAATTGTATTTTAATCACACATTGTATTGAATAATACATTGGGTTATGCTTTGGAGTCACGTGGGGTTTTTTACCTAAAAAGATTTTCCCCATGTATATTCTATGTGTGTGGTATTGTTGTTTATGTTTCATATTCATGTATTTTCTTCTATGATATTGTAAAGATTGAGAAATTTTCTTATCACTCCCCTCATTAGATTAGTATGGGAAGCTATTCCACATACCTTGTTTCCTTTCAATTGGTATCAGAGCCTGGCCAGTTTTGGTCCTAGTTGTTGGGTAGAGAGTTTTTTGAGCTGATCTTTGATTGAGTAGGAGCTTGTGTAGCGTATTTTGTGATCTTGTTATAGGAAGGAGATGGCAAGCATATCTACAAGATTAATGGTAGCAATTTCAAGTTGTGGAAACTTAAAATGGAGGACATGCTTGTAGATTGGGATCTATGGGAAGCTATATCTGGTGCAAAACCATTAGCAATGTCTCAAGTAGACTGGGATCTCAAAGATCAGAAAGCCAAGGGTCTTGTGAGACTCTATTTGTTTGACTTTCTCTTGTTAAATGTTCATGAAGAGACTACGGTAGAAAAACTATGGAAGAAGCTTGGAGAAATTTATCAAGCCAAGTCCCTTGTAAATAAGTTATTCCTGAGAAAGAAGTTTTACTCTCTAAAGATGGAAAATGGAGGATCTATTGAGGATCATCTGAATGCTTTCAACATGTTAGTTGCTTAGTTAAACTTTGTTGGTGTAAAGATGGAGGAGGAGGATCATTGCATGACTTTTCTTTGTTATTTTTTAGACTCATGGGACCACCTTGTGATTGCCATTGGGAGTACTACCACCAAGTCCAAGATGGATGAGGTGGTTGTATCATTACTTTGCAAAGAGATGTGAAGAAAAACTTCAGAAGCAGCTAAGGAGGCTCTTGTGGTTTGTGGTAGACCCAAGGAGAAAGGGAAAAAGAAGGACAAGAAAGAAGAAAAGGGTAGATCTAAATCCCATGGGAGATCTAAATCTCCTGGAAAGTCCAAGGCTCTATGTTGGAACTATGGTAAATTTGGTCACTTCTGTAAGGAGTACAAGGAGGAGAAAAAGAAAAAGAAGAAAAATGATTCAGATTCTGACAACTCCTCTCAAGATGATGAAGAAGCTTTTATCACAACCTTGGCAACACATGCATCTGAGGATTTGTGGCTAATCGACTTTGGTGCATCTTTTCACATGACCTCAAATAGAGATTGGTTTTTCAAGTATGAAGAATTCGATTGTAGGAAGGTGTACTTGGGTGATGACTCTCACCTAAAAATTGTTGGCTATGGAAGAGTCTTGATTAGATTCCCTGATGGTCGAGTGAAGGGGATCAATGGTGTACTACATATCCCTAGTTTGGCATGAAACCTTTTATCTGTAAGTAAACTGAATGATGTGGGTATGCAGGTTATTTTCTCGAATGTAGGAAGTAAGATGACTAGAGGAGCTATGGTGCTAGCTAAGGGTGTTTAGATGGGCACTTTGTTTCAGCTTGATGTATCTGTAGTTTAGTGCAATAGTGCCTCTACTTTGAAGAAGAGAGCTTCAAAGTCTTCATCCTCACCATTGGAACTAGCAGCCAAGAAGACTGTTGCATCTACTTATGATGGTCATGCTTTCTGGGTAATCAAGGGTACTCATTACATGGAGATGAAACTTCTAGTAGAGATGACAATGTTATGGCACCAAAGGCTTGGCCACATTAGTGAAAAGGGTTTGAGGACCCTGAAAAATAAAAGCCTCATTGAGGGTATAAATGATTGTAACCTTGAGTTCAATTTCTATGAACATTGCATATATGGAAAACAAAATCGTGTTCAATTTTATTCTAGTTCTCACAAATCTTCAAAGATGTTGGACTTGATTCATTCTAATGTATTTGGTCATGTTAATGCTCCTTCAATTTCAAAATTTGTTTATTTTGTTTCATTCATTGATGACTACAGTAGAAGGACATGGGTATATTTCCTTAGAAGTAAATCTGAAGTCTTTGTAAGATTCAAAGAGTTTAAAGCTCTTGTAAAGAATTAAAAGGATATAAAGATTAAGTGTTTGAGGACTGATGATGGTGGTGAGTTTGGTTCAGCAGATTTTGACAAGTTCTATAAATAACATGGTATTGAGAGGCACAAGACAAATCCATATACCCCTCAATAGAATGGAGTTGCAGAGAGGATGAATAGAATGTTGATGGAGAGGGCTAGGAGTATGCTAAGTGGATCTAGCCTTGAATAAATGTTTTGGGTCGAAGCTATTGCTACCACCTATTACCTGATTAATAGGTCTCCTACATCAGCACACATTGATAAGACACCTATGGAGGTATGGTTTGGTAAGAATCCTTCATCAAGACACATTCGAGTATTTCTTTGTGAGGCATATGCACATGTGCCTAAGGAGAAGAGGTCTAAGTTGGAGAACAAGGAAATGAAATGTATCTTCACTGGTTATGGTATTGATGTGAAAGGGTGCAAGCTTTGGGACCTAGTGACCGAGAGAGTTTTGTATAGCAGAAGTGTGATCTTCAAAGAGCTCAATCCTTCTTATATTGTTCTACAGCTAGAGAAAGAAGAGAAGAAAGAGGATGTGGTTCAGCTTCCTCCCACCCTGAGCAAGTTGACTCGAAGACATCTATTGGACTTGATGATGAGGAGAGCTCTAGTGGCTCTAAGAGTTCAGAAGAAGAAGAGGAAGAACCTCAGCCTCAACTTGTGAGGAGGTCCATGAGGAAAAGGTGACAACCTAAAAGGTTTGGTTATTCATTGCATGATTCCAATTATATTTTTTATTTGATTTCTAACGTTGATGAGCCTAGGACCGTAAGGGAGGCTATGGGTATGAGTGATGTAGACTCCTGGAAAGAGGCCATGGAAGAAGAGATGGATTCCTTGAAGAAAAATAATACTAGGGATCTAGTGCCCTTTCCTAATGGACATAAACCAGTTGGATGCAAATGGGTGTTCAAGAATAAGTTTGGTTTAGATGGCAACATTGAGAAAGTTTAAGGCAAGGTTAGTCATGAAGGGGTACTCTCAAGTGGAGGGAATTGACAATGGTAAGATTTTATCTCCCATTGTGAAGTTGACATCTATTCAGTTCTTATTATCTCTTGCAGCAATGTATGATCTAGAAGTGGAATAGATGGATTTGAAGATAGCATTCCTTCATGGTGAATTGGAGGAGGAAATTTATATGTGACAGCTAGAGCACTATGTCGTAAAAGGTAAAGAAAATCTACTTTGCAAGTTAAAAAAGTCTTTGTATGGTTTGAAGCAATCTCCTAGGATGTGACACCAGAAGTTTGATGCCTTTGTGTTGAGTATTGGATTTCTAAGATCAAAATCAGATCATTATGTTTATTACAAGTTTGACAATGATTGCATTCTCATTATTGCATTATATGTTGATGATATGTTGTTCATTGGGAATGGTAAAAGTTTGATTTATGATTTGAAGTCTTAGTTGTCAACATAGTTTGAGATGAAAGATCTAGGAGTAGCTAGTTACATTCTGGGGATGGAGATCAAAAGAGACAAAGCAAATAGAAAATAGTGGTTATGACAGAGTAAGTATGTTAACACCGTGTTGGATAGATTCAGCATGGCAAATTGCATACCTTTGATTGTTCCTATTATGATAGGGACAAAGTTATCTATTATAGATTGTCAAAGTCTCCTTTTGAGATGGAGGATATAAGAAGAGTTCCTTCTGCTAGTGTGGTTGGCAGTTTGATGTATGCAATGATCTGTACAAGACCAAACATTGCCCAAGTAGTGGGAGTCCTTAGTTGATATATGGATAATCTTGGATGGGTACTTTGGGATGAGATTAAGAGAGTATTCAGATATCTACGAGGTACTTTTGAGTATTTCTTATGCTATCATGGTTATCCTATTGGCTCTCAGCATTCTATAAGTATTCATTGATATGTGGATTTAAATTGGGTAGGTGACATTGATAGCAGGAGATCCACCAGTGCTTATGTGTTAGCTATGTTTGGTGGTGCTATTAGTTGGATGTGTAAGAGGCAACCTGTGGTCACTTTGTCCATGATAGAAGCTGAGTACATGGCATCTACTCATGCTTGTAAGGAATCCATTTGGCTTAAGAGGTTGTGTTCAGATATTAGTTTTGATGCGGGACATATTACTATATGTTGTGACAGTCAAAGTGCCATTTTATTAGCAAAGAATCCTATCTTCCATGCCAAAACAAAGCACATTGATGTTCAGTTTCATTTTATTCATGATATGGTAGAAGATGGAAAGGTGATATTAGAGAAGGTTGATACTTTGAGAAATGTTGTAGATGCACTGATGAACCCTGTGAGCACAAATAATTTTAGATGGTGTTCAGAATCTATCCATGGCCTCTTGGCCCCTAGAAGTTAAATCATGTCATTCTATTGGCTATTGAAAGGTGTTTGACAAGTGGGAGAATGTTGGGAATTAATGTGTCTCAACCTTTGCAATTTCCTAGCATTTTCTATTTAATTGTATATTTATTTATTTGCCTAAATTGTATTTAATATTGGTCATCCAGTTTTGTCACTTAGTGTGAGGTAGCATGTTGACATGGCATCCCACTTGGAAGATGACTTGGATGGTCAAGTCAACATTTGAAGATTTAGGCATCCCATTTTGTGGTAGAAGTCTTTTTCCATGTGTCAGCATCTTTGGGGTGTTGTAAGAGGTCTATGACGTGTAAGAGTTATGACAGATTCCTATGACAAAATCTATAGCATGTAAGTGCCAAAAATAGAAGATTCTATGATAGGTGTGACAAGTTTCAAGAAAGATCTTTGCATGGAGAAGGTAGGCACCCATGTTTGACTATGACAAGTTGTAAGAGAATTGGATATTAATAGTCAGTTGTGACAAATTCTCTTACAGCTATAAGTGTTGTCATATATGACAGATTTTATGACAATGTAAGAGCATATGTCATACCTATATTGGGCAAATTTAGGGCACCCAATTTTGGGGTTGGTAAGGGATGAAAGGGAATCTATTACAAGTGTCATTTGCATGTTTTATGGCCTTGAAAACTGGGCCATATGGATTTGGACAAGATTCTTTTGTTGAGTTTCTCTAAAAGCTACCTCCATTCGTAGTACGTTTCTATATATACAGGTGCTTGGAGTTGGAGTTATATAGTTGATTTGTAGGTATTGTTATGTTGTCAGAATTGCTCTAGATTACTACATAGTGGTGAACTCTTTGAAGAGCTTGGCTCTACAAATGTATTGTAATCACACATGGTTTACTAAATAATACATTGGGTTGTGCTTTGGAGTGTGGGGTTTTTACCTAAAAAGGTTTTCCCCCACGTATATTCTATGTTGTGGTATTGTTTTTTATGTTTCATATTTGTGTATCTTCTTCTATGTTACTATAGAGATTGAAAAATTGGTATATCACTCCCCTCATTTGATTAGTGTAGGAAGCTATTCTATGTACCTTGCTTCCTTTCAGTACTCTTTCAAAAAAAATGCTTGAAATGAAATCTCTTGCTAATTTAGGTGGAGCTTTGATGCAGAGTGCCAGTAGAAGCGAATGAAGATTTGACTATATCTTCCCTATCGGCAAGAGGTCTCCCAATGTTTCACCGAAGTCGAGAATGACTTCTCTATCGGGAAGACATGAACTATCGGCCATTCCTCTTTGGTTTATCCCGATGGCCAAGTTTTCACCGATATCCCCGTAGCGGTTAGTTGCCTATCGGCAACACCCAGACTATCGGACGACGAGAAATATCTCAGGCCGATAGACTCCGTTACTCCGATGACCAATCTTCGTCGGCCAGACTTCCTCCTTCAGTGAAGCTCCTTTCACCTACGCCGACACCTTGTCTCTCGCTGATATCGTCAGGCACATCAGCCAGATCCTCCGCTTCGGTGAGACTCCAGTTCGCTGCCCCGATGGTTCATCTCATTCCGATGAGTCTCTATCGGCAAGACTTCTTGAACTCCTCCTGATGAGCTTCTATCGGCGGGACTCTAATGGTCGCCGTGACTTCTTCGACTTCCCCCGACAAGGTTCCTCACGCCGATACTCTTTATCGGCGATACTCCGAGGATGTCTCACCGATCGGCAAAACTGTATACCGTTGGTTAAGTGTATTTTTCTTAGCCCGATATCATTTTTCTCACCGATGCGAGTAACAATGGTATGTGTCTCCGACACTATACCAACCTTCGACAAGACGGAGAGCCTTTCACGCCGATGGATCTCCAACTGTTCTAAGGCACCGAACTAGAATTCCTTTCGACCGAACAATGGAATTTGGCCGTTTCATAGATCAAACCCTCGATCACTTGTAGCAATCTGATCCCACATCAAAACTATCCAATTTCACTCTGATTTCCCGACTAGCCACATGACGATGTCTAGTCGAACTTGACTGAGTTCGCTGGCTTCCTGGGTAAGAATTCAACAACAACAAACATGAAAAGTCTTTCCCCCATCACACTGATACTATACAAGGTTTCAGTGGACAGAGGAAAGGGCCTCCATGTATGAATCAAAACCCTACTCCTAGGTTACGAACCAGCCACTGTGGAACCGTGGGTTTTACACCGTCTGCACACTACAAAGTCACTATGGATTGACATATAGCATCTAGTTAGGGCTTCAATATACAAAATCAGGATAAAGATATCAAATCACTAAGAACAACCAAGAAAATCAACACAGATCATACCCAGAACTCTCTTTATTCAGTTATCAAGAACTTGTTGTAATACACACTTCTCTCTCTGCTCCGTGTGACATACAACCTGCCTCTAAAGAAGACGTAGAGACATCGGTTATCCCCTCCAACCGTGCAAACTGATTTTCAAATCAGTTAGCCATTGGTTTACCCTTCATACAAGCAAAACTACATGTGTGCCTTGCACAATTACATTCATGGGACCAAATTGACCCTTATTACAAAAGGAAATGGCTTAAGAGCCTTATGAGACAACAAAAGAAAAGATGACCCTGTGCTACAGAGAATGTGCTCCTGCACCAAGCTTCTATCATACACTCCTGTAAAACATCATTAGTACATGCAAAGATACACATATATATTGATAAACATCATAATACATCTAGAAAATTCCATGTGAACTCTACAACAACAAGTAGTGTGTGTGTGTGTGTGTGTGTGTGTGTGTGTGTGTGTGTGATTTGTTTTGACATAAAATAGTTTCACCATTTCAAAATACCTTTGACTAATTTGAACTTAAGGATAAGTCTCTACAAATTTGTGTTTCAGTCATGTCCAAAAAATGCTTTGGATGTGGCTCACAATTTTGACAACCAATTCTCCTTTTTACAACATCTATTTGATTATGAGATACTCTTGTGTTATTTCTCCAAAACTCATCAAGTAGGGATTTTAAGGCTTCAAATATGTCTTTATCTTTCTGTGGGAGTCTACCAGAAAATGGCCATAGTTCATTGCTAATCAGGTCCTCAATTCTTTCACGTCTCCCAATGGCTTTCATAAATATTTTTCTTATCAAGTGAGATTTCTTTGTTTGATTTATCACAATAGTTGATTTAATGACACGTCATGTAGCATTACTGTCCTTTGTGTGTTAGGTGGAACCAATGCTTTGATATGCATTGACTAGATTTCTTACAATAGATTTTTCACTATTAGCACTTGATGTTCTTAAGCCAGGAATATTCATGATTGGCCTAAACTTAAGATTTTTTAGCATCTCAACAAACAATTGACATCCTTCTATTTCACTTATGTTTTGATAAAACATCATCCATATCTTATTCACATTGCTTATACAAGTACGCTTAGGAATCTTGTCAACCATCAGTTTTAGAATATTCTCATCAATGTCAATCAAAAATTTAGGCTTTTTATGCAAAATTCTAGGAGGTTTTCTCAATGGAATACTTGAATGATTAGACAAATTTTGCTCATTCAACATTTGATCATTTAAACATCTAAATTCACATTTGCAAATGCATCATCATTTTCATTCAGTGATTGAATATTTTCTATTGATTGAACATTTTCTACACTATCAATTTGAGATGGCAAAGATCACATACCTTCAACTCCCGCATTTGATTTCTTACTTGCATGAATTTTTTGCATTTGTTCCCTTTGTTTCTCCAATTCTTTCTCTTTTGAATGCTTAATCATGCAATTCAATTGGAAAAGATGGTTGATCTTCATTTGTGGCATTCAATTTCTTGTTTTCACAAATTTGTCTCATTCTCTCTTTTTTCTTTGTATTCTTGGCTTCACGCTCCTCTGATGTTTGAGTTTTTGGTTGTTTCCTTGGCATGGTATTAAAATCTATATCAGTCTAAAACAAAGGTCAAAAGAAAACAAATAATATATGATAAATTATCAAATTACAATATAAAACATGCACAATTAGTATTCTTTTGTTAATGTAAGACAAAAAAACTAGTTAATTCCTCAAACCATGAAAAAAATGATGTCTAATATCAAATTTGTATTAAAAACATGCATTTGGAATCTTTTGTATCAAAACAAGAACAAAAATTGATCCAATTTTTTCAACCAATTGTTGGAGAACCTCAAAAGCATCAAAAGTCTTTTTGCATGTTTGAAAAAGTGTAGAATAGAGAATAAAATAGAGCATGTGGGCCAAGAATCATGTGATATGCATTTTTGCAGGATGTTGGAGCATGTTTTTAACTAGTTTAAAATGCAAGTGCATTATAATGTTCTCACATTTTTCAAGAATTTTGTATCTCTCTCCCTCTCTATCTTTCTCCACATCCCTCTACCTCCCAATCTCTCTCCTATCCCTCTACCTCTCAATCTCTCTCCCTATTTCTCTCCCATCCCTCTACCTCTCAATTTCTCTCCCTTTGTCTCCCTATTTCTAGAATTTTTATCTCTCTCCCCCTCTATCTCTCTCCCTCTCTATATCTCTCCCCATCCCTCTACCTCTCAATCTCTCCCCCTATCTCTCTGGAATCTCTTCATCTCTTTCCCTCACTCTGTTTGTCCCTTCATCCCTATCTCTTAATATATCCCACTCTTCCTCTCTATCTCTATATCTTTCCCTCTCTATCTATATCTCTCCATCACTCTCTATCTCCCTATCTCTCCTCTCTCTATCTCTATCTCTCCCTCACTCTCTATCTCCCTATCTCTCCCCTTTCTCTATCTCTATCTCTATCCCTCTCTATCTTTCTCTCTCTATCTACCCCTTTCTTTGTCTCAGCCTCCCTCCCTCTCCCTCTCCATGTCTATATCTCCATCTCTTTAGATATGTTCCCCTCCCCCCCTCCCTCTCCATCTCCCTCCATCTCCCTCTCCATAATCTTTAGTAAGACTTGGGATAAACACCTATACCATATTGGGCAAGTACTTGACAACTTGTAGAAATATAAGTTATATACAAACGTGGAGAAATGTTCATTTTCTAAGAAGAAGATATGGTATGTAAGATACATTATAGACCATGAGGAGTGCATGTGGACTCAACCAAGGTTCAAGCCATCCAAGATTGGTAATACTTGAATTATGTCATAGAGCTGCATAGATTCTTTGAATTGGCAAACTTTTAGTTTTTCACATGTTACTCGACCATTAAACTAGGTTACAAGAGGTGGCACCAAAGCAAGGTTCTTCTAGATAGTAGGACAATGGAAAGAACTTAAAGACTTCAAATGCATATTATGTTATATATACCAATCCTTTTGCTACTAGATCTTCAATTACCATTCAAGATCAAGATTGGTGTATTAGAATATGCACTTGGAGCAATTATCACTTAACATGGCCATCTAGTTGCATACCATAGCAAACCATTCACTATGTTAGTCTAAAACTAACCTACATAAGATAGTGAGCTTTATGCTATTGTTGAAGCATGGAAGCATTGGAAGCATTATATCTTGGGTAAGGAAACTATGATCCACATAAAAAGCAAGTCACTCTAGCTATAGCAAGAGTGGCATAAGAAATGGTCTTCGTATCTTCAATAGTTCCACCTAAATATCAAGGACAAGAAGGGAATAACCAATCCAATAGTGAAATGGGGGAGAAGGGACATAGAGAAATAGGGATAGAGAGGGAGAGATACAAAGGAAGAGATAGAGAGGGGGAGATAGATAGGGAGAGATGGGGGAGAGGGGACATAGATAAATAGGGAGAGAGAGAGAGAGAGAGAGAGAGAGAGAGAGGGTAAAAGTACAAAGTTGTGTCACACTTTTATAAAGGAAACAACCAACACTAATCCAACTTTTAAACTTGAATCACTAAAAAGTGACATATGTTTTGAATTTTGAAATGATGTAAACTAATGAAATATTTATTTTTTAGTATATTTTATGTTTGTATTTTTTTGAAAAAATTAAAAAAATTATTTGAATATAGTTTTTAATAAATTGACACTATAATTTAGTTGCTAATAAAATACTGAAAAATGAGGTTACATGAGATGTCAATCTTTATATAGTAAATTTTATTTTTTTTTCTTCGATTTTTTGTGTGTATTTATAACTTGAAACTTTAGTGCATGGATTTTTTTTTGCCAATTTTGATAAATATATACTTTTAAATAAATATTAAAAAGTGTGTGTATTAAAACATAGTTGTTTCCATTCGACGTCAACTTTTATATTAACTATTTATCTAAAATAGAAAAAAATTATACCATCTTGATATAGATTCTTTTATCTAATGCATCATTTCTTTTTCAATTTTTTTAATAAATTTACTATTTTTCCTTGACATGGTAATCGACCTAATGTTTTGTGCTGATAACCTACTTTTAGTAAAAATAAAAAGGAAAATATAAATAATAATTACACTATTAAATATATATATATGAAAATTAAACTTATAGTTCTACAAAAGGGTATTTTTATATTTAAAAAAAAATATTATTTGCACAAGTAGAAGTTGTTGAAATATCAAGTTTTTCAAATAATTTTATTTTTTGGGTAAATTGGTCTCATCATGGTGCTACATATGCATTTAGCCAACAATTTTAGTTGGAAAAGTTGTGGACATATCTAACTTAGCAAGAATGAATCTTACAAGATCATATGTTTGACCAAAATTGATTTTTAGTTAGAAATACTTAAATTCACTTGTGCTGATAAGTTGGCTGAAATTGTGACACAACTTTACAGTGCTGATAAGTTGGATAGAGAGGAAGAGATAGAGAGGGGGAAGAGAAAGAGAGAGGGAGATATTGGGTAGAAGGGATATAGAGAGATACTAATAGATATGGAGAGATAGAGACTATGAGAGAGAGGGAGGGAGAGATGGGGGAGACAGGAGAAAGAGAGATAGGGATAAAGAGGGAGAGATAGAGAGGGGAAAGAGATGGGGGGAAAGAGACATCGAGAGAGAATGGGGAGAGATGTCTAGGATAGGAAAGACAAAGAGATAGGGATAGGAAGGGAGAGATATAGAGGGGGAAAGAGACAAGGGGAGAGAGACATAGAGAGAGAAGGGGGAGATGGGGGAGATGTCTAGGAGAGGGGAGATAGAAAAGGGGGGAGATGTCTAAGAGAGGGGAGATAGAGAAGGGGGAGAGATGTCTATGTTCAGGGGTCGGCTATGTTCAGGCTGGTTAAGAAATTGGTCAATGTGAGAAATAAGGTGAAGGGCTTGAATAAATTTACTTTTGGAAATGTTTTGAGTAGGAAGAAAAGTATTATGGAAAAATTGAAAGAAGTTCATAGCAAAATAGATCAAGGAGACATATCTGAGGATCTGCAATTGATGGAGAAGAATCTCTCCAATGAATGGACCTAGACTATTAAGGAAGAAGAGGTCTACTGGAAATAGAAATCTAGGGTTCAATGGCTTAAAGAAGGGGATAGGAACACCTCCTTTTTCCATCAATCTACATTAAGACATAGGAAGCGAAATACCATCAGAGCGCTTAGAGATGAACAAGGGAGACTAGTGGAAGAGGAGGAAGAGATTGGCAACATGGCGACGGAGTACTTTGCAACTTTGCTGGCAAAACAACAATCTAGTGTGCTGGAGGAAGATATGAACCCTCTCCTAGAGGTGATTCCTAATATTCTCTTTGAGGAGGATAATTACTTGTTGACCAAACCCATTACCCTAGATGAGGTTAGAGTGGTTGTGTTCTCCATGGGAGCTTACAAAGCCCCGGGCCCTTATGGGTTTCCCCCAGTATTTTTTCAGATGTTTTGGGAGATTGTTGGTAATGATGTCTTTCTGGCAGAACATTATTTCTTCAAGACAGGGAGACTCCTATGACAGATGAACAACACTTTTATAGCCCTTATCTATAAGAAGACTGAAGTTCAGACCATGGCAGATTTTAGACCGATCAGTCTTTGTAATATGATATATAAGGTCTTCACTAAACTCTTGGTGTTCAGATTGTAGCCTCTGCTGGATAAACTCATCACTCCTACCCAGAAAGGCTTCATCTCGGGGAGGCAGATCCTGGATGCGGCAATCACCACTCATGAAATAATTCATTCTATCCAAAAAAGCAACACCCCAGGTATGATTTTCAAACTAGATATCTCAAAAGATTATGACAAGGTCAGCTGGGACTTTCTTTTGAGAATTCTTGGGAAATTTGGATTCAATGAAAAAATCATTAGCATAATTAAAGAATGTATATCTACAGCCAAAGTTTAAGTGCTTGTTAATGGATCCCCAAAAGGGTTTTTCCCTTCTAGGAAAGGCATTAGACAAGGTGACCCTCTTTCACCTTACTTGTTTATCCTAATTGCTAAAGTTCTGGGAAGCAAAGCTTGTAATTTGCTAATGCAGGGGACTCTTCGTGGGATAAAACCTGCTTCAACAGCCCAAAATTTGGTGATTCAACAATTTGTGGATGACACTATACTGTTTGGGTCAGCTTCGATGGTGGAAGCTAGAAGGTGGAAGGGTCTTTTAAAGAACTATGAGGGAGTAGATTACTAGAATTTTGAGTTGTTTGAGTGAAAGTCTCCTGGCTACGTATTTGGGCCTCTCTCTAACCATTAACAAAGTCTCTATGGCGTTCTGGAAGGCACTTGTGGAAAGAATTTAGAGAAAACTGGTGGGATGGAAGGGTGTTCTCCTGAGCCAAGATGGAAAGTTTTATCTTCTCAAAGCTTCTTTACAGGGGATGCCCAATTATGCGTTAAGTCTCTTCAAAATTCCTAAAAATGTGGCTGATAGGATCGACAATATCCAGAAGAAGTTTCTTTAGACGGGGGTTGAAGAGAAAAAAAGAATTGCCCTTGTGAAATGGGAGAAAGTTTGTGAGCCTAGAAGACAAGGGGGTCTGGGCCTTAGATGAATTCATTTGATGAACAAGGCATTGTTAGCCAAGATAGGGTGGAACCTTATCTAGAACAGTACTGATTGGGGGGATATCATGAGAGCCAAATATCTCAATGGAGACCAAGGTAGAACTCTTACAGTGAAGGAGAGCCTTCCCAAGGGCTTAGTTATTTGGAATGGGACTATTAAAACTAGAGGTCTCATCTAACAAGATTTAAGATGGAGGATTGGGGATGGTAAAGAGGTCAACTTCTGGAAAGACCGGTGGCTGAAGGATAAACCCCTAATAGAGTTGGGTTATGGCAAGATTGTGGGTAGGACTAGCGAGGTGCTTGGCACCAAAGTGGCTGACTACATAAGAACCTGTGAAGGTCTCTGAAGTTGGAAAGAGATCTTAGGTTATGCTCGGGATGACAGTGAGAGGGTTAAGTTTGTTCATCTTCAAAAAGATTTAGAAGAATATAGATTATCATTTATTATCAAGAGAGACAAGATGATCTGGGATAAGGATAAGAGAGGGCTATTTACTATCAAAAGTGCATATAATCTATTGTTAAACCATGGAGAAGGAAGAGTTTGGAGTAAAATCTAGTTTCCTAAACTCATTCTGAAGATTAATTTCTTTTGGTGGACTTTAATGCACAAAAAGGTCTTAACCCTAGACAATCTAAAAAGGAGAGGATTCCTTATGCCAACTAGATGTATACTATGTGAATCTGAGGAGGAATCTTTGCCTCATCTCTTCCTTCATTACAGTTTTGCTTGGGAGGTCTGGGGACTCACTCTCCAAAATTTGAATGTTAATTGGATCCTGAATGCTAAAATGGAAATGTTGGTGGGGGAATGGAAGCACCCCTATAATCTGGTTCTACTAATTTTGAAAGAATTCTAGAACCAAATACCTCCCCATTTAGTTTGGAGTTTGTGGAAGGAACATAATAATAGAATCTTCAGGGAAAAGAGCAGAACCCCTCTGGAGGTCTTTCAATGTTTTGTCAAGTTGTTAGCTGAAAACATCAATTCCTGTTAG
This sequence comes from Cunninghamia lanceolata, assembly GCA_027924645.1. Taxonomy (NCBI): domain Eukaryota; kingdom Viridiplantae; phylum Streptophyta; class Pinopsida; order Cupressales; family Cupressaceae; genus Cunninghamia; species Cunninghamia lanceolata. The sequence continues at coordinate 15,642,620 of BSBN01000780.1, forward strand.
TTTAAAGTTGCGGATAGCCACCTGGGGAGAGAAGAACTAAACATGATAAAGAACTGGAATCTAAACTCATACAAAGTGGACATGACTAAGAAGTTAGCCTGGGCTAGAACCAGATGGACTTCACCGCAACAATGGTGGGTTAAGATGAACTTCGATGGTGCGGCTAAAGGGAACCCGGGTGCTGCTAGTGGTGGTGGTATCTTAAGAATGGATACTAAAGAGTGTGTTGCTTCTTACGCTGGAGGGATTGGCATTAAAAGCAATAATGAAGTGGAAGCCATGGCTATGCTATGGTGTATCAAGTTAGCTATCTCCATGAATATCAAAAGGTTGCATATTGAAGGTGACTCCCAGTTAATTATGAATGTTTCCCTTGGTCATTCTCAGATAAGATGGAACCGTGAGGATATCATGGGGGACATCAAGATCCTTCTTAATGGTCTGGAGGCATATAAGATTTCACATATCTACAGAGAAGGAAACATTGTGGCTGATGCCTTCGCTAATGTTGGAAGTGGGAAAGATGGATGACGATGTTGGAGAAGCATCTCAAGTTTGCCTCACCTGATTGAGCAAGATGGAAAGAGACAGGAAATATAAGTGGTGGGTGATGGTTGTTGTTCTTTGGTATCACCAGGGTGTGAGATGGGTGGGAGTTCCTGGCTTTGGGGAAAGCGGGACCAACAGTTCAAAATTTCATATTATTTCTGGCGAGATTATCAAGAATCTCTTGTAGGATGAGGTGGTAGGGTTGTGGTCGAGTTAGCCGGGTCCTATTAACAGAAGTTGGGGTAAAGGGGTCCATGGGGATATAGGGGATGGCACAGATAATAGTACTACGAGGAGATTGATGGGAAAGTTTGGTTGGCGTGCCAAAAGGCGTAAGGACTTCGGTATTGGAAGAGATCTGGGGTCAAGATTTCACAATTCAAAAAGGATGATGAGTAGACAGGTGGCTGGGAGATGGAGGACGGATGTGACAGCTAATTTCATGATCCATCATGGTTGGTTTAAGACAGAGGCTGGTGTCGCCTATCTTCACACGAGGTGATGGCTAAATCCTTCCCCTGATGAGACATATCTAGGTGGTGATATTAAGGATTTTAACAATAATAATTGTACTGTCATCATTACTACAACTTAGCATAATTGCTATTTTAGTGGTCCCTTTCCTAATTTCAAGGCTGCGAATTGTGACTATTTCCATATTGATCGAAACTAATTCAATTTCCTTAGCCATTCTCAGACCAATAAGATCGGAGGAGACATCATGAAAATTAAACCCAGCTTGGCTGAGGAATTTAAGCAGGACCCTATTGTTTGGCATATTATCCAAGAGGGGGAGGTGGTGCCTTTCCTTGAAGGTATGATAGGGCACGATGAAAATTTGTCAAGACAGTTTGTGGAGACGTGGGATGAGGAAACTAGAGAAGTTAGGATTGGGAAGATTGGATTCCAAGTTACTAAGGAGGTCATTGGGCAAGCCACTAGTTTACCCACGAAAGGCAAAAAGCATTCGAGGCGAAGCAAAGTGGCCAACCCAGAGCACATGAATCTCTTCTTCCATGAGGGGGAGGCTTTTATGAAACTTCATGGTGGGTTCATGAGAGAGGAGTTACTGGAGCCATGGGGACAAATCTGTCTCATGATAATGAAGTTTTTCATGCTAGAAGGACAATTCCAGGTATACTACAACTATCACTTTGCTCTCTTAAATCATTTTAGGAACAATGTGGAGATTAGCTTTCCCTTCTTTTTACTCTCTTCATTAGATAATTCAATTAAGTCTGTCAGGGAGATTAGGGCCAAGAATGCCAATCACCCTCTCATTCTGATACATCAAGGCCATATTTTGAAACTGTATCATTTCCATCTTGCACTATGTCTACCTAAACCTATTCAAGTTAAGATTCTGGAGGACCCACAGCTGGGTAGTTCTCACAGGGGTAAGGGTAAAGTGAAAAATTTCATTTGAACTCCTATAATTAAGGGCATCCCCAGTGCGGTGGAAGGGAATTTGTTTGAGACCCCTACTTCTGCTAAAAACACAAAACATAAGCATGTCACTCCAATGCAGGGAAGGAAGTTTGGCAAGAGAGATAGCATGGAGGAAATGGAGGGAACTTTGATGAAGAAGCAAAAGGAAGGGAAGGGTGCTTCCACAGAGGATGCTCCTATGAAAATTGTGGAATTAAACACTATTCTGGAAACTAAGGGTAGTAGTGAAGGTGAGGAGACTACTCTTCTGAGTATCCGCCATTCCAAAATGATTGCTAGGAAACCACTGATTAGTTTTCCAGGGGTGGAAGGTTCTAAAGGCTCTAATTTTGTGGAAGAGACTGTGGATAAAGAGGGAGAGGAGACTAACTGATTCTGTGCATGAAGTTGAGGGCACTAGCCACTTTGCCTCGATGAATGAAAGCAGCTTGAAAAGTCTGGAGGTAAGAAGAAGGCCACTGTTAGTAAGAAAGATGCAGGGGAGGCTATTCACCAAGACAATAAGGGGGATTGTGCTCTGTGTGTCAAACATGCGGAGGATATCCAGAACCTCCAGAAAAGAATGGATTCAATGCAGAACAAATGGAAGGTCGTGGCGGAGTTCACGGCTAAAGCTTTACACCAGGCGACTTCCATCTTCGTTGCAGTGAAGGATCTGGATGACAAGGTTAAACAAGTGGGCATTGACAGCTTAGGTGACTACAAGGAGATGGTGGAGTTCCTAGCCAAGTTTGGGGTGACTGATAGATCGTAGTTTCTTATTTCTCCTATTTTCTATTTTCTTCGTTGTTTTGTTCTGTTGTTTTGTTGTGTTATTTCTGTGCCATCTAGCTATTGTTTCTGGCATTCTAATGGCCTGATTCCCTTGGGGTTATTTTGTTAAAGGGATCTGGACCCTAGTTTCTAGTTGAACTTATCAAAAAATTTGAAAATTCATAAAAAATTGTATATTCATTAAAAATTATTAGAAAAATCAGGCATAAACTACGTGATGTTAGCTAATTTTCCACCAAAGTAATTTTTGAAATACTTAAGAAAAGTCAACATTCTAGGGGGAGCACACCAAGTGCTATGTTATATTTTTCTAACAAAATCAAGAGCACTTTGTGTGCTCCCCCTATTTGGACCTCTTAATCTCCTCTATTTTTTTGAAAAAACTAGTAGTCTAGAAACTAGATTCCGAGCACTACAAATCTTGTTTTTATCACATTTTCTAATTTTGAGAATGGATATCTTCAATTTTTACTAATTTCAAAAAAAAAGTGGCCACTTTTGAGCCCCTTTTGGTCCCGCATTTCCATGCACATACTCATAATTGGTAAAGATCTTCACAAAGTCTATCTTGGAGCATTTCATTCCAATTCCTTAGGTAACATTATCAATAAAGATAATATCAATTTCACACCTAATTCTAAGGGTCTAAAGGACATTTGTAACTAGAGACCAATCACTTTGCTCAATGTCTCCTATAAATCATTGACAAAACTCTTGCTATCAAGCTACACCATCTTCTTATTTTGGTTGTTCACCCTAAACAAATTGGTTTCATCAATTCTAGGACCAATCTTGACATCATTACTATGTGGGAGGGAATGGAATCAACTAGGCATTTTCAATAATAAGTTATTTTCATCAAGATTAATTTTGCCAAAGCATATGATTGCATTGAGTGGCCTTTTATCTTTGCTATGCTCCATGATGTAGGATTTGATCCTCAATTTGTGCACTCAATTTGAATTCTCTTTGCTGATACTTCTACTTGTATCACCATTACTGGCCATCAATCTAATGATTTGGGATGTTCTACTCTTCCCACTAGGGATGCCCTTCGGCTCATGTTTTGTATGTTCTAGCTACTAAAGGCTTTGGATATTTTTTGGTTAATTCTATGTCACAAAACCTAGTTAAAGGCATCACTCTGTCCATCTCTACTAATCAGCCAGTCTGGTGGTGTTCACCTAGCGTTAGGGTTTTCAGTTTGAGTTTGCAAGCTCCTGTGTGTATTCCTTCAAACCCTTAGTGCCTTGGTTTAAATTGATCCTCCACCTACATGCAGTGTTTTACCACTTTTTCCTGTCGCACCTAAGAAAAATGTTAAGTCTTCTATGTGCAAATGCAAGTTGTATGTTGGCAGGCTTATGAAATCTCTTTCGGCCTCCAAAAAGTGATAAAGAATTGAGTTACATGCATTTTAGATGCAAATTCAGGTTGCATATGCAAAGGCAAAATCTTTTGCAGATTCCCTAGAATATTCTACAGTTGTATGCATTTCCAAATGCATATCGGGCTCAAAAGGAAAATGTACAAAGATGGAATATACAAGCGGGAATCATCGAGGAATATTTGCTGCTTGCATATAGGGGTTTGTATGTTTGCATTTGTATATTCAGCATACAAAGGAAAATGTACATTAAAAAATATACAAAGGCTGGCACATATACATTTGCTACAGTGCAGTAAAGATACAATTGGTGGGGCCCATAGGTATATACAAGTGAGTTTGTATATGGTCGATATACAAAGGAGATATGCATTCGCCAATATACAAGCTGAACCTGATGGTATTTCAAGTTTTTTCTATAGGCCCCTGGAGTCCGCGACTTGCATGTATGCATTCTTGTATATGTGCCGATATACAAAAGGTTAGATACAAGCTGGATTTCGAAGTAGTTTCAAAATGCTTTATAAAATGTTGAAATCTGTGCCTTGTATGTATGAAGAGGTTGCATATGCATTCACTTGTATGTTTGCACATACAAGCCAATATACAAAAGAGGATGTACAACCTGGATGCAAAAGAGGCATCAAATGCAATGAGTAAATATTTGAGGTCCATGGATTCTATAAATGTGCTTGTATATACCCATATACAAGCCGAGGTACAATGAAAAGGATACAAGCCGGAACCGAATAAATTTCTGATCTGCTTCATGAATATTTGGGGTCCGCCTTGTATATTAAGTTGTTGTATGTATATGCATTTTGCATATACGAGGGGATTTTGAAAGGTAAACAATGACGATTGCATATGCATCTGTTTTTGCACATACAAGGGCGAAATGACAAAATGGAGAAGGCAAAAAGTCAATGATAGGAACATGGAGTGCCTATGTGGCACGTAATTATTTGTTCTTGGCTTTTTTGCGGGTTTGGGCCGTCAAATCTTAGCGATGGAATCAAAATCAACGCCCTGGTTTTAAAGTTGCAGAGTTGGTCTTCCCTGCTTCCTCAGGTTTGCTTTGGGCAGGATAACTTCGGATGTGTTCGTTGCTACATCCCACGGGTAGCTGAATCATTAATGGTAGAATGTAGAGGTGCGATGGATTGAGTGATGGGCCAACTACTTGTTTTATGAAGAATGTCCCCAAACAGCGGCACGAAGCTTGAGTCTAGCTCCTCCTCGCCATTCCTTCTGCCTACTGCCTTCAGTATTTTAAGTGCCATTTTGTGGTGCACGGTATTTTGCAAAAAAATTTATGTGCCATGTAATTAATGTGGAGTACACTTTCTTGTTGTTTAAGCAGACTGTGTTACTCATTTGAAAAAGGTTGAAAACTAGACAATATTTAGGTGCTATGATAAGATACAACTTCATTGGTGGCCCTATTTTGGATTTTTTTGTGAGTTTATGAATCTCATATTGTATGTTTAATGCATAAATCTACTGGTTTCATGTTGATTTAAATGAGTAATGCTTCATTTCATGTGTTTTGTTACTTGTCTCCAGATTGAATGTATTCTTCTTTTGAATCTAAATAGCTAAGGGGTGTCTAAGATTCTTGAATATGGGTTTTCTATATTGAATGCTTGATCTTTTACTTTTGCTCAAGGAATAGATTAAATGTTTTAGGTTAAGTGTTAAGAAGAATATGTTGCAGTGAGGATCTTCTAAGCAGAGGTAACCGAACACTCAGTTTTGGGAAGTATCTATAAGGTAGATATTAAACAATCCCCTTGAAACTGAGTCATTAATATAAGTTTGTGTACATTCACATGTGTATGTCTATTGACTCTGAGCCCTGAAATAGGCACCGATCCAGTCTTGTATTGAGGTCACCACCAAGGTCCTAGTTTTCCATCCAAATATAAATCAAACTCAAACTTTAAATACAAACCTTTAGGATATTAGAAGTAGTTTAGGATCAAAATCCTCTGTCTCACAGTTGAGCATAGGCCCAAAGCTAGCCCCTTTGCACTTATTCCACAATTTTGGTCTACATAAAAGAGGATTTATCTGCTTTGTATCAGCATCCAAGTAAGTTCATGTGCATGTGTCATAGATGTTGAGTAGGGAATACCCCCCTTGGTTCTGCAGAGCCTAAAGAAAAACAGGAGATATTTATAGAGTCTATCTCCTGTATTGTTGGCCCCTGGCCTGAGGATCCTGTTGATCAATGATGGCTACCTTATAGGGATAACTGGGAACAAGCATCCAGTCTAGGAAAATAACCAATAGATTTGGTGACTCTATTGGGGAGGTGAAGTAAAAGTATTATCTTTTCATCCCTGGTAAATTATTGCCCATCTGAGTCGCAACAGAAATTGGCGACTCTGCTGGGGAATTCCTGCATGAAAGAACCTTGATTTTAAAAGAAAATAACTCCTAGTTATAGGTGGCGACTCCGAACCAATCTCCCAACTGGTAAAATAAGAATTTGTATGCAAGGGAGAAGATCCTAGCCTAATACTCTATTTGAAGAGTTACCCATAAAAATGATGTATAGGAAAAAAGGGACTGTTTGAGCCAGTCAAGACCGTTCTCCTAGACCCAGAAGTAATGATCATATTCAGGACAATCCCAGATATCCAGAGCAGACAATACCTTATTTTTCAAACACTGAGGCTGAGATCTAGAATGTATATGAAAGACAACAGGGTGATGGATTGAGAATAAGGTCAGAGGTGTTTCAAGAGCACCCTTTCCATGATTCTCCTGATAGATTCAAAGAAGCTGAATCCCCAAGAAATGATAATGATGACCAGAATATAATGAAAGCATCATCTTCTATGCCCAGAGAGGAGGAATTAGCTAAAGAAATTAAGAGCTTAAGGGTAGAATTAGAATATTTGCATGCAGTAAAAATCAGAGATGACATGAGACAGAAAGTGAAAGCTCTGAGAGTTGCTCAGAATGATTCAATTCCTACCCTTGAAAATGCAAATATGCAGAGAAATCAACAAAGAAATGAAGTCCAGGATCAACATAATGATCAAAGATAGAATGCAAATAATGCTAGAGTACATTTAAATAATGTAAGAAATCAGAATGCAAACAGAAATGCCAATGTTAATCAGTTTGGTAGACAGTCGATGCAGCTGGACAGATTCAGACAACTTGTGTTTGATGGCATTCCTGGTTACCCAAATCCTATTGACAAACATGTGAGGCTGCAAGTGCCTAAATTCTCAGGAAACAATACCGTATCAGGTGAAGACCATTTAAAATCTTTTTAGAATATCATGGACAACTTTCAGATTGAGCATGAGGATGTTTTCATGAAATCATTTATGCAATCCTTAGTTGATGAAGCCAAGGAATGGTACAAAGGTCTACCTGACAGAAGTATTTCATCATGGGAGGACTTTAGAAGAATATTCAATGAATAGTATGGTGACAAAACTGATCCAAGTTTTTTTGCTAATGAATTTACTGGCATTACCAAAGGATCAAATGAACAGGTTGCTGATTTCAATGCTAGATTCACTAAAGTATTCAACAAAATTGCCACATCACCTGAGGCCTAATGAACCTATGTGCATAGTGTTTTACATAAATGCTTTTGATGCCAAAACAGCTTAGGGATTGAAAGACAAGGGTCCTCATAGCCTCAGAGATGCTTTCAAAATTGCAACAAATATTGAAAATAACATAAAAGTGTCTGGTAAGACAAACAGAAGAGATGATGTAAAAATTCTGCAAAATCCAAATACTAAATCTCAAAGCGTTCAAGGCAGTGCATCTAATTCTAAGGATAAATTAGATAAATTGACAACTATTGTCAAGGATCTAAGCTATAGAATGGCTAAAAATGAAAAAGGGGTTGGTCCTGACAGATAGGTTTACCAAAGGCAAGAAAGAAGACCATCTTTACATGATATGCCATATAATACCAGTTGGCATAATGGTAGACCCATTCTTCCAAATAGCAACTCAAATCCAAGGAATCAAAATGTTAAGGAAACACCTGACCCTTTGAAGAAGGCTGTTAATATTGTTAATGACACCCCATGGTGCATCATATGTCAAATGTCTCACTCACAGTCACAATGTATGATTGCTCAGTCCTTATACAACAATGTTGTTGCCTGTGATGAGTGCAATGAGCCACATTGCATGGAGGATGACAACGTCAATATGCTATCTACAAACAAGGAGTATCCCTTTCATGATGCTGATGCAAGTGCAAATGATGAGGTGTAGGTTTGCCAACAATTTCCATACTATGAAGATGAGGAAGAGAACTATGCCTGTGCTCAGGATTCACACAAATTTTTGAACTACTTGAGGAGACCTTCTGATGAAGAAATAAGATCCCTCACAGCTGCAGCGGTAGCTCAAGTCAAAAGCAATTACAATCTTAGGGGTAAAGCTCAGGTAAGTAATTCACACCAACCAGAGAATACTTCTGCAGGCCAGCCAATGCATAGTCATAAGGGGACTGAGCCACAAAAGAAGCAATGGAGCAATAATAGGCAAAACTTTAAGCAAAAAATAGGTCATGATCCTCAAGGACCAGAAAGCAGAATTCCCCAGGATGAGGATCAAAAAAAAATTTCAAATCAAAGATGATAGTCAGGGAGCCATAAAAACTAAAGCTAGATCATCTCAAGATGGAAGTAAAACCGTGGAGCAAGCTACAACTGTCATACAAAATTATGCTCCATTTGACATAGCTCATGTCTTCTCTCAAGTAAAAGTCTCCGTTCCATTGATGGAGCTAATGAAAATTGAAGAATGCAGAAATAAAGAATTATCCTTGATTTCAGGAGTATCCTATCAAGCCAAGCAGAAAGATGAACCTCAGGGTAAGAAACAAGCCCTGTGTATTGATGAAGATGAGGTTCCTGAGGTGTATCTTGGGATGACCATGACAAAATGTCCTTCACAAGTTGAACCATTTTATGTCTCCCTTGTCATAAATGGAAAAGTGATTAAGAATTGTATGTTGGATTCAGGAGCATCAACAAATATCATGCTTTTGGCCATCATGTAGCAAGCTGGGTTAAAAATAGATAAGGCATGTGGGAAGTGCTATGCCATGGATGCTAGGGAGGTACCAGTCATTGGGATCATGAAAGATGTTGATTTTAGACTGGCAGTATATCTTGAAAAGACCTAGAAAATGAACGTAACAGTTGTTGATATTAAGCCATAGTATGGCATGTTGTTGTCAAGAAGGTGGGCAGCATTGGTTGGTGGGAGTATGCAATTAGATCTGTCATATGCTATGATCCCTATGAATGGCAAGGATGTCAAACTGATCAGAGAAGAAATGTCATTAGATACAGTTGAGGATCGAGAATCAGAGGAGCATATATGCTTTGTGGATACTGATTGTGAAAATTTTAGAGTTATCTCAGATGACAAAGGAAGTAAAGAGGGAGATATTTGCATTCAAGAGCTTGAGCAACAGGGTTTGTGGACCATGTATTTTGATGGAGCCTATTTGAAGGAAGGCTCTAGTGCTGGCATTGTATTTCTGTATCCAACTGGTAAACTTCTAAAATTTTCATTCTTGCTAAGGTTTGCATGTACAAATAATATTGCAAAGTATGAGGCTTTGCTATTAGGATTAAATGTAGCTTTGAGGCATGGAATCAAGATGCTCAAAGTATTTGGTGATTCAGAGTTAGTTGTTTCCCAAGTTAGAGATAAGTGTGCATAAAAAAATAAAAGGTTAAAACAATATAAGCATGTTGTTTGGGATACAATTGAATTGTTTGATGCATTTTCAATAAATTGGATAGAGAGATCAAAAAATGTCAGGGCAAATTTTCTAGCTAATGTAGCTATAAGGCCAGATGATATCACTCTATCAGATGTCACAAATGTTGAGGTCAAGCTTAGACTTGTAGTGCCAGATAATGTATGCAGCTGGCAAGTGTTTGATGACGATAAAGATTTGCTGAGATTTCTACATTGTATTAACGAATATGAGAACCAGGAAATAGATTTTCAGAACTTTGTGGAGGTTTTAGATGGAAAAGAAACTCTATTAGGGAAGGATGTAATTCAACTCAAGACAAATAAAATCCCTAGAGGGCTGGTTGCTTTAGAGAGAGCTTTTGACAATAGGGACCAATTTGTTACAAAGGCATCTCTAACAAACAAGAATGATTTAGAGGAGATAAACTTGGGAACATCTCATGCTCCCAAAAGGGTGTACATTGGCAAACAGCTCAAGCCAAATATCAAAACTATGATGATTGCATTACTGAGAAAATATAAGCATGTCTTTGTCTGGTCATATGAGGACCTGAAAGCTTATAGAGAGGACCTATTCCAGCATAAAATCCCTTTGAAGCCTGGAGCTAAACCATTTAGGCAAAAACAGAGACCTATCAACCCAAATTTAGCTCCTAAAATGCAAAAAGAGCTTATGAAGCATAGGGAGGCTGGAATAATCATGCCTATCAGACATTCAACTTGGGTGTTTAACCTTGTCCCAGTTAGAAAAAAGAATGGTGACATAAGACTGTGTGTGGACTTTAGAAACCTAAATGTATCTTCTTTGAAGGACAATTATCCATTGCCAAACATGGAAGCCATGTTGCAGAAGGTGACTGGCTATGAACTTTTATCCATGATCGATGGATTTTCAGGATACAATCAAGTGAAAGTGAAGGAATCTGAGCAATAAAAAATTGCTTTCACCACTCCATGGGGAACCTATTTATATGTGAGGATGCCATTTGGACTGACAAATGCAGGTGCCACATTTCAAAGGGCAATGGATGTTACTTTTGTAGGATTGATTGATTCAATCTTGGCTGTGTATCAGGATGATTTGGCAGCTTATTTAAAAAAGGAGGAGCAGCATTGCATGCATTTGGAGCAAATTTTTATTAGAGCACTGGAATATGGCATCTCACTCAACCCAAAGAAGTGTGCTTTTGGGGTTGTGGAAGGAAAATTGCTTGGACACATTATTTCCAAGGATGGAGTCAGGATTGATCCTGAAAGGATGGCTGCAATTCATAAAATTCATATCCCTAAAATAGTGAAAGGTGTTCAATCCTTCTTTGGACAAATTATTTTTGTTAGAAGATTTGTGCCTAACTTTGCAGAGACCACAAAAGATATCTCTAAAATGTTGAAGAAAGGTGCAACTATCAAATGGGAAGATGAAGCAACCAAATCATTTCAAAACATCAAAGAGGTAATAAAGATGGCTCCTATATTAAAATCTCCTAATTTTTTTAAGCCATTCCAATTGTTTTCATTTGCTTCTTTCCATACTATTGCTGCATGCTTATTGCAGAAAAATGCAGAAGGTTTTGAACAACCTATAGCTTTCTTTAGTAGGTCATTGTAGGTTGCTGAATTGAAGTATGACATCATGGAGAAACAGGCATATGCATTGGTTAGAGCAGTCAAGAGTTTTAGGCCATATTTGGTAGAATCTCGTATAGTTGCATATGTGCCTCATGTAGTAGTCAAAGATATTTTTACTCAACAAGAGGAAACTGGAAGAAGATGCAGATGGATAAACAAATTGCTAGAGTTTAATATTGAAATATAGATCACAAAATTGGTAAGAGGACAAGGTTTGGCAAAATTGATGACACAGTCAAATCTAGAGGCATGCCAAGTGAATGTAGTGCATAACAAAATTATAAATATGTCAGAATCTGAATGGTATAAGGACATAATACATTATTTGTAGAATTTGAACTGTCCTTCCCATCTCAGTGGTAATCAAAAGAGGACTTAGAAGCTATAGGTTATTAAATACATCATTGTTCAAGAGGAGCTGTATTGGAAAAATCCAAATGGTGTATTACTCAGATGTGTGAACAAAGATCAGACTAAGGATATTCTAATTGACATGCACAACAGAGTGTATGGTGGACACTATGCTGCTCAGACTATAGCCCACAAGATTCTTAGAGCAGGCTACTACTAGCCAACTCTCTTCTCAGATGCACATAGAATGGTAAGAAAATGTGATCCTTGCCAAAGGTTCTTAGGAAAGCTAAAATATGGAGGTGCATTGCCCCTTAAGACTGTAACTGTAGAAGCTCCATTTTAGCAATGGAGAATTGATTTCATAGGGCAAATCTCAGAAAAATCAAGTGGAGGACACAGTTGGATTCTTGTTGCTACTGATTATTTCACTAAAGGGATTGAGGCCATTCCAACTAAGAAAGCCACAAGCAAAGTGGTAATGGATTTCCTTCTAGAAAATATTATTATCAGATTTGGAGTACCAACCAAATTGGTCGCAGATAATGCTATGTGCTTCAGGTCTTGTGAATTTGTTGATTTTTGCAACAATTATGGAATAAATTTGTTACGTGCATCACCATATCATCCGCATGGAAATGGTCAAGCAGAGTCAAGCAACAAAAGCCTCATGTAAATCATCAAAAGGATGGTAGGTAAAAACAAAAGGGCTTGGGATTCGAAGCTGAAAATGGCATTATGGGCTGATAGAGTGATCGTGAAGAAAGCAACTGGAAGGTTGCCATTCGAATTAGTATATGGTGCAGTAGCTAGATTGCCTGTCAATAGCCTCCTACCAATTTATAAATTCATACAAGAAAATAAGGAGGAGATTGGAGACCCAATGACTGAAAGAATAAATCAGCTGGTTGCACTAGATGAAATGAGAAGGGAGGCACAGAAAACAAACATCAAGAGACAGCAAAAGGTAAAATATCTATTTGATAAGAGGGCTATAGAGAGGAAGTTTCAGATGGGTGATTTGGTCCTTGTTTGGAATGCAAGGAACCAGGACAAGGGCAAACACAGTAAATTTCAGCCCTTATGGATGGGCCCGTACCAAATCAGCGACACTCATAGAGAAGATTCCTATTTTCTCCAGGCCCTAAGCAGTGAATTGTTGGAATTACCTGTGCATGGTCGGTTCCTAAAGCCCTACTTCTCATAAATGGGTAACTTATGTGCACACTGTAAACTAGATGTAGATATTTTGTACATGCCTTGTATAGTCGGTCGTGTTTTAAGTTTTGTGTTTTGTTTGGTCTGCCCCAGAGTTGCTTGGTTCTCACTGTAGTCTTACGTCTGTACATCCCTAGTCAGAGCCACTGGTGGTTTTCACCTAGCGTTAGGTTTTTGATTTCGAGTTTGCAAGTTCCTGTGTGTATTCCTTCAAACCCTTAGTGCCTTGGTTTAAATTGTTCCTCCACCTACATGCAGTGTTTTACTGCTTTTTCCTCTCGCACCTGAGAAAAATGTTAAGTCTTCTATGTGCAAATGCAAGTTGTATGTTGGTAGGCTTATGAAATCTCTATTGGCCTCCAAAAAGTGATAAAGAATTGAGTTACATACATTTTAGATGCATATCAGGTTGCATATGCAAAGGCAAAATCTTTCGCAGATTCCCTAGAATATTCTGCAGTTGTATGCATTTCCAAATGCATATCGGGCTCAAAAGGAAAATGTACAAAGCTAGAATATACAAGCAGGAATTTTTGAGGAATATTCGTTGCTTGCATATAGGGGTTTGTATGTTTAGATTTGTATATTCAGCATACAAAGGAAATGTACATTGAAAAATATACAAAGGCTATATACATTTGCTATAGTGCAGCAAAGATACTATTGGTGAGGCCTGTAGGTATATACAAGTGAGTTTGTAAATGGTCGATCTACAAAGGAGATATGCATTCACCAATATACAAGCCAGACCTGATGGTATTTCAAGTTTGATCTATAGGCGTCTGCAGCTTGCATGTATAGATTCTTGTATATGTGCCGATATACAAAAGGTTAGATACAAGCCAGATTTCAAAGCAGTTTCAAAATGCTTTATAAAATGTTGAAATCCATACCTTATATGTATGAAGAGGTTGCATATGCATTCGCTTGTATGTTTGCACATACAAGCCAATATACAAAAGAGGATGTATAACCCAGATGTGGAAGAGGTATCAAATGCAATGAGTAAATATTTGAGGTCCATGGATTGTATAAATGTGCTTGTATATGCCGATATACAAGCTGAGGTACAATGAAAAGGATACAAGACGGACCCAAATAAATTTTTGATCTACTTCATGAATATTTGGGGTCCGTCTTGTATATTAAGTTGTTGTATGTATATGCATTTTGCATATACAAGGTGATTTTAAAAGGTAAACAGTGACAATTGCCTATGCATCTATTTTTGCACATATAAGGGTGAAATGGCAAAATGGAGAAGGCGAAAAGTCAGCGATAGGAACATGGAGTGCCTACATGGCACGTAATTATTGGTTCTTGGCTTTTCTGTAGGTTTTTGGGCCGTCAGATCTCAGCGATGGAATCAAAATCAACGCCCTGGTTTTAAAGTTGCAGAGTTGGTCTTCCCTACTTCCTCAGGTTTGCTTTGGGCAGGATAACTTCGGATGTGTTCATTGCTGCATCCCGCGGGTAGCTGAATCATTAATGGCGAAATGCAAAGGTGCGATGGATTGAGTGACGGGCCAACTACCTGTTTTATGAAGAATGTCCCCAAACGGCAGCATGGGGCTCGAGTCTAGCTCCTCCTCGCCATTCCTTCTACCTGCTGCCTTCAGTATTTTGGGTGCCATTTTGTGGTGCACGGTATTTTGCAAAAAAAATTATGTGCCATGTAATTAATGCGGAGTACACTTTCTTGTTGTTTAAGAACACTGTGTTACCCATTTGAAAAAGGTTGAAAACTAGACAATATTTGGCTGCTATGATAAGATACAACTTCGTTGGTGGCCCTGTTTTAGATGTTTTTTGTGAGTTTATGAATCTCATGTTGTATGTTTAATGCATAGATCTAATGGTTTCATGTTGATTTAAATGAGTAATGCTTCATTGCATGTGTTTTGTTACTTGTCTCCAGATTGAATGTATTCTTCTTTTGAATCTAAATAGCTAAGGGGTGTCTAAGATTCTTGAATATGGGTTTGCTATATTGAATGCTTAATCTTTTACTTCTGCTCAAGGAGTAGATTAAATGTTTTAGGTTAAGTGTTAAGAAGAATATGTTGTAGTGATGATCTTCTAAGCAGAGGTAACCAAACACTCAGTTTTGGGAAGTATCTGTAAGGCAAATATTAAACAATCCCCTTGAAACTCAGTCATTAATATAAGTTTATGTGTACATTCACATGTGTATGTCTATTGACTCCAAGCCCTGAAATAGGCACTGATCCAGTCTTATATTGAGGTCACCACCAAGGTCCTAGTTTTGCATCCAAATATAAATCAAACTCAAACTTTAAATACAAACCTTTAGGATATTAGAAGTAGTTTGGGATCAAAATCCTCCATCTCACAGCTAAGCATAGGCCCAAAGCTAGCCCCTTTGCATTTATTCCACAATTTTGGTCTGCATAAAAGAGGATTTATCTACTTTGTATCAACATCCAAGTAAGTTCACGTGCATGTGTCATAGATGTTGAGTAGGGAATACCCCCCTTGGTTCTGCAGAGCCTAAAGAAGAAGAGGAGATATTTATAGAGTCTCTCTCCTATATTGTTGGCCCCTGGCCCGGAGATCCTGTTGATCAATGATGGCTACCTTGTAGGGATAACTGGGAACAAGCATCCAGTTTGGGAAAATAACCAACACAGTCAATGATCATTTTTCTAATGACTCTATTCTCACTCTCCTTGAGGAGGAAAATAACATAAAACAATCTCTCAAGTGCTTGGATATTTCTTGTAAATCTTTAGGGTCTAGCATTCAATGATTAAAAACTTAAAGCTATAGGAAATTTGTTTTAGCTAAGACTTCTTGGCTCAATTTCTATGGGAGGAAATAGATTGATCATGGGGAAGTATTTAGATTCCTAGGCATCCCTTTTGCCTTTTAGGTGTCTCCTTCCTCTCTATGATAAATTTTTATTTCTAGAGTTGAACAAAAGATTGGCCTACTAGATTATTAAGCCTCTTTCACTGGCAAGAAAATTTTAGGTGTGCTCTAAAATCTCAATTGCTACTCATGTCTATTATTCTTCTTGTTGGGTTCCTTTGAAAGCCTCATATTAGAAGCTTGAAAAGATCCTACAAAAAAAACTATGGGCTTCCTCTAACCATGGTAAAGGATTTCATAAAGTGGCTTGGGATTTTTGTTGCCTCCCTCATGATTTTAGTGGGCTTCGCTTAATTTTAATCCAATGTCAAGGTATAGTATTGTGTGTCAAATAGATTATTAGAGCCTTTGAGGGAAGTAAAGATTGGACTTGGTTTTGATTTGGCATTGTATTTCTATAGGACAACTAAATGGTCATTAGGCTTGGAAAGGTCTTGAAAGATCCTATCCAAATACATGGCACTTTTGTTATCAAAAGCATATGGAAAGCCTGTGAAGCTATCAAGCCATGGCTTTTGTGGGATGGAAATGATTTTTGCAAGGGTCTATATATTAGTTAGCACTCTATTTGGTGGTCAAATGTTCTTTCTTACCAAGATTTACCCCTTGCTAAGACTCCTTGGGTTCATAGTTTGAAACTCTTTCATAGAGGTATCAAGACCCTTCTTGACCTCCTTTCTAAGACTACTAGAAATTTCTTTCTTGGCCAAAGACCAAATTGTTGTTGGGATTTTTAATCAATATTTTGAGTCATTCCAGACCATTACTGATTTTGTTCCTCTTCATATGACTCATGTAAAATTAGGATGAGAAGCTTCAAACCTTGGTGGAAAGATTGGAAATTACTTAAAAAACTCAACCTCCTGCTAAAGAAGAAAATGAAGAGGCTGTGATTAGTAGCTAGGAGCCTAAACCTCATAGCCAAGATATCCCTACTGTCTAGGAAAAACAAAATGACCATGATCCTTCTCCACCTCCTAGTGTCTTAACTCTTGCTGCTTAGTGGCCTTGTTTCTTGTTTTTCTCTTTAGATTTGTTGTTTAACACTTACTTAGACTTCAAAATGTAACTTTTTTTTTTTTTAAATGATGTTATTATATATCTAGATTTCATTACTATCCAGGTTCAGTTGTATCGAAGAATTTTTCTTCAACATTGTTTATTCCCTCAATTGCAGCTGCCACATGAACCACTCGTGCTGACTCAATTATCAGCCCATGCAATCGGTTACCCCCTTCTACTGGATTCTCATGTACTGAAGCTCTACAAACTTAAACCAATGGAATCACGACATCGAGTGTAAGATAATCAAACATCCATTACAATCAAGAAATTCGAACAGTAACTTAAATATGGGACTCAAGCATTTCTTCATATCATTAGGCTAATCTATGATTACGTGTGGATACGTCATACAGATTTCAGATTTTTAAATTGTCGCATAATCCTTCAAAAATAAAGAGCCCTTAATTCTAATATAAAGTTAAACATAAGGCTAAATCCAAATTAATTACAGACTTATAATTAGACAAATGCCTCAAGATTTAATCAATCCGAGCTTTCTCAGCACACAATTCTCCCTGGCTATCCTAGCTGATTACTTAAGAGGGTGCTGGACAGCGGGTTATCATACGTCTGTTTTGTGCAGCATAAGAGAAGCAAAATAAAGAACAAAATTAGCATTATAAATTACCAGCAATAGTTATCCGTTCAACGCTGTCCTATTGATGTTGGCCCAAGTTATGGATAAAACTAAAAATAAACTTATGCTCTATAAATTTCTGCATATTGTATTACAATTTCATGTTTTTTGAGATGATTTCTTGAGTTTTCAGCCTGGCTTGGGATATAAGTTTCAGAAATGTTTAATAAACTTATGCTCTATAAATTTCTGCATATTTTATTACAATTTCAAGTTTTCTGAGATGATTTCCACAGTTTTCAGCTTGGCTTGGGATATAAGTTTCAGAAATATTTAATCATAAAACCAAGACATTTAGCATCTAGTTGGAGCCTCATGGCAGCAGTCTAGCAGGAAATCATTGAGAGGTTACCCTTATGGCATTTCTTTCCAGGGATCCATAATTCAAGAAAACCAAAACATACACAGGAAAACAAACATATAAAGGGCCAACCTAAAAGCACCTTCAGAGGTCAAACCCATCTAAAACAAGTCTAAACTATGTTGCAGGGCAGAGCAAGTAATTGAAAAAAGTATAGCCGAGAGAATGTTAAATCCATAGATTATATAACATTTTTAGCCCAAATTAAGAACTTCTTTTTGGGTTCGTACATTGTCAAAATACATATATGTCGAGTAATTTCTCTTCTATACTAGAAACTAACAACCGCATGTTGAGTCTGAAAACTGTAGAGCATCCTCAATTACTCTCTAAACGGCAGGCGCTTCAAGAGAGGACGGTTTAGCAATAAAGGTGGGGTTGTCATTCCCAGCCATGATCACAACTACTCTCTCCATCTCATCACAGTCCTGTCCCTCCATATTCTTCTTCCCCATCTCATCCTTCTCATCTCTTGACTGGTTTTCTTGCACTGGGCTAATGTTGTTGTTGCAGTGGGAGCATAACAACAGAAGCAAAGCAAAGAGTATGAGAGCAATCATGACACCTAACCCAGCCATCAGATATGGAACAGGTGACCTCCATAGAGAATGGGTCATTGCTATGGTAGGAGAAGACCCAATATTTCTCATTCTGATTGTTCCTTCCTTCTTACACTAAGCTTCACAAGCCTTCTTATCTGGCTAAATGAGAATGTGGGCTCTGTATTTAATAGACAATGCAAGGGTAAGAGACAAACAAAAGCTATGGATTTTTACTCTATTGTTAAGGTACACATCAAATTGATTAAGGAATCACATTGTTGATAACTTTTTTATTTACTTTATTGGATTGTGGTGTTTGGTTGCAGGGAAAAGCCAATAGTTGGTGTCACAGGAACTACTTGCTTTTTTTTTCGATATTAGTGGGGGACATAAAATGGTTCAAACGTGTTTACCAATGTGTAGAAAGTGAGAATGGCGTGCAGTATCCTTTCTCCGCGTATGTAATATTCCAAGCATCGATCAAATTGATTCAACTTCGCAATAAACCTGGGGCGGCCCGCTAACGTGGAATCCATTACTGTGTCAGAAAAGGAACCAACATTTCATAGTCACCATACCTTTTTTTCTTTGAAGTAAATAAAGAAGCCAATTCAACGCAATTTCATTGTCTAACCATGTGGATTTATAAAAGTGGGATCGAATTCAGAGGAATGTGGGCTCGAGCTAATCATTCAGTCAGGCCTAAAATTAAACGAGTGTAGCCCACTTTGTGCCGGATCGTTACGTATACGTTTGGCAATTGTTATCACAATTCTTTTGACGTCTCAACTACTGCAAAATATGATTGTCTCTGTACATTTTATATTTATTTTGAGGCTTCTCATTGAAGATGGAGCAAAGCTGTTCCAGTAGATTCCATTATTTCACTATTCACTATTCTAATAGATTGTTTTATATATTCAATTACTCAAATTTGGATTTCATTTGTATTTTACTGAATCCTTATGACTTTGAGTATTTCAATCCCATTTAGGATGTCCATGAACTGGGTCTTCTACGGATTCACCATCTTCCTAATATATTAATAAATTAACTCTTAACTGTTGGATGATGTTTAAGAATAGCCGAATATTATGGATGAAGCCCCCCGCTATAATTTTTCAACTTACCATAATATCCATTTGGTATAAACAAACAAACGGTCCCCACCTATATGATTAGCCTTCCTGAGTTGCGAGCAGAAAACTGTAGCAGATACATGGATTCCACGTCGAGGATAACTCATTTTAAACATATTTACAGCGATCAGAACTACAATGTACACATGCCGTTGTATTGTTTGAATCATACCTTACAATATGTTGCATAAAGACGATGATTCTTGCGGTGCTCCTACAACTTTTGTTCAAAACTTTTTTAAAGCAATAGAAGCATGCCAACATTAATAGTAAAAACAAAAGTATTAAACCTTTATTTTTAATATATAATTGTAGAGGATATTTCATCATTTTTATCCCTTTTGTTTTATGTTATTTTATATAAATGTTTTTGATCCATAACTAGTATAGATATCTTAATAAATCTGCCTAAAAGACCCATAGAAGTATTTCTCTCTGAGATTTTTTTGATAGATGTATTTAAGATTAAGAAGAAAGACATAGAACTATTTTCTAATTCACTTAAGAGTTACTTTATTTTACTTTAAAGTTATTTTATTTACTACATAGTTAAAACTTTTGGTGTCACTACATATTTAAAAACTTTGGTGTCTTTACTTTATTTTACTATAGAGTTATTTTATTTATTACATATTTTACTTACTTTAGAGTTAGGATCTTTATCTTTAAAAAAATAAATGTGGGCTTCAAATAGTGTTTCCTTCAACTATTCTTTCATAGTCACAACATCATATGCTACTTCTCTCCCTTACTACCACTATAGGTCATGCCTTTCTACATAATTATAACACAAATTTGAGTTCTTTACGGATGCTTACTAGTCCATAGTTGAGCCTAACTCTTTGATATTCAATATCTCTTAGTTGAGAACTTGTCTAACTTTTCTATCAATTTTACTACCCTAGATGGAACCACACCTGCAATTTTGTCCCTTAGATTGGATGGGGGGCACGGTCATGTCCTTAGTTTCAAAATTCAAATTTTTATTTTCCAAAGCTGACAATCCTAAGATCAGGCTATTACTCATCAGTGATGGTGCTAAAAACTTTAAACTATGCATAAAAGTTTGTGTATTTTAAGGCATCATCCTAGGACACTTTCACATTATTGGATAGCAATCACAAAGTATCAAAAGAACACAAAATCATTTATCCTCTTATAAGATCACGACTTTGACCTCATCTACTAGCATTAGGCATTAAAAACAATCTATAAACATCTAAAAATCACCCACTATCCTAACTATGCCTACCACATTTTTATCCAAGTAATTAAATAAATTAAAACAATTTATTTAATTAATTAGCCCAATTTTCCTAAGTCCTAATCCTATTTTCCTAATATTTAATCATCTTCCCACTTCACCTGATTTAATAAATATTAATTTACTAAATTTTTCTTTTTCCACTCAACTACCTAAAAATTGAATAAAAGAATTTAAATTTTCTTTTATTCTCCACCACTTATTTTCTAGCAATCTCCCACAAATTTAAGATAAAATTAAAAAATCTCTTTTACCCTCCACCATTCATTTTTCAACTACCCAACCAACTCAATCCTCACCATTAATCTCTCAATCAATTCTCAGCCAATCTTGACCATTCATCATCCAATCTAGAAAGCTATAAATGGACCCTTATATGAGTCATTTTCATAATCATCTTCACTACAATGTCATGCTACTAGTTCAAACAACCATACTTATCAACATTTGAGAAAAACTACTTCCGCGATACAACATGAATTGATTTGAGTGATTTTTAATGTTATTTCATTCGTTCTTTGCTGATTCCTTTACTTTAACTGAGGTGATAGTTAGGTGTGAAATAAGGGTTTGATCTTTAAGGTTTTATTCTTTATTTTTGTTTCATATTTTGATGTTCACACAATCAACAAATATAATTGACATTCATTATCAAAGATTTAATATAAAGGCATTTATTGGACATAGTCATTCATCTTCTTGCATCAAACATTACCAGCATGCAATGATTTGCTCATTGATACTCTTGTCACCATTTACATTGGAATTTATTATCACCCTTTATCTCTTTGTACTATTGTTAATTCAACTTAGGGTCCTGACTAAAGGTTAAGGAAGTTTCACACATAGCAACCTCTTAAGAGTACTCTTTAATATGCACAATTTTCCTTACATTAGATATACATCAAGCAAGATTTTTTATAGTTATTGAAGATTTATTTTTGTAATAGACAAAACTACACCATTAGGATAAAATTATGCCATAAGAACCAAATTATAGGTGTGGTCTTATCCTAGGCCCTCAAATTCCCAAGTCTATGATACCATATCCTATTCTAAAATTTTAGTTTCTTTTTCTCTCACAGCATCACGTAGTTAAATTCCACATGCACAACAATTTCAAGGTAAGCCCTCATCACTCTCAATTTCATTTCAACATGTTTATTTTCTACCTTAGCTAATCCATCTTAGTTATTTAAGTTCCATGATATATCTAAGTTTTAATTTTTATTATTATCATTAAATTAGACTAAGATATATTTGTAGGGCATATTTAATTTCCCTACATTTTAGTGAACCTCTAACTCCCATGCTTATTCTTTAGTATATAATTCTAATTTTTTTGCATTTGAGATCTACTTGTACCAATTACTCATATTAAGGTAAAGTAGGCCTTGGGACTTCCACAGTTTTATCATCTTTCTAATATACTAATAAATTTACCTTTAACTATTGAAATGAATGATGTTTAAGAATAGTTAGGTATTTATCTAAACATTCTATAATTTTTGAACTTACCATAATAATATCCATCCTCATATTAAGTCAGTTTAAAAGGATATGCCTAGCCTTAAATGCTTGGTTTTAATGAGTTTTCGCTAGGAAGTGTAACGGCTTCATCCTTTTTGTAGGGATGTACTAGCAGAGGACACGTTGCATTTTTCAGATGGTGGTCTTGATTGAATTGTGTACTCCAAATATTATCGCTTGTGGTCTCTGACCTAATGACATCTTTGATGTACTTCGCCAGCTTGTTTCCACAAAGATGACATGGGTTTTCATTGTTTTATATTGGCAGTGTTGGCTTGTTAAAGGATCTTGTTTTTTCTATTTTTGCCTTTCATCTGCACTTCCCTCATCATCACTTTTCTCTGTCATATCAAATCCCCTGTAGTTCTCCTGTCTCTGTACTTCAAATCTCAAGCGGGAAGCCTATATGGCCAACTTACGCCTGAACCAGAGAGTTTTCTATCCAGCCCTCGAGTGGGAACCAGATATTAGAGGGAGGGTCAAGGTGGTAGATTTGATGACTCTGCTCAATTCGGATTGCACTCTCATCCAATTTGCAGCAAGGAATATAGTTGGTCATGCTTGGATAAGAGGCTATGAGGGGTGAGTGCTAAATTTTTTAGATGTCGTGTCCCAGCTCTTATCTAATATAATGGATCTGGTAATGGATGGTGAGTATGTGCATGCTCTAGCAGCAGGACTATTTTATAAAAACCTTTACATAGTTGAAAGGTGGGAAACGATGGTCTTTGTGTACAGAATGGATCAAGGTGATGCTATAATCGGGGGGCTATTCAATCTTACTTCCCTACGCACCTCTCCTCCGCAGCAAGCTATATAGAGGGCCTTGCAAGCTAGTTTAAAATCCCTAAGTAGTGGTGAAATTGATGAGGCATTGAGGTCTCATTGCTTTCTCATCTCCAAGAAAAAAGCGGAAAGGATAAAGGATGTTTTCTCAGCCATCAAGTTTCTAAGGATTCACGCCCCCGATCTAGCTCCAGGAATGCCTCGATATGCATAGGAGGACCCTGACGAAGGAATTCAGCCTCTTGTGGCTATGGATTTGGATGAATAGACCTTACCTGCAGCTCCAGCGGTGGCGTGAAAGCTGGTGTCGGGTCATGCTTTCTGTTGTTTGCGTGTGCTTTGTCTATGCATGCTCCATTGGTGGTAAGGGGATATTTTTTTGACACTGTGATATGGGGTGTTTTCTATGGTTTTTCTATTTTGTGACACTACTGCCATAAGACACGTTTCTCCCCAGTTTCTTTGTTTCTATTTTTGGTTTGTATGACAATGTTAATTTTATCAGGTCTTTCAAGGGCCCTTGATGTTGTCTCAATTTACTAAGACTTGGCTTTGGCCGTATTATCTGTAATATTCTTAAAACTTTTAATCTATGGGTGCTTCCACACCTTTTTCTGTTTAAAAAAAAAGTTATATCCATGGTATAAACAAACAAACGGTCCCCACCTATACGATTAGCCTTCCTGAGTTGCGAGCAGAAAATTGTAGTAGATACATGGATTCCACGTCGAGGATAACTCATTTTAAACATATTTACAGCGATCATAACTATGATGTACACATGTCGTTGTATTATTTGAATCGTACCTTACAATATGTTGCATAAAGACGATGATTCTTGCGGTGCTCCCACCAACTTTGTTCAATACTTTTTAAAGAAATAGAAGCATGCCAACATAATAGTAAAATAAAAACATTAAACCTTTATTTTTAATATCTTTGATCTATAAGAATCAATAATTGTACAGAAAATTGCATACTTCATCTTTTTTTATAGCTTTTATTTTATGTTATTTTATATAAATGTCTTTGATCTATAATTAGTATAGATATCTTAATATATCTATATAAAGGACCTTCATAAATATTTCTCTATTGGCATTTTTTAGATAGATGTATTTAAGATTGAGAAAAAAGACAAAGAGCTATTTTTTAATTCACTTAAGAGTTACTTTATTTTACTTTAAAGTTATTTTATTTACTACATATTTCAAAAATTTGGTGTAACTACATATTTAAAAATTTTGGTGTCTTTACTTTATTTTACTATAGATTTATTTTATTTACTTTAGAGTTAGGATCTTTATCTTTAAAAAATAAATGTCAGTTTCAAATTGTTTTTCTTTCAACTATTCTTTCATAGTCACAACATTATATGCTACTTCTCTCCCCTATTGCCACTATAGGTTATGTCTTTCTACATAAGTATAACACAAATTTGAGTTCTTTTGGGATGCTTACTAGTCTATAGTTGAACCTAACTCTTTGATATTCAATATCTCTCAATTGAGAACTTGTTTAACTTTCCTATCAGTTTTGCCATCCTAGATGGAACAACACCTACAATTCTATCCCTTGGATTGGATGGTGGGCACGGTCATGTCCTTAGCTTCAAAATTCAAATTTTCACTTTCCAAAGATGGCAATTCTAAGATCAGGGTATTACTCATCAGTGAGTGCTAAAAACTTTAAACTATGCATAAAAGGTTTTGTATTTTAAGGCATCATCCTAGGACACTTTCACATTATTGGATAGCAATCACAGAGTATCAAAAGAGCACAAAATCATTTATCCTCTTACATGAATCAATACTTTGACCTCATCTACTAGCATTAGGCATTAAAAACAATCTGTAGACATCTAAAAATCACCCATTGTCCTAGCTATGCCTACCACATTTTTATCCAATTAATTAAAAAAATTAAAACAATTTATTTAATTAATTAGCTGACTTTTCCTAAGTCCTAATCTTATTTCT
Source organism: Cunninghamia lanceolata (assembly GCA_027924645.1). Taxonomy (NCBI): domain Eukaryota; kingdom Viridiplantae; phylum Streptophyta; class Pinopsida; order Cupressales; family Cupressaceae; genus Cunninghamia; species Cunninghamia lanceolata. The sequence goes on from BSBN01000780.1 coordinate 15,667,938, forward strand.
CTAATTCCTAAATAAATAAATTCTTATTTATTTATTTAATCCCCTTCCCACTTCACCCAATTTAATAAATATTAATTTATTAAATCTTTCTTTGTCCATTCAACTACCTAAAAAGTGAATAAAAGAATTTAAAAAAAAAATATGAACTCCACCTCTCATTTTCTAACCATCTCCCACAAATTCAAAATAAAACTAAAAAATCTATTTTATCTCCACCATTCATCTTTCAACTACCCAACCAACTCAATCCTCAATGTTAAGCTCCCAATCAATTCTCAACCAATCTTGATTGTTCATCATCCAATCTAGAAATCTATAAATGGACCCTTATGCGAGTCATTTTCATAATCATCTTCACTGCAACATCATGTTGTTGGTTCAAGCAACCATATCTATCAACATTTGATAAAAACTACCTCTGTGGTACAATAGGAGTTGATTTGGGTGAGATTTAATGTTATTTCATTTGTTGTTTGTTGATTCCTATGTTTTAACTTAGGTGATAGTTAGGTGTGACTTGATGTTCACACAATCAACAAATATAATGGGCATTCTTTATCAAAGCTAATATAAAGGCATTTATTGGACATAGTCATTTATCTGCTTCCATCAAACATTACCAGCATGTAATGATTTTCTCATTGACACTATTGCCACCATTTACATTGGAATTTATTGTCACCCTTTATTTCTTTGTACTATTGTTAATTCAACTTAGGGTCCTCCCTAAAGGTTAAGGAAGTTTCACACCTCAACACACACATAGAAACCTCCTAAGACTACTCTTTAATACACACAATTTTCCTTACATTAGATATACATCAAGCAAGATTTTAATAGTTATTGAAGATTTATTTTTGTATTGGACAAAACTACACCATTAGGATTAAATTGTGCCATAAAAACCACATTATAGGTGTAGTCTTATCCTAGGCCCTCAAATTCCCAAGTCTATGATACCATATCCTATTCTAAAATTTTAGTTTCTTTCTCTCTCACAACATCACGTAGTTAAATTCCACATGCACAACAATTTCAAGGTAAGCCCTCATCACTCTCAATTTTATTTCAACATGTTTATTTTCTACCTTAGCTAATCCATCTTAGTTATTTAATTCTCAGTTCCATGATATATCTAAGTTTTAAATTTTATTATTATCATTAAATTAGACTTAGATATATTTGTAGGGTATATTTAATTTCCCTATATTTTAGTGAACCTCTAACTCCCATGCTTATTCTTTAGTATATAATTCTAATTTTTTTGGGTTTGAGATCTAATTGCACTAATTATTCATATTATTTTCCATATTTGATTACTCCTTGGGCATTTAGTGCTTTATCTATATTATTCTTTAGTATATAAATCTAAATTTTTAGAGTTTCAAATCTAAATTATTCACATTATTTTCCACATTTAGTTTCTCCTTAGACATTTGGTGTTTTATCGAAGGTTTGTCCTTTGTTGACTATCACTTTATAGAATCGTTGTTGTGTGATTTTTATTATCTAAGGTTTGTCCTTTGTTGACTATCACTTTATAGAATCGTTGTTGTGTGATTTTTATTGTTATATCTTAATTATGAATTCTCGTAGGGTGATCTCACAATAGTGTGTCCTAAATATAGGATGGGGCAAAAAATGAGTCCAAGGTGCCAAAAATTGTAAAACATCTTTGAATGAAGTACTTCCCATCAAAGGTGATGTCATCATGACCTTTGAATGCAGGGAGCTTTGAATGAAGGTGGGCACCTTCGAATGAAAGCCTTATTTTTCATTTTTAAATGTTTCATGTTCAAAATCCTTTATCCAAGGGACCTTTATTTGAAGGTCTTTTTGATGCCATCCTCCTACGGCTCATAGAGTTTTTAGAAGAATTTGTTTTTAAAGAAAGGGTTGGACCATCAAACAAAGTCATCACATGGACATGAGATTTTACAGGATTGTATCCCTCTAACTAAACTTTCTAAAATGTATAATTTCTAATTTATTTTATTTAATTATTATATTTGTTTTCTATTTTCTAGTGAACATAGGTTTTTACCAAACATAAAGGTCTATGTTTGATGCACATGGAAATTTAAAAAAAGGTAGAAAAAATTCTAGCAAATATGTGCATTCCATATTAATGTATTTGTTTCAACAAAATAATAATAATTTAGATATATACAAAAAAAAAGTAGGGAATAAAATAACTCTGAATTATACTTAATCTGAATTAAAAAATTAATAATAAATAAAATATGCATAGAAATTATGAAAAAATATGCATGCACTAAATATTAGTGTTAATGACACATGTTTAAGAAATTATGAATTTATCTTATTTATAAAAAAATTATGTGTTATGGAATAGTATCAATCATTAAAAATACTATAAAGCATAAAAACAAGTTATTAAGAAATGCTTAAAAATGAGATAATTTTTAAAAATAAAAATAAAGATTATATTAGAATCTACACACAAAATCTTAAAATTTACTAGTTCATATTATCTTCAAATTCTTAATGGTTTGCGTGCTATGAGTGACAAAAAGTACAATTTTGGTTTTAAATGTTGATTTTAGTGTCCCACTAAGGTCAAAAGGTGGGATACACTATTGTGGGATCACCCCATAAGACCTTGTCCTTGAACTCTACTCATGCATGTATCAAGGATTCTAATGTGCTCAAAAAAATTATACATCTAATTCTTTGATCCTTGATGACATCATTTCCTTCTACCACATGGATGGTGGTGCATGTTCCATGGATGAATTATTCGATTGTATAATTAGTTATCTTTAATCCTTCATATGAATTTGAATCACTTTTCCATCCCTTTAGGATGCTTTCACTTCACTTTTCTATGAGCTTCATATTCATTATACTTGATCCAAAAATCAAATTGAAGAGTATAGACCATTGGAGTCATTGTGCTTCCACTTTAGTTTGGGGTTTTTCTAAGTGCCTTAGAATCATGAATTCATTGAAGTTTTATGTTTTGTAGAGTAAGAGAGACTATATTCTTGTTAGAGGAGAGTCTATGATGATATGGAGTATCTTGGGAAGTTCTTGGAATAGGGATGTGGACTTCAAAACTAATTAGAATACCAAATTGAGTGAAATTGCCAATTTATGTAGGTAGTGAAAATATTATTAGCTATGAAAATTTCACTTCAAAAGGTGGAATTTGAAGGGTTTTGTCATTTGATCTTACCATTTTTATGTTTGATCTAAGTTGTAAATGTAGGAGAGGTATAAGTTGATGGTAAATGCAGTTAGATAGGTTGGCTCCCATTGTATCCTTTGTTTTCAAGTTTATTTGGTGGTTATATGTGATAAAATAAGATTTTCTAAGTTGTAGAAGCATGTTGCATATGTGAGGAGTGATTTGTAGAGTTTATTAAGACTACTAAAATCCATAGAGGTATTACAACACATTTGTAATTGAGCTATGATAGTGGAATTAGGAAGGGAATAAGTTCATGGTAAATGTGGTTAGAGGGTTTGGCTATCATTACATCCTTTATTTTCACATTCATTTTTGTGGTTCTATGTGTAAAATCATGGCTTTCTAAGTTGTAGACACACATTTCATATGTGAGGAGTTATTTGTAGATTTTATTAAGACTCCTAAAAGCCTATATGTATTGTAACACCTTTGTAATTGGGCTATGATAGTGGACCAAGGAGCATTTACTCACTCTTACTAGACTTTTCACCAATGGAAGGTTTTATCTAGGATATATCTTTCTTATTAAATTCATGTGTGTGTTCTCTTTACATGTTTCTCTACTCTTATATGTTTTCTTTCAAGCCTTATAAACAATATGAACATATTTAATTATAAATAGCATTCATTAGAGTTTATTTTATATTGTGTTTGAATGTGTTTTGGTGATTTAACAAGGATAACTATAGTTGGTGAAAAACAAGAGAATATTTCCATCCTTTGATAGATCAAGTCGTATTATAATAGGTGCATATAGCCTATAGTTATGGGAAATATCAATTTTTGTTGATTAGATTTAGCTAATACCCTCCATATTCTAGTGGGAATAGAAACTTAATATCTTTTTAGCTCAAAATTAGAACTAGAGAGTGATTGAGGATAATGAGAAAGGAAATGGAATAAGATGATAAAAAAGTTTGGTTTAGGAAGTTGGAAGATGCTACAATAATTTCATTTTTTTATGAGAAGGTAGATAGGCTTTAAATAATGATCTTAGTCTTGCTATCAAAATTGGGAATTCAAAAAGAACCCAAAGAAGAAAGAGAACTTGAGAAATTAAAGCAAGAGAAAGGAAAGTCTTCATCTAGGAGATTCTTCAAAGCTAAGACAAAGATCAATATATAGCCCTATGATGGCAAGATTAATACAAAGAAATGTGATGATGTAGTCTAAGAAAGGAGGTCCATTGATGGACTACCCTACCTAGCAACATACATATTTAATCATAATCACAAACACCATGTGGAAGTCAAATTATTACTATTTCATTAGGTTAAAAGAAATTTAACCTTATAGGCTATAATTGGTTAATAAGAAATCACTCTCTTTACCCACATACATTACCACATGTTCCCTATCAACTATGGATTTCAAAAACAATAATCTAAAGGACTAATTTTATCCTTTGACTCTCAATTTGTCTATATTCCCACTAACTCTCAAGAAACTCCTACAATTATCCTCTAGCCACCTCACCTCTATTACCTTACTTTCACTGATCACTCTAAACTCTTCTCTGTGACTATTCTCTAATTAATTCCTCTCTTTCTCTAAATGAATAAACTCTCTTTTCTCCCACTTGTTATCCATTGCCTTTGCACATAAAAATTTGGCATTTTATTTTCTCCTTGGAGCTACAATAGTAACCATCACCAAGCCAAGAAGAGATAGCTATTGTCAATTAAAATGCCAAGAATAGCCACATAGAACAAGGGTTGCACTGCAGTAGTAGTCCCTGCCTAAAGCTAAGAGAAAATATTGGATTTAAAAATAGGCAAAATAAATCTAAGTTCTAAACATAGATTTGGCAAAATTACAGTTAGATACAAAAACTATTAGAATCATAGCAGTTAAGATCTTAATCACCATGAGCAAGAAAGCCATCAAAGTACAATTAGCTATCAAATGAATGAAAAACAATCCATTGAATTGACATGTCTAAAATGGTGGAAAATATTGGATTTAAAAATAGGAAAAATAAATCTAAGTTCTAACATAGATTAAAAATATTAGCTTTAAAAATAAGCAAAATAAACCTAAGTTTTGAACATAGATTTGGCAAAATTACAGTTAGATATGAAAACTATTAGAATCATAGCAGTTAAGATCTTAATCATCATGAGCAAGAAAGCCATCAAAGTATAGTTAGATATCAAATGAATGAAAAACAATCCATTGAATTAACATGTCCAAAACGGTGGCTAGTAAGAAACAATTTATGTCTAATTCTCATATGCCCCTTTAAAATAATACTAACATCAGAACCATACTTCTTCAAGAAAATTCTTGAAACCATCAAATTGGAGAATTTGTAGGTAGCATGTCAAGCGGAACAACATACAAACTAAGAGGAAAACAAATGTTCGTAGTTCATCTCTGATCTAAAAAAGTGTGGTAAGTAGAATAAAAACCTAAGCAGGATATACCAAGACACAAGTTCAAGATTACTAGTCAAAAAAACTTTCAATAAGACTATATAGTATATGGCGATCATAAGCTAGAGGGTGTAAAGGCCAATGCTCTATGTTTTCTAATAATTGTCATTCCTTTCTCTTAATAACAAATGTTTAGAGGGTTAACTGTGTGCCTTTTGGGCCTCCTTGTCTTGTGATATTACAAATGCACGAGTGAAAGGTCATGAATAAATGGCTACTCATGGAAATGGGCAATGTGATGATGACTCTAGTACCAAAATACTACACATGGTGAGAAATATCACAACAATAAAAATTTTGAACTATGTAATGATGTTTTGGAATCAAAAAATACTTAATCAATTTTTTTCATGCATCTTTTAATACATCATGCACCTCATTTTAATTAAAGCTTTCATCTTCCATGATGAAGTATGTCCTATATTATTAGCTTGTGTTGGTTGCTTGTATTACTATCTATTCACAAAGCAATGTGTAGCTACATCATGCCTTCTATTAGGCAAGTTGTTTCATGTTAAATGCTTCAAAAGTGGAAGCTGACCTTATTCTTCATTAGATAGTGCTTCTGGATTAAACTGTGTATGTTTTTGCTTCAACATTTTGGATCATGCACAATGATCCATCATCAGGAGGAGGAGAAAGTGTGTTTGGATAGCAAACAAGACGTTATAAAGGAAATGGAAAGGGGGGGGGAGGAATAAGACAGGACCGCAAAACGAGGGGAGGGGGTGGAAACCTAAAAACAAAACCAATCCATAATTGTAGTGTGTGAATCCACCCAAGCACAAAATGAGCAAATAACATTATTAAACAATAAGTGTATATAGAGAATATATATATGAATAATATGTAATAGTAAAGAGTATAAAAGAAAAGGAATATATCAATAATATATAATACAAATACAATACATGTAATAACAAGTAAATAGACAAAAAGATCAAGAAGAATGGTGAAAAGTGTATCAAAGTAATATGTTCAAAGGAATGTATAATGTAAAATATGAAATTATGATGTATTTAATACAAAAAAATGTAAAAAAATATATAACCACTAAGCACAATAATGTTCATATAAAGCCCAAAAACGTGATGTATATAATATGATAATATAATATGCATAAAATGGACAAAAAAGACCCAAGAAAAATAATTACATTAATGGGTATGTAGCGATAAAAACAAGAATAAATGATAATATAATAATAAATATATCAATAGTAGTGATAATAGGAAATAAAATACGAAAAATATGAAGAATAACATACTAATATATATAAAGAAAAATATGATTGTTGAATAATAAAGAATAAGAAGACACACAACAAAGGAATAATAGATAGAATATGAATAATAGTATGGAATCAAGTAATGAGTAAAATACAACAAGAAAATATGAAGCATAAAACATGTAAAAAGAAAGAACATTAAGAATAATATTATAAATTAGTGACAAAAAGGCAAAACCATAATGCATATAATATAATAATATCTAAGATATATAATCAACCAAGGATAGTAAATAAAGATATAGGCAAATAGCCACCAGGATAGACCACAAAAACTAAAAGAAACAAATCTACTATGAATAAAAGTATCAACTAATTAGGTACAATTAAATCAAAAACATAAAGAATAAAAATGAGGGTATACAAGTTAAATAAGCAAGCAAGGAAGCAAGAAAGTATGCCAAAAAAGGAGGGGGAGGGTCAGATAGTGAGGAAGTAAGAATGTAAGCAGGAAAGCATACCGAAACCAGGAGTTAGGACCTCTAGGCTGGGAGGACAAAGCACACTAAGAAGAACAAGAAACACAGGGGGGAGCAATAGGGCACAAAAGAGACACGACAGGGGAGGTAGAGGAAAGAGGGGGAAGGAGGGGAAAAGACAAGAGAAAGGAGGGATACAACTAGAGGAGACAAAGCCTCGAGGTCAGGAGAGTCACAGAGGGTTAGAGTGGGATTGGAGGGAGTTTAATAAAGGCTGCCAGGTAGGGCTTAGTTTCCACCCCTCATCACGATTGAGGTTGGATGGGTGACATTTAATGAGGATCGCTTCTTGAAGTTTCCTTTTGTAAAAGCAATCTTCTTTCACTAAGACTTGTGTATGCTCAAGATGAATATGGTGTTTGGTATTGTAAGAATGCTCAGCCAAGGCAGACTTGGTGATGCGATCGTGTCTAATGTCTGCACTGTGTTCCTTAATCCTAGTGCTAATGGAACGACCTGTTTCACCGATGTAAGGTGTTCCACAGGAGCAGACTATCTTATAGACCCCGGAGTTGATAAGCTTGTTTCTAGGGTCTTTGATAGAATGGATAAGGTTTCTAAGGGTGGAGACAGGTTTGAAAGTACAACGAAGTTCCTTCTTCTGCAGGATTCTAGAGATTTTGTTAGAGAGGCCCTCTATGTACGGGAGGGTAGCAACACAAGAATCACTTGGTACATCAGGCTTAGGTTTGGGGCAAACACGATTCTTAGCAAGGTTAAAGGCTCAGTGGATGCACTTATGGTGATAACCATTAAGCTTGAACACTTGGGATAGGTGGGAGAGCTCTTGGTCAATGTGTTCAATATCACAAATGCGATAAGCACGATTAGCTAGTGTCTTAAGGACACCAGCTTTTTGGGCAGGATGGTGGTGAGAAGTCGCATGGAGGTAAAGGTCGGTGTGTGTGGATTTTCTGTACACAGTACGAGCAAGGGAACCGTCCTTCTTTCTCATGATCAAGACGTCCAAAAAAGGAAGCTTGTTGTCAGACTCAAGCTCTTTATTGAATTGAATGCAATCCACCAACTGGTTAAGGTGAGAGTGGAAAAGCTCTAAATTATCAAGGCCATGAGGCCAACAAATGTTGGTGTCATCAACGTAACGTTTCCACCATCTGGGTTTGAGAGGGAAGGAGTTAAGGGCTAACTGTTCAAAATGCTCCATATAAAGGTTGGCAACAACCGGGGATAAGGGAGAACCCATGGCAACTCCATCAGATTGCTCGTAGACAACATCTTGAAACGTAAAGAAAGTGGATCGCAAGCATAAATTAACAAGAGAAGCTATCTCATTATTAGTTTTACGTCTGATGAGTTCCACTGAGTCAGCCACGGGGACTTTGGTAAACAAGGACACCACATCAAAGCTAACCAGGATCTCATGATCTTCCACCTTCTTGTCATGAATGAAATCAACAAAGTGTCCAGATTCTTTAATGAAGGTATCAAATTTACCTACTAGAGGGGAGATCATCTTCGCAAGGAAGGCAACTAACTTGTAGGTAGGGGAATGTGTGGTGTCCACAATAGGTCTGAGAGGTATGCCAGGTTTATGGATTTTTGGAGCACCGTAGATTTCACCCCGCATATAAAACTTTCAACTTCATGATTATAAAACTTCATGATTATAAATCTTCATGATTATATATCCTTAGACTTAAAAATCCTGGTTAACTATATTTTTATCCACATATAGATTGGTAATTCCATTGATTTGAATCATTCATGTTTTCCAATGCAAGAGGGTGAATGCATTTTAACTTAGCTAGTCTTTGAAATCCGCAATACTTAATATTTTAATCCTCTTGTAAACTTGAAATTTTAAATCACGAATGCTAGAGCTTTGGTTAACTTGTTTTAATAAAGTAGTTTGGGCCCACAGACCACTCCAATGTGAAAACCAAACTGAGTGAGACGTGAGCAAGTGGGTATACTATGATTCATAATGCACTTAGGTTCAGATTTTGTGTTTAAGTTTCCATATTTGATTCCAGGAGGCCCCTCTAATGATGCCACATGGAAAGACAAGTTTCTCACTAGTGTATTCAATAATAGATAGTTGCCAACATGTCTTAACTCATTATATCTATACTTAAAAATGGACATGAACTCGTTGGTGAACTAAATTTTATGTAGGTGGTATGATCCACAAGGACTTTTTTATTATATTTTTTTTGGGGGGAATTTGGGCATGACTTATCAAGTGAATTAAGGTTTATTGGTCATTTGGAATCCATAGGTGAGTCACAAAGTACTCCACTAATGACACATAAGTAGAGTACAAGGAGAATCACATGGATTGGGTCTCTGTGTTACATGTAGACACAATGCTTGAAGGCAAGTTTTAATTTATCATCTGGATGTGAACCATTGAGTAAAGTAGATTTGACTAGGGATTTTGGATCTAAAAAGGGTTTGAATGTAAAGCCTTTGAAAAAGTAGACACAAGCTAGTGAGTAAACTCAAGCTCATTGACAATTTGAAGTTTGGAGGATTTAGGAGAAGGCTTCCATCGCTAACACACAAATACACTTTGGAGAGACACAAACTTAGTAATGAACTCTAACTTGAACGTGAAAGGAACAATTAACTAGGATTTATGTGGATGCTTGGGTTTGAATGTTTTTATTTGGTTTAATTTTGGATGCAAGTGAGTAGATAGATCTTAGTTTAATGTGTGCTCAAGTCTATGGATAGACTGTAGATGTTAAACATGTATTAACCACAGACATGATGCTCTCAGTCAAGTATAATGATAAAGGGTTTTAGGGTCTACAATGAGACATGGATTCAAGGCAAGTTCAAAGTAAACATAAGAAAGTGACAAAATTTAGATTCATAATGGCCTTAGGTTTGGAAAGGGCATGAAAACAAGATTCAAACACGAGGAATGAACCCTAAGGCTAACTAAGTATACACAAGACATGACCATAAATACGCAATTGAAATAGCAGGAACATATATGACATGTAGATTAAAATTTGGGATAAATGAGACAAAAACATAAGATTGGTCTGTTGAGTGAGTGATAAACTAGAACATAAAAACATTAGACACAAGATAAGTAAGATCAAACTGAAAGGATTCAAAATAAAAACACTAACAAATAAAAGGGTTCCCATGTTTTTTGAGGGAAACTAGGGGATTGTTGTAAATGTAACAACAAATGGTGACTCTATTGGAAAATACTATGAGCATTTTAAGACAAATGAATCTATTTAAGAACCTATAATCTTGGTAAATAGCATAATTATATCTACTAAAAAGTGTTCATGACTAGGAAAACATAAAATATATTGAAAGACAACATAAAATACTATCCTAGCTATAGTGTGTGTGAATGAATTCTTTTTGTTTTCAAGGATTCTTGAGAATTAGTTATTATAACAAAGAGTTAGGCTAGTTCACCATAAATAAACATAGATCTACTTTAAGCATAAACACGAATATGGTAGATGTGTTGTCATGTGCCTAGACATCATTCTACTACTAGCCAAGTGTCCATAGCCCCAATGGAGAATCTCTAGTCCTAGTAAAGGTATTGCTCTATTACTTGCTAGGTATCTATAGTCTTAGTAGATTTACCTAGGTCACCTTGAAGAATTGAGTTTTCATGATTTATCTTTCTTTTTCTAGTCAATTTTTATTTTCTTTCTCTTTCCTTCCATTTTAGTTTTTCTTTTAATTTTCCCTTTTTCTTTTCTTCTAATATTTTCTTCTTAGTTCAATTTGCTATGCCCTTAATCTTACATTAGTATGAGGTTATGAGTAGACATCTTGTGGCTACCTTAACCCTTAATTAAGTTATATAATCATTAATATAGACTTATTTAGTTATTTAGGTTGGCCTTTGTGATATATGGTGGTATCTAAGTTAGCCTAGGTGATATCCAAGGCTTGAGTATGGTATATATTGGAGGTAAAGGTCAGTCATTATCATCACTGCGAATTGTATTCTTCATTGGAGACTTTTGGAGGTTGTCTCCTCAAAGTGGCATATTATTATCATGTAATTGTAGTATATTTCCTATTATATTCTTCTATTGTGCAAGTTGTTTCATTACAAGTGGTATCAAAGCTAGGATCTTGGCACCATGAAGGCAAAAACAAGGTGATTTTTTTAATTTTGGAGGTTAATTTGGGAAGCGCATATCTCTCTTATTGTGGCAAATCTTTTCAATATTTTTAGTGTGAAGGGCATAATGAAACTGCTATAGTCTAGATTTGAGCACATTTGCATTAGATTTGAAGAAGTTATTGCAAAATTAGGGTTTCCATCAATTTCACTCTCAAGGCTGCAAATTAACAAATTTCGTGGAGATTTTTTTTAGAAGTGATATCTAGACGCTACTAAGTTATAGTAAAAAATTTAGATTAATTGGATTTTTTTTGTGTGTTTTATTTCAAAATTATTTTCCCCCATCATGTCGAGGCTAGCTACAAGAGGTAAAAAGAATCTTGCCACAACTGGAAAATCTCCAGACCAAGAGGATACAAAAAGTAGGGATACTCATACTAATGATGAGGAAATCACCAAGGTGAAGGAAGATATTTCATCAGTGAGGATGCAGATCGATGAAATATCTAGGAAAGTGGATTCCCTTGTGAATTCTATGAACAATAAAGGAGTAAAGGAGTAATTGATAAGTAATTTCTCCATCCTATGGGAGCTAATAATTTTACTTGGTAGTGATTCTATCCCTATAAGTTTATGCCTAAAGTTGCCTGTGTGTACTAAAGCCATGGGTAAGTCTTGAAAATTGAATGACATTGTCCCTAACTATTTAAGTCATTGCATGCCCAAAACTACATCTACTCCCCCAATTGGGATAGAAAACATTTCTTAATCTAGTTGATAATTTCCCATTGAGAGTTTTAAATATGATGGCATTTGCCACCACAAGAGAGTTATTTCCCATTAGCTATCATGACCTAGAAATTAGAGATTGGATAAATAAAACTATTGAGCTCATTTAAAGCTAATCTTCTATCAATAAAGTTGTGCGTACTACCTAATGTTACTAAATTTCTGTTTACACTAAATTTAGTTAGACCTAAGTGCAGTTGTTTCAGGAAGAATAAAAGAAAACTTTGAAATTATTGCATTTAATGAATAGTTGATGTCTTGACAAAGCAGAGATAGATATTCAGTTGTCAGGATAACCCATCAGTCCAATCAAGACTGATGAATCATCATAACAAGTGAATCAGGATGTCAAGGAATCAATCATTCAAGAAATACAGTTGATCTAACGTAGTGTTATCTTTCAGGAGTTATAAGATAGATTGATTATTCAGTTGATCATATTTGAAAGAAAGAAAGAAAGGTATTTATTTGAACCGATATTTCATGTCATATTTGGAACATACAATTCAGTATCTGTTACTTTATTCTATTCATTGAATAAAAAGGAAACATACATACATCAAGTGCATAAGATAAATTAACTGATCATGTTTAAATGAAGTATTCAAATGTGTCCCACATAAGCTGTGGGAGTAACTAAACTAAGAAATGCTGGCTTTTGCAAGCTATACATCTGATGATAAAAGAAATGAGAAAGAACACATGATAAAACTAAATATCCATCATTGCCTGAGCAAGGAGGTTGTTGAGTAGTTGGATAGTTGATTTTCAGTCCTCATCTTCAGCTCCAGTTGCATCAGTTGTTCCTGCAAAAAAATAGGGAAAGTCTTGTAAGAGCTCTGGTTATTTAATGTTATCATATGCTTTTATCAAGCAGACATCAACTTGTCACATCATGCATTTCATATGAAAGATCAAATCAGACATGTGCCATAAATTGGAATATCATGAAGAGGATCAATCAATACCATCAGGTATGTTTTTATGCTAACTTGTTTGTTCACTGTGCAGGTATAGGAAAAGTAATGTTGTTGATTTGAAGACATTTAAAACATGTAGGAAAAATGTGGCTCCCACAAGGGTTGAGCCCAACATGTTATTAGAAATTAGTATTTACTTAGTGAAGATTATTTTATAATTTTGTATTTTATTATTTTTGGTGTTTTATCCCCATATGACCTCTATTATTCCTTCTGCAGGAATAATCTATTTTGATAGATTCCTCCTTAAGAGGAAACATGTGGCACACACCTGATGCAAGGTGGCATATTGGAGTTACGCATATAACTCCATTCTTCACCTCTATTTAAGAGGTGTCTCCTCCTTTCTTTCTATACACACATTCTCTTCATGGATATCTTCCTCTTCTTCTTCATTTTCTCTCATTGAGAAGCTTCTCAAATATCTCTATAATCTCTTTTTTGGCTTTTGGCCATTTGCATATTCACATGGGGTTTTTCTTTGTTTTTCCCCCTTCACAATCTTTATGTTGGTCTCCTTGGTGCATTCTGCAAACTGGTATTTCTCTTATGCTTTGATCTATTTACTTCTGCATGTTTGATTAGTAGATTGTTGATCCTCAAATCTTCTTTATATGGTATCAGAGCCTTGATGCTAATCATTTTGTGCAAGTATTTTCAATCTGATCTGTTGTAGGTGACCTTGGAAACCTGTAGACAATAGAGAGATAGGAGAACAAGATAAAAAATTGTTTCAATTTTTTTTAGCTTGTAGAAAAAAAAATACTTTTCTAATTTGTTCAAGTTTTACAAGTTATATTTGTTTAAAAAATTTAGATTTGTGTGAAATTTTTTTTTTTTTAAAAAAATTTAAGTCTGTTCCTGCATACTATTAATATTTGTTTTAATCAAAATCTAGGGTTTAAATAAAAAAAAATTGTCCTCTTACTAATCTATTTTTTATGAAAAAAATCTAAATAAAAAATCTATATGCTTTTTTTAAATTTTTTCTTCAATCTTCAAAAATTTTAACATATACAAGGTCAGTCGGTGCTCCATCCAGTCTTGTTGCTCAAAGGGTGCCCTCCACACTCGCTGCTCAGTGCTCCGTGGCCCCTCTTCCATCATGACCTGAAGACTCCCGTGTTTTTTAAAAAATTATTAACTTCCAAAAAGAAAATTGCTAGGATAATCTTCTCTCCCGTGCCCTCTTCTTTTTCAATTCATCTTATTCATTTTTTTAAAGAAAGTTTTAACTTGCTTTCTTTAAAAAGTTCTTTTTTAAATTTTAGTAAGTTTTTTTTAATATATTTTATGATATATATTTTATTTCTTAATATAAAATTATTTTTTATATAGTTTTCATTAACTTTATTCTTTTATTTATTTTAGATGCTCTATTAAAAATATTTTTTGTGTATTAAATTTTTTGAGGGCATTTTTTTTTTTTAAATTTCAATAATTTTTCAAATTTTTTGCATTTTATTCATTTAATTTAGGCATTTTAAAAAAAAACAATTTGCCTTTTATTAGGGCATTTTTTTTCCTTTTCAACAATTTTTTTCAAAAAAAAAAAAAATCTTTTTAGGGCTTTTTTTTTTTTTAAAATCTAATAAAGTAATTTTTTTCAAAAAAAATTTGCCTTTTGTTTAAGTACTTAGGCATTTTTTTCATAAGAAGGTATTTTTTTCGTCGATTTTAATTTTTGCAAAATGTCGACCCTAATTCCCAAAATTAAACTCAACTCAACTAATTATCACTCATGGAAGCAACATATTAGTTTTATTTTTCGACTTAAACATCTTTTGGATCTAGCGACCGAACCAAAGTCAGAACCTACAGCTACAGCAACTCAAGATGAAAAAGACAAATGGATGGCAAAAAATGATGAAGCTCTTGGCCCAATTGGTATTTTGATGTCACCTGAATTGTACGTTCACATAGGGGCATGCACAAAAGCCCATTCTGCATGGGAAATTCTTAAAAATATTTACAATAGTGCAAATGAATCTAGGAAGATTCAACTTCAAGATCAACTTGAAGAACTCAGGTTTAGCGACTTCAAATCCATGGATGAATTTCTTCTTAAATTTGATAGTATTAATGGTCAATTAACTAATATAGGAGTTAAACTTGACAATCTTAGATTAATTCATCTTATTCTTAAAAAATGTTTACCTAGACAGTTTCAACATTTTATTACAAATATTTATTCTCAATTAGCTATTCCTACCTTACCTACTCAATTATCTTATGATATTTTTCAAACTTTGTTATGACAAGAAGAAGCTAAGTTAATTCAATTTGGTGCTCTTAGAAAATAATGAGCATGCTTTTATGTCGAAACATAATAATTCATCTAATTCTTCACCAAATCCAAATCACAATTTCCCAACAACCATACTTCTAATAATCGACAAAATTCTACTCCTAAGAAGTCGCATTGTAATTATTGTAACAAAGATGGTCATTGGACTAGTGATTGTTTCAAAAATTCAAATGCTAATTATAGGCTCAATTCTCAAAGTTCTTGAATTTTTTTTCTAAAGTTTTAACATGTACTTTGTTATTGGACTTGATCAACCCAATATCCTTGAACATGTCTTCTATAATAGAGGATATTCATGTAGTCATGATTGCATGAATATTGTCTTACTTTGAGTATTTTATACTTGTCATTTCTGACCTAATGCTAGGTTCTTGCTTATAACATTTCTCACAATTTGTGACTTTTATCATTTCTCTACCTAAGTCTTGATTTATCTCAATATTTAAAAAAAGTCTAGAGTTTCATTCTCAACTACAATTATGTTGTTTTGATAAAGGGAATCTAATACTTTGTGCCTCATTTATCTGTTATAATTTTTTGAGAAATTAAAGCTCTTATGCTTTTCAATATTTTATGTGCAAGATGCATTTGTAGTAATGTTGCATAGGGTGCCCTTTAGGTCTCATTGGAGTGCTTTTTTGGCCCCATGGAAAATATTTCCATCCACTTTGATGGTATGCAATTACATTTTTATGATGAACTGATCGTTGAGGTTCATGTTCCTAGATTTCTATTGAAGTAAATATGCTTGTTATACCATCTTTAGGACTATTTTCAAAGTCCTTTGATATTTTATGAAGGCATTATGGTTGTATAACCATCTATAGGACTGTTTTTCAAAGTCCGTATTATTGAATTTTTAAATGATGGCACTATGATCTTAGGACTAATTTTCAAAGTCCATTATAATTAAACTTGATATAAGTTCCCTTTACAATTCAACAAATGATGTAGTAAGAAGCAACCTAGAACTTTTATTGATATGCCTATATGTTGGCATTTTATAATTTCGGAAATAAGCCATGATTTGTGCTACAATTTTTTACTAACACTCTTATTCTAGACTTAAGGTTATCTACATTGTATCTCTCTTA
The DNA here is from genome assembly GCA_027924645.1 of Cunninghamia lanceolata. Lineage (NCBI taxonomy): Eukaryota > Viridiplantae > Streptophyta > Pinopsida > Cupressales > Cupressaceae > Cunninghamia > Cunninghamia lanceolata. The sequence continues at coordinate 15,684,603 of BSBN01000780.1, forward strand.
TGTTAGCTAAGCTAACTTTTCCCTTTTGGCTTTATGATTTACATTTGGATTCATTTGATCCATAATTTTATTATCTTCTATGCAATTTGTATCTCTCTCTATGATTATACTAATTCAGTTTAGGAGATGATCCCAATGATGGGAAATCTATTTGTGGTTATGGTTTCTTTGATGAAACAGGTTCAATATCTTGTAGCACAAGAACCATCAATCCACTTCTCTAAAGGAGCTCAATATTCAGATTGTTCAAAGGCTTCTATACATGCACTTTGGTTCACTCAATTCCTTGAAGACTTGAAGACTTGGCTTTACATCAAGCTACATCTAAACTTCTCTTCAACCTTTTTCTCTCAAATTCTATATTCTTATTCATTGTAAAGGCTTTTATACCATTCATGTAACATGTAATCATCCTTTGATGGATTTATTGTAAATCTCCCCAAGTAAAGCTTAAGGGGGGGTAATTAGAAATTAATCTTTACTTAGTGAAGATTATTTTATAATTTTGTATTTTATTATTTTTGGTGTTTTATCCCCACATGTCGGGTAACACCTCTATTATTCCTTCTGCAAGAATAATCTATTTTGATAGCTTCCTCCTTAAGAGGAAACATGTGGCACACACCTTATGCAAAGTGGCATATTGGAGTTACGCATAACACCATTCTTCACCTCTATTTAAGAGGTGTCTCCTCTTCTCTTTCTACACACACATTCTCTTCATGGATATCTTCTTCTTCATTTTCTCTCATTGAGAAGCTTCTCAAATATCTTTGTAATCTCTTTTTTGGCTTTTGGCCACTTGCATATTCACAAGGGGGTTTTTCTTTGTTTTTCCCGCTTCACAATCTTTGTGTTGGTCTCCTTGGTGCATTCTGCAAGCTGGTATTTCTCTTGTGCTTTGATTTATTTACTTCTGCATGTTTGATTAGTAGATTGTTGATCCTCAAATCTTCTTTACAATGTTTCCTTTTTATTTATTTGAAAAAGAATATTAGAATAAGACAGGATGCATCATTTAATCAACTTATAGAGAAAGTGTGTCATCATGAAATTGATTGTAGTTGATTGAAACAAATCAGATAAGTTTAGAATGCCTGAGCCAAGTTGACAAAGTGCTGAAAATAGAAATGCAGCCATGGAGGTTACAGTGTGAAGATATGCTACAGGAGTTTTTACATATTCAGACATATGATGTTACAGTTGAAGACAAGTCACACTTATGTATGTCATTAACTTTATTAGCCATATAAGTGTTTACATTGCTATACCTGATCAAGATAAAGAACCAGAATAATTATTCTAGGAGATAGAGCTTGTGTATCATTTACATAAGTTACAGGACATATCATGAAAAGTATTATCTGGTTATGATAAAGGGACAATAAGTAAAATGACTAGATACAGGTGTTCAAGGTGATCAAGTGTAGCTAAAACAAATAATATAGGTCATGCCTCTAAAAGGACAGAATCAAACAAATGCATCATGAGGAGCATCTGACAGTCATCAATGAAGAAGATACATCATGTGAAAGATTAAATGAATGCTACAGTCTTAGAGAAACAACAAGTACAGGTGTATCATTATCCATAACAAAAGATCAAAGTATCTACAAGTAGTGAACAAGAGAGATCAAGACAACAAGACAGTAATACCTCTGACTGGTAACAATCAAGTATTTATTATTCATACATTATGGTTGCTAACTGACACAATGATGGAAGAGAAATAGCAGAAGACCAATGATATGCTATATATGATGCTACAGTAATACTTCTGAAAGAGATACAAGACAAGTATTCAGTATTGATACATCATGAATTCTGATTGATATAGTTATGGCAGACATATACCATGATGGAAGACAATATAAAGGATCAATAATATGTTAGACATGCTACAGAAGGATCAAAATGCCAAAGTAAATGTGAAAGAGCAACTTAATGAAGATTATCTGATAGTTGACCAGTCAAAGCGAAATGAAGTGTCAATCTAAATTCCATACACAGAAAAGAGATTTATGTATGCAAGAATAACACAGGATCTTTTGTAGGAAAAGATACATAGTCTACTATAGAAAGGGGCATTTATTATTGCTCAGAGGTGTCTAGATATAGTAGAAGAGCTAGAAGAACAAGTCTCCATGACAACAGATGGTATTTTCTATGTTATAAAATTTGAAAACCTAGTTCAGATTTCTGAACAAAGTCTTATTTCATACATAGAACTGAAGGAGGGATGCTCAGGAGACATGATATATGCTATGATTGTTTTCATACATAATGCAAACCCTTGAAGAGGGATAAAACCCTAATACATTTTTGTGCATACAAAGAAAGGAATCAAACACAGTGTATTTTTCTACCATAGCCATGAAGAGAAAAGCAAGATTTATGCTTGAAAGAAGATACCCAGCTAATAAAAATGAAACCCTCATTTTAAATGAAGCCCTTGTCTTATTTTTGCACAGTGGAAAGAAGAAATTACAGAAGAGTGTTTTTGTAGCATGGTTGTGACAAAAGGTAATTTTTCTGAGATACACATATGGGTTTTTTATGAAACCCTAACACATTTTTGTTGTTTTAGAAAAGGAATGATGCTACAATACGTTCTATATCAAGGCCATGGATATATATAATGCATTAATATGCATTTTTGGAAACCCTTGTCAAAGTTTTTACAAACCCTTCTTTCTTTCTGTGAATACAGCCATGGAAGAATGATATGAAGTGTTTAGAAATATGGTCGTGGGTAAAGAAGGAGTTTCTTGGCAAGATTTCAAAGAAGCCCTCATTTCATATAAACATCAAAACCTTCAAGTTTTATATTAGAGAAAATCAAAAGAAAATGCTACGAAGATAAAAATGGCCACGACCATACAAAAAAGAGAGGAATAAGATGATACCCATATAGAAACACTTGAAGTTATGTTTTCCTTTCACATATACAATTATGAGAAAGAGCATACAATACAACAAAGAAGAAAAAGAGCTTACTTTCAAAGAGTTGCAGAGAAGAAGAAGGAAGATATGGCTGCGGCCTCTTTTTGAGGGTTTGTGTTCATTATGCCACATATGCAAGTTCAGACATAGAGACATCAAAGGAATAATGTCAAAGAATGTTGCAAACTAAGAAATAGATATGGCCACGGCCATTTATGAGGAAAATGCTACATAAATGGTGAAAAAACCAGTTAAAACTCAAAATACCATACTCGCCAATTTATGCAACTTCTTTTCATTCAGGAAATGCAAGGAGTTCGACCACAAAGAGCCAAGGAAGTGGAGAAAATACAGAGTCATCAAACCCTAAGTGGCCATAAAGGAGTTGCAGAGTTGTCGAGAAGAGAAGACAAAAATGAAAATGACTTGAGATTAGGGTTCCTTCTCTCTTTTTGTTCGAAGCTTCTTTTCTTTATTTTTGATTTTTGACTTCTAAACATTATCATTACATTGTCCAAAATGCCGACGAGGTCAGGACCTCAAGTGTTATGTTCCTGACAATCATTGTTAAGGATGGCTGACTTATGTATTACTTGCATATTGGTCCAAGTCAAATGGAGGTCGAAATCATTAAAAGGTAATGTTCAAATTCTTTAAACAAATTCAAACAATCCTTTTACCCTAGAGTCGACTATTATATGCCTTATACAAGATTCCTCATAATGATACAATATATGCAAAGTGACTGAATATGGTCAAAAGGAGATGTTCTCTATGCCTTGCGAATGCAGTCAAAGACAAAAGATGTGTAAAGACAAGAGATTGCAAGGTGGAAGGGGTTGACATTATGTTTTTATCATTGCATGATAATAATTCTTAGAGGATATGTTTTGCATGATGGAGATATATAGCAGTAAGGCCAAATTTTTGCATTATATGTGGAGTAATAAGGCAAAGAGGGTTATTGTTTCCTCCTTAGTGCATATGGAGTGATAGGGAGTATTTTTTATGCCTAGGTGTCTTGTAAAACATTTTGATAGTGCATATGGAGTTATAGGGATATATTTTTGCCTTTAATTCATATGGCATGCAACTAGGTGATTTTTTCGTACAAGGAGATATAAAGGAGTTTTATGTTTTCCTATGTCCTAATTTTGGCTCAAATCATGCAAATTAGGCAATTGTAATTAGAGAGATAAGGAGTTTTATTTTTTTCTCATCATGCATGATTTTACAAAATAAATCAATGTAAATAAATAGTAAAGTAATATTCTTCAAATTACTTTATTATTTTTCACAAATTGTAAAATCAAAAATAGTGCAAGTTGTAACTAATAATAGAGTAATTATCCTCTAATTACTTTATTATTTACTCACATCAATTTTGCAAAAGCAAAATCATGCAAATTGATGAGTTGAGTTAAATGAGGCTATTTGGAGCCGTTTTGCATGATTTGAGATTTATTTGAGGGGTTTTAGTCAACTTCTTGGTCAAACACATGGAAAAGGTCATCTTGGAGCTATTTTTGCACATTTTGTGGCAGTTTGAGCCCTTGTTTTTAGGGATTTCTTGGTTTTCTTGTGCATCACTTTGGAGGACTTATTTTTACAGGCATTTAGCTATAGTTTTTTTTTTGCATGCCTCTTAGTGAAAGAAAACTATATATTGTAAAGCAAAACTTGTTTTTTGCTAGTTCTTACCTTTTTGCTCTTTTACACTTTGAGAGAGAAGAAGGGTTTGTAGCTCATTTTTTGATAGTTTTATAGAGATCACAACAGATTACAGGTCCAATTTCTTTGTTTTCATCCAATATTTCCTCTATTTTTTGGAATCAAGTAATTGCATTTTCATTTGATGCTAATTGTATGCAGTGATTTGATGAATTTTTACTATGTTTAATTATCAAAACCTTTAAAACCAGTATTGTCTTACTCTTACTTGAGGTGTTAAGCATAGCGTATTATAAGTCTTAGGTTGTGTTACCAAAAATAGTTCTTTTTTGTTGTGAAAAGTTATTTTCCTTCATAAAGAGTTTGTTTTCCAGCCTTCCTCAAAAGTACTTTTGTGATATTTATGCCAAGATTGGATTGTGTAGGTTAGATTTCTAAATTCTATTGTGAACCAGATTGCAATTTTTTCCATCCTTATTAGGTGCATCACCAAATTTTACAAGTTTTATTTCCTTATAGTTTCCTTCTTACCCTTTTCCAAAATAGAAAATCATAGTTTCAAATAGAATATTTTAAGGGAACCAGCCCACAATCTAGAGGTTCAAACTCACTATAGGTCACCCACAGCCTGAGTTTGTCCCCATGTTTTGAAGGATTGTAGAATGTCACAACTTTTCATAAGGGTGCAATCCTCATCGACAATAGTTTTTGGCACGCCCAGTGGGACTTTTGGACTGATTTTCAGTTCAATACAACTTATTTTTCTACTATTTTGGTATGAATAACAGAATTTTCATCCTTTTAGAGGTTCATTTTCAAGTACCTAGCTACTCTAATACTTTGGTTTTATAGATCAGATCTTGCAACTTATGAAAAAATATCAAACAAGGTCAAATAAAGATTCTGAGAAGAAGCACATTTAGTTATCTCCACCAAAGAGGAGAATAAAAGTAGATAAAGTAATCAAATTAGCATATTCAACAGTTGTTTTAGATTTGTCAAGTCCACATCTAGAGTTTGCTTCTCACCAGAATCCATTATTTGCAAGTTCATTATCAGAATTTCATAGTTCTACTCCAGCAAGCCCAAGAGAGTGGATTCTTGTTTTCCAAGAGGAACTTCTTTTAGAGCTTGTAGAGGAAGAACCTATGTTACAAGAAATATTTGAAGTAGTTCCAATCGAGGTACCATTTCAAATACCATCTACTCCAATGTCTCTACTCAAAGGAGGAGGAGGTGGAGGAGGAATACCACCTCCCGGTGGAGGAGGTGGTGGAAGAGGTGGTGGAAGAAATCCACCACCACCTTGAAATCAACCATTTGTTACATTTAATGGAGGCAGCCCTTTGAATCTAAATTAGCATGATGACATATCGATGGTTGCATTGAAGAGTTTACCAAGTTTCATAGGAGAAGATAGGACTACACCTATTGAGCATATCAAAGATGTGGCTTCTTTGTGTTCTATTCATCACATTACCAAGGAGAACATAGTAATTAGGTTATTGGTAGCATCACTAAAAGGTAAAGTTCTTCAATGGTTTAGAGGCTTAAGAGTCAATTCAATTAGATCTTGGGATGAATTAGGTGCTACTTTAAATAGATAATTTTAGGATAAATCTGATCATTTATCATTAGTTGAACAAATGACCACTGTTAAGAGAGCTCCACAAGAGTAAATGTTAGATTTTAATTTTAGATTTCAAAAAAACATGGAATAAAATTCTTGAAACAGTGAAACCCTCACCAGAACATGCTTTTTTGTACTATTTGAGGGCATTAAATTCTGATATTACTGTTATGATACAATCTATGGGTGGGGTCACTTTACCAGCTACTTTTGATGTTGCAATAAAAGTATAAAACAATTTAATATAGGCTAGTAAAATAGCACCTAGGCCACCAATGGCATTTTTTTCAAACATACAATGTTTAATTCCAATTTCAACCCCACATGTTTCAACAATACCATCTTTTGGATATCAAGCAAATGAAAAAAAATAGTGTAGATCCCATTCATTCTGAATTTCAAGAGTTGAAAGAGAATCAGCAAAGTATAGAAAAAATATTGCAAACTGTAAGCAATGATTTAGTAAGTCTAAAAATTCAAGTAAACTAGAATAATAGGCCTTACCAAGCCCCATGCCAAGCAAATAGACCTGGTTATTAGGTAGATTATCAGGGTCAAAGGAGAAAATACAATAATAGGCCAAATCAGCAATATAATCCAAATGTTGTTAGTACATCAAAAGAGATAGTGCCTATACAGAATAACATGGTTCAAGATTATGCATGGTGTTACCCATGTAACTAGGCCACTTTCCCAAATGGGATAGTATGTCAAGCTTTAATGGTATAGAATAACTATGCTGCTGCTGAAAATTCAACAGGTGATGTGAATAACTAGCTGGATACTCAGACTCAGTATGTTAATCCTGATGTAGCTTTGATGAATTGGCAGGCTAATGAATTTTGTGGTGTAAATCAGTTGCCAGGTCAAAAGCAGTCTTTTACTAATATTGTAGCAAACACAAGATCAAAAAAGAGAGCTGTTGACTTGCAACAAGAAGCTGGAAATGCAAATCAGCAATCTAATACTAATAAAGCTTCTACATCTAATGATTTGCATATTTTGTTAAGAGGATAGCCAACTGCAGAAAAAAAGACAGCCAAAAGTAAATAAATAACCAGCCAGAGACCAACTAGAGGTTGTTATCCTGAAAGTATAGCAAAAGGTTAGTAGTCCTATTATGAAAAAAGCAACAGTGAGCATGTCTATTTTAGATGCTTTACATATTCTGAGACAAAATGATTTATTACAAGATGCATTATCTCAGTTGTCCTTGTCAAATGAAGTACAAAAAGCACATCAACCTCAAGTTATGTTTACAAATGAGGTAGAAAAAAGAGTAGAACAACCTAAACCAATAGGCAAACCGCCACCATTCTATGTCACTCTAATTGTAGGTGATGATTTAATTCATAATTGCATGATAGACTTGGGAGCCAGTAGCTTAGTTATGCCAAAACAGCTAGCTGATAAGTTACGCCTGAAATATGAACCTATTGTTAGGGGTGTTGTACAAATGGATGGAACTGAGGTCAATACAGTTGGAATGTTCAAGAATCTAGGCCTTACTCTGCATTCTTGTCCAAACATTGTTATATATCAAGATATTTATGTCATTGATCTACCATCTACCTTTTCTATTTTCTTATCCAGAGCTTTTATAGCAAGGTTAGGAGGTTATTTGTCTTCTGATTGGACACATTTGTTCTTCAGAACTAGATATGGAACCAAGGTTACAATCAAATTTGAGCCATTGGCCAATGATCACTTGGAACCTTATACACCAAGCTCAATAAATGCAAATCTTTCTATTTTTGATCAAGAGGATCTGATTCATGATCAAGATCCAAGTACACCATTAGAGGGAATTCCTAATCTTGTTTTAGACCAGTGGGTAGAAGAAAATCATGAAACAGATCCATTTGAGAAAAGAGATGAAATAGGCTTAGGAGTATATATGATTCAGGAGAAAAATAGCAAGCTATTGAAGCTGAAAATGATGTTTAGGAACTTTATTTTGATGGTTCTAGAAGCAAGATTGGTGTTGGAGGAGGGGTTGTTTTAGTTTCTTCCACAGGTGAGAAATACTATTCATCTTTTAGATTTGCTTTTAGTTGTTCTAACAACTCAGCTGAGTATGAAGCTTTAGTTCATGGACTAGAATGGGCAAGGAAAACAAAAATCAAATGTTTAAAGGTCTTTGGAGACAATGAATTAGTTGTTAAACAAGTCAAAAATCTTGCTGCTATAAAAAATGACTTGGTGAAATTATATAAGCATAGAGTTTGGGACATGATAGACGAATTTGATGCATTTAATCTGATATCTGTACCTAGAACTGATAATAAGCAAGCTAACAAGTGAGCTGCTATAGGAGCTGATTATGATATTCCTGCAGAAATGAAGAATATTCATTCTCCTTTCTATGTCAAGGTTATTGTAAGACCATCAGTCCCAGATAATAATATCAGCTAGCAAGTGTTTGACAGTGATGAACAGATTGTAAATTTCTTAATGGAAGAGGCTGAATTTTCTGCAGGTAATCAGCAAAAAATTTTGTAGCAATATGATGATCAAATACTACAGTTAAGATCTAACAAGCTACCTAAGGGCTTGGTAACCTTAGAGTCAATCTTCAACACTAATGATCAGGTAAGAAGAGATAAGGCCAGCTTGTTAGTGAAACAGGAACACTACGAACCTATTGAGATCTTTAGAGAGAAGTTACGCAAGCTTGGAAAGATATGTACAAAGGAAGAACAACAAGCATTCATCCAGCTTTGTCAAGAGTTTAGTGATATATTTGCATGGGAATATGGAGATCTAAAAGGTTTCAACCTAGAGTTGGCTCAGCATACAATATAGCTTGAACCCAAGGCCAAATCTGTCAGACAGAAGCAAAGGCCACTAAACAGAAAGTTGGAAGTGCTTATGAAGACTGAACTGAATAAACTCATTGAAGCTAATATCATTTTTCCTATCAAACATACTTCATGGGTTTCTAACTTGGTTCTTGTCAGAAAAAAGAATGGAAAAATCAGATTATGTGTTGATTTCCATGATTTAAATAGTGCATCTTTAAAAGATCACTATCCTTTACTATCTATGGAGCAAATCTTGTAGGTTGTTTCAGGATCAGAAAGATTCTCTTTACTAGATGGTTATTCAGGTTACAATCAAATTCTAGTAAAAGAAGAAGATCAGTACAAGACAACTTTTACCACAAAATGGGGTACACTAGCATACAGAAAGATGCCATTTGGCTTATCTAATGCATGTGCAACATTCCAGAGAGCAATGGACATGGCCTTTCAAGATTTGATTAATAAGTTTGTGCTTGTATACTTAGATGATTTGACTATTTTTTCTAAAAACATTGAAGAGCATTTTCATCATTTAAGACTAATTTTTGAAAGATGTAGAGAATTTGGGGTATCACTTAACCCAAAGAAGAGTATCTTTTACGTTCATGAAGGTAAACTGTTAGGACACATAGTGTCTAAAGATGGAATATTAATTGATCCTAAAAGGATCACTGCAATATCGGCATTACCTCTTCCTGCACACAAGAAAGGCTTACAGAGCTTTCTAGGAAGAATTAACTTTGTAAGAAGGTTTATTCCTAAAATAGAAGCATTTTTACAACCTCTTACAACAATGCTGAAAAAGAATATTCATTTCAGTTGGACCAAAGAAGGAAAGCAAAGATTTGAAGAGATAAAGGAGGCACTTGTTTCTGCTCCAACATTAATAAATCTAAATTTTGATAAAGACTTCATTTTATATGCATTCGGTAGTGCAGATACTATATCAGCTATACTTTGTCAGTAGAATGATGAAGGATTGGAATAGTCTATGGCATTTTTTAGCCAAGTTCTCCATGACTATAAGGTAAGATATTCCTTTGTTGAAAAGCATCTATTGGTTGTTATCAGGAGCCTAAAGAAGTTTAAACATGTGCTTTCAAATAATAGAATTCAGTTAATGGTTGCCCATCTTACAGTGAAAGAATTCTTGCTTAGTAAGGATTTAAGTGATAAGAGAGTAGGGTGGATAACAAAGGTTATGGAGTATGACATCCAAATTAAGGTCACCAAGCTGGTCTGAGGCAAAGGACTGTGTGAACAGCTTGCAGATCATCAAAAATATAGCAAGGAACTTGAAGAAGAACCTGAGACAATCCTACAGAATGATGAAGCAGCTGCTGTCCCAAATCCCCCTACAAGTTGGGTGCATGATATGATCCATTATCTACACACTGGTGATTGCAGGCAATTCCCTATGTTGTGATTGATGGAATCTTATAGAAAAGGGACTTTAATAATGTTTTACTAAGGTGTGTACAGCCAGATCAGATTCAAAAGATTCTAGAGGAATTTCATGATGGACCTTCTGGAGGTCATTTTGCAGCTAGAACAACAGCTCTAAAAATTATGAGAATTGGTTACTATTGGCCTGACATGTTCAAGGATGTACATGAATGGGTAAAGAAATGTTTAAAATGTTTAGATTTTGCAGGAAAGTAGAGACTTGCAGTTGTGCCCTTACATCCAATTCAAGTAGAGGAGCCATTTGGCAAGTGGGGATTGGACTTTATTGGTCCTATTAATCCACCTTCCAGCCAAGGACACAAATGGATTTTGACTGCTACTAATTATTTCACTAAATGGACTGAAGCAGTTGCCTTGAAAGAAGCTAATGAAACATCAGTCCTAAATTTTTATCAAGATCTAGTGTCTAGGTTTGGTACTCCTGACTCTATTATTTCAAATAATGTTTTAGCATTTATTGGATTAAGAGTATCTGATTGGTCTATCAAAAATAACATATTTCTAAATACTTCATCAAACTATTACCCTCAAGGTAATGGACAGGCTTAATCAACTAATAAAAATCTAATTAAAATCATAAAGAAAATAGTTGATGAAAATCAGAGGTCTTGGCATGATAAGTTAAAACTAGCCTTATGGGCTGATAGAATTACACCTAAAAGATCAACAGGTAATTCACCCTATGTGCTTACATTTGGAAAAGAAGCCAAGTTACCAATATCAGTGGAGTTACCAACACTCAGGTACATAAAAGAGCTAGAGTTACTTGAAGAACAGCTAATGGAAATCAGGTTTGCACAGCTGATAGAACTTGAAGAAATCAGAAAGGAGGCCTTGAAAACATTAGAAATACACCAGGCCCAAATCAAAAGGACATTTGATAAACGAGCAGTCCCAAGAGTCTTCAAAGAGGGAGATCTGGTTTTCAAATGGAATGAGTTAAAAAGCAGACTTGGTCAACATACAAAGTTTGATGCATGTGGGATGGACCATACATAATAACAAGATACAAGCAACACAATGCATTCCAGCTTGCTAAGTTAGATAAAGAGGCGTTGCCAATCCCAATCAATGGGATTCACCTCAAGTTATGCTATTAGAGATGCAACCTTATGCTGCAAATAAGTGCTTTTGCACAGGTTGCTAACTTTCTTTTAAGCAAGTCAGTTTAGTTTTAGTTTTCAGTTTTGTTGTTGCTGTAGTGTTTCAGTCAGTTTTGAGTTCCAGAAGAAGACTCCATGCCCAATGGAATTCCAAGGCTACTGGTTCTAAGTTGTTTAGTAGGCAAACACCCCTGAGAGGTCACCATAAATGTTACTAAATTTTTGTTCACACTAAATTTAATTAGACCTAACTACAGTTGTTTCAGGAAGAATAAAAGAAAACTTTGAAATTATTGCATTTAATGAACAGTTGTTGTCTTGACAAAGCAGAGATAGATATTCAGTTGTCAAGATAACCCATCAGTCCAATCAAGACTGATGAATCATCATAACAAGTGAATCAGAATGTCAAGGAATCAATCATTCAAGAAATACAGTTGATCTAACATAGTGTTATCTTTCAGGAGTTATAAGATAGATTGATTATTCAGTTGATCATATTTGAAAGAAAGAAAGAAAGGTATTTATTTGAACTGATATTTCATGTCATATTTGGAACATACAATTTAGTATCTATTACTTTATCCTATTCATTGATTAAAAAGGAAACATGCATACATCAAGTGCATAACATAAATTAACTAATCATATTTAAAAGAAGTATTCAAATGTGTCCCACACAAGCTGTGGGAGTAACTAAACTGAGCAATGCAGACTTTTGCAAGCTATACATCTAATGATAAAAGAAATGAGGAAGAACACATGATAAAACTAAATATCCATCATTGCCTGAGCAAGGAGGTTGTTGATTAATTGGACAGTTGATCTTCAGTCTTCATCTTCAGCTCCAGTTGTATCAATTGTTCTTGCAAAAAATTGGGGAAAGTCTTGTAAGAGCTCTGGATATTTAATGTTATCAAATGCTTTTATCAAGTAGACATATCAACTTGTCGCATCATGCATTTAATATGAAAGATCAAATCAGACATGTGCCATAAATTAGAATATCATGAAGAGGATCAATCAATACCATTAGGTGTGTTTTTATGTTAACTTGTTTGTTCACTATGCAGGTATAGGAAAAGTAATGTTGCTGATTTGAAGACATTTAAAACATGTGGAGAAAATGTGGCTCCCACAAGGGTTGAGCCCAGCATGTTTCCTTTTTATTCATTTGAAAAGGAATATCATAATAAGACAGGATGCATCATTCAAAGTATATCATGCATCATTTAATCAACTTATAGAGAAAATGTGTCATCACAAAATTGATTGCAGTTGATTGAAACAAATCAAATAAGTTCAGAATGCCTGAGTCAAGTTGACAAAGCGCTGAAAATAGAAATGCAGCCATGGAGGTTACAGTGTGAAGATATGCTACAGGAGTTTTTACATATTTAGATATATGATATTACAGTTGAAGACAAGTCACACTTATGTATTTCATTAACTTTATCAATCATGTAAGTGTTTACATTGCTATACCTGATGAAGATAAAGAACCAAAACAATGCTTCCAGGAGATAGAACTTGTGTATCATTTACATAAGTTACAGGATGTATCATGAAAAGTATTATCTAATTATGATAAAGGGATAGTAAGTAAAATGACCAGATACAGGTGCTCAAGGTGATCAAGTGCAGCTGAAACAAATAATACAAATCATGCCTCTAAAAGGACAGAATCAGACAAATGCATCATGAGGAGCATCTAACAGTCATCAATGAAGAAGATACATCATGTGAAAGATCAAATGAATGCTACAGTTTCAAAGAAATAACAAGTACAGGTGTATCATTATCCATAACAAATAATAAAAGTATCTACAGGTAGTGAACAACAGAGATCCAGATAGCAAGACAGTAATACCTCTGACTGGTGACAGTCAAGTATTTATTATTCATACATTATGGTTGCTAACTGACACAATGATGGAAGAGAAATAGTATAAGACCAATGATACGCTATATACGATGCTACAGTAATACTTCTGAAAGAGATACAAGAAAAGTATTCATTATTCATACATCATGAATTCTGATTGATACAGTTATGGCAGGCATATGCCATGATGGGAGACAATATAAAGGATCAATGATATATTAGACATGCTATAGAAGGATCAAAATGCCAAAGTAAATGTGAAAGAGCAGTATAATGAAGATTATCTGACAGTTGACCAATCAAAGCAAAATGAAGTGTCAAGCTAAATTCCATACTCAGAAAAGAGATTTGTGTATGCAAGAATAACACAGGACCTTTTGTAGGAAAAGATAAATAGTCTTCTATAGAAAGGGGCATTTATTATTTCTCAGAAGTGTCTAGATATAGTAGAAGAGCTCAAAGCACAAGTTTCCATGACAACAGATGGTATTTTCTATGTTATAAAATTTGAAAACCTAGTTCATATTTCTGAACAAAGTCTTATTTCATACACAGAATTGAAGGAGGGATGCTCAGGAGAGAGAATATATGCTATGATTGTTCTCATACAAAATGCAAACCCTTTAAGAGGGATAAAACCCTAATACATTTTTGTGCATACAGAGAAAGGAATGAAACACAGTGTATTTTTCTACCATAATCATGAAGAAAAAAGCAAGATTTATGCTTGAAAGAAGATGCCCAGCTGATAAAAATGAAACCCTCATTTTAAATGAAACCCTTATCTTCTTTTTACAGAGTGGAAAGAAGAAATTACAGAAGAGTGTTTTTATAGCATGGCCGTGACAGAAGGTAGTTTTTTCTGAGATACCCATATGGGTTTTTTACGAAACCCTAATGCATTTTTGCTATTTCAGAAAAGGAATGATGCTACAATATGTTCTATGTCAAGGCCGTGGATATATAATGCATTAATATGCATTTTGGGAAAGCCTTGTCAAAGTTTTTATAAACCCTTCTTTCTTTTTGCGAATACAATCATGGAAGAATGATATGAAGTGTTTAGAAGCATGGCCATGGGTAAAGAAGGAGTTTCCTAGCAAGATTTCGAAGAAGCCCTCATTTCATATAAACATCAAAACCTTCAAGTTTTATATCAGAGAAAATCAAAAGAAAATGCTACAGAGATAACAATGGCCACGACCATACCAAAAAGAGAGGAATAAGTTGATACCTAGATAGCAAAACTTGAAGTTATGTTTTCCTTTCACATATACAATGATGAGAAAGAGCATACAGTATAGCGAAGAAGAAAAAGAGCTTACTTTGAAAGAGTGGCAGAGAAGAAGAAGGCAGATATGGCCGCGGCCTCGTTTTGAGGGTTTGTGTTCATTATGCCACATTTCCAAGTTCAGACATAGAGACATCAAAGGAATAATGTCAAAGAATGTTGCAGAGTAAGAAATAGATATGGCCACGGCCATTTATGAGGAAAATGCTACACAAATGGTGGATAAACCAATTAAAACTCAAAATACCATACTCACCAGTTTCTGCCACTTCTTTTCACTCAGAAAATGCAAGGAGTTCAACCACAGAGAGCCAAGGAAGTGGAGAAAATACAGAGAGTCATCAAACCCTAAGCGGCCATAAAGGAGTTGCAGAGCGGCTAAGAAGAGAAGACAAAAATGAAAATGACTTGAGATTAGAGTTCCTTCTCTCTTTTTGTTCGAAGCTTCTTTTCATTCTTTTTGATTTTTGACTTCTAAACATTATCATTATATTATCCAAAATGCTAATGAGGTCAAGACCTCAAGTGTTATGTTCCTAACAATCATTGTTAAGGATGGCCGACATATGTATTACTTGCATATTGGTCCAAGTCAAATGGAGGTCGACATCATTAAAAGGTAATATTCAAATGCTTTAAGCAAATTCAAACAAACCTTTTACCCTATAGTTGACTATTATATGCCTTATCAAAGATTCCTCATAATGATACAATATATGCAAAGTGACCGAATATGTTCTAAAGGAGATGTTCTCTATGCCTTGCAGATGCAGTCAAAGACAAAAGATGTGTAAAGACAAGAGATTGCAAGGTGGCAGGGGTTGACATTATGTTTTTATTATTGCATGATAATAATTTTTAGAGGATATGTTTTACATGATCGAGATATATGGCAGTAATGCCAAATTTTTGCATTATATGTGGAGTAATAAGGCAGAGAGGGTTATTGTTTTCTCCTTAGTGCATATGGAGTGATAAGGAGTATTTTTTATGCCTAGGTGTCTTGTAAAACATTTTGATAGTGCATATGGAGTTATAAGGATATATTTTTGCCTTTAATGCATATGGCATGCAACTAGGTGATTTTTTCTCATAAGGAGAGATAAGGGAATTTTATGTTTTCCTAGGTCCTAATTTTGGCTCAAATCATGCAAATGAGGCAATTGTAATTGGACAGATAAGGAGTTTTATTTTTTTTCTCATCATGCATGATTTTACAAAATAAACCAATGTAAATAAATAGTAAAGTAATATTCTTCAAATTACTTTATTATTTTTCACAAATTGTAAAATCATAAATAGTGCAAGTTGTAACTAATAATAGAGTAATTATCCTCTAATTACTTTATTATTTACTCATCAATTTTGCAAAAGCAAAATCATGCAAATTGATGAGTTGAGTTAACTGAGGCTATTTGGAGCCTTTTTGCATGATTTGAGGAGTGATTTGAGGGGTTTTGGTCAACTTCTTGGTCAAACACATGGAGAAGGTCATCTTGGAGCTATTTTTGCACATTTTGTTGCAGTTTGAGCCCTTATTTTTAGGGATTTCTTGGTTTGCTCGTGGATCACTTTGGAGGACTTATTTTAGAGGCAATTAGCTGCATTTTCATTTTTTGCATGCCTCTTAGTGAGAGAAAACTATATATTGTAAAGAAAAACTTGGTTTTTGCTAGTTCTTGCCTTTTTGCTCTTTTACACTTTGAGAGAGAAGAAGGTTTGGTAGCTCATTTTTTGACAGTTTTATAGAGATCACGGTAGATTATAGGTCTAATTTATTTGTTTTCATGCAATATTTCCTTTATTTTTTGGAATCAAGTAGTTGCATTTCCATTTGATGCTAATTGTATGCAGTGATTTGATGAAGTTTTATTGTGTTTAATTATCAAAACCTTTAAAACTATTGTCTCACTCTTACTTGAGGTGTTAAGTATAGTATATTACAGGTCTTAGATTGTTTTACTAAAAATAGTTCTTTTTTATTGTGAAAAGTCATTTTCCTTCATAAAGAGTTTATTTTCTAGCCTTCCTCAGAAGTACTTCTGTGATATTTACGCCAAGATTGGACTGTGTAGGTCATATTTCTAAATTCTATTAGGTGCATCACCAAATTTTACAAGTTTTATTTCCTTATAGTTTCCTTCTTACCCTTTTCCAAAATAGAAAATCATAGTTTCAAATAGAATATTTTAAGGGAACCAACCCACAATCTGGAGGTTCAAACTCACTATAGGTCACCCACAGCCTGAGTTTATCCCCATGTTTCGAAGCATTGTAGAGTGTCACAACTTCGCATAAGGGTGCTATCCTCATCGACAACACCTATATCAACCAGCATTCTCACCTTTTGCTTTTTTATATAACCAATTACTTTGAGTGTTTTTGGTGCACTTGTTCCCTTGAATGCATGTAAGGAGATAGTAGTGCATTCTTCTTTCTTGGAATTCTCATGCTCAAGTTCCACATTTGGTTCTTTTGTAGCACTTCTCCCTCTTCTTCAACCTCATTCTTAATAACCATTAGTATTCCATCACTATTAGCACAGTTATGATGCCTAGATCATTTTCTATCACAATTATAGCATAGATTTTTTTCTCTTTTATTTAAACTTAGTGATATCTATATTGGGTAGGTTCAATTTTGGACCTTGAAAAGGTTGTCCTATCCCTTGATTTTGTCTATTAGGGTTGTACCTGCCCATGTGGTTTTGTTGGGGCTTCAATTCATATAATAATTCATGTTTAAACCAATATAAACCTTTATTTAAAGATGGTGCAACAAATTATCCTTAATTAAATGTACCAATGTTTTGTATCCTTGAGGAATTTTTCCCTCAATTTTAGGTGGTGGAGAATAAAGGTTATAGGATTCATTTTTTTTTTAAAAAAGTCTTTGAATCCTAAAGAGGACATGACTTTTTAGAAAAGAATTTGAATCCTAAAGAGGACATGACTTCTAATGTGTTAATTTTTTTTAACCATAGGATTTTATTAGTTAAGGGAGGAAAAATATCATGCGCAAGTTGTAACCATCAAATTTTAAAACATGAGCTAAACTAAATCTAATGTACGTCTTTTGACCAAACCTTATCTACTAAATTATGGAATTATTTTTTATATAATAAGAAATTATAAATAACTAACTTACCCTATCTAATTTTTTAATAGATTTCCAAAAATGTAATAAAAAAATTTAATAAATCCTAAAATTGTGACCTCTAAAGTATAACAATAAGATATTTTGACCTAACTTTGACCACTAAATTAAGGAATGTATTTTGTCTCTAGAATAATAAATTACAAAGAACTAACCCAACCTCATTTTTCATAAGCTTTTCAAAAATGTAAAAATATTTAAAATTTTGTAAACTTTGTGTCCTGTAAAGTTAATTAATCAAAAAACATAAAATTAAAATAAATTACACAAAACTTATCATAGAAAGATGATTTTTTACCTAAACATTTACCTATTATATACCTAGAAAATCAGAAAAAAATTAGGTCCATATTTGCTTGATGGTTTGTAAGTTATGGAAGAAACCAAAAATCTTGGCCCAAATTGTAGCTTTGAGACCACTTGTTATGATATTTCTTGGAAATAAATGCAAAAATTAGAAGAAAAAAAGCAAACCATTTCAAGGGGGTGACTTCCAATCATTAGAAAATAATATATGAATTCAGTATATAGAAGATATGATGGTTTGGGAGAGTCTTTATCTTCCTTATTTATATGCATAACTATGTAGGGACACACCCCTTCATCCTAAATAAGTCAGTTTAAGGAATTTAACTAAGACTAATAAATGAAATTATTAAGGTTAAGCATGTCACAAGTGCTTATCCTTATTATAATTAGGAATATAGAATATTAGGATCATAACAACTCACATGATACTTGATATTTGTTATCCATTAATGCACCCAAGTTTAGGGGATAATTTCCTAGACCCTGAAAGATAATAGCTTATTTATATTCCCTACTTTCACATCACCAGATATGAAAAAAGATGTAGGAGAAGCAACAAGTCACTATCATTAAATTTGAGATATTGATAGGATATATAGGATGAAGTTCCTTTAGGGATTGTCTTAAGAGATGGAGTGAAATCCTTGCATCTTTGAAGAAGAGTGAACCATTCCTTGACAAGAAATGTAATTCTACAAACTTCTAAATCAAGGTGTTAAATGGGTTGATTTAAAATTTCACTTTCCTTTACTATGGTATCATATTCCTAATTAGACAAGGAGAATCCCAATAAATCAAGATGTGATAACTAGACACTAGTATTAGATTGAGATATACCATGGATACTACATAGACATGGAAGTTACAAAAAACTACATGACTATGTTTGTTCTTGGAGCATGATATGTCCCCTAGATATGAAGTAAATGATCAAAAATTTAGGACATAGAATGCCTTTATTTGTAGGGTAATGATGGATCTTAGAATTGATAGTGTTGAAACCCCTTTCTAAATACTTATTTTATCCTTTTGTACACATAAACATATAAAATTATATATGTCTTGTATTTTGATGATTGTGGTTGAACTGATTGACCTTTTGTGATGAATTGGATAGGGTTGAAAGATAATATGGATGTGATTTGTCTAAATCATTTTTATGTGTCTTTCTTTTTTTAATTTTAAATTGGTACATGTGTTATTATAAAAGAGAATCTAATGTTGTGAACACCTTGGAATTACTATGTAAGGCTATACTAACTTTAAGAAGTTACATCTAGGACAAATGTGCAAGTGAAATAATGATTCTATTGAGTTGGTGGTGGAATTGTTGCCATTTTGTCATTTTGCAAAGTTATTTTTATATTAATAATTATTCTCCATAATTTTTTATTCTCTTTTAGTCAACAAGATGAATCTCTTTGATAACATATTGTTATACTAATTTATTTATGAATGTTGGTTGATCTTAATGTTTAATGCTATAAAAATGTTTAATTCTATTGTAGAAAATATTTTTAAATACATTCTTGTAATTGTGTTTTTTTAGATAGAACACCATTGATTTCCTTTCAATTACAAAGTATGTTTCCTTTTAGCTAATAGATTAGTTATTCTTTTAATTCTTTACCTATTTTGTTGATGTTGATGTTGATGCAATGTTGACTCTTAATTCTATAAGATTCTTTCTTGATGTTGTTTGACCTAGATCTAAGATAATCATGTAATGAATTAGGGTTTGTCCTTTATACAACACATTGGTACACAAATTTGAATCTTTTATTCTCAAGTTAGAAAGTAATGGTTGGGAGAAGGGTGGTTGCCTTGGGACCATAATTAAATTTGATTTTACAAGTTTAAGGGTCAAAACCGCAACTACAAATTGAAAAGTTCAAATTTGCACTAATGAAAATTACCTAGAGTGAGGGAGGGTAAAACCATAGATAGATTTTGAACCCTTGGGATGCTTGGGGTCAAGATTAGTCAATGTTCATGTTATTTACCAACTCTTACATAGAAATATGTCAGTTACACACTAGTCATTACAATTGGGATAAACAAATCAAAGCAAGTATACCTTATCATCTCCTACTTTGCAAATAAATAAATTACATAAATAACAATTCCTCTCCTATATTTGTTACAAAAAATCATCTTGTACATTAAAAATTAACATCCTTGTGTTTGATCTAGGGCCTAGGGTTATAACCCTAGTGGATAACTCACTAGATGAGTTATGGCATATGTGGAAGCTTATTAACCAAATTTAAAAATAGAGACAAATAAATATAAAACTAAATAGAGAATGTATTTTATTAAGCTATGTGTTCCACATGTGGCATACCCTTGAGAAAGTTGTATGGCTATTTCTCTTCTTCCTAAATGAATTATATTTGTTGTCTAAACTATGTTATAGAGATATGTATATATAGTTTATAAAACTCATGTCGTGAAGACCAAGGGTTGCTAGGAAGTTGAACTGTCTCCACAAGAAGTGGAACCATTTCCTATGTTAGTCTCCTTATCCTCCAGCATTTATGGATCTAAACTGATTATTGGCATCTCACTAATGAGCTAGTAGATTACTTGACATATCAAAAGCCTCGTGGGTGCCAACTCCATTGCCACATTGACTATCTGTCTGAAGGATGTAAAATGATACTCTAGATGCTGCAGTAAGAATTTTTCTGGATAGGATGTTGTGGTTTTTCCAGAAAGTATATTGGACCTTGTTGGAAACTTGCTAGTGTTGTCATTGATGTCAACTCCCAACAAATGGTTCACTTGGTTTCTAAGTGATTTTCAGAAAATTTGATAAAAAAGGTGTGCAGTGTGATAGAGTTACTCTCACTGTTATGCTCCACATTTCTTCCTAATTGAAGATATGATTGTGTCATTTGGAAGTATTCATCAGAGGTGTTCAGAGGTGTTATGTCTAGAGTTTCAGGTTTTGGATCATCCAGAAGTAGAAGATGTGTTTGACAAAATGTTTGACTGTGAAAGAGGGTGTTTGGGAGAAATGAGAATGCTTTGCATTTCTCTGCATTGATATTTCCTATCTTGTGGATCTGGGAGAGTTCTTATATTATCTATATCCACCTTCCTTTGAAGTATCTAGTGTTGGGATGCTCCGCAAGTTTAGTTCTTGTGTTGGTGATTAGTAAAAGTGTGTCTTGATGTGCATAATGAAGACATTCTTTGATTCAGACGGTTGTGGTAGTGTTGTAGAAGCTTATGATGATTATGAGTACTCTGGGAAGGTGTGTGAATGCTTTGGAGTGTCTCTCTCTAGTCTGTATGATGTTCTTGGACTTGGAGAAGCGTGGATATGGTCATTAGCTCAGGTTTGGCCAACCTGGCTTACTATCATCATTTGTGGAGGTACCTCATGGATTGTGGATGTGATGAGCAGCTTGGTGATATATATTTGAGTCCTAGTTAACCCTTGACATGGTCCACTTACACTTATTTCCATTGTGGAAGTGTTTAGTGCTGACCTAATTGGTGTTGCACATTTGAGGTGCACACGCCTCATTAGGACTGACCTAATTGAGATAGGTCTTGGTTGTAGATAGTATAAATGCAAGATGAAGTTGAGTGGAGCAAGTAGAGAAGAGAATGTGAATGTGAATCAAGGGTAGTAAAGTTGTGTGCGAACTTAAATGCTTATGACTCCAGAATGCAATGAAGGTGTCTACATTTTAGTGTGCCAAAAGTTGTTGGAGGCAGTGAGCCAAAGGTTGTGGATGGCAAGGAGTGGTAGTGGTGGATCTCTCCTGTTGCTTTGAGATAGTGAATCTCTCTATAATAGTCTTCTTATTTCTTCTCTCTTCTGGGTAGTGAGCCTTTCTCTGGAAGTGAGCCTTTCTTCTAAGCAATGAGCCTATTGATTTTTGGTGTTGCTATTCATATATATGTGAGCTAATCCTCATTGTGGTTTTTCCCTTATTGGGTTTTCTACGTAAAACTAGTTTTCTTATGTGTTTGGATGTGTTTGCATTGTTTCTTCATATGTTAACATTCTGCTAATGCATATTAAGAGGTTTATGATTGAAATTGCTTTGAGGGTTTAAAGTTTTAACATACAATTGATTCACCCCCCCTCTCAGTTGTCCTATACATTCTAACAATTGGTATAAGAGCCAAGTTCCCTGAAGAAGCTTAACTGCTTGGGGTAGATCGAAATAGCGCATAGGAAAGGCATGGAGGTTCTAGTTGTTTTTGAAAAAAAAATTCTTTCTGGAAGACTAGGATGGAAAGATTTCTTGTCTCACCAAGATATGGAGTATGGAAGATAGTTGAAAAAGAGTATACTATACCTCCTAATGGTCTAAAGGATGAAGATGGGATTAAAGAATATGAGAACAATGGCAAGGCAAGGAGTGCTCTTCTAAATGGTCTCTTTGATTTTGAATTAGTGAACTCAGGTGATGAGTTACAAAACTGTTCATGAGATCTAGAAGAAGCTGCCAAGTACCTATGAAGGAGATGACAAGGTCAAGAAAGCAAAGATATCAATTTTGAAGACCAAGTTTGAAACCCTAAAGATGTCAGAAGATGAAAATATTGCAAGCTACATGCAAAGAGTGGATGAAGTTGTCAACTCCATCAATGGTCTTGGTGGGAATCTCGAGGAAAGTGAAGTGGTAAAGAAGGTACTAAGAACTCTTCCAAAATCTTATAGTATTAAAGTTTCCACCATTGAAGAAACTCAAAATTTGGATAAGGATTCTAGGGATCAAATGTTTGGTACTTTAACTACTTTTGAGATAAGAGTGTTTGGTCAAGATGATTCAAGAAAAGAAATTGCTTTTAAGGCTAGCAAGATAGAAAATAATGTTGAATTTGATTCAGATGACTTTGATGAAGTGGAAGAAAATTTTGTGAGAAAATTGAAAAAGGGCTCTAGAAAATACAAAGGTAAGTTACCCTTCAAATGTTTCAACTATGGAAAAGTAGGTCATTATGCTTCAAATTGTCCAATCAAAATTTCAAATGAAAAATACAAGGATAACAAAGGAAAATCATGAAGTTATTATGTTAAAGAAGATGAGAGCATATCTGATGATGAGTCTAACTATTTAGATGGTGAAAGTAATGAATGCTTGTTCATGGCTTTGAATGTTGGAACTAATTATGAAAGGGGTATGAAGGAAATTGCTCTGGAAATAAAGCACAATATCAAAGGAACTATGGTAACTGTTTTTCCTGCAAGAGAGGAGGAGAACCTCTGGTTAATTGATAGTGGGTGTTCAAATCATATGATAGGTGATAAGAATAAGTTTGTGAATCTTGAAAAGTTTGATGGAGGTTTTGTTAAGTTTGGAGATGATGCATGTGCTAAGATATATGGAAAAGGTTCAATCAATTTTGATGGCAAGCACAATAGAGATGATGTTCTCTATGTCAAGGGTCTCCGGCATAATCTTCTAAGTGTAGGACAAATGTGTAGCAGAGGATATAACCTTGTATTTTAGGATGGTGGATGTGAAATCAGAAAGGAAAATTTTGGAAATCTGATTGCTACAGGGACAAGGACAAAAGGAAATATATATCAGCTCAAAGGTGTTAGAGTTGGCTATGATTGGATCCACCCAGGATCTAGGACTTTATGAAAGCACAAGATAGATCAAATGAAAGAATAATTTGATTCTATCAATGAATGCAAAAGATTGCTATTACAATGTACATGAGATGTCTTTCTTATAAAGACAAGGATGAAATGTAGGATGTTGTAGTCATGTGACAAGTGTCATTATCCTATGACATGTAACAACTATAGGATAAGATGATAACTATCAATAACTAGACACAACTAGAAACATCTAGTAGACTCACTAAGTTAACTTAACATGTGTGAATTATGTGTGATGTGTGAATATTATTTAACTAATAAATAGTTAATTAATATGAATTATCCACACAATGGTAAACTGGTTCGGTGATAACCCTGTTCACACCAACAAAAGGTGGTAATGGTATGTGTTTCATGACTCAAATTAATGAAAGTTGGCTATGGCATAGAAGAATGTGTCACATCAATTTTGATAGTTAGATAGTGAGGATCAACTTTACTCAAGCTGTAAGGGATCTGCTAAGAATTACAAAGCCTACCAATGCAACCTGCAAGGAATGTCAAATTGGGAAGCAAACAAGGAAGAATTTCAAGATCAAAGAGTATTCTACCACTGGACCTTTGGAGTTGGTGCATACAGATCTGTGCGGACCTACAAGAATAGGAAGATTTCAAGGTGACAGGTATTTCATGTTGTTGATTGATGATTTCTCTAGAATGATTTGGGTAACTTTTCTCAATGAAAAATTAGTTCTAAGCTCTAGATAAGTTTAAAGCTTTTAAGGCTATGGTTGAAAATGAAATTGATCTAAAAGTCATGTGTTTGAGGTCTGAAAGAGGTGGTGAGTTCACCTCCAATGAGTTTAATTGTTTTTCTGAAGATAATGGAATAAAAAGCCAGTTGTCAGCACCTAGGACTCCTCAGTAAAATAGAGTTGTGGAAAGGAAGAAAAGGACAGTTTAGGAAGTAGCAAGGACAATGATGAAAGAAGCAAATCTATCGAATGTCTATTGGAGAGAAGCCATTCACACTGCAGTCTACATACAAAATAGAGTGCAAGCCGGGGTCAACGATTCAAAGACTCCACATGAACTATTGTATGGAAGAACTCCTACTGTAAAATACTTTAGAGTGTTTGGAAGTAAATGCTACATTAGGAGAGATGAAGAGAACTTGGGAAATTTTGATACAAGATCGGATGAAGGAATCTTCCTTCGATATTCTACAAAGAGCAAGGCTTACGGGTGCTACAACAAGAGGCTGAAGAAATTAGTGGAAAGTGCAAATGTCAAAGTGGATGAAGAACCATACCAAAATTCAATTCTATTAGAAGGATATGAATCAGATGAGAACTCTTGCAAAGAAGAAGAAAGAGAGGAAGAAAAGGAAAAGGAGAAGCAAGTTGATGAAGAAAATGCTCTGGAAAAGATTCCCAAGACTCCCAAGTATGTGCAAAAGAATCATTCTAAAGATCGGATTATTGGAGATAAGAACAAAGGTGGGTAAGTGCAAGAAGATGAGTTCACTTTTTGGCCAAAAAGTGGAAGTGTTTTTCCTATTTTTCAAATTTTGTCATACTTGGAGTGACAATTTGAAGCACTTGCACATAAAATATTAAGATGATGTAAAAATAAGAAATGTAGGATTTTGTTTCTATTTTTCTAATATGTATTTTTTTCTAATACCCAAATGACACAAATTGGTTTTTTATTGGATGTACAAAATGTGGCTTTTTAAAAGTCCCCTATTTTTTGCGAAAGCATGCATGTGTACAGCCAACATAATTTGACTTAAATTAATGTATTTTTCTAATTCCTTTTGTGGAAAGATTCTCAGGATGTTGAATTTTGGTCAGGATATATTTTTGTAATTTTTTGATAAATATTTTTTTTATTAATTTTTTAATGGCCCTAATTAGTGTTTTTTAAAACCCCTCATGTACAGCCAACATAATTTGAGCTAAACTAATCAATTCACTAAAAAAAAAATTCATCATGTA
Source organism: Cunninghamia lanceolata (assembly GCA_027924645.1). Lineage (NCBI taxonomy): Eukaryota > Viridiplantae > Streptophyta > Pinopsida > Cupressales > Cupressaceae > Cunninghamia > Cunninghamia lanceolata. The sequence goes on from BSBN01000780.1 coordinate 15,710,437, forward strand.
GAGAATGATGTCTAGTTTGATCAGACAATTTTTTTTTCAAGAAACTTTCAAAATCAAAAGTTATTAAAAAAATAGTAACCTATGTTATTTCAAGTTTATGAGTTAGTTTGTTTGAAAAAATAAATAAAAAATAGATAATTATATTCAATAGAAAAAAAAATTACATATTTTAAAACTAGACTTTGAGATCTATAATGGGTTTTAATTTTGTTAAAATATTCTGAAAAAAAAGTCGTCAGCCATAGTGGTGAAACTAGTTTTTTCCCTTGTTGTTTTCATGGTCTCCTAGTTGCAAGTCCAAAGCTAAGGCTTGGGTTTCCAAGCCTAAAACCAATGCAAATTGGTGGGTTTGAAATTTCAAATTTTTAGAAACAGGTACTCGTTATAAATGGGTGCCCGTTATAAAAATAATGGGTACCCGTTTCTAAAAAATAAAAAAATTAGCAATAGGCATGTTAAAAAAAAAAATTGAAAATGCGTACCAATTTTTAAAAAGTTTTTTTTTTGTTTTTATATGCATATGGCTATTTTTTAAATTTCTTTGAAAATGGGTACCCATTCCAAGCAGCATTTTTCATCCATGGGAGACTTCCGTGAAATGTATACTCATCTTTGTGCTTTCACCCAGGTGTTTTAACAAGAAGTATTGCTATGGCAAATGAACAGGTAAATTTGTGCTTATCGTCTCAAATAGAACCCAAAACAGTGACTGAAGCATGAAAAAATGAGCACTAGATCAAGGCTACAGAAGAAGAAATGATGCAGATTGAGAAGAATCAAACTTGGGAAGTTGTCCCAAGACCAGCAGACAAGAATGTGATAGGAACTAAATGGATCTTCTGGAACAAATTGAATGAGAATGGGGAAATAGTCAGAAATAAGGTTAGGCTTGTGTGTAAAGGTTACTCACAAGTGGAAGGAATAGATTATGAGGAAACATTTTCTCCAGTGGCAAGATTGGAGGCCATGCGATTGTTCTTGGCCATTGCAACTCATAAGGACTTCAAAGTTTATCAGATGGATGTGAAATTTGCATTTCTGAATGGAGAGTTGGAAGAGGAGGTATACATTAAGCAACCAGAGGTATACATTAAGCAACTGAAAGGCTTTCAATTATCAAATGATCCAAATATGGTCTGTAGACTGAAGAAGGCATTTTATGGACTCAAACAGGATCCTAGAGCTTGGTATGTAAGGTTGGACAAGTATCTACTATAGCAAGGATTCAAAAAGGGCACTACAAATAGCAATTTGTACTTCAAAGTTGAAGAAGATCAAATCCTGATTGTGGAAGTGTATGTTGATGATATAATCTTTGGAGGAAATGAAGGTATGTGTAAGAAATTGACAAAAAAAATGTAGAAAGAATTTGAAATGTCAAAGTGTGGGGAAATGAACTTCTTCCTAGGGTTACAAATTAGTTAATCATAAAAGGGCATTTTCATTTCACAGTCAAAATATGCTAAGGAATGTTGAAGAAGTTTGGAATGGAAGACTCCAAACCAATATGTATTCCCATGAATACTAGTTGTAAATTGAGTAAAGATGATGAATCTCCTAAGACTAATCAGAGCAAGTACAGATCAATGATTGGTGGAATGTTATACTTGACTACTACCAGATCAGATATCATGCATGTAGTCTATCTTGTGGCTAGATTTTAAGATGATCCCAAAGAGTCACATGTTTTAGCAGTAAAGAGGATATTCAAATACTTGAAAGGCACTTATAGTATCCCAAGGATATTGATTTCTCCTTGAGTACATACACAAATGTAGATTGGGTAAGATGTACAGATGACAAATGAAGTACAAGTGGTGAGGCTTTCTTTCTGGGAAGTAGACTTTTCTCATGGTTAAGTAAGAAGCAGGACTCAGTGTTATTATCTACTGCAGAGGCAGAATATATTGCAGCAACATCTTATTGCACGCAGGTGTTATGGATGAAGCAGACATTGGAGGATATCAAAGTGTCATATGATGAACCTAATCCTATCCTATGTGACAATACAAGTGCTATCAACATTTCAAAGAATCCGATGATGCATTCAAGGATAACATATTTCAATTTGGTATCACTTCTTAAGAGAAAAGGTTATAGAGAATGAGGTGAAGTTGGAGTATGTGCCTACCAAGGATCAAGTTGTAGACATCTTTACAAAGGCTCTCCCTAAGAATACTTTTGAGTATCTCCAACAGAAGTTAGGGGTTATTGCCCCTCCTTCTCTTAACTAGATGCATGAGTGTGCGCATATGTCCAGGAAGCATTTCAAGATACACTTTTGGTCCTGGACTGATGTTGAAGGCTACCTCTCAAAGGGAGTATGGTAGTGATATTATTGGTTGGTGTAGTCAGATGGAGCATTCCTATGACCTTAAGGGGGAGGGTACAAAAAAAGTGAGAGAAGTGGAGATAGAGCAGATACTTGCTGGTGTTAAAGTTTTTGCTCTTTTCCATTGATGTTAATGGGGGAGAGAGTTGAAGTGGTTGAAAAACCATTGTACAGAGAGGTGTGTGAAGAGTAAAAGTTGTCTCTGTCAAGGAGAGTATTACTGGTTGTAGAGCTACTGACTGATTGCTTTAGGTCTTGATGGTTTTTCAAAGAGTTCGTGTTGCCATCAATGAAAAGGGGGAGATTGTTGGAAACTTGTTGGTGTTGTCATTGATGTCAACTCCCAACATATGGTTCCCTTGGTTTCCAAGTGCTTTTGAGAAAATTTGATAAAAAGGTGTGCAGTTTAACAGAGCTACTCTTAGTGTTATGCTCTACATTTCTTCCTAATTGAAGATATGATTGTGTTGTTTGGAAGTATTGATCAGAGGTATTCACAGGTGTTGTATCAAAAGTTTTAGGTTCTGGACCATGCAGAAGTAGAAGATGTGTTTGATAGAATGCTTGACTATGAAAGAGGGTGTCTAAGAGAAATGAGAATGCTCTACATTTCTCTACATTGAGCTTTCCTATCTTACAGATCTAGGAGAGTGCTTATATTATTTGTATCCACTTTCCTTTGAAGTTTCCAGTATTGGGATGCTCTGCAAGTTTAGTTCTTGTGTTCATGATTAGTAACAATGTGTCCTGATATGCGTAATGAAGACATTCTTTGATTCAGATGATTACGGCAGTGTTGTAGAATTTTATTATGATGATGAGTATTCTAGGAATGTGTGTGAATGATTTGGAGTGTCTCTCTCTAGTTCACATGATGTTCTTAGACTTGGAGAAGCATGGATATGGTCATTAGCTCAAGTTTGGCCGACCTGGCTTACTAGCACCATTTTCGAAGTTACCTCATGGATTGTGGATGTGATGAGCAGCTTGGTGATATAGATTTGAGTCCTAGTTAACCCTTGGCATGGTCCACTGGTAAACTTCTCTCCACCGCGGAAGTGTTTAGTGCCAACCTAATTGGTGTTGCATGTTTGAGGTGCACACACCTCATTAGGACCGACCTAATTGAGATAGGTCTTGGTTGTAGATGGTATAAATGCAAGATGAAGTTGAGTGGAGCAAGTAGAGAAGAGAATGTGAATGTGAATCAAGGGAAGTAAATTTGTGTGTCAACGTAAATGCTTATGAATCTAGAATGTAGTGAGAAAAAGGTGTCTACATTTTAGTGTGCTAGAAGTTGCTGGAGGCAGTGAGCTAAAGGTTGCAGATGGCAAGGAGTGATTGTAAGCACAAAAATCATGCACTACCTCCACGACGACCCCTATGATGATTCAAATCCTTGTCACGTACATGTAAGCGTGAAATAATTTCCTTTAAGAAGAAGGCCTCTTGATGACATGTCATCTTTTCTTGTCTTGTGTTGTTTCTTCCTTGTCGATTTCCCTCTCCCCATTTGCGATGTGTTTCGACACTTGTTGCGATGCTTGTCAACTTGCGTTTTATGGCTTTTGACCCTAATCCTAAGCCTTGTGAGAGTCTTGTAGGTGAGTTTTCACCTCTCCCCTTTTTTTTTCCTCTAGTGCACCTCCTAGAAGCCTTCTAGAGGTCCCCTTGTCCATCTCTCGCTTTCAATTTTCAATTTCATCAAACCAAACCAAATCTCCCCTTATTATTTCTAGATCTCCCCCAGGAGTTCCTGCTAATGTAGGTGGAGATTTGGATTCTTCCACATGACTGACTTGTTTCTTGATGAAGAACCTATCCTTTTCCTCTCTTCTACCATCTCCCAGCCTATTTTTCTACATCTGACCTTGTCCTGCCAGCAAAAGGGGCGACCCTACCATTTTTGCAGCCATGGAAAAACTCAAGTTTCTCTCTCGTTTTTGCTCTATTTTTGTCCATTTTTCTCTCTATTTGCATGGTTTTTTATCCCTGATATAGATTTAACTATTTCATGCACCCACACATGCATAATTAGCTCTATTTTATCTCATATAACTCTTCAATCAATCTTATGCAGTCCCTCTCCTCCATTTCCTCTCCAGTGATAAGTTATCTTTGCTTCATCACTCTCCAATCAACTAAGTTCACTGGGTAATCAACCTTGTGAACTCCCCAATCTATTCTTCTTAACTCATCAATCAAATGAGTTAACTCTCCAATCAATTCCTTCTTCTAAACCTATAAATACCCCCTCCCTCAAGAACAAAGGGAGGCAAATTCATTGTGCACACAGCTCTTGCCAAATTTTGCTCTCTAACTTAGCATTCAAATGCTCTTATAGGACAAAGGTGCCTTTTGTTTTATTTGTTCAACCAAGTAGCATCATGCTGCTGCATTCTATGCCATTGTGCTCAATCCAAGCTCTCATCGAGCTCATAAAAGCTTCATCAAATCTTCTTATTGCTTCTTTGGGTCATTTTGTTGTCAAGAGGATCACCTGCTGCCACGAAAGGATTCAAGGTTGCCTATTACAAGGATTGATGAGGGTAGTGGAGTCAACAAATCTTCATTTCTCACAAGTTCCTTCATTGTTTTCTTTCATTTCATAGTGATTAGAGAATCAAATTTGCTCTTGGGAAAAGTAAAACATTACTTTTTCCTTGATAGTTAGATCTTGCATGTTAGATTAATCGCTTTCATATTTCTAGATCTAGTTTATTAGAAGAAGCATTTTCCCTTTTCTTAGATTAAATTGCATTCAAAACATCAAAAACGCAAAAACATAGGTTAACATTGCATTGGAAAAGTCATATAGGATTGCATACATATTTCCCTTTCGTAGATTAGAAGCACTTTTATTTCCAAAATACTCTAAAAATACCAAAAAGATGTTTTGCATATCATTTAGTTTGCATGCATATAGCAACGATAGAATAGACAACATTGCAAACCCTCGATTCCACCACAAGGTAACCATGGTTCAAATGATCCAATCAAACCCTTGATCCCATCACAAGGTAAAGACAAAGTCAAAACACAAGTCAAACCCTAGGTCAAAAACCCCAGATCTAGTTAAGGTTAGGAATCACACAACTACCTCTCTTCTAATTCATGAATGTGCTTAGGAGTGAGTAGAGAGTGGGTGAGGGCTATCTATGACGAGATCCAAGAGATCCATCCAAGACCTCAACGACAAACATTCGTTCAACCACAAGGAGACCCATTTGTCCTTTTGTTGTTAGAAGAAACTAGACAACAACAAATACAACAAGACCTCTTACAATGCATACAAAGACAAGAGGACATCAACAAGAACAATTGCTTACCCACGCATAGGTGGAATCTTAGAAATCCAAATAAGAGAAGAGAAACTAGTGACCCTTCGGGTCATAGGGTTATCTCAACTACAACAATAATCAAATGAAACATACAACAAAACACACAACAACAAAGGCCGCAGTACTTGCCGACCCCTCTCCATGAAATCCATCTCTCCAATGAGCTAGACCCCCACTATGTCTCACTTCCTCTCGACTGGCTAATTCTATGTGAGCAAGAGTGACATGGCAGATCACCCCATGGCAAGGAGGGAAAGGGTCCGTGTGGTGGAGTGAGAGGAGATCCATAAAATCCCTCATTTAATAGGTATTTGCCACTACATCCTAACGTGCCAATCACCAATTGTTATAATTACAAGTATTCTGACTATGAGAAAGATCAAAGAGAATCTAGGAGCTCTCTATCTTTCAACAACCTAGCTTGGGAGAACAATCCGGCTATACCAAATGCACTGCATAAAGCAAGAAGGGTAAGGTCAGAAATACATCAACCAGAACAACCTTCCACAAGTACATCAAATACCCACCTTGATGAAAAGGTTAAAAGGTTGGAGAAACATCTACAAGAAACCAAAGATGCTCAAGAAGCACTAAGGATTGCCTTACAAGAACAAAAAGAAAATGTTGCACGTGAGGAAGCCCTTCACTATGAAAATATTTGAAGAGAACATCCTAGAAATGAAGAAGCCCCTAGAGTTGCAACTCCTACAGATTTAATCGCAACTCTAGTGCAAAGAATCAGAATCAAGTGGAGGCAGAGCAAGATGCTCCAGAAAGAAGACTCAAGTCCCATGAACAAGACCAGGGGGCATCTCAAAGTTCCCTCTACCTTAATTCTTATTCATGACATGCTAGTAATGACACCTGTCAGAATGGGAACCCTCCTATTTAGAACAATCCAACAAATCTGACAACAGGTTATCAAAACCCACCCACAGGGTTATTACTAACAACCCCACAATCTCAAAGTGCCTTTCAAGGAACGTATCTTGAATATTTGAAAGAGCCTCTAGACCAAAACATAAGGAATGTGCAACTACCTCGACCACTGCCAGATCTCCTAAAGTTCAAAGGGGAAGGAGATCCAAATTCACACATTAAAGCCTACACCATGGCCATAAGAGAATTCCTCCCTTGGGATGGGGTTGTAGCAAAGATCTTCCTAAAAACCCTTGAAGGTATCACTCTGGATTGGTATTATCATCTCCCAGAAGCTTCAATTCATTCGTTTAGACAACTCATCAAAGAGTTTGTCATGGCATTTGACATGAAAAAACTCGTCAAAATAGGGATCAGAGAATTCCTCACAATGAAACAAGAACCAAATGAATCTATAGAACACTTCATCACTCGATGGAGGAAAGTCCTCTATTCTTCAACTAGTGCTCTAAACATGGATCATTGAGAATTGTGTGATCTCTTCTTGTATACCCTTAACAAAGATATGAGAGAAGATGTCCAAAAACTGCCATATAAGTCATATGAAGAGGCATTGGAAAGTGCCTTAAGAATTTACCAAGCCATCATTGATAGTGGTAGAAAATTCTATGGTTTGAACGGAAAAAATAGCAAAGGAAGACACCGGAAACAATGCCTCTGTCATTAAAATCCTCAAAAACAATAGGAGTGCAACCACAGACGGGGTGATAGATCAACCCCCAGTAAAGATGAAAGATGACTACAATGGGAGAGATTACTATCCTCCCAATGTAAATGCCATAGATTGACCAAGAAACAATGGGTACTACCCTCAAGACAACTATCAAGGTTGGAACCGGAATGGAAACAGGAACGAAAATGATGGAAGATATGAAAGACCCACGTATGAATTCAACCAATTTTGTTCTTTTCATAGAACAAGGGGGAATAGCACAGAGTCTTGTAGGGAATACAACATATTCATAGCAAGACTTTTGGAAGACCAACAATGATTGTTTATAGAAATGTTCTTAAACCCACAGGAGGTCACACTGGATAACAAAGATACAAGGAAAAATCAAGCTTTGATAGAGCCACAAAATGCAAACATGAGAATTTATCAGGACTGATTCCCTGTGAATTAAGATATAGAAGCAACAAATCAAAGCAAAGAAACTCAAAGTAGTAAACCTGAAATCCCACTGCAACTAGGGCAAAAAGGAGAAACTAGGTTGATGGGATTGGTTGAGATTATGCATAATGAAGAACAAGAGGAGGATCATGAGGAAGAAAATGAGAAAAAAGAACCATATGAGGGTACCATCTCAATAGTAGAACCAATACCAGCTCCCATTGGACCCTATGAACTCATAGAAGATCTAAAGAAAATGTATGCGCACATTTCATTCATTGATTTACTCAAGAACTCCCCCTCACATCACTCCGCATTGCTACAAGCAATAGGCCTAAAATATCTTGACCAAATTACACCACCACCTAGTGAGTAAATCAACCATGTGGACTATGATCTTAGCCCACCAAACTCAGAACTTAAGGATCTAGGGTTTTTCTTTAACTTACAACAGATGCCCTCTGAGGCAGAGTTAACAAAGAAAGGAGACCCCGCACTATATCTTCATGTGTGGATCTATGACACATGCATCAAGTGGACATTAATCAACAATGGAGATGTAGTGAATATAGTTCCCTTCTCCCTGTTAGAAAGGATGGGCTATGGACAAACCAACATCACCGCTTCATGGGATACTCTAAGCGGATATGATAATCTAAAGGTAGCCACCATAGGTAAAATCACCCTTCCAATAACTTTGGATCCCAAAACTATTCCAACCACCTTCTATGTCATAGATAAGGAGACATGACATAAGTTGATTCTTTGAAGGCCATGGATACACAGGATGAAAGTTACACGCCTTCCACATTGTTTCAAGAAGTTCAGTTTTTACACTTAGGGAAAATATATGTCGCATAGGGAGATCCAAAACCTTTCAGCATGTTAAAGTTGAATACCTCAAACAAATGTATAGGCATCCCCATAGACTGTGAACTCCCTACCAACAAGTCAACCATCCCAAATCCTACACCTCAGTCGATATGCATCAAACGGATGGAAACTCCAGAAAAGACCATAAACACCACAGAAATCAAAACTCTAGAGAATGGGCCATTACCAAAGCAAAGAGAAATGGTTTCCAAGGATAAAACAATTGGAATCATGGAGTTGGTCAAATGAGATGGACCACTCCAATTCTCCCTAGAAATACTCGTGATCGATTTCCAAGAGGCCTACAAACTCTTTCCTTGCATTGGGGAGAAGCCTCATAGAACGGAAGGATCAGCCTTTCAGACCACCACATTAGATCTGAGAAATGTAGACCCACATGCTTTCTCAAATGTAGACAAAGACATGACAGAAGATTACACATCGTTATCAGCACTAAGTGAATCATGTGTCCTAAGACACCAGAAGAAACAGAATCATATGAACCTCTCACACCAACGGAGGATTCACATCAACCAATAATACCCATGGAGGAGGCACATTCTATCAATAATGAATCAACCAATGTTATAGGAATGCTACCTAAAATGTTTGTGGTATCACAACCACAAGAAAAACCAACCACCTCCTCCTCGGTTTAGTCAAATGAACTCGATGAATGGGAAGCACCTCGGGTACAAATAGAAATGGTTGAAATACTTCCTGATGAGGATGAAGAGAGCAAAGGTATCTTCCATAGAGAGTGGAAGATGAGAGTGACAGTCGATATTGATGACCCTATCATTTTTTAACTACCAAAAAGTTATATTGGGTATGCCATGGATCTGAGACCATAACCCAATGGGAGGACAAGCATAAGCTTTGTTCCCCTTGGTAAGCAAAGGGAGCCACAAACTCCTCTTGAATTATTTCAATTCTTGCAAAAAATCTAAGAGAGACTTGATGTGAAAGTTTACATGCAAGAACAATTCGACCTATTAGCAGAGCTATTAAATTGTGATGGAGTTCTGTATTGGACTCCTTCTCATCAACATGCTTTTCAAGACTTACTTCATCTCATGATGCCAAGAGAAACCATCGAGTTGGTAGCAATTGATTCAAATGACAAACCATATCAAGTAGGAGAACTTGTCCTAAGAAGGGGAAGCACGAAAAACAAGAAAAGAAGACAAAAGAGAGCTTTCTCGGAAGATTGGAAAGGTCCTTACATGGTTAAGGAGACATAAAAAATGGTGCCTATCTCTTGTGCACAATGGAGTGAGAGGAATTTGGTGAAATATTCAATGCCTTTCACCTCAAGAAATATTATGTCTAAAAGACCAAAAAAAATCATAAAACATAAAAATACAAAAAAATTATAAAATCAAAAATATCAAAATAATTTTTGTTTCTTGCATTTTTGCATCATTATGCTCATCTTGCATTACAGTTTGTGACTTGCTCTTGTGCTATTTTCCCTTTAGTAAGGAGTCTAATGTTGTCTAGATATACGTCATCCTTTCAGGACCTAGAGATTCTCTATTTTTCACAATCTTCATTATCGCCCTTCATTCCCAGTGATTCTAATCGAAGCCTAGCTCTTAGCTTTACACTAATCATAGTCTTAATGAGTCAAGATGTTAGGTCTAAGCAAATTTAGTATTCAACCCTACAGTGTTCAAAGGAATCTTGCAAGTAGACCTTCCCAATTCTTCCCTAGTAGTAGAGAAGTCTAACCAGATTACAAAAACTTTAGGTGGCGCTCAGTCCCTTATCTTTCTTTGCCAAAAACATCAGGAAGATCAAAACTCTTAAGGAATAAATCTAAGACACGAGTGAATAAAAAAATGAGTGATCAAAATAAGTGTCAAAAGATGAGAATTGAGAGGTCAAAGCATTGCATGTCAAAGTTCCAAATAACACTCATTTCTTGAAAAGTCAAATCCAAAAAAATGAGAAAAATCAAGTGAGGAAAATACAAAAAAAAAATAGAGAGAGAGATACAAAAAAAGAGTGAAAGAGAGAAGATTGTTGAATGTTTGTACTCTTGGGTGGAAATCATTCTAGGCTCGAACCCTCAAGGGTGACATTCTAACAAAGAAAGAGAGGTACTAAGCACACACATGCACCAGCTCAGCAAAACTGAAGAGTCTAGTAGTCTCTAAGATCATTTACTATCTGAGGACCCTTGTTCTTTCCCTACTATCCTTTATCTCGGGTCTAATTTGCTTGCCATCTATGATCTAAGTCTAGTGGACACCAATAAAATTTGCTGCTTGTCTAAGTTGAAAGCTTACCATTTTGTCTTATCTAGATAAGGATCAGTGTTTAGCCTTTAGTGAAGTCTAGAAATCATAAACACTCCATGTTCATTCCCACTCCCCACTTAAGTTCTCTGAATCCTATCTCATAGCCTTGAATAGGTTTCTCATGTCAGGACAACCTGTAATCCCCTAAATTGAAAATCGTATTTTAAGGGCAGTCACATTGTTTGTTCCACATTACATTCATGCCAAAAATCAGAAAAAGGAGTCTCAAAGCAATAAAGTCAAATGTTATATCTCATGACATTCAGTAGAAGTAATAGGTTTATTTCAACATTTCTCGTGTTCTTGCATTGTCATATCGTAAACTGCATATCATATATATGTCATAAAAAACTACAAAAAAATATGTCATCCTTATCATGCTTGCATATGCTAAAAGAGTTGAAAAGGTCAAACATGATCAAAAAGTTCCTCAAAACTTCCAAACATGCACAAGAGATGAGTACATATTTCGACAAGAGAAAACCATAAAAGATAAACTTCCATAGATATGTCTGAAGTTTGCATACACAAAGGCATCAAAGAGCTAAGACAAAATGCTCTCGAGAAAGTAGAGGCTCCCCATGAAAGGGGGCACAAATTTCAAAAGAAAAACAAGTCAGGGGTGGTTCCTTCCAACGGAACCCTTAGGATTTCGGCTCCTTCATCTACGAGTACCACTAGTCGCTCCCTAAGATCTATAAGAATGAGGTGCTCTACTGTGAGCATGCGACTGTGAAGGCCCTACCATGCTAGCATCACGACGCCCAAATTTAAGGCAGGCATCTCTCGGAGTACCTAGTTCTCACCCTTGAGCATGTCAACCTAGGTCTTCAACTCTGTAGTTACCTAACACCCATGGTAGATAGGAGAAAAAATGTCAGTGTGTTGCCCTGCAGCTCGAAGCACACCAAGATCATCCAAATGATGATCACGAGTCATCCTAGTGAAGGGAGAAGCTAATCCAACATTGACCTCATGAACAAAGTCCCTCCACTCTCTGACATTTCTTGAAATAGTGAATCAAAGAAAGACCAAGTCAGATCCATGTAAAAAGAGAAAGGACAAAAAGTATGAAAAGCAAGTAAATGAGAAACATGGATCGCCAGGCTGCCAATCGGGGTTAAATTGATGCATCGCCTCATTTGAATGAGGAGGTCGAGGAACAACAAGAGGACCCTCAAGAGCATCAGGAATATCATCTAAATCATCAATATCATCAAAATCCTCATCCTCGGGGGTAGCCTCATCTAACGAATCATTTCTATCTAGAACATAGTCCTCGTTAGTGGACTCTGAATCAACAGTCACAATCAGAGATCGGGAAGGAGTCCCTCTCCCTCCCCTTTGTCCTCCTCTAGAGACCCTAGTAATGAAGATGCCGGGAGTCAAAGGACTCCAAATGACACTTCCAAGTTCACCCATCTCCTGAACAGTCCTATAACAAGTGGACACTGGGGGTAAGTCCTCAGGAACATCCTCACCAAACTGCTGCAAAACATGATCAACTCGATGAGCCTCAACTAGACTGTTGTGGTCTGTAATCTATGAAACCTCGCAACAATGCTCTCTAATCTCACCATCTCAGGCCCAAGCCCCCTCCATGTCATGATAAGAATTGAAAATCATATCGTCATCAATGAGAGTAGCAATAGTGGGTAAATTAGTATCAAAATGACCAACATGCGCCCACCTCACTGCTCTCAATAAACATCTATCTGGAAGAGGAATAAGCTTCTGGTAAGGCTTCATGTGCTCAAAAATCCATGCCATGATCAAAGAAGAGTGGCTAAAGGCTAAAGCCCCTCGCCGTGAAATCTGGTAGAAGTCTCTCTAAACCATAGCCAGGATGTCTGGTCCCCAAGCAAAAAATGTGCCCTCCTCAATCTCACGAATGATGGTTGCCCAACACCATCTTAGATGAGCCAAGGCCTTGTCCCCTGATAGCCTCGAAGTAATCAAACTAATCAGGAACCTCCTCAAGAGCGGAATGCAGAGTCATGGCAGGGATGTAAGCTGAACTCCTGTCTAATCTCCAGGGTAATTAACCCCCATAAATGCAGCCCAAGAAGCCTTGTCCTCATAGGACTCACTAATAGGAAGAGATAAGGGATGTCCCCTCACAAGTACTCCAAGAATGCGGTATACATGATACAGAGTGATAGTCCACTCTCCAGAAATTTGTGGGAACCGGAATGTGTTCTTGTATGCATCCCAGTAAGTCAATATGTCACAGCATATGTGGGATACAGGATGAATCATAGGAACATGGCAGACTCTACCAAGACCTGCCCTCTTCAGTATAGCATGATCCTTAGTACTCAATGAAGCAAACATCCCTGAGAGCCATCCTTGCTCTCAATAGGCATTCCATCAGATATGCATGTCCTACAAAAATTAGAAGAGAACTTTAGATTAGATCTCATAAACTCATAAAATCCCTAAAAAATGTAAAATTGTAGAAAACCTTACACAAAAAAATCACATAAACCTCCAAAAATGGCAATAAATAGGTAGATTCAGTGATCAAATCATGTCAGATTGAAGTGAAACAAGTGTTAAACGACATCAAATGCAGTCAAAAATCAGTCCAACAGGGTCACCCTCGAGCGACCCAAGTGTTTTTCAGGACCTCCCTCGGGTGACCTTGGTGCTTTTCAGGATCTCCCCTGAGTGACCTTCTTGTCAAACAGGATCTCCCCCGGGCGATGTTGTTGTCAAATAGGATCTCCCCCAAGTGACCCTTCCTGATAAAAGGGGCAACCCTAGGAGCAAATTCCTCAAGCAAAATCACTCTAAAAACCTCATTTTTCGACCAATTTCAGAAAATAAAAGATCAATATTGCTCTAAATGACGAGACGAACACAATGCAACAGAGAAAATCACCAAAAATAGACAATTTTATGAGATTTTTCATAAAATCAAGCTAGGGTTTAGAGAAGAGTTTTTCGCTGATTACATACCCGATTCATCATGGCCGAAAAAGAGGCGGCCATCTCTGTGATCTCCTTGACGATACCTCTCTATCGACTTCTCACACGAATGATTCTGTCACTGCTTTTCTTTGATCTCACAATTGGGCTCACTTTGTTTGCCCTTAGCTTAGTTCATTTATGCATTTTAGACTAGTTCTTTGTTTTTATGCATCTGTTTCATGCATTGTTTTACGTGCTCTCACCCCTGCAGGTCCAAACTGACAAAGGTAAGCAACTAGTCAAACTCAAGAGATCTATGGTAAGATTCATCATTTCAGTTTTCATTATTTACTTTGATATATTTAAATGTCAGATTAACACTAGTTATTGCAAGTACAAATTGTGGGAAAATCGACAACAGGTAAGGCCTAGTTCGGGAATGGTACCTACCATTCATGTAGACTACCATCCCTGAGGGGTCAAATATGTAAGCACAAAAATCACGCACTGGCCCGATGAGGACCCCTATGATGATTCAAATCCTTGTCAAGTACATGTAAATGTGAAATAATGTCCTTTAAGCAACATGCCTCTTGATGATGTGTCCTCTTTTCTTGTCTTGTGTTGTTTCTTCCTTGTTGATTTACCTCTCTCCCCGTTTGCGACGCTTTTCGACACTTGTTGCGACACTTGTCGACTTACATTTTCTAGCTTTCAACCTTGATCCTAAGCCTTGTGAGAGTCTTATAGGTGAGTTTTCACTTCTCCCCTTTGTTTTTCCTCTAGTGCACCTCCTAGACGCCTTCTAGAGGTCCCCTTGTCCATCTCCCGCTTTCAATTTTTAGTTTCATCGAACCAATCCAAATCTCCCCCTATTATTTCCAGATCTCCCCTAGGAGATCCTACTGACATAGGTGGAGATTTGGATTCTTCCACATGACTGACCTGTTTCTTGATGTAGAACCTATCCTTTTCTTCTCTTCTACCATCTGCCAGCCTATTTTTCTGCATCTGACCATGTCCAGCCTGGATCTCCCCAAGCAACCTAGGGTCACCCTCCAAGTGACCCAGGGTTGCCCCTAGGTGACCCTACTCGCAAAAGGGGTGACCCTAGCATTTTTGCAGCCGTGGAAAAACTCGAGTTTCTCTCTTGTTTTTGCTCCATTTTCGCCCATTTTTTCTCTCTATTTGCATAGTTTTTTATCCCTAATATAGAGTTAACTATTTCATGCACCCACACATGCATAATTAGCTCTATTTGATCTCAATTTAACTCTTCCATCAATCTCATGCACTCCCTCTCCTTCATTTCCTCTCCAATGATAAGCTATCTTTGCTTCATCACTCTCTAATCAGCTGAGTTCACTGGGTAATCAACCTTGTGAACTCTCCAATCTATTCTTGTTAACTCATCAATCAAATGAGTTAACTCTCCAATCAATTCCTTCTTCTAAACCTATAAATACCCCCCTCCCTCAAGCACAAATGGAGGCAAATTCATTGTGCACACAGCTCTTGCCAAATTTTGCTCTCCAACTTAGCATTCAAATGCTCTTACAAGATGAAGGTGCCTTTTGCTTTATTTTTTCAACCAAGTAGCATCACACTGCTTCATTCTATGTCAGTGTGCTCAATCCAAGCTTTCATTGAGCTCATACAAGCTTCATCAAAGCTTCTTTTTGCATCTTTAGGTCATTTTGTTGTCAAGAGGATCACCTACTGCTACAAAAGGATTCGAGGTTGCCTATTACAAGGATTGATGAGGGTAGTGGAGTCAACAAATCTTCATTTCTCTTAGGTTCCTTCATTGTTTTCTTTCATTTCATAGTAATTAGATAATCAAATTTGCTCTTGGGAATAGTAAAACGCTGCTTTTTGCTTGATAGTTAGATCTTTCATGTTAGATTAATCACTTTCATATTTCTAGATCTAGTTTATTAGAAGAAGCATTTTTCCTTTTCTTAGATTAAATTGCATTCAAAACATCAAAAACACAAAAACATAGGTTAACATTGTATTGGAAAAGTCATATAGGATTGCATACATATTTCCCTTTCATAGATTAGCACTTTTATTTCCAAAATACTCTAAAAAAGACCAAAAAGACGTTTTGCATATCATTTAGTTTGCATGCATATAGAAACGATAGAATAGACAACATTGCAAACTCTTGATTCCATCACAAGGTAACCATTTTCAAATGATCCAATCAAACCCTCGATCCCATCTGGAGGTAAAGACAAAGTCAAAATATTAGTCAAACCCTAGGTCAATGACCCCAGATCTAGTTAAGGTTAGCAATCACACAACTACCTCTCTTCTGATTCACGAATGTGCTTAGGAGTGAGAGGAGAGTGGGTGAGGGCTATCTGTGATGAGATCCAAGAGATCCATCCAAGACCTCAACAACAAACATTCATTCAACCACAAGGAGACCCATTTGTCCTTTCTTTGTTAGAGGAAACAAGACAACAACAAATAAAACAAGACCTCTTACAACACATACAAAGATAAGAGGACATCAATGCGAACAATCACTTAACCATGCAGAAGTGGAATCTTAGAAATCCAAATAGGAGAAGAGAAACTAGTGACCCTTCGGGTCATAGGGTTATATAAACTACAACAATAATTGAATGAAACATACAATAAAGCACACAACAACAAAGGCCACAGTACTTGCCGACCCCTCTCCGCGAAGTCCAGCTCTCCAATGAGCTAGACCCCCACTGTGTCTCACCTCCTCTCGACTGGCTAATTCCACGTGAGTGAGAGTGACGTGGAAGATCACCCTGTGGCAAGGAGGGAAAGAGTCCGTGTGCTTGCCAAAATCTGACCTAACAGTTCCAAGCAACCAGAGTCATGATTTTGAGTGTACAGTGACAGTGGTGGATCTCTCATGTTGCTTTAAGATAATGAATCTCCCTGTAACAATCTTCTTCTTTATTCTCTCTTCTGGGCAGTGAGCCCTTGGCAGTAAGCCTTTCTTTAGCAGTGAGCCTTTCTTCTAGGCAGTAAGCCCATTGGTTTTTGGTGTTGATATTCATATATATGTGAGCTAATCCTCACCATGGTTTTTCCCTTATTGGGTTTTCCACGTAAATATGGTGTTCTTATGTGTTTGCATTGTTGCTTCATATGTTAACTGTTGGAAAGAGACACTATGTGGCTTCATGAGTGTTGTCATTGATGGCAACAAAGTCTATCCCACACATCCCTAGTACATAATATGCCTATACCAGAAGTCAGATTGAAGATTGTTTTGATCTGGTGAACAAGAGTAGAGTATGTAACAAGGTCCAACAATCAGATCCGGATCTCTCAGATGGTGTAACTCAGTAAGTTGCAGACTTGGGAAAGTCAAGAGGGGTATCATGACTATTGTATTCCAAAGATTTAGCCTCCGTTAGTAAAGCATGGAAAAGATATGAGCATCTGAGTATTGGGTTCTAGTCAAGAAGAGCAGACAGAGGAAGAACTGACCGGCAGAGTATCAGACTTCAATCCGGATGAGTAAATGATGTAGATCAAATAATTTGTGGGATCATACATTGTTGGCTGACATAATTAATGAATTCTATGTCTATGATTTTGATACGCATCACAAATCAAGCATGGATTCAGTCGACAGAGTAATTACTTGCAGTGTTCTTGATGTCGACTAGCAAATTGATAAAAATCTTTGATGCGGATATATATACCAAATAGATTTTAGCATGTGATGAAGTAAGTATGTAAGTGATGAAGTAAAGTGTGAAGAAAAGCAGAGATAAGTGTGGGAATAGCTATCCAAGCCCGGTATGTGATAGAACAACATTGAGCACAAGAAGGATGAAGTGCATTAGATCAATATATTGTGCCTAAACCAGAACTAAACTCTTGCATTTGTAGATGCTTCTCATTAGTTCAAACACTTGATTATCTTCTGTAAGTTCTGTAGACAGTGAGTCTCTTGTAGGCAATGTGCCTCTTGTGAGCAGTGTGCTCGGGCAGTGATCCCTAATTGGCAAGTTCCATTTATTACTCCTTTATTCTTTTAACAAAGAATAAAATCTTGGGTTAGTCACCCTGTGGTTTTTCCCTTAACAAGGTTTTCCACGTAAAAATTCATGTGTTATGTGTGTTGATTTTATTTCTGTTCTTATGATCACATATGCTTATATAATTTGATGCTGCATTGATTATTAAGATAACAAAAGAAAAGAAAGTAAAGGAAATTTTGAGATAACTAATTCGCCCCCCCTCTTAGTTATCTACCTTGTTTCCAACAATTGGTATCAGAGCTAAGTTCCTCTGAACAAAACCTGACAGTTTGAGGAAGATCTGGGAATCTCAATGGATATATATGGTATGAAAGAACAACTTTAGTCTACCCTAGATGATCTTGAACAATCCCATTCTGAAGTCAATAATTTGAGAGAAAGACTCAAACAAGCTGATGATTTCATAAATGAGCTAAAAGAAAAACTTAGTATCTCTATGAAAAAGAGAAAGGAACTACTTCAAAATTTAGCCAATCAGAGTGAAGACAATGATACTAATGAAGATCTAAATGAAAAAAATAAGCTATGTGAGAAGCTATCAAAAGAAGTCATTATGGTAAGGCATGAAATGGAATTAGGGGTTATGAGATTCACCCAAAAAATTGAAGAAAAAAAGGAAAAGTGAAGATAATCTAAAACAATCCCTCAAGGAGAAGACAGAGGACTACCACAAAATGGACAGAATAATCAGGCATCTTGAATCTAATCTTGAAGAAGCTAGAGATAATGAAAAACAACTTGAGAATCAGATAGACACTCTTAAATAAGATCTTCAAATAGTAAATGAATACAAAAAGATATTCAAGGTAAGCTCAGCCCAACTCAAAGTTCTTCTTGAAAGCCAAAAGAGGGTAGATGATAAGCGTGGCTTGGGATATGAGAAAGGTGAAAGCTCTGGATCCGGTCAGAAGAACTTTGGATCAGGAAATCAAAGAAATATGCCTAGAAGACCTCTGGTAAGGCATCCAAATGCTCAAAGATATCCATCCTTCAATGGATATTGCTTCAATTGCAACAATTTTGGTCATAAAGCAACTCAGTGTAGAAGGAGAATGAATCGGACTAATCCATCCTTCTCTGGACAATGTTTCAACTGCAAAAGGTATGGTCACAAATCTCATGAATGCAAAAATATGCAGATAAATAATTCATTCAATCGTAGATGCTTTGCATGCAATAGAATGGGACATATGGCTAATCAATGTAGATCAAGAGGATATCAATCAAGCATGCAAAGAAATGTTGTCTGTTACAACTACAATAAATTAGGATAAAAAGGGTCCGGTGCAACATAATCAAAAACAAGATAAGGGTAAAGGTAAAGTGAATGCGGATGAAGTTTAAAATGAGATGAGTAAGATTTGGGTAAATAAGAGTACAGAAAATATTGGGGATGGATCTGCACCAAAATCTGGTGCTGATATTCCTTCCAGAAACTAAAAGGGTGAGCTCTAGCTCAGGAGGAGTCACAGAGAAAAAAAAATTCCCCCAGCCAATCAATTAGTGCCTAAATTCGGCACATGGAATGATGCAGATTAAAGGGTTCTCAGAAAAATATATAAATAACCCTCAGTAAAAATATGAAAAATCTGCATGGAGTTTTGCAAGAGTTTAATCGCTCAAGTTGATCTGGTTTGACAGCCATCCGGTAAAGTAGGATTTTCACAGACAGATCCGGTATGATTCATAATTAAAATACTTTGATCTCTAGACCCATGGCATGACTAAAGAAAAGAAGACACATTGTCAATCGTCACTAATAATGATTCTAAAATCAGCACAATGATTCGAGAAGATCTCTCTTAAAACAGGGTAACTGGATAACTTAAATTGTGCATTTATTACAAAAGGAAGTTAGGGTTTGTGCAAGAATAAAAGGGTTCTTCACTCATCATTTGCACACTTGCATTCATGAAGAAAATAAGAAGATCTTTGCAATGAAGTTTCTACAATTCACTCAAAGATCAACTAGAAAATCGAATTCAACCAATGATTTATTCTGGCTCCTATTTCAAACCCTAAAGCTTAAAAAGGTACTTTCATTCTAAAAATCTCTCTCTAAATATTTTTCAAGATGGCTAGTCCAATGGTTGTAAAGATCACTGATAAGCCATGTCCTAAATTCAAGAAACACCCCTATAAATCTCTAGAAGTTGATCCTTTAGGCGCATTTTCTAGCATTCTGCATGAGGTATTGCACATAGAAAATGTTAGGGTCTATATCCATGCCAACATTGAGGAATTTGGAGACTCTAAATTGATGGACATCTATTACAAATAGCTAATAGATGAGAGTTTTGAACTCAAACCTCAATTCAAGGCCCTCCGGGATAAACACTTTGGACATTGCATACACTTTCCCTATTTTGCAGAAGATGATTGGGTCTAGTATGTCCTAAGAAAGATGCATGATAATTTCATGTGGTTAATGAGGCCCTTCAAGAGAACAAAAGATGCCATCAGGGCAGTGACTGGACTGCATTCTTCCGGTGGGTTACCTACACTTAAATCTCTCAAGAACCAGACAGTAACTGAAACCACCAGATCTAAGTTTGACAAAAGAGCAATGACCATAGATGACATCACAGATCGGGATGTCAAGTTTGCCTCAATGATAATTGGTTACAAGATCTATCATTCAAGCAAGGAGAATTCTATGTCTGGGACAGCAATCTATGCAGCATATCAGATGTTGAGGGAAGATGCAGATTATGACCTATGTGAACTTCTCCGAAATCAACTATTAGAAAACCTGTAGAAGATAAAAAGGGATAAGAAGAATTCCTTTAAATATGGTTGTCTAATACTGTGTCTATTCTTCTATTACATGAATGAACTACCCAGATCAAGTGGTTGGGTTTGGCAAAATGACAAACCGATTGCAATCCAAATTAGAGATTATATGTATGGATCTAGTGATGCTAAAGCTCAAAACATAGCTCTTTGGGGTTACTTTAAGAACTTCCAAAGAATGATGCAAGCCAAAGAGAGAATACTTCAATCCATAGTTGAGAAATACAAGGATACAGTGTGCTTCATGGTTGACACTGATCAATGCTTAATGGAGGCAGTTGAGCCCATAACAGTGTGGATAATGCCTATGGGATACGAGGTCGATGAGAAAATCTTGGAGCTACATACTCAACACCTGTTGAGCCAGCCTAAGGACCCTGAAGCAGAAAGGTTTGTCACCTTTCAAGAACTAAGTGTAAAAATACATGTTGAGTTAAGACAGCCAGAGATAAAGAAGAAAGTAAGAAGGGAAGTAGAGGAATTTGCCAAAAGATTTGGCATATCAAAGGAGGCTCTTGATGCTAACAGAGAGAAAATGGAGAAGGCAGAAAAAGAAAGAGAAGAAGCAAAGGAAGAAAGTGCCCCTGCACAAACCTCCTCTAGGACTAGATCCTCCAAGAGCTCTGCTCCTGTCACTTCCAAGAGCTCCAAGTCTACAAAACCAGAAGTCAAGACATCAGAAAAGGAGAAAAGAGGATGAAGACCAAAGCCTCAAGCAAGTATACAAGCCATAAAGATGATGAGGCAATAGAATCAGATGAAGAAATCTGAGAAATAAATAAAAAGAGAACATCCGAGAAGTTCTCTACTAGCAAAAAGGAGGAAGAGAAGGCAGAGGAATTTGTAGAAAAGCCCACTCTTTCCATTGATGACATCATCAAGGCAGTCACTGTGGATGGGAACCTGCAGCCGGTGACTAAATTATATGATGAATACAGTGATGCTAACAAGAGAATTTTGGAAGAAGCTATTGTCAGGTACTTGAACATTTACAATAAAGCCTTCATTGAAATAATATCACTAATTCCTAAGAGTCTAGAAAAAGTACTTGAGATGAGAAAAGAGAATGCAAAGGCAAAAGACTTAGAGATTTGGGAGCAGATAGCAATTCACCTTTATCCTTCCATCACTCCAAAACAAATGAACATGATTTTCAAAGACTGTAAGGATGAGTTTCAGATTAAGGCAAGAATGAATAAACTTATGCTTGGACAAACTGACCAAGTAGTAAGTGAGACAAAAGATATGCTCTGAAATGCCTTGAAAAGATTCAATCTTCCTATTATAGAGGAATCAGTTGAAGAACCTTCTACCATGGATGTTGAAGGATTAAATGTAACCAATGAAGAATCTTCTAATATAGAAGGATCAAAAGAGATAGGTGAAGAAAAGTCTAAGGACTGGATTCCTCTGTTCCAAAAGAGGAAGTTCATGAAGCAACAAACACCGGTGACATCTCTCCTTCAGATCCCACTGTAGACATTCCACACTCTGAAGCTAAAGGAGAAGGTAGAGGAGAAGAGAAGAAGATTCAAGAAGAAGTTAAGGGAAAAGAAGAAGAACAAGCATATAAGACAAATGATGACTCTTCTAATATTTCAAGGAAGACTCAATCACCAGCAAGAGACACTACAGAGGTGGTGAAGAACTTCTTAATCAAAGAAATGATGAAGATAGATGAACCTGAGCTATTTCAAGGGCTACTAAATTTTGACTCTCTCTCTCCAGTTCAGACAATGAAAATAGCATCCTTTGCTCAAGCCAAAGCAAAAGAAAAACTCCTCAAATCTCACATGGAAGACTGTGAACTGTTGGAGATTGCATCCGGGATGCTGGAGAAGATCATGCCATCATTCCAAAAGGATCCTTTAGCCTCACCATCCGAAAACCTAAAATCTTTGGTAAATTATGTTAGCACTCACTTTGAATCTCTAGAAAAATCAGCAGAAGCAAAGGTTTGGAAGGAGTTTCTGGGAAAAACATTCACTGAAGTATAGGGAGTCATTGCTAATGATAGGAGGACCCTAGACATTGGAATAAAGAGCCTTGAAAATACTCTTAAAGATGGTGGGGACATGTACAAATTTTGTCTATCTTAGCCCAAAGTGATAGAGGATATTGAAAAGAAGGTGAAAGAACAAGAAGGTAAACTATCAAGTTTATCTTAGAATTTTGATCCCCTTACTACCTCTTTAATGAATCAAGAATGCCAAACAATTGTCATCATAAATGAAATAAAGAGGCTAAACAAAGAAAAGAAGGATATAATAAACAAGATGAGTGAACTCAGAGGGATAATTATCCCTAAGTTAGAGGCAATGCATGAGGCCTTGACAGATGCTCAGACCATACCCTGGACTAGTGATCCGGCAGATTTAAGAAGGGCAGAAGCATATGCATTTTTGTTGAGTTGTCACATCTCCATTTTAGATAGGATGAAGCAGAGTTGGGCCACATAATTTGTACAGTCGAAGGCCACTTTTGCGGATACACTTAAGTATATGTAAGTATAACATATACATATACTTATGCAGCCATGTATAGGTTATTTTTTTGCAAAATTTTGGTATGTGGATTCCACCCTTTGCCATTGATGTCAAAGGGGGAGTGAGGATTAGTGAAAAATGTGGAATCCAGCTAAGGGGGAGCTCTGGTAAAATAGTGCAAAAGTCAGAGCATCAGCCAAGGGGGAGTTACTGCAACACTTAGCCATTTTTCACTGAGTGTTACCATCAATGCCAAAGGGGGAGATTATTGGAAAGAGACATTGTGTGGCTTCATGAGTGTTGTCATTGATGCAAACAAAGTCTATCCCACACATCTATAGTACATAGTATGCCTATACCAGAAGTCAAATTGAAGATTGTTTTGATCCGATGAACAAGAA
This sequence comes from Cunninghamia lanceolata, assembly GCA_027924645.1. NCBI lineage: Eukaryota > Viridiplantae > Streptophyta > Pinopsida > Cupressales > Cupressaceae > Cunninghamia > Cunninghamia lanceolata. The sequence goes on from BSBN01000780.1 coordinate 15,733,975, forward strand.
CAGAGTATGTAACAAGATCCAACAATCAGGTTTGGATCTCTCAAATGGTGTAACTCAGTAAGTTGCGGACTTGGAAAAGTCAAGAGGGGTATCATGACTACTATATTCCAAAGATTTAGCCTCCGGTAGTAAAGCATGGAAAAGATATGAGCATCTGAGTATTGGGTTCTAGTCAAGAAGACCAGACAGAGGAAGAACTAACCGGCAGAGTATTAGACTTCAATCCAGATGAGTAAATGATGTTGATCAAATAATTTGTGGGATCATACATTGTTGGCCGACATGATTAATGACTTCTATGTCTATGATTTTGATACGCATCACAAACCAAGCATGGATTCAGCCAACAGAGTAATTACTTGCAGTGTTCTTGATGCCAACTAGCAAATTGATAAAAATCCTTGATGCGGATATATATACCAAATAGATTTCAGCGTGTGATGAAGTAAGTATGTAAGTGATGAAGTAAAGTATGAAGAAAAGCAGAGATAAGTGGGGGAACAGCTATCCAAGCCTGGTATGTGACAGAACAGCAACATTGAGCAAAGGAAGGATGAAGTGCATCAAATCAGTATATTGTGCCTAAACCGAAACTAAACTCTTGCATTTGTACATGCTTCTCATTAGTTCAAACACTTGATTATCTTCTGTAAGTTCTATAGACAGTGAGTCTCTTGTAGGCAGTGTGCCTCTTGTGAGCAGTGTGCTCGGGTAGTGAGCCCTAATTGGCAAGTGACATTTTGTACTCCTTTATTCTTTTAACAGAGAATACAATCTTGGGTTAGTCACCCCGTGGTTTTTCCCTTAACAGGGGTTTCCATGTAAAAATCCTTGTGTTATGTGTGTTGATTTTATTTCTGTTCTTATGATCACATATGCTTATATAATTTGATGTTGCACTAATTATTAAGATAACAAAAAAAAAGAACGTAAAAGAAATTTTGAGATCACTGATTCACCCCCCTCTCAGTTATCTACCTTGTTTCCAACATTAACATTCTACTAATGCATATTAAGAGGTTTATGATTGAAATTGCTTTAAGGGTTTAAAGTTTTAACATACAACTGATTCACCCGCCCCTCGCTCTCAGTTGTCATGTGCATTCTAACAGACCCTACTAGAGTTATGGTGGGAACCACATGTTTAGTTGAGGCATCTTTACTGGAGAAGTGTTTTGTCTCTACAAAGTGTGTTGTCCTGCTAGTAGAACATGTGCGGTATTTGCTAGAGAGTGGATATAAGTTTTTGTGTTTCCTTGAGCAATTGGGAGGTTCTTTGGTATACTATAAACAAGAAAGGTAGCCCCATAATTGTATTATTGCAAACTTGTACCTTGTTTGGTGAATCCTCCTAGATTAAAGTTGTCTCAAAATGTAGAGTGCCATCATAAATTATCTAAATTTCAGGCACTGCCACAAATGTTGGTTCAACAATGAAGGTGGGTTTATCAAATCACAACTACTTTCTTCTCCATCTCTTCACAACTATTCATCTTCCCTATCTCATTCTTCTCATTTCTTGGCTTGCTCACTTGTACTTGCGACTATCACAACTACTTTCTTCTCCATCTCTTCACAACTATTCATCTTCCCTATGTCATTCTTCTCATTTCTTGGCTCACTCACTTGTACTTGCGACTCTTGTTCCTTTCTCATTTTGGCTCTCACGTAAACAGCCAGCACATTGTCATGTCTGTTGTGCAAAAGAATTTGACCCTCCGACCTCATGTTTTCAATAACATCAACTTTGCCAACTGCACTACATATGTGTGCATGTATGTAATTGACTTCTGTCAGTTTTATTTCAACTAGGGTTGAATTTATAATGCACCGATTCATTAAGGTTTACCCTCATTTTGGTTATTCCTTCTTATGCTAATTTTTCACAAGCCTTGTTAATGGATTAGCTGAGAGTTGGTAATATATAATACAATGGTAAAATTCAAAAAAATACGCAGTTGTGGTGAACATCAAATCTTATTAAAGAAGCACAATATCCTGTCATGGAGCCCAAGTGTTTATGATTTTCTCTGGATAGTGGCGTTTGTGGTTGCAGGGAAAGCCAGTACTTGAGAACACAGTAACTCTATAGTTGTATCCATCTGATAGTGGAAGACATATTGGTCCAGCCATGTTATCCATGTGTATAAAGATTTATTGTGGCCATCAAACGTACATCAACTTTTCTCCACATTTCACATATTTCTAGCGTGATCAACTACATGCAACAAATGTCACCGTATTGGCATGGAATTAATCATTTGGATGCCAGGTGAGAAAAGATTTCTCATGGACTTCAAATTTACAGGGAGAATGGTGGATAGGTTGAAAGTAACACATTCCATTAGCAACAGTTGTTCATGCTGTAAACTTCTATGTGGAAACTGGAGTGATGTTAAAGCATGCAGAATAAATATACTGCCTAGTCGTGGACGAATTCAGACCATCTTCTTTCTTCAAGGCACGAGTAAGACATGTCTTGACCAAGTCTCAAATCATCATGTAGATGAGAATCACTTTTCCTTTTTTTTTCAAATTCAATGTTTAAGCCCGATTGTACCAAAAAAAAATCCCTTTATTTCAGAAATTGTTCTCTCAATTAATTAATAAAAAAATAAGTAATGGAATTAAGTTAGAAGGTTAGCTTTAGAGATCTAATAAGGAAAGTAAATAATGGGAAAAACGTAAAAATGTAAATGGAAACGAATAAGATAAAAGAGAAAAAAGTGAGGAGTATCAAGAGCTTAGGAGTTAGAAAGGAAAGAAGGAAATAAGGGTTCAAAATGGAAGATATAGGTATAAGGAAAAAGAAAAATTCTCTTTATTTCTAAAATTGTTCTTAGCTGCATGCATAAGGAATTAAGTACAAGGTTAACTTTAGAGATCTAATAAGAAGAGTAAATAATGGGAAAAGATAAAAATATAAATGAAAAGGAATAAGATAAAAGAGAGAAAAGTGAGTAGTATCATGAGCTTAGGAGTTAGATAGAAAAGAAAGAAGGGTTCAAAATGAAGGATAGAGGCACAAGGAAAAAGAATTTTAGGGAGAATGTTGGAACTAGTGAATAGGAAACAGGTGACGTATGAAATAAAGAAGTATTTGGAGATCTTAGATCAAATAAAATTAAATAGTCACATAAAAATGTAAATGAAATAAAAGATTAAACTTATGAATCAATAAGGAGAATTTTATGTTTACGATGTTTTATAATGGGTGGCAACATAAAGGTGTGTCACTTTTTGGACTAAGTGGGATGTGCAAGTCATCATTTAAAAAGAAAAAGAAAAAAATTGTTTTCCCTCAATTATAACAAGCAAATCCTTAAAAAAAATTAAGATAATATAAACTAGTCATTTGTGATATTGCTAAGTAGATTCTATTTTTTTGATTAAAAAACTATTTTATCTCCATTTTTAAATATTTATTAATAAAGTGTTTCTTACACTTTACAATATTTTTTAATAAGTAATATTTTTTATAAGGCATAACTTGAGCTAGAAATAAAATTCCTTCATAGTGTTTTAGGCATAGATTATTAACAATAATATCTATGGTATACATATTTTTGGTAATTTTTTGTTTCATATTTTATTTATTATTAATGTTTAAATGAGAACAACTATTAATTCAAGCACATATTTTCTTGTATCACATAACTCTTTTTGTATATACTTATTTTTTATTAATAGGAGAACATCAATATGAAGAGCACTCTTATTTTAAAAAAAAAAATACATTGTTTGTGATTTTTTCAAATGTGTCAAACATAGATCTTTGATTTTTGTAATAAGCCTATTTTGGTTAGAAATGAATATATTAAAATCTATATTTTTTGGAAGCTTACTTTGGGGGTTACATTCTTGCAAAATTTTGTCTCATGATGACTTTTTTTATCACAAAAAAGCTGATCTAAATGAGTAGTTTTTGTCTAATGAAATCCTTCCATGTAGCCTGGAGGGAAAAGGGCACCACATAGAATGTTTAAGGGATGCACATTTACATGTTAATAATTTCATCTACAATGAACTTAATCTAGTTTTCCTTGTGTCCTAAGATTGGGGCATACTATTTTACATAAATGATTAAATCAACATGTGTCCCACAAGTGGGACTAGGCTTTATGCTTCCACCCTAGTTAATAACTTTCCATGAATGGCTCAAACCCCACCCTCATCTCTATTGAGATTTTTTGAATGTTTGTTTACATCAACTAGTTACTTTTCTTTTACAATAATTTTCTTCTTGTGTTAGGCTATGGTGGCATCTAAGCAGATGTGGTGTCTAGTATTGAATAGCTATTCAACATGTGTAGATTTTTAGATTGTTTGTGTTTGGTGCCCATTTCATGTTACTTAATCTTAGTGATTGGAATGAGATGCATTAGCAATTAGATTATTCACTGCCACTACTTCATTATTGTTGAATCAAAAACCAAACCTACTCTAGGAAGTGCTAGTAGTACATTTGGTTTCAAATGTAAGGAAAGACACACAAGCACTTAATTTCATAGACTTCAAAGTTATGAAATAAATCTATGTGATCCTTTAAGGATGTGAGCATGTTCTTAAATTTATTATGTGGTTTAAAGGATGTTTTGATGCTTTCTCTCTTTATAGTTTTTGAAATCTTATTGAGAAACCAAAGATGCCTTTAACGTGAAGAAGAAAGGCCACAAGAATTGTTTTGTGTCATCAACACTCTCGTGAGTCCTAAGATGAATGTTGGCATGTCTAAAAACTCTAGTATGCTTGTTCTTGTCACTATTTGATTTGTGTTGGTGTATAACTCCTATAGTTTACACTAACTTAATCATAGTTAGGTGATTCCCACATGTTCTTTGACTTTGTCTAAGTTGTTGGTCATTTGGGAGATGTGTCATTCCAATGGACACCTTGCCGCTATTGTCATGGGTAGTTGCGCTATTCATATGGGTTGTAAGTCGCCACCTATCCTTGTTTTGTGGGGAGTCAGGTATCCAACTTCTCCTATTTATATCTTTTCATTTGTTAATACATTTGTTCATTTTCACTTGTAATCTCATGCTTGTATCTCCATGATCTTGCCAATTTCTACATGGTATCAAAGCCGGTGTGGTTAGCTTCAAGCTATTAATTTGCTATGCATCTCATTCCATTGTTTTAACATTATTATTAGTGTGTTCAATGTGTGTTCAAATTGCCCACAGAGGGCATTGTTTCAATGCCACGGAGAGGCCATTTATCGGCTTGGTTGCTGCACATCACAAGCATCTCCATCAGAAGTTTGACGCCATAGACAGTGCCATCATCTAGCACTCACACTGCCTACATTGGTGCCCATTCGAACTGCCTCGACACCTCACAGGAAGCTATTATTTATGCAAGTCGATCCTGCATTGGACGAAGGCGACCAACGGTTCCAGGCTACGTCGCAGACACCATACGTAGCGCCCAGTTTGGCCTCCTCTGGCCACGACTTGCCACTCCCTCGATGCCTCTCTCCTGCACGTCACCTCCCCACACATGGAGCGCCTCTGCCAGACGTCACCACAGCGACGGTCAACTCTTGAATGTACCCTAGTCCACCCAAGTTTGATTCAAAGTTCGGCGGGATTATAGGCTTTTGAAAGCCACTTTTTTTTTTACTGTGTGTTTTGACTGCGACGGCTGTCAAACTGAAACGCATGTTTCTTGGTACTATTCATTTAAAAAATTGTGTGGTTTGCCGATGTTTGAAACCCGGGGGGGTGAGGCCAGCAGCGGAAAGGAAAAAAGAGAAAGGGGGGGCAATTTTTTTATCATTAGCCCTTGGTCATATGGGTAAATAAGCCCTTGGTTGCGCTCTGCCAATGGGGGCTAAACTTTTGCCTGCCTAAAACTTTTTTTTCTCTCTTAAAAATTGTATGCAAAATTTTTTTCCAAGCATATTGGAAAAATTTTCTAGAAGGTGTATTTTTTTGTGAATGCAAAATTTTAAAGGGCCGTAACTTTTGCAAAACAACTCAAAATCGAGTCGTTCTTTTTGCAAAAGTGGTTCTTTTTCTGTCCCCTATCCATCTACCCTGATATCGTACTACAATTATAAAGTGCCCGATCAGGATATTTTAGTGAGACTCAACACACTTCTTTTCATTTGCACAATTTGGGGGGGGGAAATCAAACTAAAGGGGCAATTCAATCAAAGGTGTAATATGATGTCAATACACTAAACTATAAAGTGCCACTTTAAGGGGGGTATCAAGGAAGAGTGATAAAAAAACAGTCAAACTAGAGTGCCACCTTAACTTTAAAAACTAAGCATTAAGAAGTCTTCACCACTCAAAAGGGTTAAAAATGTAATACAATACCACCATAAAAAACAAAACTTAATAGATGGGTCCTTAGTTCAGTAGTGGGTGATCACATGTCACCTTTCTTTGAATTGTTTGTGAGAATCCAAACTTGCAATACTTACAAAATATTAATGGACGGTGTCTACATGATGTTCTTGGAAAAGGGACTGTAAAATTAGGAAATGGTTTTGTACATAATGTATATTACATTCCTAATTTATTCAAAAATTACCTCTCAGTGTATGCACTCACAAATTCTAAGAAAATAGTTGAGTTTACAGAAACATCAGCCCTCATTCGAGAATCCAAAGATCGAAAAACTTGTTACAATAGGCAAAGTTTGTCACTTTGACTGCGCCTTCGTCTTTTCGCATTTTACATCTGGTGAAGAAGACAATCAAGATGCAACTTCAAAGCCAAGTATCAACTCATGGCTCAGCTCAGTTGGTTCCATATAGTAGGTTGATTGAACTCCACTAGCATCTTTGTTTGTAAATACACTCATGTAGTGTCATGTAATTGAACGTGTAAAGGGAATTGAGAAATTGTACTCACACTGATCTATAAAGTGTAATGGGGGTTGTAACAATCACAACTTGAATCACATAGATTCTTATCCCATTCGTATGTGCACTCAATGCACATCCTTGTCTTTAGTTGTTCAAATATTTCTTGGACCTACATCTTGGTCTTCATCCTTTGATCACTACTGAACTTCAATTAGTTTGCTCAAATCTCTTGGACTCAAGGGAGTGGCAGAATTTACTACTACATTATGCTTCAAGAGTTCCTCATACCTACAGTGCAGTCTACATCGGCATCATCATCTTCTGGGGGGCCTATCTAAGTCTTTCTCTTTGTTTTCTCTCTTTTTGGAGGAAAGTCTTTTCCCACTGGGTTTTCTTTCTTTCTCTGCTTTCTGAGAGATACATTTTGTACATGTGTACCTAATCAGGCACATACCCAAGACCCATCCTTCATAAACTCACCTAAGCTATGCTTAAGGGGGGGTGTTGGTGTATAAATCCTATAGTTTACACTAACTTAATCATAGTTAGGCGATTCCCACATGTTCTTTGACTTTGTCTAAGTTGTTGGTCATTTAGGAGATGTGTCATTCCAATGGACACCTCGCTGTTATTGTCATGGGTAGTTGTGCTATTCATATGGGTTGTAAGTCGTCACCTATCCTTGTTTTGTGGAGAGTTGGGTATCCAACTTCTCCTATTTATATCTTATAATTTGTTAATACATTTGTTCATTTTCACTTGCAATCTTGTGCTTGTTGTATCTCCATGATCTTGGTAGTTTCTACAATTTTTTTATATTTAAATGAGAAATTGCTTGTTTAGTATGCTCCTTGTCACAAACTCAAGAGGGTCTCATGGCTAGAGTTTTTAAAATGCTTGTTTTGTGGACAAGGTGGTGATAAAATAAATGCATTTGAATAATATAAAAAACTCATGAAAGAGTTAGATTGTGATTAAAAAAACTTATGTGTCATAACATGTTTTCTTCATAAAAAGTTTGATGGATACTTGTTATTAAGTGTATAGGAATCATCATGGAACCTTTGGACTTATCTAGTAAGTATACCATTAGATGGAGCAAAATCAATAATAGTACTTAATCAAAACTTTGTTAATTAATTGTGTTGGGGATGTATAGAAAATAGAAAAAAATGTAGTGGACGATTATTAGGGTTTCTATTACTTATACATGTGGGTATGATAGTAGCCATGGTGGTAGTCACTACATTTACAAGCATAAGGGTTGTTGGATCTAGGGATGGTTCACCTTCATCTTTTTAAAAGGTAACTCTATTTTGAGTTTGAGCTCCATTATTTTGAACTTTTATCATCAAAAGCTATTAGCCAGGCCATAGCTAAACCCCATCAACCTAATTTTGTGAAAAATTTTAATATGGCACCCAAAGTTATTGTCAGTGATGATTCTCTAAGGGAAAAAGCTCTAGTTTTTTTGGAAAAGTCTTAGATGGAAATTTTTGGGGTTTTTGGTCAACATCCAAAACCATGGATGATTGGATTAATCTTCATTGGAAACCCTTTTTTAAGGGAAAAATGAGCATTTAGTTTTGTGATAGAGGATTTTATGCCTTCTTCTTAAAGCTAAAAGAGGACAAAGATCTAATTTTTAGAAGTAGCACATATTTTATGGGGGCAAGATAATTGTATTTGAACCACAAGCCCATGGATTTTAAACTCGCTCAAAATGTGTCCATCGTATCCCCTGTTTGGGTGAAACTTTCCCATCTCCCTCTTATTTTTTGGGGTGACAAATCTTTGACTACCATTGGTACCATTTTGGGTTTGATTCATTGATAAGGTTAAATGAGAAGGTAATTTTGCATGTGCTCAAATTTGTGTGAAAGTAGATTTGGAGAAAGTTCGCTCTAAAACCTTTTAACTGATTATAGATGGGTGGTCATTTATGTAGGATCTTGACTATCACTTGCTGCCTTTAAATGTAATAAATGCCATGAATATGGCCACTTTGCTAAGGACTACAAAAAAAGAATAAAATGTGCCTCAGGCACCCCAAAATACCCAACACACTTACATCACAACCAAAGCAAATGGACACACTCAACAAAAGAATGGTTAAAAAATCAATGCATTAAATAGGGTCAAACCACTATTGTTTCAAACAAGTTTAAAATTTTAGGCCATTTGGAAGAGGAAATGCATAATCATGTTGAAGTAGGTTCGAGAGAAATGTAGAGGGAAGTAGGACAACAAGCCCTTTGGGGGTAGAAGGAATAAAATTTAAGCCACAGTTGGTGTGAGGGAGAAGCAGAATGATGTAGTACAACTAAATTAAAAAAAATAGACCCTCAAAAGATGGAGGAAGTGGTTAGTTCTTCTTTGATGTGTGTAGCTCGAAGCAATATTGAAGGTTATATTCCATTTAAAACTTTGGCTTGTCTTTCAATTTTGGGCCTTAATAATTCATTTTTTTAAATCAACATACTAAGGATGAAGATAAATGCTTTAATGATACTTATTTAAAAATCAACTTCTCAAGCAGAACACTAAGGATGAAGATAGGTGAGTCACCCATTGTTTTGGAAAACATTGATTTTGGGGGTCTGTTGGCTTGTCTCTACTTGTTTCTTGAACTCATCTGAACACATTGACTTTGAAGCATACTCCTATACTTCCTACTTTTGTGATTAATCTATAATATTTCTTTAAAATAATATGCTCTAAAAGAAAAAAATTGTCATGTTTTTTTTGAAGGTTTTGGGTGGGGTGTGGGGGCGTAAGGATGATATGGAGCCTGCCATAACTTGGAACTTCACACCCCAATCAAAACTTTGTTATTAATATTTTTGGCACGATGTGGAGTCTGCCATTATTTGGAACTTCTAGATAAAGCATTAGAAAATGTTATCGCAGAGCCAAGGCTTCAAAATCAAATGTTTTCCACACCACATTTACCAAGAAAGTGGATATATCTTTGTCGAAATGATTAGGCTGATTCACTTTTTCTCATCTTTGAGGAAAACCATTATTAATGCGTTCGTTCTTGTACTGATTGTATTTTAAACTGAAGTATGTCTTTCATTGTGTATTTCTTAATAACTCTTATACTTATGTGGAGCCATGCTTCTAACTTTTTCCTGTGTTGAAAAAACAATTGTGGAGAATATATTAGTGAAGATATAATTTTCCGTGTTGAAAAAACAATTGTGGCAATGGGCATACTTGTATTCCTCTATCTTCTCCTGCCTTACGTCACTCCACTGTCAAGTGTCAGCTAATCCAATTGCCAACAAAGAGACCAATTACAGATTGATTATTTAACAGACATCCCAATCATGGATTCCGCGTCATACAATGACGAGGGCTACTGTTTCGTATTGTAATTGGCGTACAGAAAAAACTCTCAGACGCGGCGAAAAGATTCTGCACGCCATTCTCTACTTTCGGCACTTGGATAGCATCTGTGGACCAACGTGTCGTCCATTACAATGTAAACAAAAATATATAGTATATAGAACAGTAACGCTAACAGCGGCTTTACTAACAGCCACAAACGTCATAGTCCGTGAATAGGATAGTTTTGAAAACATAGGTTCCCACGCAAGGGTAACGTGCTTTTTTAACATAATATTGATGTCCACGACAACTGTGTAAAAGAGTCAGTAGTATTTGTTTGAATCCCACTATTGCATTCTCTACTATATAAAGCACCCATTCTCATGTAATCCAGCAACAAGATTTGTAATACTTTGTGTAAGGAGAAAGAATCGAGCATGAGAAATATTAGTTCTCCTCCTACTAGAGTGATGACCCATTCTCTATGGAGGTCGCCTGTTCCATATTTGATCGGTGGGATTGGTGCCATGCTTGTTCTCATACTCTTCGCTTTGTTTCTGTTGTACTGGAATAAGAGAAGCACTGCCCAAGAAAACCATTCAAGAGATGAGCATGGCGGGAGCGACAAGACTGAGATGGGGAAGAGAAGTATGGAGGGACATGACGATTGTGAGGAGATGGAGAAGAGAGTAGTTGTTATTATGGCAGGGCAAGATAATCCCACCTTTATTGCTGAACCAAGGTCTGTTGCAGCGCCTGAAATCTAAACAGTTATTATGATGCTCCACATTTTGGAGGTTACTTCATGGTGCTGTTAGTTACATCATTATTGTTGCCGTTATGGTTTAGCCATGTAAATGAAATTTTGGCTTGAGGTTCATGAATTCCATATTGTACGGATTTAATATTCACTGGTACAATCACGGAGATGTTACATTTACTTCACTCTACTTAAATATCATCCACTTCAATGGTCAAACACTCAATAGTAATTTTACACCTCATTCACAATAAAAAGTGGTAAATATTTGTCTTATTTTTATTGGCCCAAATTAACCTTTGACTGTTGAAGTGGATGATATTTAAACGAAATATTTAGATTCTTGTTAGATTGGTGTTATTCGGTTTTTATTCCTGGTTTCCATATTGTGCACAGAGAAATTTTGTTCTGGCTAAACAAAATGTATAGCTTTCCTTTGTTCAAAGGGAGATTTTGTTATGACTTAAAACTTAATGCATAGCTTTTATGACGGCAGCAATTATTATATGTTGAACTATACATTCGCCCAAGATAGGCTTTAATTTTAGCTACTAGGTAGATGGTTGCTCCTAGATATCGTACTCGGTTGTTCCAAGTTTTCTTGAGAAAAACTAGCAATTAGAAAAAGGACCCAAATAACTAATAGAGATAACAGATAAGGAATCTATAGTTTGGCTTGCAGCATGCGTAGTATGATTCTAAAACGTACAAAGTGGGTCAGTACAAAGTGCCAAAAAGGACATAATAATGTATTGTTCCACATGGGAGGTCATATTATTAGAGGGCATTAATGCAAGTACAACAGATAACCAAGCTCTTTACCTTAGTAAGGAAGAGGGACAAAATAGCAATCCACTATGGTTAGAGGAATAAGAGAATTAGAAGTGGAAAAGGGTATCTTAGGACACAAAAGGAGGCATCTCATATTTTGGAGCAGAATTGTTGGGGATTTGCAACCTTCATGATTTGATCATATGTAATGGCATAAATGTTTTACCTTAGTAAGGAAAAGGGACAAAATAGCAAGCCATTATGGTTAGAGGAATAAGAGAATTAAAAGTGGAAAAGGGTATCTTAGGACACAAAAGGAGGCATCTCACATTTTGGAGATAAATTGTTGGGGATTTGTAGCATTCATGATTTGATCATATGTAACGGCATAAATGTTTGACCTTAGTAAGCAAAAGGGACAAAATAGCAATCCACTATGGTTAGAGGAATAAGAGAATTAGAAGTGGAAAAGGGTATCTTAGGACACAAAAGGAGGCATCTCACATTTTGGAGCAGAATTGTTGGGGATTTGCAACCTTCATGATTTGACCATATGTAATGGCATAAGTGTACACAGAGCTAAGCAAAGCTGGGACCAAGGATCCGAAAACTAGAGGCACCAAAAACATGTTGAATGGCCTTGAAAGTCAGTATTAAACTTGCACAAAATGCAAGTCGACCAAAAAATGAGAATTTTGACCAGTTGGAGGGGCAAAAATTGCCCTCTACTAAAAAAAATTCCATTTTTGGCAAAAAATCTGTACAATACAGATTTAGAGGTCATACAAACACTACGGGGAGCAAAATTTTGAAAATTTTGACTTTACTAAAAAATGTAATTCGAAGGGTCACCTTGACTGTCTCGGGCCTTCTGAACTCAATGGCATGGTCCATTTGGCTCTACAATGCTTCGATGATAGGGCTAAGTATTGGAGTCACTGATTCATGAAGGATGTGCAAGCATGGCTTTAATACCATGTTGGAGCAGTCAAGATCAGAAAGCACAAATAGCATAACCTTCAACAAGTGAAAAATGGAGCACAATAACATATCTATCATATACAAATGAGAGTGTAAATTTATAAAGAGAAGCCTTACATAAATGGGCAAGGAGGAGGAGGTATGAAGGTAGGAATCAACTACTGACTACCCCTACAAGAATGTAACACTTGTCTAACTCACATGACATGTGTGAGGGCAAGCGGCAAGTCAAAATGAAATAGGTACATCTCACATAGCTAAGGACACATGTCGAAGTGAGACAAGAAGGTAAGAAGCCCAAAAGTTGGGCGTAAGCCAGTGTGAATAGGTCAAACTACAAAAGGGTTATTAGCCAACTAGTTTGATAATGTCCCTATTTACACCAACAATAAGAGCAAATTGTCAAGCTTGGGGAACATCACTTTTTTGAACCATGTTGTTGTCCTTGATGTCAAAGACGCAATCACTCTTGATTGGATATGGTTGGCTTGACAGTGTGGCATTTGATAGTGATTTGGCATTTGACAGTTGCTTTAGTATTTGGTGTATGTATAGTTGCTATTCATGGTAACTTTGGTTTCCTATTCATGTCTATGTTGATGGTTTGCATGCTTTTCTCACTTGATATCATTGGTATTATCTATGATGCTCAGTGGTCAGATGATACATCATATGGTGCTTGGCTCTTGGCTCATATAGTTGTGTGGTTCATATGGTACTTGGCTCTTGGCTCATATAGTTGTGTGGTTCGTATGGTACTTAGCTCTTAGCTCATACAGTTGTGTGGTTCTTTCATGGACAATGTTGTTTACAACTTTTGATCATGATTCAGCTTCAGTTTGGCACTGTTTATTGTCAAGTAATGTCAAACTTGGTCAATGGTCAATACATTTCTTGGCATAACATTATAAGTGACATGTGGTTTTTGAGATCATTGTTTAAGGTGTTAAGTTATATGTTGAAAGTTACTTGTGGCTCTCAAATGGTGATACTTTATATTTAATAGTGGCACTTTGATTTGGTTGAGGTCTATCATATCATATGTTTTTTTTAATAATAAAGTGACTATCTCCTAGCACTTGGTTGAAGTGATAATTATGTAAAAGGTATAAAGTCTTCAAAGAAGTTTCAGGATTTATCTGAGTTACCTGATAAGGAGGTTGTGCAAATGGTAAAGGGTTAACACTTCAATTATTTCTTTGAGCCCTTTTTAGGGCAAACCGGGATAGCGGGTTAAGAGGATCAAAAGGCTTGTAAAGTTTTTTTGAGCAGTTTATTTCATCATTTTTATTTTCGTGGAAACGCATCTCTCCTAGGGTTTCACTTCAGTTTGCTGTAATCATGAAAGATTGAGGTAATTTTGTCAAATATTTAGTTCGTGGCATCATATGTTGACTTGGGCAGAATAATAGAGCTATTATGAGTTGAGGCCATTGAAAATTAGTTGTAAAATGATGACTCCAGGTGCAACCATTCCTCTCTTTCTCCTTGTTTATTTTTTGATGGTTGTTTTACATGTCTTGTTCCTTGCACAGTTTGGTATATTTGTCATACCTAGAAATTTTTTTTAAGGGTTTGTTAAAATCTCATATTAATCATGTGGTTACATATGTTGTGTGGACATAGTTTTTTGGTCAAACCCTAAGTCAATTTGGTTATAGTAGTTTTATCTTTCATGGCCTAAGTGTCTATGATTTTATCATGATTGTGTAGTTATTATTCGATTGACACATTCTGCGGAAGTTTGTTTGGCAGTTCATTGTCTTAGCCAAACTATAGATGACACGGTGATTGCATTGAACAGTTAATCATTTTGGGGACAATTCAAAACCATAATTTGTTAACCGGTGGTTCATTTGTTCTTTAGAAGGATTATGACTTATTACAGTGACACAATGACTTGTATTATGGGCAATTGAAAAGGTTTATGTGATTTAAACCATATCGACAGATGTACACCTAAATGTGATTTTGTGTTGCACTTTTTTATGGAAATAATATTCTAAGGCAGCTTTCTTTGTTTAATCACATGGTAGTTATGAATAACATGATAGTTATAACTAGAAGGGTTAGTTCGACCCTAAACTGTGGTTTAATGTTTAGTTATTACCTACAATAGTTTTATGAAAACAATTATCTCTTCAAACTATTTCATGAGAAGAGGAAGTAATTATGAAATGTATAAAAAGGCTTTGAACAGGAATTGTAAAGTGGTTGTGTATACACCTAATGTAATATTAAGGATAGATAACTGAATGCATTATCATTGATATTAGATCAGAGTCTGAGGATCAGTGAAATAGAGTGTCCCTCTGTATTTGTTTTTTATCCATGATTGAAACATGTATTGAAAGGTCAAGTCAGTGAGACAAGAAATGACCTTTACTAGTGAGGCTTGAATTAATCACCAGTGAGGCCTGTAATCAGTGAGATTCTTTTATTAAGCCAGTGAGGCACTTTTTTGAGTGGTTTTTATGCCCCGGAGGGTTTTCCACTCAGGACAATATCTGTGTTATGGTTTGTCATTGATGAGTTTGATTCTCATATTTATTTTCTTATCATGTGTCATTTATTTTAAAGTCATTTAATTTACTTTGGTCTATATGAACACATACTTGTCTTATATCACTGTCTGAAATAGTGATACTGTGCATGTTTCACAGTTAGTCTCTATGTGTTAAGATTTATGATAATGAGTCATTATTTTCAATCCCTACATTGAGTTGATGCATTCTTGACTTTGATCAATCTGTTTTAGTTGTCCAAATCTTTCATGATGTCATCCACAATCAATGGGAATTATTTTTGTATCAAAGTTTTGAAATACAGATTTTAAGGTTACTAAGTCTTGTTAAAATTTGTATACCACTGATTCACCCCCCCTCTCAGTGGTATTGTACTCCAACAAGTGGTATCAGAGCCAGACCCTTGTCCACTAGGTCTAACCAACCTTAGGGTTCCTTGGTCGTGGAGTACTATGATGGGTAAGTGCAAAATAATTAGAGATCAACAGAAAAACACTAATGTCAAGCAAAAGAATAACCAAAATGAAGTCTTGTCTCAAGAAAAGTCCTTGTTAGTTGATTCAATAAGTGATAACAAGCACAATCATATAGAAGAAAAGATGTCTAATAAAGAACTTGATGATTTTGTAGTTGAAATTAGTGATACAGAAGGAGATTTCTTTATAGATGAAGATGGACAGGAGATAAATGAAAATGACTGTGAAGTGGATTTTGAAGGAGAGATTATATCTGCTCTAAATATGATTAGAGATCTTGAAAGAGAAAATCAGAAACTCAAGATACAAATTGAAGAAAGAGAAAGAATTGAAAAGGAAAAGGAAGTCAAGTTGAAAGAAAAAGAAGAAATATGTAAAAAGTTAGAGGATGAAATCGATTTCTTGAAAAAAGAGTTCCCTGTTAAAAGCTGATTCAGATAACATGATCTTAAATCTGAAAACAGAGATAGAGGAGACTAAGAAAACTTTGGATGCCAAAACCTTTGAGTGCCATAAACTTGAAGAAGTGTTTGTTGCTTTAAAGAAAGATTTTGAAGATCATAAGATTCAATTAGAAAAATATAAGAAGTTTGAGAAAAGTATTAATGCACTAGATGATATGCTATGTAGACAAAAATATTCTAATGATCTTACTGGATTAGGGTATGAGGTAGGATAAACATCTTCAAGTGGAATAGAATAAAAAATTAAAATAGTTTTTGTACCTGCAAATGGAAAAGGACAGAGCTTTAAAGTTAGGAATACACCAAGGAAGAAAATTGATTTGGATCATCATGTTGCTGCTCCTATAGATAAGACTGATGATAAATGTGTTGATGAAGGCAGAAGGACAAGTTTCTCAAGATCTTCACTTTTCAAACAAAGTCAATTAGCAAGGTACAATTTATTTTCTGGTTATTGCTATTACTGTCATGCTTATGGTCATAAAGCAACTGATTGTTGGAAGCATTCTCATGAATGGTCAAATAGTGGTCAAAGTTATCAATTTGATCATGCTGAAAAGTTTTGTAATATTCAAGCAAGACATGATCCTTCTAGGTTTTCTATAAGATATAAGTTCTTTACTCCTTTTGGAAACAATGTCACCTATTTTAAATGTCATAAAATTTGACATAGAGCATATTTTTGTAGAAGTGGTCTTGTGAATTCACCTGGACATAACAAAAGGGCAAATACTTTGAACAAGAAGATATAAACTGAGAAAGTATGGAGAAAGAAACTCAAACAAAACAAGGAAGAACCTATGCCTGTGTATAATGCACAAAATAGTGCATGAAGAGAACAATAATTTTAGATGAGCTATTAACTACCTTACTATTTAGCCTCCTAAAAGACAAAGAGTGGACAGAGTATCCTAGAAAGAAATAAGTATGAAGGGTCATCATAAATTGCCATAACAAATATAAGACAATGACATTAGAGACTAAGAGGTTGATAAGGAGTGCAATGTTTGATTTGATAGAATCAGGTTGTTGGTTTGCTAAACCTTAAAATTTGCCTGACAGTGTATTAATGTTTACATTAGTATGACAGTGATAAAGGGTGGATCTATCAACAATGTATTCTTGTTTGAAATAGTTCTTGTGTAGCAGGACAGTGGCTCAATGGCTCATGATTGTGAAAGTACTATTGTTGTTAGTGTACTAATTTTTCTATATTCCTTGTTGAAGTTGTAAAAATGCTCTCATATGCAAGATCCTATATGTGATGTCAAAGGTGTCCAAGTTTAAAGTTCTGTCAAGATTGTGTATTGGAGTGAACTTGTGTGATAACAAACTACCAAGAGCAATGTATTGCCAAGTCAACGAGTTTTGTTTAGTCAAGTTGGTAGTATATTAATGTTATTATCATGATGCTCTTAAGGTAATTATTGTTTTACATCTTTTTGGCAGTGGTGTCTGAGAAATTGTCAAAAATCTCAGATGTTAATTTATTGGTAGAGCAGTTGTTCAAAGGCTTCAAATGTTTGATAGAGAAATTTTAAATGGTTTCAACTCTTGTTTTATATATGCCATGACAGTCAAGGGGAGAAAGTCATTGTATAGAATTTTTTTGGTTGACTATAACTTAGATGATGGACTATAATATATAGTTATTGATTCAAGGGTAAATGGCAGTGCTTGTTTATCTTATGCAATATATCTGAATCTATTTCATGACAATGATATGTATCAGTGTTTCAAATATCAGTTCCTCTGTGTTGGGTGATAGTACTATTCAAGGGAGTATAGATTCTCTCTGGTTAGAATGTTGCAAAATGAGCATACAGTGACAGTGATATTGTGCAGTGACAATGGTATGACATGATTTGCAATAAAATGGTCTTTTTGCTAACAATGCAGTGAACAAAGCAGGTCCAGGTTCATTTCATGATGAGATGGTGGACAGCTTTAGATGACAAGTTTGTCATCTACATACTTGAGGATAGCAAATGCAAAATCTAGTGGGTGCATTGTGATGGGCCTATGTCAACAAAGTGTTTATGTTGCAATGATATGTGGTAATAATGCTAATGTCAAGACAAGACATGGTTTGATATGATAGTGACATTTCTTTCTTTAAGTATATGATACAGATGCTATTTAATCTCTAGATCAAGTTATTTGATGGTGTTTATTGACCCCACACATACTTTCTTGCACACAGTGTTTAGTATTTCTGAGATCATCTTCAGGGGGAGCTTGGCTTTTGGTGACAATGTTATTTCTATCAGCATCCTCAGTTGTTGTTTATCTTTGCTTATCTTCTAGAGGCATTGGCACACTTTTTCTTTCTCCCTTTGCCTTGATGTCAAAAAGGGGGAGAGAGAGTTGTGTTTTGTCATCATGAACAGAGGGGGAATTTGTTGAACCATGTTGTTTTCCTTGATGTCAAAGACACAATCTCTCTTGATTTGATATGGTTGGCTTGACAGTGATTTGGCATTTGACAGTTGCTTTGGTATTTGGTATATGTATAGTTGCTATTCATGGTAACTTTGGCTTCCTATTCATGTCTATGTTGATGGTTTGCATGCTTTGCTCAGTTGATATCATTGCTATTACACTATGGTGCTCAGTGGTCAGATGATACATCATATGGTACTTGGCTCTTGGCTCATATAGTTATGTGGTTCATATGGTACTTGGCTCTTGGCTCATATAGTTGTGTGGTTCATATGGTACTTGGCTCTTGGCTCGTACAATTGTGTGGTTCTTTCGTTGACCATTTTGTTTACAACTTTTGATCATGATTCAGTTTCAGTTTGGCACTGTTTATTGTCAAGTGATGTCAAATTTGGTCAATGAACAATACATTTATTGGCATAACATTATAAGTGACATGTGGTTTTTGAGAACATTGTTTAAGGTGTTAAGTTACATGTGGCTCTTGAATGGTGATACTTTATATTTAATATTGGCACTTTGACTTGGTTGAGGTCTATCATATCATATGTTTTTTTTAATAATAAAATGACTATCTCCTAGCACTTGGTCAAAGTGATAATTATGTAAAAGGTATAAAGTCTTCAAAGAAGTTTCAGGATTTATCTGAGTTACCTACTAAAGAGGTTGTGCAAATGGTAAAGGGTTAACACTTCGATTATTTCTTTGAGCCCTTTTTAGGGCAAATCAGGATAGCCAGTTAAGATAATCAAAAGGCTTGTTTGTTTTGAGATGTTTATTTCATCATTTTTCTTTTCATGGAAACACATCTCTCCTAGGGTTTCACTTCAGTTTGCTGTAATCATGAAAGATTGAGGTAATTTTGTCAAATATTCAGTTCGTGGCATCATATGTTGACTTGGGAAGAATAACAGAGCTATTATGAGTTGAGGCCATTGAAAATTAGTTGTAAAATGATGACTCCAGGTGCAGTCGTTCCTCTCTTTCTCCTAGTTTATTTTTTGATGGTTGTTTTACATGTCTTGTTCCTTACATAGTTTGGTATATAAATGTCATAACTAGAAATTTTTTTTAAGGGTTTGTTAAAAATCTCAAATTAATCATGTGGTTACATATGTTGTCCGGACATAGTTTTTTGTTAAAACCCTAAGTCAATTTGGCTATAGTAGTTTTATCTTTCATTGCCTAAGTGTCTATGATTTTATCATGATTGTGTAGTTATTATTCCATTGACACATTCTGCGGAAGTTTGTTTGGCAGTTCATTGTCTTAGCCAAACTATAGATGACACGGTGATTGCATTGAATAGTTAATCATTTTGGGGATAATTCAAAACCATAATTTGTTAACCGGTGGTTGGTTTGCTCTTTGGAAGGATTATGACTTATTACGGTGACACAATGACTTGTTTTATGGGCAGTTGAAAAGGTTTATGTGATTTAAACCATATGGATAGATGTACACCTAAATGTGATTTTGTGTTGCACTTTTTTATGGAAATAATATTCTGAGGTAGCTTTCTTTGTTTAATCACATGGCAGTTATGAAAAACATGACAGTTATAATTGGAAGGGTTAGTTCGACCCTAAACTATGGTTTAATGTTTAGTTATTACCTACAACAGTTTTATGAAAACAGTTACCTCTTCAAACTATTTCATGAGAAGAGGACGTCATTATGAAATGTATAAAAAGGCTTTGAATAGGAATTGTAAAGTGGTTGTGTATTCACCTGATGTAATATTAAGGATAGATAACTGAATGTATTATCATTGATATTAGATCAGAGTATGAGGATCAGTGATACAGAGTGTCCCTCTATATTTGTTTTTTATTCATGATTGAAACATGTATTGAAAGGTCAAGTTAGTGAGACAAGAGATGACCTTTGCCAATGAGGCAATTGTAGCCAGTGAGGCTTGAATTAATCGCCAGCGAGGCCTATAATCAGTGAGATTCTTTTATTAAGCCAGTGAGGCACTTTTTCGAGTGGTTTTTATGCCCCGAAGGGTTTTCCACTTAGTACAATATCTGTGTTATGGTTTGTCATTGATGAGTTTGATTCTCATGTTTATTTTCTTATCATGTGTCATTTATTTTAAATTCATTTAATTTACTTTGGTCTATATGAACACATACTTGTCTTATATCACTGTCTGAAACAATGATACTGTGCATGTTTCACAGTTAGTCTCTATGTGTTAAGATTTATGATAATGAGTTATTATTTTCAATCCCTACATTGAGTTGATGCATTCTTGACTTTGATCAATCTGTTTTAGTTGTCCAAATCTTTCATGATGTCATCTAAAGTCATTGGGAATTGTTTTTGTATCAAAGTTTTGAAATACAAATTTTAAGGTCACTAAGTCTTGTTAAAATTTGTATACCACTTATTCACCCCCCTCTTAGTGGTATTGTACTCCAACACACATGTCATACCTACAATGGGCAAAGCATGGTATACTACATCATTTTCTCGTAGAGTGTTATACCAAGGATAATGGAGGTTGAAATAGGAAATTGTTCTATAGAAATAAAATTTGATCATAGCCCTATGTACATAATGTTTGGTATGTAAAAAGATGACCAACAAAGGACTAGTCCTCAACCATGTAAAAAAGCAGACTCTCAAGGCAAATTTCTTATGACTCACGAGAATCAAGACATCTTTAGAACTTGACACTTGAAAAAACAACTTCAAGAAATAAAAAATACTGGTAATCATAGCAAAAAATAGAGCACAATAAATAGTGATAGCTTGAGAACAATAATTCACAAGGCCCTCATAGAATGAAAGATATCTAAGGCTAGAAGAGCTCTCAAAAATAGTTTCCCAGCAAATCTATGGTATGATGAAGAGTGTAAGGTAGGAAAAAGAATGTTGAAAATATCAGGAAGGGAAAGAGCAAATTTTAAAATGTATAAAAAATTAGTGACATATAAAAAAGAAGAGTACATGAAAGGAAGAAGGAAAGAGTTATTTTCTCTTGAGAAGCTTAATCCGAGAGGTTTAATTGCAATAGACTAGAACGATCATTGAGAGTAATATCACTGACATCCAATGGCTAGAATATGCTAAAATGTTGTATGAAAGAGACCAAGATAAAATCCCCTCTTTGATAATTAATGCTAGAGCCAAACTCTTCTCCACAAAGGATATCAAAGAAGGAATTAAAAAGTTGGCGATGGGAAAAGCTAGGGACATAGATGGTTTACAAGAAGAATACTTGAAATGGGGCTTGGAATCATTAGCACTATACATCAAAAGGATCTTCAATAGGGTTATTCAACATGGTTTCCCAACAAACTGGATAACAAGTGTTGTCATTCCTCTCCACAAGAGTGAGGATGTTAACAACTCGTCAAACTATCAGACCATTATGATTAATCCCGTGTTTGGAAATCTCTTTGGAAGCGTGGTGGAATGAAGAATAGCCTTTGGGAAAAGGAGGGTATGAGGGTTAAAGGGCAAGCAAGTTTTAGGCTAAAGCACTCTACAATTAACCACTGCATCACTAGATCAAATACATGGTCAAAAAAGTTTGGGATAAACAAGGGGAAGAAGATTTTTGTTGTTTTGTTGATTTCAAAAAGGAATTTAACATGGTGCCTAGAAGTAAACTTTGGGGCATAATGGAAGAGCTCAGAATACCAAAAATTATAGGGCAACAATCCATAGGCTCTACGATCAGGTTCAAGCCAAAAATTAGAAGAAAGGATGGTTCATCAGAATGTTTTTGGAGCAACATCAGAGTCAAACAAGGGTGCCAATTGCCCCCCACTTTGTTTGGGTTATACATAGACAAGTTAGAGGAGTGGATAGATATGTTGGGTGGTTAAGGTGTTTACTTGACCACCTATATGGTCAAGTTGTTGCTATGTACAAATAATCTTACTTTAATGGTAAAATTAGCACAGTCTGCAAGAACACCTAAGAGATCTAGAGCTATTCTGTCAAGTGGTGGGAATGCAAGGGAACATTAGAATAACCAAGGTCATGATCTTTACTTTACAAATTATTAGCAAGAAAATAAATTTTGAGTTTGAACATGGAAGTTCCTTACAAGTGGTAAATGAATACAAGTATTTGGGCCTTGATTTCTATAACGATCTTAGCTAGGAGACTGGTATGGTAAAAGGAATACAAGGGGGATGGAAAGCTCTATACATGCTTCAAAATAGATGTAGATTAGCTGATTTATGGGACTAGAAAACAAATAAGAAATTATTTGGGTTGCTTGTTACACATATGGTACTTTATGGTTGCAAAGTTTGGGGCACCAGCATGTCAGCTTCAAAATGGAGACAAATAGAAAGATTACAAAGGCATATAATTATAATAAATTTCAAAATAAAAAGCATGGTCCCATATGAGATTGTCTTAGCCAAATTTGGAGCCTTTCTAGTTGAAGTGGCAATAGTAATTTGGTTATTAGGATATTTGAAGAGAATTGAGAAAATGGAGGGACGCCACTGGCCTAATAGAGGAAAATTTAGCTAGAAGGAAGAGTACATGGATGAAGTAAAATTCCAAGTGGATGAATAAATGGGACATTAACATATAGGAGTTCCCAAACAAAAGCATGGAAATCAAAAGGTGTGTGAGAGAGAAAATTAAAGCAATCGTATAGACAAAACAACTCATATGAAAAAGAGAATACTATGTCAAACAATTTAATACCACATGTGACCATGAGAAAAAGCACTATATAGGAGTGGATATAGAGTGGAAATATAAAATTCTAATAGCCCAACTAAGAACTAGCTCACACCATCTTAGGTGTGAAACAAGGAGGTCGAAAACACCCAAAGAGGAGTGGGTGGATAGCATTTGTCATTTTTGCCCATCGAGATTAGTGTCCAAACAAAATGGAACTACATCATGGAGTGTAAAGGCATACAAGGATATCTGGCTCAAATACATAGATATTCTAAAAGTTAGATCTTTAACGTCCTTTTTTGAAGAGGAGAGGATAGAAAAAATGGCAGATTACTTAATCAAAATCTATAGTAGAAGAACCAAGATTGGTAAAGAAATAGGGGACAATCAGAAGTAACTGTTGTGGTATCAGTTGGTTCTTTTGTTTCGAGCAATTTAGTTTTGCTTCTAGGTCCCATAGACTGCTTAGTCTCATGGATGCTATTAAAAACTTTCATTTCATAGACATGTACGTTCAATGGGCATACTAATCAAATTTTGGGCAATGGTTATCTAGCATACTAGAAGAACCCATATATATAACCTCCATTCTATCATCACTCAATGGACATCATATTTGTTAGTGTTATTTACAAGCAGTAAGACTCTGTCAGCAATTGTCCACCCTCATACACCTTCATTTAATTTGAATAAATTTTGAAATGTGAAAGGTGTAGATTCAATCCAAAGAGGTTAGAGTGCATTCCTTAGAGCTTGGAGTGCATGTACACCATCTTGTTCTGACAAAGAAATTTGTGCAACTTTATAAGCAATTCCAAAAACTATGTTAATATTATTAACATAGATTTTAATATTAATTTACGAGAAACATTTAATTGTATAATATAAAAATCTATTTAATAATTTTAATTATTATATTAATAGTGTAATATTCATTTATTAGCTTACATGTATTATATTAACTTCTTTTAAACTATATAATATTAAATGCTTTAATAATTTTTAAATTTATATTATATTTAATAACTGTTAATTATTATATAAATAATATTATTTAAATTTAAATTATTATATATTAATATTATATAATAATTTATAAATTAATTAAATATTAGTTTATAATTAAATTGTTATTTATTAATTAATACATTATTTATTATATTATTAATTAAATATAAAATAATATTAACTTGATAATGGGTTGGTGTGGTCAAGTGTGTCATTAGTTGATGGGACAAGAAGGACGAGCAATTGGACTATTGATGTCATGATAGGATAGGGGCATTTACTCCTTGCAGAAGGTGGCGATGAGAGATTAGTATTATTTGGTTTCGAGAATAGCAACAAAGAGTAGTTGTTGTGTTTGTTGACTGTATCTTGATGACAAATGCATCCTTGACCAGTGATCAACTTGGGAAGGTGCAAAGAGTAGATAATATAAAGGGAAAGGAACCTATTTTAGTGAGAAAGGAAAAATAGAGGAAGAGGATGGTGTCAAGGGGGGAGATGACTATGGATTTCATGGATTTTATGGAGAAGGATGTAATTATCTAGCGCTGAGACATTGGGTATCCCACAATAGTGGGTTACACTTTTTGGCCAAAATTAACATTAAAATAGACATTTTGAAAAATATCTTCACTTTCAGACACCTATAGTTGCTAAACCGTGAGGAATTTGAAGATGATGTAAACTAATGATTTGTCATATTTTGTCTATAGATTTTAAATATATATTTTTAAATTTTTTTTATAATCAAATTATATTTCCTTTTCCATCTCCTTCAATAACTAGTTTCTAACAGTAAACAACATTTTTAAAGAGTGACATGTACTGTGTAAAACATAACTTTTTTTCTATAAAGGATAAAATTCTAATTTTTTTGAATTTAGATTTTTAACTACGATATCTAGAGGATGCATTTGGTTTCATAATTTTTTATTCAATATTTTTCTTTTAATTAACTATTGAAGTCAAACCAATTACAATTTAGACATAGGTGTACTATGTAAAGCATAACTTTTTTTGTATGTATCGGAATTCAATTTTTTTTTTTGTTGGAATAAGGACATACATACATAGAAGACACATCTTTTTTAGAATTTTTTTTCTATATTTTCTTATTTTTTCGTATATATGAAACAGAGACCTTGATGTTCATTAAAAAACATACATTCATAAGAAATAAAAAATGAATATAATAATCAAATTAAATATATTTAAAATTATACTTTTTGGGAAGCTTATAATAAGGACTACATACTTACAAAACATAAAATTTTAAATGAGTTCATTTGATCCCTCAAAAGGTAAATCAAAAGTGGTTTTTTTTATCATCATTTTGATAGGTGTAGAGGAGACTCCATGATAGGTATGGTTTAAAACTAGTGGGGTTCTATCCAAGGGGGTTTGATCTAAGGGCATTTGATCAAACCTTATTCAATTACAATCCTTTAAATGGAACCTTTCAATGCTTAAATCATTATATTTTATAAAAATAAGTGATTTCAGCAAAAATCAGAATGTCCCAAAAAGTGTAACCCATTATTGTGGCAGCACCTAGACTTCTACTTGAGGATATGGGAATTGGCAAAAGATATGGATAGGGATCCTTATGTGGGTATTCGGTCTATAATGACTAGTTTACTTCTTGATCTAGGGCATACATGGGGGTGGAGGAATGTGTTCGACACTGCCTAAACCTTGAGTTGCACCTAATTGCTTTCCAACATAGTTAGGTCTTACTTGCTCCATGACAATATTGAGGATGTGGTGCATTAGTTAAAGGTGTATTTCAACTATCTTATAAATCATTTACATGCCACAAAGTAATGAAATTTGTTCTTACATAGGGTGGTTGAGAAGATTGCTAAAGGGATGAAGGTGATGCTTCCTGTAGATGTCATTCTATCCTTTTTGGACTATTGTGCTGATGACTCTGATGATGTTGTTGTGGTGGCTTCGTCTGGTAATGTTTCTTCTTGTACAAAGTGTATGCCTATTAAGGAGGGGTGTTTGGGGCCTCTATAATTTGTCTTGGCCCCCCAAAAAAAAATATATGTATTGGTTGGTTGTGTAAGACTTTATGGTTTTGGGGTGGGTTTGGTACTATAGTGGGGTTGTATTTAGGGGTGGGGTTGGATGATAGCTAAAGAATAGTTTTCAGTGGTTTTAGCAGACACTTTTCAATTATTTGACCAACTCTCATCGATTACTTAGCTAGTATTTTATGGTTTCTTAAGACTGTAGACCTAGTTGTTGTGATGACACCAGGATCTTAGGGTGATAGCCCAGATTTTGTTATACAACTCTTGGGCCTTACTAGGTTTACTAACAAATATATATAATAATATTTTTATAATTATTTATTAATTTATAATAAAATAAATATTTTTATTATAATTTATTTACGACTTACAAAAATTTAAATTTTGACTTTCCCACTCCTTTTAACTAGAAGAACTATAAGTTGACTTATCACATGCTTATGTAATATGTTGCTATGTCATGGTATTTGAAGACATTCAATGTGCAATTAATTCATAAGAAGACATCAAGGAGAATCATTAAAGCACACTTAGATTTCTAAAGGGCAATAAGGAAGAAGATCCATGGCATCATCATGTAGCCATCTATTTATTAGTGTATTTTATCTTTGATATCACTCATCACTATTAATTTAATCCACCAAGGAGTTTGACCTAGGAGAACCAATTCACCTATTGAGTTGGTAAACTCCTAGATGGTGTATGTATCCACCACCTTAACAAATATAGATACCAAAAAGGTGAAGGTGAATAGTTTTTTAGGCACATTATGTTAGTTCAATCCCATGTAGCACAGATCAATTATGTGTGGCAGTCGGGATTAAACCCACATGGCTTGCGATTGATCCACAAGTTTTTATGTGCTAGTTCAAACTCTAAGACAGTCATCATGTCAAGACCATTAATTTTTTGGAGGTGACAAATCAACTCAACACATCATAAGAATTGTTCCTACATCGTGCCTTACTATATAACATCCTCTTAGATCATCCTTGGATACATGGTATGGGTGACATCCCATCTACACTTCATCAGAATTTGAATTTTAATCATAATAATATGAGTTGTATTGTGATGGCTAATGACAATCCCTACCAATTTTGCATAGTGGAAAACCAAAATTTCTTAGTATCTCCTAATTGATTGATTATACCTATGGTACCACCAAGAACTCATCCTCCTTCATCCACACCTCATGTCGATCTTGAGGATGATTAGGGATCTCTTGATTTTAATACACCATCGTGTGACAAGGAACTTAAAGTGGATGATAAATAGTAGCATTCCTCCTTGCTAGATATGGTTGACCACCTTCAATTTTTCATGAAGATATTATTCCAAGTGAAGGAATTTTTACTTATGAATCCAAGGCTAGAAATGTCTCTAATTGTGGTTTATTTCCTTCTAAATTAACTATCCAATATGGTAAAGAATTTGTTATTTTACAAAAAAATGGATAAATTGGAAAATGTTTAGTTTGAAACAACAAAGCATATTAGAACCCATTAAAGTATCAAAAAATAGGATAAGTCTAATGGTATAGGTTAGTCTCCTACGAAAGATAAGAATGTAAATAGACCATCAAAAACAATTTTACAATCAGCTTGCCTTGTCAATCACAACATAGGCCTAGAATTGGTACATTCGAAGTTACTCTGCATGGACTTGAAAAGATGCAACTAGCCCCCTTAGATACTTGACAAGGCCCTTACCAAATTTTTGGGAGTTTATGAGGATTTACCTAAGATTCATCATGATAGATATTTCCCACATGTTCTTGAGACAGGTTTTATTAATAGAAAATTTATGAGAGTATCATAGTAGAATTATTAGAGCACATCATCCTATCTCCATTGTACTCTTGCTTTCTATTGTCAAATCTTCTCTCAAAGTTGTAAAGTCAATTTACTAGGGGTTTGACTATGGAGAACTTGATCATTGTGATTTAGAAAATTCCTGAAGGTTTATGAACATTGTCAATCCTTAAAACACTTAGATATCAAGGAAGTGAGGTGAACAAGTTGTAGATAGAGGACAAAAAATCAAAGCATTGGAAAATAGATTATTAACATTTGGAGAAATATTTCTACATCAAAATCAAAGTTAAGTAGATCTTCCAAGAGCAGGAGCATTTATTCTATTTAAATTCTTTATTTACATTATCATTTTGAGGACAATGAAACAAATACAATAACACATATATTATAACAATGAAACACATAAAAATACATATATTATAACAATGAAACACATACAATAACACATAGATGAACAATTCAACAGGCACCTAGTAAACCCATATGATCATGCAACTTAATTGTTTGATGTTCACCCTCCTACCCATGCCTAAACTAGAAGATACCATGTAGCCATATTCCATCATTCACTACCAACCCACCTAGTTGATAATGTAGGGCATGTGATCAATGAGTGAAAGTCTAGAGATATGTCACACTTTGAGCTAACAAAATAGTTTTAAGAGAAATAGTTTCACCCTAAATAGTTTTAGGTGAGACTATTTCGTCCTAAACCATGTGGCCCTTACATGGCACAAAGAGTTTCAATTGAAATGCTTTCACCTAAAAACACTAAATTGATATGAATTTGAAATCAAACTAAAACAAATATCAATTTATATAGAAGGTTTTGGTTGAAACATTTTTGAGCAAAAGAGTTTTGGCTAAAACTCTTTCACCTGAAACTATCAAGCTAGCAACATGTGGCAGCCTAACCCCTATTTTGGGCTATCAGCTTGGCAATTTTAAGTGAAAGAGTTTTGACTGAAACTCTTTCACTTGAAACTACCAAGTTTGCAGCCCATTTGGTAGACTAACCACTATTTTGAGGAAAATTCAACAAAAATTAAATTTTAACTCTAAATTTCTCCAACTAAAGATATTTTTATGAAAATTTGAAAATACCCTTTGGTAGGGCTCGAAGCGTAGAATCCAAAAATATTTTTTATATGTTAATTAATTTTATTTTTATTTTTTTAATCTACTGCAACTAGGTCATTATAATCAAACATAAAGTTGATTAGAAATTAAATTATACTAAAATGTGTTTTAATTTTTTTTAAAAAAAATTGGTGCATTAGAGGAGAGAATCCTCTCCAAAACGGTATAATTAATATTTTGTATGATAAATAATTTAGAAAAAAAGTCTACATCCATCGAAACTATGATGTTTGGAGTAAATTTGACTTTAAAATCATTAAAAAATAAATATTCATCAAAAAAAAATTCCTCTATTCATTAGACATTCAAATTAGCCAATTGAAAAAATTAATATATTAATAGCTACGTCCCATTGACCCCACTTTTTGAATTTTTTTCAGCAATTAAAATATTATCTTAAATTTATAAAAAAATTATAAATTACACTAAAGGTTCCATGTTTCATTAGTTTATATCATTTTAAAATTGAAAACATACATGTCACTTTTAAGTGCTCCAAGTTGAAAATTTGTATTTGTGTTGGCCATTTCCTTTATAAAAGTGGGACACCATTCTAAACTTTCACCTCAACCCATTGGCCACAATTATTTTATTACAAAATATAGACCTTTGTCAAGGCATAACCAACAATAAGGCGCCACATGTATCCCTACATGTTATCTTTTTAACCATGTGCCAAGACTTTTTCCCTAAGCCCACCGACATGCCAACAATTATGCACTCAACCAATATTTTTTACCACATCATCATATCACGACACATCAAAATGCCACCACATCCTACCACTAAATCCACTTGCAGTCTGCCACACATGCCTGCATCAATCCCATCAAGAAACAAATGACCTTACTCTCACTGATTGAGTTCCTAGCCATAGGTAACTAGTCATTGCTCTTCACAAAAGAATCACTTAAATGATTTAGGAACTCCCATAGTCCATCAACATCAAATTAGAAAAAGTACACAAAAATTAATACAAAAGCCTTAGACTTTTATGAAGGTCACCATGGTAGTAATATAAGAGCTCAGTAAAAACATGGGGCAAAGAAATTTACACGAGGGACCATATTAAACACACATGAGCATCATTTTAAACTCAATAAAGGAATTCAAAGGAACCCATTGAATTATCTTAAATCAATTATAATCTGGTGGCCATAGAATGAAGCAAAGAGCTGGAGAAAAATAGGGCAATACAAGATTGAGTGACAACACCTAATATAAATCAAATCTTTTGTGACTATCCCTAGACTTTATACCTTGCCTAGATTAAATAGTACACCTTATATTTTAGTAGATAATAGTTTCTGGCTATGGTTATTCTCCATACAATTTGTACTTATGACCATCAAATATACATGTATGTCTGTCTGAAAAACACATTATATTTTTGTAGACATGATATTTCCACAATCCACAATATAAGATTGTAGAACTTCTTGAAAAACAGTGTTTTGCTTTTTTGCATCGGCATTTTGGATCACAGGCTGTGATCCATCATCGGGGAAGAAAAGAAGAGAATGAAAAATGATGATGGATCATGGAATGTGATCCAAAACATCAATGCAAAAAAGCAACACACAGTTTCTCCAGAAGCTCTACAATCTTACATTGTATTTTTACACTGTGTTTTCTAACACATGATTATTCAAAGAAGTTGCAATTCAAACCCATGACTTGTATATTATTAACACATGTGCAACCAATTATAGTGCATGAACAATGAACAATAATACTTCTAATTATAGTGACTCTCAATTATTTGAAAGTAAATAATTTATTTATTTTTTTCATCATTGATGATATGAACACATGCATCATGGCTACTCCCCTAATTTTTCTTATAGAGCTTGGTGTTATGTACACCTTAGCCGAAAAGGACGTGCACCTGTGATGCTCTTGAAACCATATTTCATGTTTTAGATGGGCAAAACATTAGTCAGCTGGATATCAATATTTAAATTGCCATGATAATTTAAAAATATGCAATGGAAAGCATGGCGAATCAGCTATATTTTTCGAATGGCACAATTGATGCGTAAGATGAGTTGAGGTGCCATTCACATTATTAATATGCAATTTGAAGATGCCCACAACACACAGTGCTTATTAAATTCATCAATTGTTGACAATGGTAAACCAAAACAAAACATGGTTTCCGCCGAAATCAAATCTGGTTTTAATCTTTATAACAATGATTGGAAGAAGCGTTGAAAACTGTTGAAGATAAATTGTAGGCCAGCCATTCGGCTGAGATGTATCCCACATCATTCTTGGTTTCCCATCACGCCATACTCTAGTCTAATGTTTTCTCTTTTGCCTTTTCTTTTAAGAATTTCTCTGTGATTGCTTAGTGGATTGAATTTTTTTTATTAATGGATTTGAACTTTTTTAAAGTGAAATTTCAGAAGTGTCGGAGAACATTGGATCCAAAAGATACAAATTTATTGATTGTGGGGAAAATGCTCATGTAAAGATTTCATCGTAGTGTGGTTGTCCAGCAAAGTGCAGAAAAGTCTGTTGAGCGACTCATCATAAATTAATAAATTTCATAAACAAGAGGGGGAAAAGTTATATATTGCTGGACGTGGAGACAGTATTTGGCAAAAAAAAATTGCCCTTGCACCAAACTTTTCTTAATGGTTACACATAATCGGTGAATCAAACTATGTGGTAGCATTTGACATTTAAGTAATGTTTTGATTGATAAAAGTAAGACAAATATTTATCATTTCAAATTTGTTTATAAATGATTTTATTTGTCCCCCAAAAATATGATATGAACAGACATTTTTGTCAACATGTGGATAGGAGTAGAAGAGGTTGTGACATAGGGTCCACAAAGTGGGGTATGATCTAAGGGGAATTTGATCTAGGGGGGTTAGATATAATCCCCTTAGGCTTAGATTGAATCCCCCTGCTTAGATCGAATCCCCATCCATTTTCAATTTGGGTACATATTTTTTAGGGATTCTTTAGGGTTGGCTTACAAATGAAACACATTTTTGTGCTTCTACTCAAATGTAGTTAGACCATCTATCCCCAATGAATAAGAATTGGTTGTATCTTGATTCAAGAGGCTGAATTAGTTCTAATTGCACGCTCAGTTAAACCAATTATTTAGTTAACTTTAATAAAGCACACAATTGGATATTAGTGGGTCCTAATGTGCATTGATAAAGTGAAATTATATCAGTAGGGCTCAATTATTTGGATAAATTCACTCTCAAGATAATCAATTACTCATTTAGTTTAGTAATAAATGAATATGGGTTAATAAATTCTTAATGTATGATATAATTAGTTATAATTGGGCTCATGGTGATTGATAACTCCATGATTTAAGCAAACTAATTATTCAATTGATTTAACTATGAAAATAATTGGGCTTAATCTAATTCCAATTTGTGCTAATTAATTTCAAACAATTATTCAATTGGTTTAACTTATATTTACTATAAATATAATTAGGCCTAATCCAAGATTCCAATGTGTGCTAATTAATTTCAAATGAATTTATAGGTCACAACTAACCCTAACTATGCTCGCAATCAACCAATTACTATACTTGTCTAATCATGTACACAATAAGGATAATCAAGTTTCAATATGTGCTACTTAATTACAATTTTAGTTGAGTTTGGTATAATGATGGAAAATTTTAACATCCTTTAGACTAATTTAATTTTAAGGTCCCATGCAGTTGCTTAGCTTATTTAGCTAGCAACCACTACTCAATTTTTTAAGGAGTCATTTGTTGAGCTAGTGATCCATGAATATTTTATAGTTATCTTAAATTGCAATTTTTTTACTATATAATTTTTTTAAAATAAATATTTAATAAAAAACTATTTATTAATAAAGTTAAATTGTATTTTGTTTACTATATAATTTTTTATAAAAAATAAATTATTAATGAAAAACTATTTATTAATAAAGAAAATTTAGAAGATAAAATTTGGAAGAAAATGAAAAAAAAAGGAGGAAATATATGCAATCACATGGCATAATATTTTAGCCCCCCTTTTTTACACTTATTTTCAATCCTAAATTTTAGTTGTTCCACTATAATAGAGAAAGATTCTAAATTATCTTTTATACATAATTTAAAATTTGCAAGGGACCACACTACTCAAATTTAAGCAAAAAAATCCGCTTATGGGCCACATGGGACCATGACTTTATAGTACCCAATTTTCTTATTTTTAAAATTTTAAATATTTATTGTTCTAAATATTTTTATTCATCTTAAAAAGATGAAAAATATTTTAACACAAAACAAATTTCAAGGATGGTTAGGGCAGGACCCCATGCTGCTTAGCTTATTTTGGCTAGCAATCACTACTCAATTTTTTAAGGAGTTATTTGTGGAGCCAGTGGTCCCATGAATATAAAAAATAAATAAATAAATTTTTTTAGAAATCATAGTATTAATAAAAAAAATTCTGCAGGTAAAATTTCCAAAGAAAAATTTGAGAGAAATGAAAAAAAAAAAGAGTGAAAGACATGTATCGAGACATGAGGCGTTTTTCCTTTCAAATTTTACTTGCACTTGAGGGAAATGAAAAACATGAGGGAAAGAAATATATGGAACCATGTGATTTTTCCCATTATACAGTTGATGCTTATTTTTAATCCTCCCCTGTTTCCACGGTATATTTTCAATTCCTAAGCAGTAGTTGTTCCATTAAAATAGGGAAAGATTCTAAATTATCTTTTTCACATAATCAAAAATTTGCATGGGACCACTCTACAACTCAAATTTAAGTAAAAAAATTCACTTATGCAACTACATGGAACCATGGAGTTAAATTATTTCCCAAAGATTTTGATTACTTTATAATTTTTTTTTTCATATTCATCTTAATAATGGATTCCACGTTACTATGCTAACAACGGCTGCTGCCCCTGGTTTCTCACACGACTGGAATACTCCAGACGTGGGGAATAACTGCTGCACGCTATTATCACTTTTAAGTTTTTACACATGGATTTGATGTTGGATAAGATGTTGGGACCATTATGTCCTCCACTAACATTTAAACAAATATATGTGTTGCTGTTGTCCCAATCAGTAGCTTCACCCACTACAACAAACACCACAATCCATGAAAAATAGATATAAATACATAGGCTCCACACCAGGATAATGTTAACGTCCTTCTTTAATAAGATTTCATGTCCACCGGTATAACAGTGTAAACAGTCCCTTGTATTTGTTTACGAATCCTACCACTGGATTTTGCATATATAAGCTCATAATCAAAGAGGGCTTGTGAAACGTAGTGTTAAGATGGAAGAATCTAGAATGAGAAATACTAATTCTCTTTCCACAACCCATTCACTATGGAGGTCACCTGTTCCATATCTAATGGGTGGGATAGGTGCCATGCTTGTTCTCATACTCTTTGCTTTGTTTCTGTTGGCATGCTCCAACTGCAGTAGAATGCAAGAAAATGAGCATCATGGGAGTGACAAGGATGAGATGGATAAGAGGAAAAAAGAGGGACATGGTTGTGACGAGATGGAGGAGAGAGTGATTGTGATAATGGCAGGGCAAGAGAATCCCACCTTTATTGCTAAACCGTCCTCTCTCGAAGCGCCTGCACATTAGACAGCAATTGATGATGCTGCACATTTTGAGAAGTATATGAGAGCACTCCAAAAGAAAACTTCTGTGCACTAAGTAAAAATTTACTAACACAGACTGTGATAGCATTTTATACTTAGTGCACACAAGTTTTCTTAGTGTTAAAATGCTGTGTTAGTAAATTAAGTCTGTGTTCTTAAATTGGAAAGAGTTTAAAAAGCCCCTGCATTAGATGCCAGTTGAGGATTAAAGACAACATTAGATGGGAGGTTTTTCCCATGCTTCAACGAAGAGGAGACATTATTAAGGTTTAGATTGTTATTGACCTGTACAGTCCTTATGTACTGAGCCCAATTATGGGTTGGCTAATAGTTGTGTGTTACCCGAATGACTAAATAAAAGTCATTGTGTATGCGTCTACCGGTTGAGAATAGTCTTATTACAAAGATATTTTAACGAAGGTGAAGAATGGTTTATCTGATAGTTATTTTCTTCATTATTTTCTCCATCTGTTTCTGTTTTGATGTCCTTTATAGCTCGGTTGAATCATAATTTTTTCTTATTGTTGACCCTACCTCTTTTTAGGCTACATATAATTTTTAACATGTATATGAAAATAAACAAACTTAAGACTTATTGACTACTTAGCTCTTGGTTTTAGCTAATGGTTTTGGGAAACCGCTTATGGTTTCTTGGCTGTGAGTTTATCTGAGGAGAGGAGGGGAGTTTTTCATTGCAGGGTTTACTGTTGGATTTCCTATTGGAAGGACTTTCATTATGCACAGCTGGGCATTTATTGTCCAAATTTTTTGTTTGTCATTTCCTATTACTTATCGCCGGCCAAGAGGACTTGTAATTAATGTTTTTAGATGTTCTTTATTTGGATGTTTACCTTTATCTTGTGTGAGCCACTGAGCTGTTGCTGCACATTAATTGTCTACTTTTATTTTTTGCCGTAGCCAGAAAAGTCTAGAAAAGAAGACTGTAAGGAGTCATTTTGAGGTATTGTATTGTGTTGCATAAAAAACAGAGAAAAAGCTTGCTCAGAACAGAGTATTATATAGACATATGTGCAGATGTAGCTGTTGTTTAATATAAATGAATATATTCATATATTTGAAGCAAGTTTCTATGTAGATTGTGTTTCATAAACAGCTGTAGCTGTTGTTTTTTCTTCCTGATCTGTTTTTCTTTCTGGATTGTTCTGTTTATGCCCTGTTTTGTCTGTGCAATTTGTTCCCCTGCTCCTCCTTTAAAACCCACATCTGGTATCAAAGTAAGGTTAACCTCTGCCATTCTATTTTTTTCTGGGTCTTTAAATGGCTTCCACATCTGGTACATCCCTATCTAGTTTGCAAACCCCTATTTTCACAAGCAAAAATTATGAGTATTGGTCTTTAACCATGAAAGCCTTGTTTCGGTCTCAAGACATCTGGGAAATAGTTGAAAATGGCTATGTGTAACCAGTAGATTAGGCAGCATATAATGCCCTTACACAAGCTGAGAAAGATGTTTTGAAAGAACAGAGGAAGAAGTATGGTAAAGCATTATTCTACATCCATCAAGCAATGCATGAGAGCATACTCCCAAGAGTAGCAACAGGAAAGCAAGCCAAGGAGGCATGGGATACATTACAAATTGTTTATCAAGGTATGGACAAAGTAAAGATTGCTAAATTACATATTCTTAGAAGAGGTTTGAAAATTTATCAATGAGAGACTTAGATTCAGTAGAATTTTTCTTTACCCATGTTGTTGGTTTAACTAATCAAATCAAATCACATGGAGAGGCTATAGAGGATAGGAAAATTGTTGAAAAAGTGCTTAGAAGCCTCCCTCCTAAATTTGATCCTCTAGTTGTGGCTTTGGAAGAAACTAAAGATTTGAGTTAATTTAGTGTTGATGAGCTTCATGCCTCTGTCATCAATCATGAATGTAGACTAAATAGATCAAACATTTCATTGGAAAATGCATTTTGATCTCATTCATCTATAAGTTGTGGAAGAGGAACTCAAAAATTCAGTCCTAGAGGTAGAGGGAGAAGTTCTCGTAGAGGTGGATGTAGTAATAGTCCTGCAAATGTTGGTGGCAGAGGTCAAAATCAGAATTTCAGTCACCCAAGTGGCCAAAGGTTTGACAAGTCACACATTCAATGTCATTATTGTAAGAAGTTTGGACATTACGCTCATGAATGCAAGAAAAAAGAGTATGATCAGCACAAGAAAGGTCAAAATCAGTCAAGTAGCACTTCTACAAGCACTATGTTTATTGCATGCACTAGGATAGCTGAAACAATTTCTAAAAATTCTCCAGTTGAGTGCAATATTTTCCAAGAAAGCCCATGTGACATATGGTATTTGGATTCTGGTTGTAGTAATCATATGACAGGTAATGTAGATTTGTTTTCTAGCTTGGATGAATTAGTTCAAACTGAAGTCACACTTGGTAACAACAACAAGGTCACTGTTTTGGGTAAAGGTACAATTAATATTCTAATAAAAAAGGGGGAGCAGAAATTTATGTCTGATGTGTGTTATGTCGCTGATCTAAAACATAACTTAATGAGTATTGGTCAGTTGGTACAAAAAGGTTATAGAATGAACATGGAAAACAATGAGTGTGTGATTCTAGATAGATTTCCAAGCAACTAGCTGCTTGCCAAAGTGAAAATGACTAGCAACCGTAAGTTTCCTTTAAGGATAAGACCAGACATAAAAGGAAAAATAGCCCAGGCTGTTCATAAAACAAATAATATACATTTTGAAGCTTCCTTCAAGGCAAAAATAATGAAATCAGAAGTTGAAATGAATTCTATAGATTTAATATTTTGAAACAAGTCAATTTAGCACCGAAGAAGAAAAAGGTAGTGGTGGAGAGATTCAAATAGCATTTCAGTCCATTCTAAAGGATGAATCTTGGTTGTGGCATTTTAGATTTGGGCATTTGAACTTTGGAGGGTTGAAGCTACTACATATGAAGAACATGGTGAAAGGCTTGCCATTAATTGAAAAACTAGAAAGAGTTTGTGAAGGTTGTATCTTGGGCAAACAACATAGAGAGTCTTTCCCCGTTGGAAAATCAATAAGAGCTAGAGCACCACTTGAGATTGTGCATTCAGACATTTGTGGGCAAATGCAAACACTATCTATAGGAGGTAGCACTTATTTTCTTACCTTCATTGATGATTTTACAAGAAAGACTTGGGTTTACTTTTTAAAACACAAATCAGATGCATTTTCTTATTTTCAACAATTCAAGTCACTTGTGGAGAAACAAAGTGGCTACCACATCAAGGTTTTGAGGACGGATAGAGGCGGTGAATATATTTCAATTGATTTTCTCAATTTTTGTAGATCACATGGCATACATAAGCAATTTACAGCCCACTATACACCTCAACAAAACGGTGTGGTAGAGAGGAAGAATTGAACCATTATGGAGATGGCACGCAGTATGTTGGCAGCCAAGCATTTACCTAATGAATATTGAACTGAGGCAGTGGCAATTGCTGTTTATATCATAAATAGGTGCCCAACAAATAGTGTTAAAAACAAAGTCCCTCAAGAGGCTTGGACAGGTATGAAACATAGTGTTTCTCATCTTAAGGTTTTTGGTTGTGTTGCATATGCACATATTCCTGATGAGTTGAGGAAGAAGTTAGATAATAAAGGACAAAAATGTATATTTGTTGGCTATTCAAAGGATACAAAGGCATATAAGTTGTTTAATCCTATCACTAGGAAGGTCATAATTAGCCATGATGTTCAATTTGTGGAGGATGAAGCATGGGATGGAAGTGTAGAAAGGATTGTAAATGTTACAGCTATTGTTCCTCATGATGATGTGGCAGATGAAGTGTTTCCATCATCAAGTACAACTCAAATAGCAGCCCCTTCCACTACTAGGATAGCACCACAAGTTGTAGCTCAAGCTACACCTTCATCCATACCAAGGAGATTTTCAAGGTTGTTGTCCACACCAAGAGTACAACAAACTCCTCAAGCAACCACAGTAGCATCTACATCAGCTGGAATTCTTGGAGCAACTCCATCTAGCACTCCAAGTAGTTCTTCATCTTTAGATCCAACTCTAGAAAGCATGCTGCCACAAAAAACAAGGAGTTTGAGTGAGTTGTATAATGTTGATACAACAAATTCATTTTTAGTTTTTGCTTTACTTTCTCAAGTAGATGATCCATTAACATTTGAAGAAGCTATGGGTGATGATAAATGAGCACAAGCCATGGATGAAGAGATTGAGTCCATTAAGAAGAACCAAACATGGGAGTTGGTTGATTTGCCTGAAGGCAAGGATGCAATAAGTGTAAAGTGGATTTATAAGACTAAACAAGATGCTGATGGAAAAGTGCAAAAGCATAAAGCAAGACTAGTTGCAAGGGGCTTCACATAACAGCCCAGAATAGATTTCAATGAAATATTTGCTCCTGTTGCACAGTTAGACACAATTAGGACTGTATTGGCTATTGCTGCTCACAACAAGTGTCATGTGTATCAACTGGGCCTAAAATCAGCATTTCTAAATGGCTATCTAGAGGAGGAAGTGTATGTGAACAGCCACAAGGCTATGAGATACCAGGGCATGAAGACAAAGTATATAGAATAAAGAAGGCACTTTATGGATTAAAGCAAGCTCCTAGAGCTTGGTACAGCCACATTGACTCCTATTTCATTCACAATGGTTTCCAAAGAAGTGGTTGTGAGCCAACATTGTACATCAAAGTCAACAAGCAAGGTAACATTCTAATTGTTTGTTTGTATGTGGATGATCTAATCTTTACCGGTGATCTTAGCATAGATGATTTCAAATCATCAATGAAGAGTGAATTTGAAATGATTGATTTGGGGCTTATGAGATATTTTTTGGGCATTGAAGTCCATCAATCCAATTCTGGTATATTTATTTCTCAATCCAAATATGCAAATGAAATCTTGAAGAGATTTAATTTGGTAAAGTGCAAGGCAGCCCCAACACCTGTCATGATGGGATTGAAGCTAAGCAAGGAGGATGATAGACCATGTGTGGATTCTACATTGTTCAAGAGGATGGTTGGAAGTCTTATGTATTTGACGGCCACAAGGCCTCATATTATGTACAATGTAAGCCTAATTTCAAGGTTTATGGAGTCTCCAAAAGACTCTCATTGGCAGGCTAGTAAGAGAATACTGAGGTATGTGAGTGGTACAAAGGACTTTGGCATATTGTATTCCACTTTAGTTGACTTTAATCTTGTTGGCTACATAGATAGTGATTGTGGGGGCAACATAGATGATAGGAAAAGCACCTTTGGGTATGTTTTTCACTTTGGTACAGGTGTTGTGTCATGGGCTTCAAAGAAACAACCTATTGTGGCTCTTTCTTCAGCTGAAGCTGAGTATGTGGCAGCTACAAGTGCAGCTTGTCAAGTTGTTTGGATGCAGAGGATGTTGAAAGACTTGATGCATGATAAAAAAAGAAGCCACTACAATATTCTGTGACAACAACTCAGCGATTGCTTTGTCCAAAAATCATGTTTTTCATAAGAGAAGTAAGCATATTGATACTAGATATCATTTTACTAGAGAGCTTCTCAACAACAAAGAAATTTGCCTAGATTATTGCAAGTCTAAAGATCAATTTGCTAACATATTTAGAAAATCATTGGTAAAGGAGAGATTTCAGTATTTATGGAGTTGTTTAGGAAT
The DNA here is from genome assembly GCA_027924645.1 of Cunninghamia lanceolata. NCBI lineage: Eukaryota > Viridiplantae > Streptophyta > Pinopsida > Cupressales > Cupressaceae > Cunninghamia > Cunninghamia lanceolata. The sequence goes on from BSBN01000780.1 coordinate 15,774,504, forward strand.
TTTTGATCGAGCAAACGTATTCAGATGTGGAGAAGTTTAATGCAAATTTTTGTTGATCTCTAGCAGTTCATAATTAAGGGGGAGTATTGGAGAGACTTTAATTATGCACAACTGGGCATTTATTGTCCAAATTTTTTGTTTGTCATTTCCTATTACTTATCGTCGGCTAAGAGGATTTGTAATTAATGTTTTTAGATGTTCTTTATTTTGATGTTTACCTTTATCTTGTGTGAGCTATTGCTGCACATTAATTGTCTACTTTTATTTTTTGCCATAGCCAGAAAAGTCTAGAAAAAGAAGATTGTAAGGAGTCATTTTGAGGTATTGTATTGTGCTGCATAAAAAATAGAGAAAAAAGCTTGGTCAGAATAGAGTATTATACAGACATATGTGTAGTTGTATCTATTGTTTAATATAAATGAATATATTCATATATTTGAAGCAAGTTTCTGTGTAGATTGTGTTTCATAAATAGCTGTAGCTGTTGCTTTTTCTTCCTGATCTATTTTTTCTTTCTAGATTGTTCTATTTATGCCCTATTTTGTCTGTACAATTTGTTCCTCTGCTCCTTCTTTAAAACCCACATTTCTGCCAAGGGAGCAAGATGTAAATATACATGTTAAGGCTCTAAGTCTTCAAGTGTATTTATTGTTGCAGCTTAATACATTGGTTCAGCACTTTGAAGTGTGGGGTTTTTTACCCAAAAGAGTTTTCCCCACATATATTGGTGTCTCTTCTACTATATGTATTCTTCTTTTATTCTTCTTTCTTATTCTTAGAAGTGTTAATTTACATGCCATTATGTTGCCAAAATTTACTTAGATCTAAAATTTGTATTGCTTTCCTCTAAGGGTTAATGTGTGAAATTAATCTATGTCCTGATTCCACTTTATGGGCATAGTTGTATGTACTTGAATCAAGCAATTTTGTTAAGAAAACCATACAATATTGGAGGTGCATACTAGGTAATTTTCCTTAGACAATGCTCCTTAATGCAATAAAAAGGAAAGGTTCGAGTGAACGTAAGAATGTAAGATGTAGGCATGAAATCTCATATCAAATACTAGGCCATGTATGAGCAAGATAATGTCCTAAGGTGCAACAATGTATAAAAAGGGAAGGCTTGATGCCCCCAAAAGCAATAATGAGGGAAGCATGATGTTCCCAAATGGGAAGGCCTGTGATCCTTAACAAATGAAGGAGAGTGTAAGGATAATTAAAAGCAATGAATCCAAGAGTAAGAGTGTCAAAGAAGCCAATAGATCCTTAAAACATATCTTCAATCATGTCCTTGGAGCTTAGTGCCCTATGATGGAGGAGTTGCAACAAAAACTTAGTATGGAGTAGCAAGGAAGACTGTCAAAAATGTAAGAAATCAAAAAGATAGTGAGCATGACCAAGAAGACAACTTTTTCAATTAGGAAATGTGAATTTTATAGAATTTCTTGAACAATATACACATTGAGAAAACACAGTAAGACAACTTAGGTCTTTTGATTGACCATTGGCAAGAGTCTCAAAATCAAAATGATCTTTAAGGATAGAGTTGCAGAGTGCAGGAAAAGGACGGTTACAATAGAGAAGCTCTTGTTTGGCTTGCTTGGCACAACTTCAATTTAAAGCTTGGAATTGGGTGAAATGAGACCTAAACATGACTAGAAGGATTTAAAGAAGTGTAAAGTATGCAACAAGTATCTCATTAGTTTGGGGACATTTGTGCTTGATCATAAATTGCCATGGCATTGTCCTTAGTTTCTTAAAAAAAACTTAAAATCATGACAAAATGTCATGATCCCAGTCATCTATTTTTTTTAACTACAAATCCTTGAAGCTCATGACAACTTGTCCCCAAGAACATGAGAGCTCGAGATTATAATGTGTAACAATCTCGATGCTCTGTCATTGTAATCCACATAACTACGTAGTCTTGTTTTACCTTTGTCATGTTGCAAGATCATGACATGTCATGTTGCAAGATCATGACATGTCATGATCTTGGCAACCTGACAAATGCTACTAGTTGACTCCTTCAACATAGCTTATCGATGCTTCTTTTGGTCCTTAGGCTCGCTCTAGTTGATTTCTCTCCATTTCTTGAACCTCTTTGATCTCAGTCTATGAAGGGGTACAAAATGTTGATATTTTTTGATAGCTTCGGGAGGTAAGCCTAAAGTCATGACTCTTGGAATAGTCATGACTCTTAAAATCAATTAGATATATATATATATATATATATATATATAGCAGTAGATTCACCATCTAAAGGTGATCAAGTAAGAAATAATTAAATTCTGATCTGAGATTAACATGGTATCAGAGCGATATATTTATGTCCCTATGAAATGATGGGTCCATGAGTGAAGCTTCAAAAAAATTACATTCATCTTAAGAGAGAGATCCTGCAAACATTTTTTTTGTGGAGATTCATCTGCTAATAGAGGAAATGTAGGTGTGAGGATATGTGATCTGTTTGATAACCATTTTTTTGCAAATGGGTTTGTGTCCAATTAAAGTTGCAATAGGCAACATTAAAATGGTGGAAAAGCTTCTTTCAAAGAGATTGATGTCCAAGTCACAACAGCGAGAAGATCTTGTTCATGCGGTAGATGTGTTGGGTCAAACATTGCTCCATAAAGCAGCTTGCAGAGGCCATAAACGGGTGGTCCAGAAGCTTCTGGTCGAGGGAGCCCAACCTTTAAATGAGTGTAGCTGTGATGGCAAAATAGCTCTACATTATGCCATTCAAGGAAAAGATGTTGAAGACGCTCTGGGAATAGCACAATTACTACTCAGCAAATGTGGTTTAGACAAGGAGAAGTCCCTTCTATTGTGAGCCTTTACAGTTCGCATTGGTTCCACTGAAAATAGTCTGGCATCTAACTCTTCTCTGATTCTGAAGACATATCTTGTGGGTGAAAAGCAGAGAAGAGGGGCGATACAGTTTTCTCAAGGTCTTGGATGTGAATGAGCGCAGGGAGATCCCATGAAGTCCTATGACATGAGGAATTGGAGTGGCTCGAAGAGAAAAGTTGTGACATTGAAAAGAGACTAGAAAAAAAAAGTATGCCTAAATGTTTGAACTCATAAAGAAGTTACATGTAGATCTTGCAAGGGGTTGTGAAGTCTGGGACTCACAACTAAGAGGGAGAACCAATGTCTGGTACATTACGTGCATCAAGTATGACAGGGTTAGAAATGGTGCTGAGGAAAGCAATTCAACTCAAGTGCATTTACACTGATGATCAGATGGCTGATATTTTCACCAAGCCTCTTGCCAGAGTGAAGTTTGCATATTTTTGGGACAAGCTTGGAGTAGTGGAGAATGTCGCCCTTGCTGAGAGGGAGACTCAGCATCAGTGACCTTTGTTGTAGTGTATACTTCTCTGAGACAGAGAAATATGAGGTGAAATCCCTTGTAACATATATTTCTCTGAGATGGAGAAATATGAGGTGAAATCCCTTGTAGCGTATATTTCTCTGAGACAGAGAAATATGAGGTGTGAGCCCTTGTTCATCTCTAAGACTGAGATGGGACGTCATGTTGAGAGACTCCATAACGACATCACGTTGAGAGACTCTGTGATGGGCACTTGTGCACATGTTTCCTTCCACACATGGGAGTAGCCATGGTGGACGTCATGTTGAGTGACTCCATGACAATATCACATTGAGAAACTCCGTGATGAACTATTTCACAAATGGGTGTAACCATTGTGGATATCATGTTGAGAGACTCCATGACATGGATATCTGGAAGGATACCTCCCTAGCTAAGAGGGAGTGTTGATGTTTTTTGATAGCATGGGGAGGTAAGCCTAAAGTAATGACTCTTGGAATAGTCATGACTCTTAAAATCTATTAGATATATATAGCAGTAGATTCGCCATCCAAACGTAATCAAGTAAGAAACAATTACATTCTGATATGAAATTAACACAACATAGGATGTTTGATTCCACATGATTTGATTCGATCTAATGCCCACATTAAGATTTGAAACTCATTGTCTACTCTTTTCCAACATTTGGAACAATTTCCATAGAAACATGAATTCATGATCAAGTAAGAAACAATTACATTCTAATCTGAAATTAACACAACATAGGATGTTTGATTCCACATGATTTGATTCGATCTAATGCCCACATTAATATTTGAAATTCGCCATCTACTCTTTTCCAACATTTGGAACAATTTCCATAGAAACATGAATTCAATCTCTTGTATCAATTTAAATTCAGTCGTGATTCTCGTGAAAGAAGGATGTTATGTCCACAAGGTAAAGGTTGAGACCGGGATCGCCATCAAACCTCCTTCATGTGCAATTATGGTTGCTCTGCACAAACTATTGTCCAAGCGATGAAATTAGACAGCTGCTTGGCTGACCTCTTCTAGGCCACACTCATGAAACTCGGCCATTACTGTATGTTGCATTGTTCTTGAACGCAATCTTTGAGCTTTTTAAGTGTGACATTTTAGTTTTAGTTAAACGAGAAAGATGATCTTGAAAAGGAAAACAAAATATTATTTAGGCTTTTAAAAAATTAAGGATGAGCAAGGCTTAAATTTGACAGTCAACCTTGCCTGTCAAGCAATTTTTTTATGACAGTTATTTATTCAATAGTGCCTTTAAAATAATATGGCATACAATACATTAGTATAAATAAATTATATAAAAACCAAATACATATATCATCATAATCCTATGTAAATTTTGACAGTTTATCCAAAATCTCTCCTTTCATATGATACAATCTTTTCAAAATTTCAGTTGTATTTTATAGCTAAAATGCCTAAATACAACTATACAACTGTCAAATTTAAGCCCTAACGACGAGACTTATATGAGTTAAGTTGAAGTAAGCTTAATAAAGGAAACGAAAACCTATATTAAAGGAACAGTTTAAAGAATTTTGTTAGCCCAATTGTCGAGAAGTTTCTTGGGTGAAATTTTTGCAGGCATTACACCATGAAAATATTAGGCTTTCTCCAAACTCTGTGCCAAAGGGCACCAATAAGGAGAAGGATTAAATTTAAACAAGCATATTCATCACCGAAACTCCAGTAAAAGTGTAACGTTATTTGACCATTTCATATCATATAATATTTAATGTCAATCCACTGGCTCGACTTTGGCCAATTGTTGTGTATTTGAGTCGTTTAGGCATGCAATATGGATGCTAGAGATAACTCGTGGGGAATGTTGGCCCATAATAAGTAAAAAAAAATTACATCAACGAATGGGATTGCTTGTACTTAAAAACGTCAAATAAAAGAGCTTACAACACTTAAAAAACGAAATCCACAGGCTGCAGATAATATATAACGCAATATATATAACCTCGGATTAAGAATAAAGATTGTCGTTCTTACTTTGTTTAACACGCTTCGAAACAATAAATATATTTATTGAAAGGCCTAAGAACAACGTTCTCTCATGCTTCAGAAACTTCGTCCAAGTGGGAAACAAACACTGACTTCCTCCTAGTTTAGCAAACTACCAAAACAATGAACCCTTTGTTTAGGTGTTTTCATTATTGTGTTTTGACAACTGAATTGTTCCCAAAGATAACCGTACCAAACTAAAAAATAATGGAAAATTTATTTGACCAATCAAAATAAAAATCTCTTATAGATACAAAATTTGTTAAAGAGAAACAAACTATGAAAAAATTCCAATAATAATAATCTAAATCGTAAAACCGCCTAAAGAGACAAAGCAAATGGAACAAGTGCCACGTAATATGTGTTTTGTAGTTGAAATTAGTTTCTTAGATCAAATATTTGTTTAATATTGTTGAGGAAATGATTTATTAGTAAATAGTCTTCATTAATTGATTAATTGATTTTGAGTCTGATATAATATTTGTTTGGTTAGTATACACTACAATGGAGTGTTCATAGTGAGTGGCTATGGAGGAGGGAGAGTAAGGGAGGGGTTCCTCTTATGGATATAGGATTGTTGTTCTTTGAAGCATTTATAAAGATAGAAGAGAGTTTCATGACACATGTATGGTTGTCTTGTGGTCATATGAACAAATAAATTAATTGTAAAGTTACAAGCTTAGGAGGGGTTGGTAGTCATGATGAATAATGATTACCATCTCATTATCATATACAAATTTGACACATTGGTTGATATTTGAAAGGATTTGTTGGGTTTGTGTGAGCTAAGGGTATCCTAGATGAACTCCAAAGTGGTTAGAGTTGGGAGTAATATGACATAAAGGAAGTAGTTCCTACATCCTAATTTGAATGGAGAGAAAATGAAAACCTATTTTGTAAATAAAAGTGACATTAAAACATTTAAGTGCAATACCTAAAGTAACATAATGATTATATTAGAGAGTGGTTGTAAATTAATTCTTCAATAATAAGAAGTTCAGTTCATAAGACTTTAGTTTGAGATGTTGAATCTCATCATTAAGAAGTTGTTAATGCATTTTTTTGAGCAAGGACTAAAAATGTTTAAAAAATCATTGACCCATTCAACCTACCCTTGCTTGCATTGGATAAGGTAGTGAATTTTAATATAATATTGCCAATTCTTGAGTTTGTTTTTCATTTATTATAGAATTTTACTACTTTCTATTGTTCATAATTATAGCATCTGTTGCAAAACATGAAACATTATAGTTGATTGTTTGTGCATGTTGTAGCATGTATAGAATAACATATATAAATGTTAATTTAATTGAATATAAAGTTAAGTAATATGACTAATTATTTAGAATAAATAGTAAAGAAACTTTTAATTTAAATTTTATTCCATATTGAAAATTAAAATAATTTTTTTATAGAGTGATAAATGAGCAAGTGATTAAAATAAGAAAAAATAATTTAATAATTATAGTAAAGGTAATTTTAAATTAAATTATATGGTAAAGTTAAATTAAAATAAACTAATTAGATAGTTTGAACATAAGCAAATTCTATTTTTTAATAAATAGATAATTACATAATAATGATAGCAATAATGCTAAAATAATAATATTACCAAATAAAATAAGAAATAAATAAATATATGCTAGTAATAATGGAATTAATAGTTAAGTTGTTTAAATATTATTTAAATAAATTACTATATTAATTTTAATACTGTTTTATTTTATAAAAATTGTAAAGGAACATTAAAATTTAATTCTATTTAATAAAATTTTGATAAGTGAACAAATTATATATAAGTATATTTATGCTTATAGATTAATATGTTAGGAAATAGTTTAAAAGTGGTATTTGAATGGTGGAGTTAGATTCGTTAAACGGAATGAGAAATTTTATAATGGAAGTGAATATTGAAATGGAGATACCATATGTGCATGCTATCTATAAAAATTAGGAGTTTGTTTAAATTAATTGTGGAACTAATTAAAAATCACTTCATTAAAATAATTAGGAAATAGTTTTAAAGTGGTATTTGAATGGAGGAGTTAGATTCATTAATTACTATTTAACCGAATGAGAAATTTCATAATGGAAGTGAAAATTGAAATAGAGATACCATGGTGCATGTGTAGGTTATCTAAAAAATTAGGAGTTTTCTTAAATTAATTGTGGAACTATATTATATTAATATGAATATTACACAATATAATCTATTAATATTTAATAGTATAATATTTCAATATTTAATATTTATACACAAATATATATTAATATTTTATTTTACTATAATATAACAAAAATATAAATACATGATATTTCTACTAATTTAATATACATTCTATTATTAATATATAATTTATTATATTATTTCATTAATATCTAAAATGTCAAATTTATAAATAATATATACACAATAAATTAAAATTAAATAATCACATTAAAATATGAATATTATATTAATATAAATATTCAATTTTTGTTATAATATTTGGATAGACTTAAGAAAAAATATTGTTTGTTTATCATTAAGAAAATATTATTTGTTTAATAACCAAATTCACCGAAAGAATTTAGTCACTCACAATTTAATTAAACAAGTTAATCTGAAAAAAATTATTTGTTTAATAATTGAATTCCTAGCAAGAATTTAGTCACTCATAATTTAATTAAACAAGTTAATCTGTTAGTATTGTCAGTTCTTACATTCGGACTAGTAGATTTTTATACTTAATTTTAGGTGTTTGTTTCATTTAAAATAGTATTTCCACAAAATCTGCCCTTAAGAGGTCAAATTTTGGGCAAATCACAATAGAGATAAATCATTTTCCCAATATTTTTTGTTAAAATTTTCTCATGTAGACTTAGGAAAAATTAAAATTTGTTGAACATGAAAGATAATACTTTGTTTTGATTGGTTTACTATAGATAGATTAATCACTAGATATTAAAAAACTCATTGCAATAGTACTATCAAAGGCAATTACTAATAAAACAAAAACCAAAAGAAGTTTAAAAGAAAACTTTGAAGTGCCTTTAAATAAAAAAATGACCAATATGCCCCCTGCACCTCCATTGCCTAAAGATACATATCACAATGTCACTGCCATTTAAATCACTGGCTTATTCGAAATCTCATTGACAAATATCTAAGATGTACAATGAGAAAATATTTAATCAAGGCACCAAATAGGGTCAACCACTATTGTTTCAAACAAATTTAAAATTTTAGGCCATTTGGAAGAGGAAATGCATAATCATGTTGAAGTAGGTTCAAGAGAAATGTAGAGGGAAATAGGACAACAAGCCCTTTGGGGGGCCCTCACATAAATAGTCGGCATCGGCTTCTTAGAGACTTTTCGACTCGGCAGGATTCTGACTTCTCTGTTCGACATTTTTGACCTATTATGACCGACTGCATGAATCATACTGTTTTTGGGTATGGTCATGTTTCTTGACCTGTCTGTCAAAATTTTGATAGAGCTTTACCCTTTGGGGGGGAAGGAATAGAAATTTAAGCCACAATTGGTTTGAGGGAGAAGCAGAATGATGTAGGACAACTAAATTTGAGAAAAAAATAGACTCTCAAAAGATGGAGGAAGTGGTTAGATCTTCTTTGATGTGTGTAGCTTCAAGCAATATTAAAGGTTTTATTCCATTTAAAACTTTGGCTTGTCTTTCAATTTTGGGTCTTAACAATTTTTTTTTTTAAATCAACAGACTCAAGATGAAGATAATGCTTTAATGATACTTCTTTAAAAATCAACTTCTAGACTAAGGATGATATGGAGCCTGCCATAAATTGGAACTTCACATCCCAATCAAAACTTTGTTATTAATATTTTTGGCACGACGTGGAGTCCGCCATTATTTGGAACTTCTAGATAAAGCATTAGAAAATGTTATCTCGGAAACAAGGCTTCAAAATCAAATGTTTTCCACACCACATTTACCAAGAAAGTGGATATATCTTGTCAAAATGATTAGGCTTATTGATTCACTTTTTCTCATCTTTAAGGAAAACCATTATTAGTTCCTACCATAGGCAAGGTAACTGCTGTTTTTGCTCCCTTAATATTTTTTGGTGTTGAAATTTGTGCAATGGCAATAATCAAACTTTAGTCTAAGTTTTGTTGTCGTTGTTTAATATTAATTTTACGTTGAAATTTGTGCAATGACAATAATCAATCTTTAGCCTAAGGTATTTTTATTTTGTTGAATATTGAAACAACTATATTAGCTAAACTTTTTTTTTCCATTGGCCCATTGATTTTTTAGCCCATTGGCAAATATTTTGCTTATTGTTGAAATAGCTATTTTTTTGGTTTTGCCTTTGCCTGCAACGTTCTAGCTCCTTAATATTTTTTGGCGTTGAAATTTGTGCAATGGCAATAATCAAACTTTTAATTATTTTTGGCGTTGAAATTTGTGCAATGGCAATAATCAAACTTTTAATTATTTTAATCAAACTTTAGCCTAAGTTTTGTTTTCGCTGCTTAATATTTTTTAGCCCATTGGCAAATATTTTGCTTATTGTTGAAATAGCTAATTTTTTGGTTTTGCCTGCAGCATTCTTGGGTGGCCGGACAAGTGTTTATGAGGGTTTTCTCTGTTTTTTTTCAGGGAAACTTGTGGCAGGATTGAAATTTGCATGTGCCGGATGGATTCGAGCATGGATGCGTGTGACCCGTTTTCTGTTGCAGCCAGAGAAGTAGAAGAAGGATTTGTGGGAATGGCATTTGACATTTTGTTCGGAAGCAGTTGGCTCTCATCAGCACAGCGTGAGTTTGAAAGGTGATTTTTAGTCCCTCCCTGCAACATGCCCTATTTCTTTTGTTTGTTTCTGTATGATATTTTTTTGTTTGCAATGTTCTGGGTTTTTGGTTTTGTTTTACTAACTGCAACGTGCCCTATTTGTTAAATTTCTATTTTATGCAATCGGTTGAGTAATCTCAGTTTATCACAATGGATTTATCTTTGCATTTTGATGTGCAATCTAGGTTTGTACTATGATGTACTCTCCCTTGTTCAAGTTTTTTGTGGTATGACCTAACATCTATTTTCATGTTTTTGCCTAATGTGAATATTGTGGCATTACATGGATGCAGAGATTATAGAATCTGTAATGAATCTATTGTAATTCGGTATAAAGATCAGTTTAAGGTGATAAGAAACAAGTTCAAGTGAAACAAATATAGCTAGGTGGCATATTTTTTTTATTCTGAATTTTGAATGAAAAGAAATATGGGGCAAACTTTTTCAATATGAATGTTTTCTAAACAGGATGGAAAAATGGTAAACAATATGCAAGCAATTGATAAACATATCTTTTTTCTTGATGGAACTCTCTAGTAGAAAAATTATAGAGATCAACCGTGTCATACACCTGGGCAAGGTTTTGAAATCTTGGGATATTTGTGCAACTCTCAAAGCATACTTTGGATATACCGAGCTATGTTGAGTTAATTTCAGAGGCAATGGCCTGAGTTATGTTCTTCTCTGTAAAAAGAGGGGAGCTAATTTTTGCTTTAAAAGACCCTCCATGATGTTGTTGATATGGCTTTTGTTTCTGTTTTGTGCTCTTTATCATCTGGACCTACGAATGTACCCCTTAAGTGTGTGGTTTCTCTGGCTTTGTAAGCAAACATTTTTTTAAGTCAAAAAGGTTTTGGAACTCAGTTTTGTAGCATGCCCTAATTAGAATATGAATATTAGTGATGGAATTAGGCTTGAGCTTAGACATGATGGAATTAGAATTAGACAAATATGTTGTTAGCATTATATCCTACCAGTGAGAATAAGCTTCGGCATGGGCATATGTTATTTTTATGTTAGATAATTAACTTGCTCTTAAGTGCATTTCTTGAATGTCAGACATCTCATTCACAAAGGCACAGAGAGAAGGAATTTTTAAATTAGTTATCCTGCCAACCAGGATTCTTGGAAGTTCGTGGTACTCCCTTTGAAATATAGTAAGCTATCAGTTGCCATCTTGTATTTTCTTTTGTTGTTAATTTCACCATGGTGGTGTTATCATGTTAGTTGGATACTTCGATAATTCATTTCTATTTATAGTTGGATTCATCTCCAGTGTTCTATCTGGGTAGATTTCTTAAATTCTTCAGCTTCCTATAACACTCTACCACATGTCATGCAGTATGCATAATGTCCAGCCTTCCTCAACCTGCAGAAAAAAAAAGTTTCCAAAACAAACTAAAATAGGACATTGCACATGATAACTTGAGCTGATCAGAAATATTTCTCCATACATACACAGAAATAACAGAGGATAGTAAAAGGATAAAAATACAAATGCCTAGTGTCCGACCTTCCTCAACCTGCAGAAAGAAAGATAGCAAGACAAACTGAAATAGGACATTCCACATGATAACTTCAGCTGATCATAAATTTTTTTCTATGCATACACAAAAACAGTAGAGGATAATAAAAGGATTAAAATACAAAAGCCATTAACAGTGCTCCATTGAATTAAAAAAAGTCTATTGAAAACCACATTAATTCACACTTTCACAGCAGTTGTTAAGAACAGGGTTCCATATATACAAAATAACAGTCCCTATGCTAGTTATTCCTCAAAACTGCAACGTTTACCCCGTAATAACTCCAATATTTCTAACTGGAGGTGTCCATACATTGCTTGCCTACTTCACCTCCATTTTACCGACCAAATTAGAAATACATGATAGATGGAGATTCAAATTTTCCAAGAATATCTCCACAAGAGTAACAGACCCTATAACCTTTACCATTTTGATATCCATCTTATCAAACATTACTGGTGTTTATACTGAATTAGGCAGAACCAGGGCAACCCCAAATTTGACATTGGATTTGGAAAGAGTAGCAGGTATTTGAAGATTAGAAAGGAAAAGCCCTTTCCATCTCCAGTTTCACATTGTTCTCGCCTTTGTAAAAGTGAAATTAATGAATCATCAAAGTCATCCCATGCCTGAAGTACTATAAAAAGCTGGAATTTGCTCACTTCAAGTTTCATGAGTCCTATATATTTTAACATCACCGAAAAATATATACCACAAGACTGCACATTTTTCTTATTTCATAATTCCTTTGTTGACATTGAATAATTGATAAAGCCATGTTTTATTTTAATCAATAATTTATCTTTTTAGAAACAACAAGTCATCTTCTTATTGAGAGCAATTTCTTATATTCTTTATAGAAAGCTGTCAAATTTTAGGGTTTTTTTTTTAAATGTATTTTTGTTTAATGCAATTGACAGATCATCCTAGATTTCCGTTGTTTTGTCATCTATTTGTTTTGTTTGTTTTTGTATGAAATATTCTTTTTTTTACAGTGTTTGGCTTTTGGTTTTGTAATTTTAAATTGTTTTTACGGTAAACACTTAGGGTTTCGAGTAAAAATGTTTTAATTGTTTTTACGGTAAATACTTAGGTTTAGGGTAAGATGAAGCAATGGCTATTCTACAAAAGGAGTCCAAATTAATGCGAGTTTATGAATTTAAAATTGTTTTCTCCAATATTTCCATCATTATGGAAGCATTCATGAAACAGCTAATTACAATCACAAATTTTTTTAAAAAAATTATTTTTCTTGTTGAGGTTTTGCTCCCATCATCTTTATTTTTCTCTTTATATTATTATTATTTGCTTTATAATTGTAGAATATACTGCAAAGCCTTTACGGTTCTGAATAAAAAAATGAATTTGATTCATTGTACTCGTTATATTGTAATAGTAGTTCAACTTTTTCACTATATTTCAGGTTGCAAAGGAAATATCAGATACTCCATTTCCCTAAAAAGTGACTCTTTTATGGGTTCTTGTTTCTAGATTATCAAATTTTCCAAGTACGATATTTGATTCATATCAATATATTACATTTTTAATGTACATGCTTCAATGCAAGGATTTTTCAAAGCACATCTACTTACTACAGCAATGAACATAGCAAACGCAGGGCAAAATAGAGTTGGATAACTCAGAAATATATATATTCGTCTAACTTGCATTACATCCAAATGCCATGTCTAGCAGCAATCCAGATGCTGTATCTAACAGCTATCCGGATGCTATATTCAGCAACCATCCAAAGGCTGTGTGTAGCAGCCATCCAAAGGCTCTATCCAACAGCTCTCTCCAAGCACATATATATAGCTATAGAACCTTTAAAGCCTAGAAGCTTCTAGCTTTCTAGGAAACTCTTAAATCTAGAATGTTCTTTTCTAGAACATATCTTACAATATTCTTTTCTAGAATAGCTCCAGGAATGTTCTAACTTGTGGAAGGCTCTAGAATCATTCTACAACTTTCTAGACAATCTTAATCCAAATATTTCTAGAAGTCTTCTAAAGAACATTCCAGCTGTTCTAGAAAAGATCTTTCTAAGGAGAAGCTTCCAACTGTTCTAGAAAGGAACATTCTAGGATTTTAGAGTTATCTAGAAAGCCAGAAGCTTCCAGGTTTCAAAGGTTCTATAGCTATACATATGTGATTGGAGAGAGCTGTTGGACATAGCCTTTGGATGGTTGCTGGATATAGCATCCGGATAGCTGTTAGATACAGCATCCGAATTGCTGCTAGACACGGTATTTGGATGTAATGCAAGTTAGATGAATATATATTTCTGAGTTATCTAACTCTGTTTTGCCCTGTCTTTTGGTGTTTATTGGGCCTGTTCTTTCATGGTATCAGAGCCAGGTTATGGGTTCGAATCCCCTTGGGTAACGCTGAGGGGATTGTTGAAAAAAAAAAGATTCAACTAGAGGATCAGCCCAAGTTCAGCTAGAGTTTCAACCAGGTTCGGCTAGAATGTTTTCCTGGTTTAGCTAGAATGTTTTCTAGGTTCAGCTAGAGAACCATCAAGAGGTTCAGCTAGAATGTTTTCTGGTTCAGCTAGAGGTTCAATTAGAAGTGTATTGCTGGAGTGATTTGTTTGCAGGGCAGAGACATTGCTGGAGTGATTTGTTTGCAGGGCTGAGATATTGCTGGAGTGATTTTTGTTTGCAAGGCTATTGCTGGAAATGCAAGTTGGAACAAGCTAGAGGTATTGTTGGTAGTGATGATGAAGAAGATGACTTTTCAGCTAGACAAAAGATAATGAGTGTTGAAGGCTCAAAGATTCAATCTCATATGAGCAAGTTAGAGAAAAGAAAGAATGGGAGAAAGCCATGAAAGCAGAATATGATAGAGGAATGCTTGGTATGTTAGAGGTGAACATTAAGGGGGGAGAGTAGTATAATGTTCCCCTCTCCTTTGTATTTCCCCTCTCCTTTGTATTCTCTTTGTATTATTCTAGCCAATCTTAAGGGGGGATGTTAGGGATAGTTAAGATTGTCTAGAAAAAGACAAAATATTTCTAGAAGTCTTCCAAAGAACATTTCAGCTGTTCTAGAAAAGATCTTTTTAAGGAGAAGCTTCCAACTGTTCTAGAAAGGAACATTCTAGGATTTTAGAGTTATCTAGAAAGCCAGAAGCTTCCAGGTTTCAAAGGTTCTATAGCTATACATATGTGATTGGAGAGAGCTGTTGGACATAGCCTTTGGATGGTTGCTGGATATAGCATCCGGATAGCTGTTAGATACAACATCTAGATTGCTGCTAGACATGGCATTTGGATGTAATGCAAGTTAGATGAATATATATTTCTGAGTTATCTAACTCTGTTTTGCCCTGTGTTTGCTATGTTCATTGCTGTTATGTTTTGCCCTGTCTTTTGGTGTTTATTGGGCCAGTTCTCACACTATGGTATGCTCTAAAAAAATATTATTCTCTCTAATGGTAAACATTACCATGCAGATCAAGTTTCAATTTGATAAGGTTGGCTTAATCATTTGCATTTCTTCATTGCCCATAGAAGTGCCCTAGCATAGCTAACCAGGTCAAACCTGAAAGGGCACTTGGAAAGGTCATGCAAAGAAAAAGTTCTAAGCACGATTAGTGATAGCTAGGTAGACACAACTTGCCTGCAATGTTGTGGGGCATGAGTAGCCCTTCCAGCATTAGGTAATGACAAGTTTACAAATAGCACTACGGTAATCTCCAAGGAGCAATTCCATTCTAACATTGGAGACAATGGCAAGTTAATGGGCATCAGCAATGCTACCACAATCTGATTTTGAGGACATACAGAAGGATGATGAAGATTTGCCTCTCCCCAGCATTTTAATCCCTATGACTGCATGAGAGTCCATATGGCCTCCAACTTTTAATTTTGTCTGGCTACCTTGATAACCTCACTTGGGGGAATTTATATTGATATTGATGCTTCTAGCGGTCTTTGGGAGTTTGAACATATTCACAATTATGGTTATCTTGTGCTAGTCTCTTTATTGGAAGGAAATTGTTTTTAGAATTCTTCCTTATTTATATTTGTTTCTTGACGTGACACTTATTCTTAAGCATGAGCGTTGTCTGTCTCTTTCTCATAGGAACTAATTATGTCTTATTACACTTTGGTACAAAGTCTTCCTTTTCACTGTCATTATCTCTAATAGCTTGTAATCTTGTTTATATCTTGCCAATAGCATTGTGTGGAGTAATATTGATGGTTCTAAAGATAGGTGGGGAAGGTTTTCATCCCTATTGCATTTAGTTCCTCATTTATGCATCATTTATCTTCTTCCATCATTAGCATTTAGTAACTTTTGTAAAGAACTTGATGAGCTTCATGAGGGATTAATATTGGGAGGTCTTATTACCATCTTCAGAGCCATGTTATTAAATTGGAGATCTTGTATTTTACCTTGATCTTATTAAATTGGAGATGTTGTCATACACATTATAACTATCAATCAACTTTCTATGATTTCAGCTAGTACATCAATATTGCAGTAATTTATTTGTTGAATTATTTTAGTGTATATGTAGATACTATGCATGATGATGAAACATGTCATTCAATTGTGAGCTGTTGTAATAAATTTAGATATAAACTGTCAAAAAATCTAATTACAGAAATACCACTCTTCAGAAATTTTTGTTAATCTCTTTATTTAATATGATGGTTTTGTGTGAACTTGGATAGGCAAAAATATGATGGTTGATTTAAACCTTGAGAGATCAATTGTTCCTTTTAAGGTATGTTTGATGCACATGATGATTTTATAATCTACATGAAAGCCTGTCACTACATGATTCATATCCAATGCATAAGTAGCTAATCCATTATAATAAATTTGTGGTTAAGGATTATGCACAAGTTTGAGATAGGATTAGCTTATAATAAAGGCTTTTATGCTCAATTAAAGGCACTTCCTTTTGCTTATGCCTTAATGTTTACTGTAAGCCATGCAAAGACTTTGTCACAAACTTTACTTGTTTTAATCTTCTCAAAACAAAAATCTTTGAATTTCAAAACAATCTTGCACATTGTTCACTGCCACTCACTTACTTATCATGCTTTCATGCTTGTAGGCTTCTTACAACCTGCATACTACTATGCAACAACACTATACAATGCATTAAGCTTTCAACATAAAAAAACACAGAGCAAACAATTTATAGAACACGTAAAGATATGCTTGAGTTGTTTTCTATGCAATGAAGCTCTTTACTACTAAAACAAAATTGTACTTTCTCGCATTGACCTGTTCTCTATGCAATGGACCAAAGCATAGTATAGAATTGATAACTGTTGTTTTCACTCCTTAACATCACTTGGGCATTGAAATGTGTGCAATCGTGAGAATCAATCTTTTGCCTACGGTGTTTTTATTTCATTAAATCTTGAAACAAAGATACTAGATAAAGCTATTTTTTTATTTGCTCCTTGATTTTCCAACCCCTTATCACATGGTTTCTTGCCATGCTCGAACAAAACTAGAACACTACAACAAATCCATATTTCAACTCGTAACAATAAGAACGAGGATGTGAGCCATAGCTTCATTTTAACCTAAACCCTAAATATTTACCTGTGAAAAGAATTAAAATGCTTCTACTATAAACCCTAAGTATTTACCCTAAAAATAACTGAAACCAATGCACATGACTTCATTTTCATTGTTATGTGTCTCCACATTACCCATATAATAACCTCCTATATCTCATACCTATTCGGTTAGCTTATTTGCCAAAGCAACAAATGTTTAACACTTACTCTTCTAGCACTCTGTTCCCAACTCACCTTTCAAACTCACACTATGCTGATGAGAACCAACTACTTCCAAATAGAATGTCAAATCGCATTCCCACAAATCCTTCTTCTACTTCTCTGGCTGCAACAGAAAACGGGTCACACAGGTCCATTTCCCTTGGAATCTGTGCAATGGCAAAAATCAGTCTTTTGCTTATGCTTTTTTTTCTGATCTACAACTATTTGCTACATGTGTTCCTTGGTGATGTACAAGCTATATTTTTTAAAGAGATAGTCTGCATCGTTATCATTATTATCATTGGTTTAGCTTGTTTTTGTTTTTTGCATTGTTGTTTTGTTAAACATGTTTTTTTGTTGTGGTTGCAACACAAAAAAAATAGCAATATGAAGTCAAGTTCGTTAAGAACCCAGCATTGTAAAATCAAGTTAAACCAAGAGAAACAAAGTTAAACAAGGTAGGTCAACACAAAGATATGTATTAGTTGGGCCTTGGAATCTGTCCAATGGAAAAAGTCAGTCTATGGTAGGGTAACTGTTGTTTTCACTCCCTTAATATTTTTTGGCATTGAAATTTGTGAAATGGCAATAATCAATCTTTAGCCTAAGTTTTGTTTTCGCTACTTAATATTAATTTCGCATTTAAATTTGTGTAATGGCAATAATCAATCTTTAGCCTAAGATATTAGCTAAACCTTTTTTTTCCATTGGCCTGTTGATTTTTTAGCCCATTGGCAAATATTTTGCTCATTGTTGAAATAACTATTTTTTCGTTTTGCCTGCAGCATTCTTGGGTGGCCGGACAAGTGTTTATGAGAATTTTCTCTTTTTTTTTTTCAGGGCAACTGCATGTGTTCCAGCTTCAACTTGTGGTGGGATTCAAATTTGCATGTACCAGATGGATTTGGGCATGGACGTGTGTGACTTGTTTTCTGTTGGAGCTAGAGAAGTAGAAGAAGGATTTGTGGGATGGTTGAGTAGTTAAATCATGCCCATTTTAAGAATAAGAAAAATATATGCAAATGGGCTAAAAAATCAACGAGCTATTCAAAGAAACGGCTTTATGCATTATGTCATTTAGATATTGTTATTTTAGTTGAAGCATTGTTTGAAAATTCAACAAAATAAAAACACCATAGGAAAAAGATTGATTTTTTGTCATTGCACAAATTTCAATGTGAAGTTAATATTAAGGAGCGAAAACAATGTGAATTTAAAATTGTTGTTCTCCAATATTTGTTCAAACCCTACACAATAACAATGCTCAAACGAACTCACAACTTGTTGGTTTTAGCCTAGAAAAAGTCTGATATGAAGATGCAAACAAGTTAAAAGAGCAGTAATACTGGTGTAGCAAACTGTATTTTTTTTCTACCAGCATTGATAATCACTTTGTCATTGTTCGATAATACAGAGTTGTATTGCATGGCCAACTGTTCAAACATATCTTTACCAATCATTACTTTATGACTGGTTTTTGAGCACCTTTTATTTTGTAGTCTTCTTAATGACCATGTAGCACATTGGACAAAAATAGCAAGATTGTACAATGCATCAAACTTTGAACATCAAAATACAAAGAGCAAACAATCTATAGAACAAGTAAACAACTTAATTTCCTAACAGGTTTATCTTGCCATTTTTTTGGACATTAGCCTTAACATAATCTATTGAAGTTCCCTTCAATTCCAATGTGAAGGAAAATTGATGAATCTGAGATCACAACCTAATCTTCCTAATTCTTCTTTTTTTCTCAGTTAATGCAAGTGGTCAATTTTGTGGCTTGGCCGAGATGACTAATAATGTGAACTTCAACAAAAATATGGATTTTTCCCAGTAAAGTGGCATATGATTAAAGATATTCCTAATTCTCAATTCCGACAAATTATTCTGGAAAACAATAAGAACAAGCCTACGACCAATAGCAGAGACACACAGCAGATCAAGCTGAAGATCTTTAGGAACTATTTACCAAAAACTTCAATTCTTGATAACTTCACTTACTATCAAGCTCATCAAAAAACAATGAAGGAAAAGAAATTGAACCAGCAAGCCTCACTGCTTTAGGGAAATTGGATAATTTCTTTATATAGTGACATTCAATTAATAATTGCACAATGCTTGTAAGATATTCTAATTTGAGAACTTTCTCTAAATTGACAACATTATTTACAACCAACTTTTCAGCTATTGCTAATGGAAATATCTATGCATATTCAATGTTATGTTTATTTCAATTTAATATATTTCTGATGCTAATGGCCAAACAATATTGCCAGTAACTAAACTACAATATGCCGACAGAATACCCTGTTCCAAAGCTGCCATTTTTGGCATAAGCAGAAAGAATCCATTTGCTTGCAAGTTTACGCAACAACCATACATTTCCTCTTCGAATGACAGTCATTGCACCCTTTTGCATATTACATACCTCTTCCGCAACTGCTGCAGCAGCTTTACGCAGGGACTGCTGATGCAGTGCAGCCCTTGTTAATGCGTTAGTTCTTGTACTGATTGTATTTTAAACTGAAGTATTTCTTTGATTGTGTCTTCCTTAATAATTCTAATACTTATGTGGAGCCATGCTTCTAACTTTTTCCTGTGTTAAAAAAACAATTGTGGAGAATAGATTAGCGAAGATATAATTTTCGCTGTTTTGAAAAAACAATTGTGGCAATGGGCATACTCGTATCCGTCTATCTTCTCCTGTCTTACGTCACTCCACTGTCAAGTGTCAGCTAACCTCATTGCCATCAAAGAGAGCAATTGCAGATTGGATTACTTTACTTACCAGACATCCAAATCATGGATTCCGCGTCATACAATGACGAGGGCTGCTGTTTCGTATTGTAATTGGAGTAAAGAAAAAACTCTCGGACGCGGCGAAAAGATTCTGCACGCCATTCTTTACTTTCCGCACTTGGATAGCATCTGTGGACCAACGTGTCGTCCATTACCATGTAAACAAAAAATATAGAACAGTAACCCTATATTTACAGCCACAAACGTCATAGTCCGTGATTAAGAGAGTTATGAAAAAATAGGTTCCCACGCAAGAATAACGTGCTTTTTTAATATCACCACAACTGTGTAAAAGAGTCCGTAGTATTTGTTTGAATCCCACCATTGCATTATCTACTATATAAAGCACCCATTCTCGTGTAATCCAGTAACAAGATTTGTGAAACTTTGTGTAAGGAGGAAGAATCGAGCATGAGAAATATTACTTCTCCTCCTACTAGAGTGATGACCCATTCTCTATGGAGGTCGCCTGTTCCATATCTGATGGGTGGGATGTTACCCCAGTGGCATTTTGGCAGTGAGGTAAGTGATGTCCCAGTTGGCATTCATTTTGGGAGTGATGCCAAACTTGGAGACATGTTTGTTTTATCTCTAGTCCGCATCTTCTATTTTGTCCTGTTCACTTGGCATAATGTGTTTTTGCAAGGATATGAGACTTGGCATAATGTAAGGATATGATGTCCTATAAAGTAAAAAGTCATATGAGCATTTTATGTTGGCAAAAAGACAAGTCAAGTTTTTTGTTCTAAGCTCCAAATAATATTTGCACAGCATAAGTGGCAAAGGTGATAAGTTGTGCACCAAATGGTATTTCCTAGTGAATACTATATGAACCTTTGGTTTAGCGGGGAAATCTGTTAAAAGTCACTTAAGATATTTTCGCTTATGATATAGGCACTGGGATTGACCGGTTGAAAGATTATTTATTGAACTAAGAGGTCATTTCTCTATTTGTTTTTTAAGCCCTCTTTAGGACAAACTGGAACAGCCAGTTAAAAGTCTCAAAAAGAATGTATCTCTATTTTTAGCCACTTCATTTGATCATTGCGTTGCATCAGAGTAGGGTTTGACTATTTCAGATGATTATCATGAAAAATTATGGAACAAACAGCAGGTATCTGTGCAAGTTTGCAAATCTAAGACATGTGACAAAGCTGACTGCATTAGCTTACTTTTGGTAATGTTTTGACTCTATTCTTCAGTGTTAACTTACCAGGTGATATCCTTTCTATCTCTCATTCTCTTTAAACAGCTTATCATACATAAAGCTGATTGTGAAATATAGAGAAACAGTTGATTGTTGGGTTTGAAATCTCTTATTTTTTGTTTCGGGTTTGATGGTTTTTTAAAACAGAGCATTCTTCCGTATCTTTTGATGCTTCATGTTTAAGTCTGTCGATAGGTTTTGAAGAGCATTTATATTCTACTATTTTTGGTAACATGGGTTAGGGTTTAACCCATACGCAGAAACGGTTTGTTTATTCCTTTAAAAATAAAGGGGGTTTCAAGGCAGTTTTTTATTCGACTGAGTTTTGAAAAGGATTCTCAAAGTTTTATCATGGGTTTGCAATATTTCAGTTATAACTGTCTCAGAATTAATTTTCAAATGAAATGTTTTGTTTGGCATTATGAAGGAGTTATGGTTTTATAACCCTAGGATTTCTCTTGGGCAACCAGCAGTTGATCTTTATAACTCTATCAAGGGTTAATAGTTACATCTCTCATCTCTTTCAAACAGTTTATTTTCTATTCTATTTTTAGCCATGATGTTGTTATCGTAAACAAAAATGTTGATTATTTTTTTGATGAGGAAAGTTGCAGTTGAAAAACTGTCGATTGGATTTCTTTTCAGTTTTTAGTTTTTGAAACTGTCTATAGTCGAATGCTTCTTGAAGGAATATAAATAGTTGTATATAAGATGATATAGTGTGAATAATGTGTGTGCATTTTTGTGTGTATCCTGCACATACATTGTTGACAGTATATGTTCTTGAGTGAAACAGAGTATCCCTCTGTATGAAAATTCTTCAAATAATTGTAATTTTTAAATATGCCAGTGAGGCACAGTATTCAGTGAGATTATAAGCCAATGAGGCACAGTAATCAGTGAGATTTTAAGCCAGTGAAGCACTTTTTCGAGTGGTTTTATGCCCGGAGCTTTTCACTTAGGACAAATCTCTGTGTCTATATTTTCTATGGTATGCTTTCAATATGTTATTGAATATTTTAGTTTTCACACTTACACATTATCGTTATGGTTCAGTTTTTAATGATTCTGTACATCTGAATTCAATTGAATTTAATTAAGTGGAATACAAGCCTGCAATATTCTTTTGTAAGTGCAAAAAGATTTCAAGATACCGAGTCACCCCCCCTCTTAGTATCTTTACCACTCTAACAAGTGGTATCAGAGCCAAACCCTTTTGTCTTTAAGGCCTAATCAGCCTCAGGGATTCCTGTTGAGTGGTAACCATGTCTTTTCAAGATGGTATTTCCTCATCCAAGGCACCATTGTTTGATGGTACAGATTATACTTTTTGAAAATATAGAATGACTTATCATATCAAAGCTTTAGGATATGATTTCTAGGAAGCCATTGAAACTAGCTGTACTGTCACAGGCAAACCATCTAATGCTGATGAAAAAAAGGCACTTGATTGTGACTCAAAAGCTGCTAGTGCTATTTGTTGTGGATTGACTAATGAAGTCTTAAATAAAGTTATGGAATGTCAAACAGCTAAAAGTATTTGGGATAAATTTTATAATATTTATGAAGGAGATGAAAGCATTAAATAGGCTAAGTTACAAGCTCTTAGAGAAAGATTTGAAAGAATAAGAATGAAAGATGATGAAAAGATAGCTGAATATCTTCAAAGAGTTCAGAAAACTATCAATAGTATTAGAGGTCTAGGGGAGAAACTAGAAGAGATAACTGTAGTTAAAAAGATCTTACGGACTCTAACTCCCAAATATGACTCCAAAACTTCTGTAGTGGAAGATAAAGATCCAAAAATTATAACTATTGATTCTATTTTAGGAGTTTTTACTGTTTATGAAATGAGAATGGAAAATGAAAACCCCAGTAAAGAAGTTAAGAAAGCAACTTTTAAAACTGTGAAAAAAGAAATTGAAACCAATCATGAAACTGAAAATATCAGTGAACATGAATCTATTTTTGTTAGTAAACTCAGAAAAGGCTCAGGTAGATATAAAGGAAAATTACCTTTTAAATGCTTCAACTATAGAAAAATAGGACATTGTGTAGCAAAGTGTCCTAATCTAGAACTTGAGAGTGAACAAGAAGATAATAGAAAACAGTATAAGAAAAAACCTTTCAATTTTAACAAGAAAAATACTTTTAAGAAAAGGAGTCTAATTGCTAGAATAACAGACAGTGCGTCAGAGGAATCTTCTGATAAAATAGATGAAACACTTTTCATGGCAGCAATTATTACTGCTCTAGAAGGAGAACAAACAGAAATGTTTGAAAATAAAGTTGACTTAGAAGGAGAGTTAAAATGTGCCTTTAGTGAAATCAAAAGATTTAAAAAGAAGAATGGAGTGCAAAGCAAGTTAATATCTGATCAAGAAAAATAGATTTCTGATTTACAATTAATTCTTGAAGAGAATAGAAAAATTCTTTCAGATACTCAAGAAAAGTTAAAATCCAAGGATAAAGAGTGTTGTTCCAAGGAAGCTGAAATAGTTAAACTAAGAAAAGAACTTGAAATGTGTAATAGCAGTGATAAACTTGTTGATATGCTAGGTAAACAAAAACGAGTATAACGATATGACTGGTCTAGGCTTCTCAAAAGGTCAATGCTCTAATGATAATCAACTTAAAGGTAAAATGCCTTTTAGATTCTTTGGTTATTATTTTTACTATTATCAATATGGGCATAGAGCAATTGATTGTAAGTTTACATTTAGAAAGCAGTCCTATTTTCTGAATGGCAGGACTTTTAATTTTTTCAACAAAATAAGATGCTTCAACTGCAAAGAACTTGGACATATTGCCAAGTTTTGTAAATCAAAAAGTATTTCTCTTACTAAGCAACCCAAAATGAAATGGGTACCCAAAAATAGCAAGGCTATGATTGTTGAAGTTGCATTTCATGCAAAGAAAAATGAAATCTAGGTTATAGATAGTGGATGTTCTCATCATATGACTGGGGATAGAAGTAAATTTACTTCATTTGAAAATTGTTCAAGTGGGTCAGTTAAATTTGGTGATGATTATTTCTTACAGATCACAGGAAAAGGTACAGTTCTTTTAGAAGATAACACACCTCTAGAGGATGTTTATTTTGTTGAGGGACTAACTCATAATTTGTTGAGTGTAAATCAAATTTGTGACAGCGGATTTGATGTAGTTTTCACATCACAAGGCTGAAAGGTTATCAAAAATTCAAAATAGGTTATTGCTTCAGGTTTGAGAACTAAATGTAACATTTATAATCTTCATGGATCCACTAATGAATGCAAAAACAATTTGTGCTTTATGAGTCAAATTGAAGAAAGTAAATTGTGGCATAGGAGATTTGGGCATATAAATTTTGATAACTTAGTTAAAAAATCAGTCACAACAAAAATGTTAGACATATGCCTGCTATTTCTAAGCCTGAAAATCTAGTCTGTAAAGAGTGTCAGCAAGGTAAACAAATAAGAAATGTTCATAAATCTAAAGAACAGTTTTCTACAGAACCTCTTCAATTGGTCCACATTGATTTATGTGGTCCAACAAGAACAAAATCTTTAAATGGTGAAAGATATTTTATGTTATTCATAGATGATTACACAAGAATGACTTGGGTCACATTTTTAAAGCATAAGTATGAGGCTTTAGAGAAATTTAAGATCTTTAAAAGCATGGTAGAAAGAGAAACAAATTTAAAACTAAAATGTTTAAGGTCTGATAATGGGGGAGATATACTTCTACTACTTTTCTTAAATATTGTGAAAAACATAGTATAAAAAGATAGTTTTCCGCTCCTAGAACACCTCAACAAAATGGGGTGGCTGAAAGAAAGAATAAGACGGTAAAAGAGATGGCTAGAACTATGCTTCAAGATGTTGGACTATCTAATGCTTTCTAGAAAGAAGCAGTTCATACAGTAGTTTACACCTTAAACAGGGTATAAATAAGAGTCAAAACTAGGTATACATCCTATGAACTTTGGTATGGCAACATAGCCAATGTATCTTATTTTAAAATCTTTGGTAGCAAATGTTACATAAGAAGAGAAGATCATCTAGGTAGTTTTGAATCATGATGTGATGATGGGATCTTTTAGGTTACTCTACTCATAGCAAGGCCTACAAATGTTATAATAAGAGATTAAGAAGAATAGTTGAAAGCTCTAATGTTAAAGTGGTTGAGAATTTGCAGCAAGAACAACAACCTCAGTTTCAACTAGTTGAAGAAATCATTCAAGAAGAGTCAAGCACAAAAGAAGAGTCAGAGAAATCTGAAGAAGAATCAGATTCTGGAGTGCCTCAAGGACAATTAGTAAGTCCTAAAACTAATACTCCTTCTAAATCTTCTATTTATACTCCTAGAAAATTGCTGCAAAAGAATCATCCAAATGAACATGTTATTGGTGACTTAGACTCTGGCATACAAATTAGAAGAAAAATTGCTCAAGCAAATCAGCAGGTTCATATTTGTCTAGTGTCTCAATTAGAACCTAAAACCTATGCTGAAGCTAGTCAAGATGACTTATGGGTTCAGGCTATGTTAGATGAGCTAGCCCAGAGAGAGAAAAATAACACTTGGGAACTTGTCCGAAGGCCAAAAGATAAAAATATTATTGGGGCTAAATGGGTTTTCAAGAACAAACTTGATGAAATGGAGTTGTTGTCTGAAATAAAGATAGACTAGTTTGTAAGGGTTATTCCCAAATAGAAGGTACCTATTTTGATGAAACTTTTGCTCCTGTAGCTAAACTAGAAGCAATCAGACTGTTTCTTGCATATTCTGTTTATAAAAATTTCAAGGTCTACCAAATGGATGTAAAAATAGCTTTTCTAAATAAAGACTTAGAAGAGGAGGTTTATATGGATCGGCTAGAAGGTTTTGTTAACAAGGACAAACCACATTATGTTTACAGATCAAAAAAGCCTCTTTATGGGCTTAAACAAGCTCCTAGGGCTTGGTATGCTAAATTAGACAAACATTGGCAGTCACAAGGGTTTACTAGAGGTGGTGCTGATAGTAATTTGTATTTTATGACTAAAAATAATTCCATCTTAATAGTGGCTGTCTATGTAGATGACATTATTTTTGGCAGTGATGATGATGAACTTAGCCTATATTTTCCACAGGTTATGACAGCAAAATTTGAAATGTCAATGCTAGGTGAACTTTCATTTTTTCTTGGCCTACAAGTTTTTTCAGCTCCAAAAAGGTATATTTCTTTCTAAAAAAAAATATGCAAAAGAAATGTTGAAATGGTTTTAGATAGCTGAATGTAATCCTATTAGTACACCTATGGAAATTGGTTGCAAACTAAGTACTGAGGTTGACAAGCCTGATATTGATCATACTTTTTATCAGTCTATGATAGGCAGCTTGTTGTATTTAACTGCCACTAGACCTGACATAATGCATATTGTCTGTTTAGTTGCCCATTTTCAATCTGCTCCTAAACAAGCTCATCTAAATGCAGTCAAAAGGATCCTTAAATATATACAATGAACATTGGATTATGGTCTTTGGTATTCTAGACATTCTGATTTTACTCTGATAGCATATACAGATGCTGATTAGGCTGGCAGTCTTGATGACAGGAAGAGTACTTCTGGTGGTACATTTTTTCTTGTTGGAAGACTAGTTGCATGGCATAGCAAAAAGCAAGATTCTGTTTCTTTATCTACAGCTGAGGCTGAATACATTGCTGCCACTACTTGTTGCACTTAAATCCTCTGGATGGTTCAAAATTTGAGTGATTATAAGGTTACTATATCTAAGCCTGTCAAGATTTTGTGTGACAATGTTAGTGCAATAAATATATCTAAGAATCCTGTGATGCACTCTCGTACCAAGCATATTGATATCAGCTATCATTTTCTTTGTGATAAAGTTCTCCTCAATGATGTTATCCTGGATTATGTTTCTTCAGCTGATCAAGTGGCTGAAATATTTACTAAGCCACTTCCTAGAGCAGTTTTTGAGGGTCTCAGGGATAAGCTTAGGGTTCTCTCTTTTTCATCATTGTAATAATGTTTCTCCGCTCTTGGACTCAGGGGGAGCTACTTGGATATTTCTATGCCCTAATAGTTTCTTTAATCAATCTTCTTCATGAGACAGTCATGTTGTATTTTGGTGTGATCCTTGTGTTTATTATATCTCTTCTCATACTAGATATCATGTTTGAGTTGTTATTCTATGCCAGTGTTGTTGATAGCAATACCATTTATCTATCTTCAATTGTTGATTTCTGGAGGCTCCTTGATAGTCAGCATGTTCTTTTTTGTTTTCCAATTACCTCTATTATATTTGTTGGCCATCTTCGTTCTGATGGCTTCTTGTGTTTTTGGATAAGATTTCTGCTTAATCTTCCAAGTTTCTTCTTCCTACCTTTGACCTTGTTGTCAAAAGGGGGAGATGTGTTTCAAATGTACTCAGCTATGTATCTTTAGCTCTATCTGGTATTCTAGTATTTTTGTTTCTGTTTCAGCTGTATCTACTTCAGATTGGTGTATCTGATTGGTTTTTCAGGTATCTGGTATTACTTCAGATAGATTGGTGTATGTGATTGGTCAGTTTGAATGATGTGCAGTTTGAGATCAATTCCAAAGGGGGAGTTTTGTTACCCCAGTGGCATTTTGGTAGTGAGGTAAGTGATGTCCCAGTTGGCATTCATTTTGGCAGTGATGTCAAACTTGGAGACGTGTTTGTTTTATCTCTAGTCCATATCTTCTATTTTGACCTGTTGACTTGGCATAATGTGTTTTGCAAGGATATGAGACTTAGCATAATGTAAGGATATGATGTCGTATAAAGTAAAATGTCATATGAGCATTTTATGTTGGCAAAAAGACAAGACAAGTTTTTTGTTCTAAGCTCCAAATAATATTTGCACAGCATAAGTGGCAAAGGTGATAAGTTGTGCACCAAATGGTATTTCCTAGTGAATACTATACAAACCTTTGGTTTAGTGGGGAAATTTGTTAAAAGTCACTTAAGATATTTTCACTTATGATATAGGCACTGGGATTGACTAGTTGAAAGATTGTTTACTGAACTAAGAGGTCATTTCTCTATTTGTCTTTTAAGCCCTCTTTAGGGCAAACTGGAACAGCCTGTTAAAAGTCTCAAAAAGAATGTATCTCTATTTATAGCCACTTCATTTGATCATTGCATTGCATCAGAGTAGGGTTTGACTATTTCGGATGATTATCATGAAAAATTATGGAACAAACAGCAGGTATCTCCGCAAGTTTGCAAATCTAAGAGATGTGACAAAGCTGACTGAATTAGCTTACTTTTGGTAATGTTTTGACTCTATTCTTCAACGTCAACTTACCAGGTGATATCCTTTCTATCTCTCATTCTCTTTAAATAGCTTATCATACGTAAAGCTGATTGTGAAATATAGAGACACAGTTGATTGTTGGGTTTGAAATCTCTTATTTTTTGTTTCGGGTTTGATGGTTTTTTAAAATAGAGCATTCTTGTGTATCTTTTGATGCTTCATGTTTAAGTCTACCGACAGGTTTTGAAGAGCATTTATATTCTATTATTTTTGGTAACATGGGTTAGGGTTTAACCCATATGCAGAAACAGTTAGTTTATTCCTTTAAATATAAAGAGTGTTTCAAGGCAGTTTTTTATTCGACTGAGTTTTGAAAAGGATTCTCAAAGTTTTATCATGGGTTTGCAATATTTTAATTATAACTGTCTCAGAATTAATTTTTGAATGAAATGTTTTGTGTGGCATTATGAAGGAGTTATGGTTTTATAACCCTAGGGTTTCTCTTGGGAAACTGACAGTTGATCTTTGTAACTCTATCAAGGGTTAACAATTACATCTCTCATCTCTTTCAAATAGTTTATTTTCTGTTATGCTTTTAGCCATGATGTTCTTATTGTAAAGAAAAATGTTGATTATTCTTTTGATGAGGAAAGTTGTAGTTGAAAAACTGTCGATTGGATTTCTTTTCAGTTTTTAGTTTTTGAAACTGTCTACAGTTGAATGCTTCTTGAAGGAATATAAACAATTGTATATAAGATGATATAGTGTGAATAATGTGTGTGCATTTTTGTGTGTATCCTGCACATACATTGTTGACAGTATATGTTCTCGAGTGAAACAGAGTATCCCTCTGTATGAAAATTCTTCAAATAATTGTAATTTTTAAATGTACCAGTGAGGCATAGTATTCAGTGAGATTGTAAGCCAGTGAGGCATAGTAATCAGTGAGATTTTAAGCCAGTGAGACACTTTTTTGAGTGGTTTTATGCCCGTGGCTTTCCACTCAGGACAAATCTCTATGTCTCTATTTTCTATGGTATGCTTTCAATCTATTATTGAATATTTTAGTTTTCACACTTACACATTGTCATTCTGGTTCAATTTTTAATGATTCTGTACATTTGAATTCAGTTGAATTTAATTAGGTGGAATACAAGCCTGCAATATTCTTTTGTAAGTGCAAAAAGATTTCAAGATACTGATTCACCCCCCCTCTTAGTATCTTTACCACTCTAACATGGGATTGGTGCCATGCTTGTTCTCATGCTTATTGTTATGCTCCCACTGCAACAACAGTAGCCTAGCACAAGAAAACCAGTCAAGAGATGAGCATGGTGGGAGAGACAAGACTGAGACGGGGAAGAGAAGTATGGAGGGACATGATGATTTTGAGGTAATGGAGAAGAGGGTAGTTGTTATTATGGTAGGGCATGATAATCCCACCTTTATTACTAAACCAAGGTCTGTTACAGTGCCTGAAATCTAAACAGTTATTACGATGCTCCACATTTTGGAGGTTAATTCACGGTGCTGTTTGTTATATCATTATTGTTGTCGTTATTGCTGAAAATTTTTAGGAGTATTTTAAAACTTTTGGTCCCATGAATTTTGTAGTTGTAGGCAGACTTAAAATTTTAAGCTCCAAAGTATATAGTGTTAGTGTAGGTTTTTATTTCCTAGATGGGTTATTTATTTTTCCTATTTTCTAGGTTTTTCCTACACTTCTATTAATCTCGCTTAGGTTAATAAAGCATGTCTTATTAGGTGAGTGGTTGAGAGGTGTCACCTTCCTACATGTGAGCATCCATTAGCTATCTTGGGAAAATACTTTGCTATCTTTAGTCCGATAGATGGTTGCTCCTCATTGGTCAGTGTTGCCACCTCCTCTCTCTTCCTAGTCTATATAAGCATGCTACCTAGCTTGTATTTGGTATCTTTTGCTTTTGCATCCTCTTAATGCTATTTTGCTTCTAACATTTGCATTACTCTCTTGGAGACTAACTCTATGTTGCTATTTTGATTTCGTATCATTTGCATTCATAGTTTTAATATCTATTCTTTGCACTAGTTTTCTGGGTTATTAATCTTTTCAGATTCTAACATGGTATCAGAGCTATTCTATGTGCAAGAGTAGATTTTAGTTTCTATATTTGAGAGATTCAGGGGGGGCTAATAAATCTTATTATAGTTTTTTGAAGAACCCAGTATGCTCTTCTCTTGCATCTTCAGATGATCTTGAGAATCAGAAAAGTTTGACGGAAACTTTTTTAATCTCTGGGGTTTGCACATGTGTTTATGAAATCTAGGTGATTGCAGCATTTATGGTTATACTGGCAGCATTTCTAACTGTTCCAATGCATCCAGGAGGCTTGAGAAAGTCAGATTTGGCTTTCGTTTCACCAAAATCAGAGATCATCATACACAGTTGCAGAACCGGGGTTTCGAGCTCAAATCTGACAACCAGCCTGCATATTGGGTCTTTTGAATCAATATTGCAGGTTCTAGCATCTGATTCATCCTTTGCATGTCATTTTTTGGTTGTTGGGGTCATTTTTTGTAGCTAAAGGCGTTCAGTTTACACTGGAGCAACATTGTCTATGTATTTGCAAGAAAAACACCTTCTGGGTTTTGTTCGTAGCATAGAAAAACCATCTGGGTATCTTTCTATTTTTGTATGTAGTCTGTATATTTTGCAAAAATGTGCTCATAAAGCTATAGCAGGACCCCTCTCTATTGGCAGCTGCAATTTTGAAGACAGTTTTCAAATGCTCCGTTCTTGCTCATGCGGACTCCTTTTCCCACAAATTTTTTTTTGATTTTGGCTATTTTTTTATGCTCTTTGCACTAGTGTAGTAATTTTTTGATTTTGATGCCAAGATTTTTCAGAAATTGCAGATTCTCAGTCGTGACATTGCACGGTTCTCGTTTTGAGAACTTCGGAGGATCATAACTTTCACATACAACCTCGTATCGAGGCGATTCTTGTTTTGAAAGTGCATGATTTTTCGAGTAGATCACAGTGATGCTGTTTATTTCTCTGGATATTATGCTAAAGTTGTATTTTCAGCATATGCTCTTCATGAGGGTTTTGTAAATGCATTGAAATCAAAACCACTTAGTATTTATTGCTATTGGTAGTTGTAAATGCACTAATATAAAGTGCCAAATCATATTTTCTTGGGGGGGTTCTTTGATTGAGTGAAAAGGGGGGGTTGTCTTGGTTGGGTTCTCTTCTTTTCAACACTTCTTCTCTGCATTTCTTCATCATGGATCAAACAAATCTGCCCATCCTAACTCCATACAATTACTTTGAGTGGAAATCACGCATGACAATTCACTTAAGGAAAGCTGGATTAAATAGGATAACTATGGGACTTGAAACTGAACCTGCTAAAGATGAAGATAAGCCTAAGTGGTTTAACAAATGTGATGAGGCATATGGAACATTGTGTTTGTCTGTTTCTCCTGATTTGTTCTTTCACATTGAGTCTTTGAATACACCAAATGAAATCTGGACAAAGCTAGAAACACTATTTGGCACACAAGATTTAATGAGGGGTCATATGTTGGAAAATGAACTAATTAGTTTAAGTCCAGGGAATTTCAACACAATCCAGGATTTCTTCACCAAATTGAAATCACTAAGGCTGTAGTTAAAACAATGTGGAACTGAAAAGAAAGATGAACAACTGATTCTTAGTATTCTCTCTAAGCTAAGTTTAGAATATTCTGTGTTTGTTTCTACTTTCTATGCTACTAAGGGTGCACTTGGTACTCAATCTACCATGCCATCTTTAGATGATTTTGCTGTCAATCTCACTTGAGAACGAGACAAGCTAATCCAAATGGGCACTCTTAAGTCCTCTAAGTCACATGCCTTGGCTGCCAACCAAGGCACAAAAGAATAGAAAGGACAAAGTAGTAACAACAATAGTAAGGATAAGAAACAAAAGAATAGCAAGGAGAAGAAGGATCAGATAACGGTTGCTTCAAAAGCAACTAATGAGACCCAATATTCCAAGGGCGACAAGCCTAAGAAAGAGAGGGTCCACTGTGCCTATTGTAAAAGACCTGGTCATGATGAACATAAATGTCTGAAGAAACAAATTGATCACTTGACACACATTCTTGAGAAGAATAATATCAGTGTTCCTGAGTCTATCAAATAGAGTTCTAATGAGGGGTCTAATAAGGCAAAAGAAAACAGCAAGGGGAAAGGAAAGGGCAAGGCCCTTGTTCCAGTTGCTTCTTCACCATCCACTTGGGTTCTTGATTCGGGTGCTTCGCACCACATGGCTTCATCTAAGGAAGAACTTGCATCCTTGGAGCTGTGTGCTATGCCTTCTATTTTGATGGGTGAGAACACTCCTGTTGAGGTGTGTGGGAGAGGGTCTGTTGATGTGGGGGATGGCACATTCCATGATATTCTTTGTGTGCCCTTATTATCAACTAATCTCCTATCAATATACCAGATCACTCACACAGGTTCAGGCAAGCGAGTTGAGTTCACTCCTGATTCAGTGGAGATTCGTGAGTTACACAGTGGTTCTACAGTTGCAGTTGGGAGAGCAGATCATCAGTCACGGCTCTATCTGTTTTCTCACTTTGTTCCTGATCCTCCTTCGACTGTTTTGCTCACTCATTCTAATGATGTGAGTAGATTATGGCATGAACGGTTTGGCCATCTTAACTTCCGCTACTTGCAGCAGCTCAACCAGCAGAGCATGGTTACAAGGTTGCCTTCAGTTCAGTTTTCAGGTGGTGTTTGCCAAGGTTGCATTCTTAGTAAGCATCCTAAGGAAAAGTTTGACAAAGGTAAGGCATGGAGAGCTTCACAGATATTGGAGTTAGTTCACAATGATTTGGCTGGTCCATTTCAACATCCTTCTTTTAGCAGGGCTAGATATGTCCTCACATTCATTGATGACTTTTCTCGAAATACTTGGGTGTACTTTCTCAAACAGAAGTCAGAGGTATTTGATCATTTTCAGGACTTCAAGACTTTTGTAGAGAAGCAATCTGGGAAAGCCATCAAAGTTTTACGCACTGACAATGGTGGTGAGTATGTCAACCATCGTTTTGAGAGGTTTTGCACTTCAGAGGGGATTGATTTGCAGCATTCAGTTCCATACAATCCTCAGCAGAACGGTGTTGCAGAATGAAAGAATAGGTCCTTGAAGGAAATGGCAAACTGCATGATTCACTCTAGATCTCTTGCACCACAGTATTGGGCAGAGGCCATTAACTGTGCTTGTTATATCTAGAACCCGTGTTCCTCACCGAGCCTTGAAGGGAGTCACTCCTTTTGAAGCTTGGAGTAGTCAGAAACCATCAGTTAAGCACTTTCAAGTTTTTGGTTCTCCTACATGGGCCCACATTCCTACAGAGAAACGCAAGGCCTTGGATCCGCAGAGCAGACCTTGCATATTTGTAGGTTATCCTGATGGTGTGAAGGGTTATCGATTGCTCCACCCTACTACACATGAGTTGTTCATTGAGAGGAGTGTTCAGTTTGAGGAGGGCTCTTCGAGCTCACTTTCTATCACTTCTCCAACTCCTTCTACTTTGACATTGGAGTCACTTGGGATACATGATAGATCTTCTGATGAGTCAGATTCACCTAAGCAGTCTTCTACCTCCACTTCTGATGCAGAGAGCGATTCAAAGGACTCACCTCCTTCCTCTCCTAGTCATCATTTAGAGGTTGATGATTCTCCTCCAGATTCTCCATCTTCCAGTCCACTTTGGGCTAGACAGACCTTGCAGTCTATAGGTGATTGGGTTGGGGATCCATCAGACACCAGGCGAACTCGTTCACAGTTCTAGGATGCTCCACATGTCTTCATTGCTACTGCCTCAGATCCACAATCTTTTCATGAGGCTTCTGGTATTCCTGAGTGGGATACAGCTATGTAGGAGGAGTATAGTTCCTTGATGAGGAACCACACTTGGGATCTTGTCCCTCTTCCTAAGGGAAGAAAACTTGTTCGATGTAAGTGGATCTATCAGACAAAATTTGTAGCAGATGGGTCGGTTGAAAAGTATAAGGCTCGCTTGGTCGCAAAAGGATTCTCCTAGGTTCTTGGGATTAACTACTCTGAGACTTTTTCACCAGTTGCCCGAATGAATTCCATCTGACTTGTTCTTGCCATTGCTGCAGCTAATCGTTGGGAAGTACACCAGATGGATGTGAAGAGTGCTTTTCTTCACGGTGACCTTCAGGAGGAGATCTACATGGAGCAGCCACAAGGGTTCCTTCAGGATTCTTCACTTGTGTGCCGTCTTCGGAAGTCTCTCTATGGCCTCAAACAGGCTCCTCGGGCCTGGTATGCCAAGATGGACTCCTTCCTTCTATCAGTTGGGTTCACTCGGTGCCATTCTGATCCCAATGTCTACATTCTGTAGCAGGATGATTCACTCCTATTTCTAGTTCTATATGTTGATGACTTGCTGATCACAAGGAGTTCTTCATCCACCATTGGGGCTGTCAAAACTGCCCTTCATGACAGGTTTTTGATGACTATCTTGGGCTTGTTGCATTACTTTCTTGGGATTGAGATCTACCAG
The DNA here is from genome assembly GCA_027924645.1 of Cunninghamia lanceolata. NCBI lineage: Eukaryota > Viridiplantae > Streptophyta > Pinopsida > Cupressales > Cupressaceae > Cunninghamia > Cunninghamia lanceolata. The sequence continues at coordinate 15,809,825 of BSBN01000780.1, forward strand.
TCTGCTTCTGGGATCACCATCAACCAGTCCAAGTATGCTCTAGATTTGCTCTCGAGGTTTCATATGGCTGACTGCAAGCCTGCTCCGACTCCCTTTCTTTTTGGAGTCAAACTTGAGGCTCAGTGTTCTTCTCTACTTGTTGATGGCACTTTGTACTGACAGCTTGTTGGGAGTCTCATTTATCTAACTCATACGAGACCTGACATTTCATATGTTGTAGGCATGGTCTCTCAATTCATGCAGGAGCCTCATGAGCTGCACTGGAAAGCAGCCAAGTGGATCCTTCACTACATTCAGGGTACTCACAGTTTTGGGATTCACTATGCCGCGGGCATTGAGCTTGACTTGGTGGGCTACACAGATTCAGATTGGGCGAGCGATTCTCAGGATCGCAAGTCTACTTCAGGTTACAGCTTCTCACTTGGTTCAGGTCCTGTTTGTTGGTCGAGCAAGAAGCAATCTGCTATTGCTCTATCTTCTACTGAGGCCGAGTATCGGGGGGCTGTGAATGCCTCTACTGAGGCCATTTGGCTTCAGAATCTTCTCACTAAGCTTGGCATCCAGATCAGACGGCCATCAGTCATATTTTGTGACAACCAGAGTGCCATTCAGATCTCACAGAATCTGGTCCATCATCAACGAACCAAACACATAGAGGTCCACATGCCCTATATCCGGGAGCTCATCCATGGCCACATCATCGACCTTCGCTACTAGATCCGACTTCTAAGCAGGTTGCTGATATCTTCACCAAACCCTTCACTGAGAGCAAGTTCCTTCATTTGCGAGCTTTGTTAGGGGTGCAGGATGCTTCATCTTCTGGGGGGGCTTCTTCCTCTCACTCAGAGTCCTGACTCTCTCTATGGGGGGAATTTTATGTACATGGGTACCTCATCAGGCTTGATTTGCCAGGACCCATTTCTACATCCACCTAAGCTTCGCTTGTGGGGGGGTGTTAGTGTAGGTTTTTATTTCCTAGATGGGTTATTTATTTTTTCTATTTTCCTAGGTTTTTCCTACACTTCTATTAATCTCGCTTAGGTTAATAAAGCATGTCTTATTAGGTGAGTGGTTGAGAGGTGTCACCTTCCTACATGTGAGCATCCATTAGCTATCTTGGGAAGATACTTTGCTATCTTTAGTCTGATAGATGGTTGCTCCTCATTGGTCGGTGTTGCCACCTCCTCTCTCTTCCTAGTCTATATAAGCATGCTACCTAGCTTGTATTTGGTATCTTTTGCTTTTGCATCCTCTTAATGCTATTTTGCTTCTAGCATTTACATTACTCTCTTGGAGACTAACTCTATGTTGCTATTTTGATTTCGTATCATTTGCATTCATAGTTTTAATGTCTATTCTTTGCACTAATTTTCTAGGTTATTAATCTTTTCAGATTCTAACATATAGAAGCTGGTGGTTGTACAGATTTAATATTCACTAGTACAATGACAGAGATGTTACATTTATTTGCCTGGTAAACAAAATCTTAGCAAATATTTAATATTTAAAATCTTATTAGATTGGTCCTATTCAGTTTTTATTCTTGGTTTCCATATTGTGCACAGAGAAATTTTATTCTGGCTAAAGAAAATGCATAGCTTTCATTTGTTCATAGGGAGATTTTGCTATGGCTTAAAACTTGATGCATAGCTTTTATGATGGCAGCAATTATTATCTGTTAGAATTGTACATTCGCCCAAGATAGGCTTTAATTTTATCTACTAGGTAGATAGTCGCTCCTAGATATCTTACTCGGTTGTTCGAAGTTTTGTTGAGAAACATAATAGTTAACTAGCAATTAGAAAAAGGACCCAAATAACTAAGACATATGGATGGAGATAAAATATAAAGGAATCTATAGTTTGTCTTGCAGCATGTTATTTTGTTTCGTATGATTCTAAAACGTATAAGAAAAAGAACCTAGATAAAGAAGACCTGTAATAACAATGTGTTGTTCCACATGGGAGGTCATATTATTAGAGGACATTAATGCAAGGACAGCAGATAACCAAGCTCTTTACCTTAGTAAGGAAGAGGGACAAAATAGAAATCCACTATGGTTAGAGGAATAAGAGAATTAGAAGTGGAAAAGGGTATCTTAGGACACAAAAGGAGGCATCTCACATTTTGGAGCAAAATTGTTGGGGATTTGCAGCTTTATGATTTGATCATATGTAACAGCGTAAATGTTTTACCTTAGTAAGGAAAAGGGACAAAATAGCAATCCACTATGGTTAGAGGAATAAGAGAATTAGAAGTGGAAAAGGGTATCTTAGGACACAGAAGGAGGCATCTCACATTTTGAAGCATAATTGTTGGGGATTTGCAGCCTTCATGATTTGATCATATGTAACAGCATAAGTGTTTTACCTTAGTAAGGAAGAGGGACAAAATAACAATCCACTATGGTTAGAGGAATAAGAGAATTAGAAGTGGAAAAGGGTATCTTAGGACACAAAAAGAGGCATCTCACATTTTGGAGCAGAATTATTAACATAGATTTTAATATTAATTTATGTGAAACATTTAATTGTATAATATTAAAATCTATGTTAATAGTTTTAATTATTATAATAGTGTAATATTCATTTATTAGCTTACATGTATTATATTAACTTCTTTTAAACTATATAATATTAAATGCTTTAATAATTTTTAAATTTATATTATATTTAATAACTATTAATTATTATATAAATAATATTATTTAAATTTAAATTATTATACATTAATATTATATAATAATTTATAAATTAATTAAATATTAGTTTATAATTAAATTGTTATTTATCAATTAATACATTATTTATTATATTATTAATTAAATATAAAATAAGATTAGTTCCTGATAATGGGTTGGTGTGGTCAAGTGTGTCATTAGTTGATGGGACAAGAAGGACGAGCAATTGGACTGTTGATGTCATGATAGGATAGGGGCATTTACTCCTTACAGAAGGTAGCAATGAGAGATTAGTATTATTCGGTTTCAAGGATAGAAACAAAGAGTAGTTGTTGTGCTTGTTGAGTGTATTTTGATGACAAACGCATCCTCAACCAGTGATCGACTTGGGAAGGTGCAAAGAGTAGATAATCTAGAGGGAAATGAACCTATTTCAGTGAGAAAACAAAAATAGTGGAAGAGGATGGTGTCAAGGGAGGAGATGATTGTGGATTTAATGGATTTTGTGGAGAAGGATATAAAGAATCTGGAGCTGAGACATTAGGTAGTGAGAATATGGAAGTTGGCAAAAGATATGGATAGGGATCCTTGCGTCGGTATCAGTCTACGATGACTATTTTACTTCTTGATCTAGGGCATACATGGGAGTGGAGGAATGTGTTTGAAATTGCCTAGACCTTGAGTTGCACCTCATTGCTTTCCAACACGGTTGGGTCTTACTTGCTCCATGAGAATATTAAGGATGTGGTGCATCGGTTGAAGGTGTATTTCAACTATCTTCTAGATCATTTACATGCCATGAAGCAACAACATTTATGCTTGCAAAGGGTGGTTCAAGGGTGGTTGAGGAGATTGCTAAAGGGATGAAGGTGATGATTCTTGCAGATGTCATTTGATCCTTTTTGGACTATTGTGATGATGAGGACTCTGATGATGTTGTTGTGGTGGCTTCATCTGGTAATGTTTCTTCTTGTGCAAAGTGTATGGCTATTAAGGAGGGGTGTTTGGGGTCTCTATAATTTGTCTTGGCCCCCATTTCATTTTTTTGATATGTATTGGGTTGGTTGTGTAAGACTTTATGGTTTTGGGGTGGGTTTCTGTGGTGATACAGTACTATGGTGGGGTTGTATTTAGGGCTAAGGTTGGATGATAGCTAAATAATAGTTTTCAGTGGTTTTAGCAAACTCTTTTCAATTGTTTGGCCAACTCTCATCGATTACTCAGCTAGTTTTTTATGATTTCTTAAGACTATAGACCTGATCTTAGGGTGATAGCCCAAATTTTGTTATACAGCTCTTGGGCCTTGCCAAGTTTACTAACAAATATATATAATAATATTTTATTATTTATTAATTTATAATGAAATAAATATTTTTATTATAATTTATTTAAGACTTACAAAAATTTAAATTTTGACAAGTTCCCACTCCTTTTAACTAGAAGAACTATAAGTTGACTTATCGCATGCTTATATAATATGTTGTTATGTCATTGTATTTGAAGACATTCAATGGGCAATTAATTCATAAGAAGACATCAAGGAGAATCATTAAAGCACATTTAGATTTCTAAAGGGCAATAAGCAAGCAAATCCATGTCATCATCATGTAGCCATCTGTTTATTAGCGTATGTTGTCTTTGATATCACTCATCACTATTAATCTAGCCCACCGAGGAGTTTGACCTAGGAGAACCAATTCACCTATTGAGTTGGCAAACTCCTAGATGGTGTATGTATCCACCACCTTAATAAATCTAGATACCAAGAAGGTGAAAGTGAATAGTTTTTCATGCACATTATGTTAGTTCAATCCCATGCAGCACAGATCAATTATGTGTGGTAGTCAAGATTAAACCCACATGGCTTAGGATTGATCCACAAGTTTTTATGTGATAGTTCAGACTCTAAGATAGTCATCATGTCAAGACCATTAATTTTTTGGAGGTGACAAATCAAGTCAACACATCATAATAATTGTTCCTACATCATGCCTTACTGTATAACATCGTCTTATCTCATCCTTGGATACATGGTATGGGTGCCATTCCATCTACACTTCATCAAAATTTGAAGTTTAATCTTAATAATATGAGTTTTATTGTGATGGCTAATGACAATCCCTACCAATTTTGTATAGTGGAAAACCAAAATTTCATAGTATCTTCTAATTGATTGATTACACCTATGGTACCACCAAGAACTCCTCCTCCTTCATCCACATCTCATGTCAATCTTGAGGATGATTAGGGATCTCTTGATTTTAATACACCATCATGTGACAAGGAACACAAAGTGGGTGATAAATAGTAGCATTCCTCCTTGCTATATATGGTTGATCACCTTCAATTTTTGGTGAATATATTATTTCAAGTGAAGGAATTTTTACTTATGAATCCAAGGCTAGTAATGTCTCTAATTTTGGTTTATTTCCTTCTAAATTAGATATCCAATATGGTAAAGAATTTTTTATTTTACAAAAAAATGGATAAAATGGAAAAAGTTTCTAGTTTGAAACAACAAAGCATATTAGAACCCATTCAAGTATCAAAAAATAGGATAAGTCTAATGGTATAGGTTATTCTCCTACCAAAGATAAGAATGCAAATAGACCATCAAAAACAACTTTCCAATCAGCTTGCCTTGTAAGTCAAAACATAAGCCTATAATTGGTACATCCTAAGTTACTTTGCATGGACTTGAAAAGATGCAACTAGCCCCCTTAGATAATTGACAAAGCCCTTACCAAATTTTTTGGAGTTTATGAGGATTTACCTAAGATTCATCATGATAGATGTTTCCCACATGTTCTTGAGATAGGTTGTATTAATAGAACATTTATGAGAGTGTCATAGTAAAATTATTAGAGCACATCATCCTATCACAATTGTACTCTTGCTTTCTATTGTCAAATCTTCTCTCAAAGTTGTAAAGTCAATTTACTAGGGGTTTCACTAAGGATAACTTGATCATTGTGATTTAGAAAATTCCTAAAGGTTTATGAACATTGTCAATGCTTAAAACACTTAGATATCAAGGGAGTGAGGTGAACAAGTTCTAGATAGAGGACAAAAATTCAAAGCATTGGAAAATAGATTATTAACATTTGGAGAAATATTTCTACATCAAAATCAAAGATAAGTATCCACTCATTTATTTTTTTTAAGTTCTTTACTTACATTATCATTTTGAGGACAATGAAACAAATACATTAACACATATATTATAACAATGAAACACATAAAAAATACATATATTATAACAATGAAAGACATACAATAACACATAGATGAACAACTTAGCATGCACCTAGTAACCCCATATGATCATGCAACTTAATTGTTTGATGTTCACCCTCAGGTACCCATGGCTAAACTAGAAGCTACCATGTAGCCACATTCTATCATTCACTACCAACCCACCTAGTTGATAATGTAGGGCATGTGATCAACAAGTGAAAGTCTAGTGTTATGTCACACTTTGAGCCAACAAAATAGCTTCAAGAGAAACAGTTTGACCCTAAATAGTTTTAGGTGAAACCCTTTCGTCCTAAACCATGTGGCCCTTGCATGGTACAAAGAGTTTCAGTCGAAACTCTTTAACCTAAAAACACTAACTTGATATGACTCTGAAATCAAAACTAAAACAAATATTAATTTATATAGAAGTTTTTGGTCAAAGCATTTTTTAGCAGAAGAGTTTTGGCTAAAACTCTTTCACCTGAAACTATCAAGCTAGCAACATGTAGCAGCCTAACCCCTATTTTAGGCTATCAGCTTGGCAATTTTAAGTGAAAGAATTTTGATTGAAACTCTTTCACTTGAAACTACCAAGCTAGCAGCCCATGTGGTACCCTAAGCACTATTTTGGGGAAAATTCAACAAAAATTAAACTTTAACTCTAAATTTCTCCAATTAAGGATATTTTCATGAAAAATTGAAAATGCCCTTTGGTAGGCTCGAAGCGTAGAATCTAAAAATATTTTTTATATGTTAATTAATTTTATTGTTAATTGTTTAATCTACTACAACGAGGTCGTTATAATCAAACATAAGGTTGATTAGAAATTAAAATTATATTTACATATATACTAAAACATGTTTTAAATTTTTTTTAAATAGGGTGCATTAGAGGAAAGAATCTCTCCAAAAGTGTATAATTAATTTTTTGTATAATAAATAATTTAGAAAAAAAGTATACCTCCCATCGAAACTATGATATTTTGAGTAAATTTGACTTTAAAAACACTAAAAATAAATATTCATGAAATAATATTTTTTCCTCTATTCATTAGACATTCAAATTAGCCAATTGAAAAAAATTAATATATTAATAGCTACATCCCATTGACCTCACTTTTTGAACTATTTTTCAGCAATTAAAATATTATCTTAAATTTATAAAAAAAAATTATAAACTACACTAAAGGTTCCACATTTCATTAGTTTATATCATTTTAAAATTGAAAACAAACATGTCACTTTTAAGTGCTCCAAGTTAAAAATTTGTATTTGTGTTGGTCATTTCCTTTATAAAAGTGGGACACCATTCTAAATTTTCACCTCAACCCATACGCCACAATTATTTTTTTACAAAATATAGACCTTTGTCAAGGCACAACCAACAATAAGGCACCACATGTATCCCTACATACTATCTTTTTATGAATGTGCCAAGACTTTTTCCCTAGGCCCACCAACATGCCAACAATTATGCACCCAAACAATATTTTTGTACCACATCATCATATCATGGCACATCAAAATGCCACCACATCCTACCACTAAATCCACTTGCAGTCTGCCACACATGTCTGCATCAATCCCATCAAGAAACAAATGACCTTACTCTCACTGATTGAGTTCGTAGCCATAGGTAACTAGTCATTGCTCTTCACAAAAGAATCACTTAAATGATTCAGGAACTCCCATAGTCCATCAACATCAAATTAGAAAAACACACAAAAAATAATACAAAGGCCTTAGACTTTTATGAAGGTTGCCATGGTCATAATATAAGAGCTTAATAAAAGCATGGAGCAAAGAAATTTACACGAGGGACCATATTAAACACATAAGAGCACCATTTTAAGCTCAATAAAGGAATTCAAAGGGACCCATTGAATTATCTTAAATCAATTATAATCAGGTGGCCATAGGATGAAGCAAAGAGCTAGAAAAAATAGGGCAATACAAGATTGAGTGTCAACACCTAATCTAAATCTAATCTTTTATGACTATCCCTAGACTTTATACCTTGCCTAGATTAAATAGTGCACCTTATATTTTAGTAGATAGTAGTTTTTGGCTATGGTTATTCTCCATACAATTTATACTTGTAACCATCAAATATACATGAAAAACATATTGTATTTTTACATTGTCTTTTCTAACATGTGATTATGCAGAGAAGTTAGAATTCAAACCCATAACCTATATATTATTAGCACATGCACAACCAATTATAGTACATGAACAATGACACTCCATTATTTAAAAATAAATAATATTTTAATTTTTTAAATGATATGAATGGCTACTCCCCTAATTTTTCCTTAGCCGAAAAGGACGTGCACCTGTGATGCTCTTGAAACAATATTTCATATTTGAGATGGGCAAAACATTAGTCAGCTGGATATCAATATTTAAATTGCGGTGACATTTAAAGATACGCAATGGAAAGCGTGGCGAATCAGCTATATTTTTCGAATGACACAATTGACTCGTAAGATGAGTTGAGGTGCCATTCACATTATTAATATGCAATTTGAAGATGCCTACAACACACAGTGCTTATTAAATTCATCAATTGTTGACGATGGTAAACCAAAACAAAACAAGGTTTCCGCCGAAATCAAATCTGGTTTTATTCTTTATAACAATGATTGGAAGAAGCGTTGAAAGCTGTTGAAGATAAATTGTAGGGCAGCCATTCGGCTGAGCTGTAGCCTACATCATTCTTTGTTTCCCATCACGCTATACTCTAGTCTAATGTTTTCTCTTTTGCCTTTTCTTTTAAGAATTTCTCTGTGATTGTTTACTGGATTAAATTTTTTTTTAATGGATTGAACTTTTTTAAAGTGAAATTTCAGAAGTGTCGGAGAACATTGGATCCAAAAGATATAAATTTATTGATTGTGGGAAAATACTCGTGTAAAGATTTCATGGTAGTGTGATTGTCGAGCAAAGTGCAGAAAAGTCTGTTGAGCGACTCATTATAAATTAATAAGTTTCATAAACAAGAGGCGAAGACACTATATATTGCTGGACTTGGGGACAGTATTTGGCGAAAAATTTGCCCTTTCATACTCTGTTGCACCAAACTTCCTTAATAGTTAAACATGTTGTGGAATAGTTTAGAGGATTACCAAGATTTTTCTCCATGATGAGATATCTGGACCACATAGTCTTGCTCTAGTTTTTCCAACCTCCAACGGCCAACCAGTCGACATCAAAGTAGCGTCTATTTAAACAGATTAAATAAAACAAGATGATTTGGAATGATGATAACACGTCCACAAATCACATTAAGACCGTTTTTCTCCTTAATTGAACACCCTAACTTGGCGCCTCTCAAAAATCATGTGTAGCAATTTCAAATTTTTTCAAAAAAATTCAGCAGCTTACTTGGCACGGCCCTTACTTATAACTAAGGTTTCAGGTCCACATCATCAAATATGATGGCACATCAGCATGCTTTTTTGTTGAGGTGTCCAAAAAGACATAAAAAAAAAAATTTGGACCAATAGTTGTGCACTAAGTCATGTTTTGTCGGTGCACTGATGTGGTATCACATGATTTGTTGCTTTTTAGAAATTTCGTTCAATTATAAGCACTTATGTTCAACATTTGGTCATTTTTTTATTTACATGTGGAATAATCATTGACACTATATAACATATAGAGTGTTCAATTACTGGCTCCTATACCCACAAGTACTATAACTACATGATTAAGGTGAGATGGGAGAAGAGAGCAATTGTCACCATGGTGAGGTTGATAATCCAACATAATTGGTAAATCAAACTCTATGGTAACATTTTAAAATTTAAGTAATATTTTATGTTTGATAATTTGACAATTAGAATACATGTATGTGCATATGATTATTCTTAAACATCATTCAGTGGTAAATTTTGATCAATAAAAAACTTGACAATTAGAATGTAGGTATGTGCATATGTTTATTCTTAAACATCATCCAGTGGTAAATTTTGATCAATAAAAGTAAGACAAATATTTACCACTTCAAATTTATCTTCAAATGACTTCATTAGTCCCCCAAAAACATGACATGAACAAACATTTTTGTCAACATGTGGATAGGAGTAGAAGAGGTTGTGACATAGGGTCCACAAAGTAAGGTGTGAACTAAGGGGGATTTGATCTAATCCCCTTAGGCTTAGATTAAATCCCCATGCTTAGATTGAGTCCCCATGCATTTTCAATTTGGATACATATTTTTTAGGGATTCTTTAGGGTTGGCTCATGAATGGGACACATTTTTGTGCTTCTACTCAAATGTAGTTAGACCAAATCTATCCCCAATGAATAAGAATTGGTTGTATCTTGATTCAGGGGTTCAATTAGCTCTAATTGCACACTAGGTTAAACCAATTACTTACTTAATTTTAATAAAGCATACAATTGGATATAAGTGGGTCCTAGTGTGCATTAATTAAGTGAAATTATATTAGTAGGATTCAATTATTTGGATAAATTCACTCTCAAGATAATCAATTACTCAATTAGTTTAGTAATATATGAATATGGGTTAATAAAGTCTTAATGTATGATAGAATTAGTTATAGTTGGGCTCATGACTTGATTGATAACTCCATGATTTAAGAAAACTAATTATTTAGTTCGTTTAACTATGAATATAATTGGACTTAATCCAATTCCAATTTCTGCTAATTAAATTCAAACAATTATTCAGTTGGTTTAACTATAAGTATAATTAGTCCTAATCCAATTCCAATATGTGCTAATTAATTTCAAATGAACTTATAGGTCACAACTAACCCTAACTATGCCCATAATCAACCAATTACTATTCTTATCTAATCATGTACACAATAAGGATAATCAAGTTTCAATATGTGCTACTTAATTACAATTTTAATTGAGTTTGGTACAATGATGAAAATTTTTAACATCCTTTAGACTAATTTAATTTCTTAAAAGGTATTAGGGCAAGGTCCCATACAGTTGCTTAGCTTATTTAGCTAGCAACCACTACTCAATTTTTTAAGGAGTCATTTGTAGAGTTAGTGATTGTGAATATTTTATAATTATCTTAAATTGTAATTTTTTTACTATATAATTTTTTTTTAAATAAATTATTAATAAAAAATTATTTATTAATAAAGTTATCTTAAATTGATTTTTTTACTCTTTAAATTTTTTTAAATAAATTATTAATAAAAAACTATTTATTAATAAAGAAAATTTAGAAGATAAAATTTGGAGGAAAATGAAAAAAAAAAGAAGGAAATATATGCAACCACATGGCATAATATTTTAGCTAGGCTTTTTTACACTTATGTTCACTCCTAAAATTTAATTGTTCCACTATAATTTAGAGAAAGATTTTAAATTATCTTTTATACATAATCTAAAATTTGCATGGGACCACCCCAGTCCCCTACTACTCAAATTTAAGCAAAAAATCTACTTATGGTACCTCTCATTTTTCAAATTTTAAATATTTATTGTTCTAAATATTTAAAATATATATTTTAACACAAAAAACAAATTTCAAGGATGGTTAAGGCAGGCCCATGGGGCTGCTTAGCTTATTTTGGCTAGCAATCACTATTCAACTTTTTAAGGAGTTATTTGTGGAGCTAGTGGTCCCATAAATATAAAAAAAAAATTAAATAATTTTTTTAGAATTATAGTATTAATACAAAAATATTGTGCACCTAAAATTTGAAAGAAAAATGTGAGGGAAATGAAAATAAAAAGAGGGAAAGAAATGTATAGAGCCATGAGCCATTTTTCCTTCCAAATTTTACTTGCACTCGAGGGAAATGAAAAAACATGAGGGAAAGAAATATATGGAACCATGTGATTTTTTCCATTATGCAGTTGATGCTTATTTTCAGTCCTCCCTTTTTTCCACAGTATATTTTCAATTCCTAATCAGTAGTTGTTCCATTAAAATAGAGAAAGATTCTAAATTATCTTTTTCACATAATTAAAAATTTGCATGAGACCACTATGGTGCTCAAATTTAAGTAAAAAATCACTTATGCAGCTGCATTGAACCATCCAAGGATTTTTATTGGATTATACTTTTTTTTTTTCATACTCATCTTAATAATGGATTCCACGTTACCATGCTAACAACGGCTGCTGCCCCTGGTTTCTCACACATGACTGGAATACTCCAGACATGGGGAATAACTGCTGCACGCTATTATCACTTTTAAGTTTTTACACATGGATCTGATGTTGGGACCATTATGTCCTCCACTAACATTTAAACAAATATATGTGTTGCTGTGGTCCCAATCAGTAGCTTCACCCACTACAACAAACACCACAATCCTTGAAAAATAGATATAATTACATAGGCTCCACACCAGGATAACAGATTTCATGTCCGCCGGTATAACAGTGTAAACAGTCCGTTGTATTTGTTTACCAATCCTACCACTGGATTATGCATCATGTAAACTCATAATCTAAGAGGGCTTGTGAAACGTAGTGTTAAGAAGGAAGAATCAAGAATGATAACTACTAATAATTCTCTTTCTACTACAGGCACGATCCATTCACTATGGAGATCACCTGTTCCATATCTAATGGGTGGGATAGGTACCATGCTTGTTCTCATACTCTTTGCTTTTTTTCTGTTGGCATGCTCAAACTGCAGTAGAATGCAAGAAACTGAGCATCATGGGAGTGACAAGGATGAGATGGATAAGAGGAATAAAGAGGGACATGGTTGTGATGAGATGGAGGAGAGAGTAATTGTGATAATGGCGGAGCATGAGAACCCCACCTTTATTGCTAAACCGTCCTCTCTTGAATGTTGGATATGTAATCCCAACAACCATATTAACTCCTCCTCCTGTTCATCCTCCAGCGCTGCAGGCAAGGCATTGAATGTTGAAGACTTTTGCAAATAAAAAAAACTGATCTCTGCCATCTCCGTTCTGCTCCCTCCATTCCTCTTTATGTATTCTATTTAATAGGTATTGCAGCCCATACCTCTGCTGCTGTAATTGACTGATATAATATTTCTTATACGTAGCAGATTTTCTATGCTGTCAAAGAACATCAGATTAAAAACAATTTAATATTTTTAGTTTGTTTTCTTTTTACCAGGATTTACACTGTTTTTGAGAAGTCAATTTTATGGTATGAATGAAGAACAAAACAGAAGACTCTTGTTCATTTAAAAAGAGGAGTAAGGAGTAATAAAATGGCTGCTGTTTGTTGAAAAATAGGGGACTACTGTGTATCTCAGAACTGAGCTAAAGCTCACTGTTTTTTATGATATGTGTATGAATGAAAAGAGCTGAAGCTCTGCCTTATTTAGAATTTAAGTTTGTATTGATTTACATATAAATATAAAACGGTTTCTTCTTGCTGTTCATTTCTATTATCTTCTCTGTTATGGTTGTCTTCTACATTTATCCTCTGCCTCTACCCTTCATTTGGTATCAAAGCTTGGTTGATCAGTGTTGAAGGCATTTTAAGAAAGAGTTTTTCAAGCAAAGTTTTTCAAGAAGACAGAGGCTTTTCACAATTAACAATGGCAAGCACAAGCACAAGTTTAACAAACCCTCAGATTCCACAGTTTAATGGGAAGAACTATGATTATTGGTCAATCACCATGAAGGCATTATTTTGTTCTCAAGATATTTGGGATCTAGTAGAGAATGGCTTTCCAGAACCAGCAGATGCAGCAGCATACAATACATTGACACAAGCAGAGAAAGACTTGTTGAGGGATAATAGGAAGAAGGACTCCAAAGCTCTCTTTTACATCTTCCAAGCTGTGCATGAGAGTATTTTTCCAAGGATTGCAGCAGCAACTAAGTCTAAACATGCATGGGATACACTTCAAATAGCCTATCAAGGAATGGCAAAGGTGAAAACAACTAAGTTGCAAATGCTAAGAAGGGATTTTGAAACAATCTTCATGAAGGATTCAGATTCAGTAGACACTTTCTTCACACAAGTGATGGGTTTAGTTAATCAAATTAGATCTCATGGTGAAACACTTGAAGATACAAGGATTGTTGAAAAGATTTTAAGGAGTTTACCCACAAGGTTTGAATCCATAGTTGTGACCATAGAGGAAACAAAGAACCTCTCACAGTTTTCAGTTGATGAGCTCCATGCATCTCTCATCTCACATGAGCATAGACTAAGCAGGTCAGCAAATTCATCATTAGAGCATGCATTCAAGACACAAGCTTCAATCAGCCATGGAAGAGGCAGAGGAAGATCAAATTTCAGAGGTAGAAGAAGGAATTCATATAGAGGTGGAAGAAGCAGCCCATCAAGTTCAAGTGGAAGAGGCAGCAGCCAAAACTCAAGCCCAAACCCATCTCAAAATCAACCACATGGTCAAAGATAAAATGCAAATTTTACAAGAGAAAACCAAAATCAGAGCAATATGTTCATAGCATGCAATGTAGCACAAGAAAATCAAAAGGATGTATGGTTCTTAGATTCAGGTTGCAGCAATCATATGACAGGGAACTTAGAAATGTTCTCAAGTTTAGATGAAAGTGTAAAATCAGATGTCACATTGGGTAATGACAACAAAGTTTTAGTTATGGGCAAAGGAAATATCAACATTCTAACTAAACAGGGGGAGAAGAAGTATATTTGAGATGTGTATTTTGTGCCTGGTCTAAAACACAATCTAATGAGTATTGGACAGCTTGTTCAAAAGGGGTATAGAGTCTTCTTCAAAAACAAAGAATGCACTATTCTAGATAAATTTCCAAGTAATCAGCTTATTGCTAAAATGCAAATGACAAACAATAGAATGTTTCCCCTAAAGATTAAGCCAGATTTGAATGTGGAATATGCTCAAGCACAACCCACAATGAACCCACAAGAGGATAAAGAAGAAGTTGTAGCAGTTACACAAACTCTCTTTCAAGCAGAAATAAAAGTTGAAAATTGGTTATGGCATCTAAGATTTGGGCATCTCAACTTTGGTGGTCTAAATTTGCTTCATAGAAAGAGTATGGTAAAGGGTTTGCCATTAATAGAGAAACCAGAAAAAGTATGTGAAGGATGCATCTTGGGAAAGCAACATAGAGAGACATTTCCAATAGGCAAGTCAATTAGAGCAAAGGCACCTTTAGAGATTCTTCATTCAGATTTATGTGGGCCAATGTAGACACCCTCAATTGGTGGAAGCTACTACTTTTTGACCTTCATTGATGACTATTCAAGGAAAACATGGGTCTACTTCCTAAGACAAAAGAATGAAGTGTTTGATTGTTTCCGTCAATTCAAGGCACTTGTTGAGAAGCAAAGTGGGTACTACATCAAAGCATTGAGAACAGATAGAAGTGGTGAGTACATCTCAAATGAATTTCTAAATTTTTGCAAAGACCATGGTATTCACAAGCAATTCACAACTAGGTACACACCTCAACAAAATGGGGTAGCTGAAAGGAAAAATAGAACAATCATGGAAATGGCAAGAAGCATGTTGAAAGCAAAGCATTTGTCAAATGAATATTGGGCTGAAGCTGTAGCTTATGCAACATATATTATGAACAGGTGTCCAACCAAGAGTGTGAAGAATATGATTCCTGAAGAAGCATGGACAGGAAGAAAACATAATGTTGCTCACATGAGAGTATTTGGATGTGTGGCATATGCACATGTGCCAGATGAGTTGAGAAGAAAATTGGACAACAAGGGAGAAAAGTGTATATTTGTTGGTTATAGTGATGAATCCAAGGCATACAAACTATACAATCCAATAACCAAGAAAGTTATAATCAGCAGAGATGTACAATTCATAGAAGATGAAGCATGGGATGGAAGTTTGGAGAAGACAATCAATATTGCAACCAACTTACCTCAAGAAGATAGAGAAGATTTTACACCAGTAGGTACTCCATCAAATGTGACTCCTTCCACACCCATTCAAGCTCAACAAAGTGGTCATCAAATGACACCATCATCAAGTGTAAGGACAGCCCCACGCATTCAAGCATCCACTCCTTCAAATGTACAACAAACACCATCTACAAGTGGCAATCAGGGTGTAGGACCATCAAGTCCACATTCCACAAGTCCAAGTTCAAGTGATATGTCAAATCCAACATTGGCAAGCTTAAGAAGACAAAAAATCAAAAATTTGAGACATTTATGATCAAAATGAAGGTGAGAACAATGCTGGTCTGATTTCTCTCTTTGCATTTTATTCACAAATAGAAGATCCAATTCATTATGAAGATGCAATTAAGGATGAAAAATGGGTTAATGCAATGGATGATGAAATTGATGCAATTGAAAAAAATCAAACATGGGAGTTAGTGAGTCTTCCAAAAGACAAGGATGTCATAGGAGTGAAGTGGGTTTACAAGACTAAATTAGATGCAAATGGTGATGTGCAAAAACATAAAGCAAGACTAGTGGCAAAGGGATATTCACAATAGCCTGAGGTTGATTACAATGAGACATTTGCTCCAGTAGCTCGATTAGACACTGTGAGAACTATACTTGCAATAGTAGCTCAAAACAAATGACCAGTTTACCAAATGGATGTAAAATCAACCTTTTTGAATGACTATCTTGAAGAAGAAGTTTATGTGGAGCAGCCACCTAGGTATGAGATTTTGGGTCAAGAAGACAAAGTTTACAAACTGAAAAAGGCACTCTATGGACTCAAGCAAGCCCCAAGAGCTTGGTACAGTAGAATTGATTCATATCTTTTGCAAAATGGCTTCAATAGGTGCAGTAGTGAGCCTACATTGTATACAAAGATGAATGAGCAAGGTGAGATCATAATTGTTTGCTTGTATGTTGATGGTTTGATATTCACGGGTGATTTGGCAATTGATTTGTTCAAAGGAGCTATGAAAAAGGAATTTGAAATGACTGATTTTTGTCTCATGAAGTATTTTCTTGGCATTGAGGTGAATCAAAATGATAATGGTATTTTCATCTCCCAATCTAAATATGCAAATGACATTTTGAGAAGGTTTAATATGACAAATTATAAATCAGCTCCAACACCAATTGTCATGGGACTGAAATTAAGCAAGGATGACAAAGGAGCCAACATTGATCCAACTTTGTATAAAAGGCTTATTGGTAGCTTCATGTATTTAACAGCCACAAGGCCTGACATAATGTATGCAGTTAGTCTCATTTCAAGGTTCATGGAGTCTCCAAAGGACTCTCATTGGCAAGCAAGAAAGAGAATTCTTAGATATGTGAGTGGAACAAGAAACTATGGCATTCAGTATGCAAAGTCAAATGAGTTCAAGCTGATTGGATATACAGATAGTGATTGTGCAGAAAGCATTGATGATAGGAAGAGCACTTCTGGTTATGTCTTTCATTTTGGAACAGGTGTAGTTTCGTGGGCTTCAAAAAAATAACCAATTGTCACTCTTTCATCAGCTGAAGTAGAGTATGTAGCAGCCACAGGTGCATCATGTCAAGCAGTTTGGATGAGAAGAGTTTTGAAAGATCTTAGGCAAGAACAACAAGAGGCAACAAGGATCTATTGTGACAACAACTCAGCTATAGCATTGTCAAAGAATCCTATTTTCACAAGAGAAGTAAACATATAGACACACAGTATCACTTCATTAGAGAACTAATTAACAATGGAGAAATCTTTCTAGTTTTTTGCAAGTCTCAAGATTAGTATGCAGATATCTTCACCAAGCCATTACCAAAAGAAAGCTTTGAGTATCTAAGAGATTGTTTGGGAGTTCTAGATGGCAGTAGTTGTGATTAAGGGGGAGTGTTGGATATGTCAGCATAACATATTACATTGTTTCGTTGTTTCTATACGTAACTACATCTGTTACGTCAGTTTCTGCAGTTATGGAATAACTGCAAACTGTTGTGTTAGTTTCATTAACTACCACACAGTATTTATAGACATTTTGTATCTACATTGATCATCGAATACAGTATCCTTTTCTTCTACCTGTCCATTAAATGGTATCAGAGCAAGTCTGATCGCTGGTTCCAGTCTGTGGCAATGTAGATAGGCAATGGGGTCTTCAAAACCTACGATGGAGTGCTGATGCTGCCGGCCAAACAATAGAAGGAAGAAATATCTGTTGTTGTCTGCAGTCTACAGTCTATCTCCCCACGTGAAGAAGACTAGGAGGCTGAAAGGAGGTCGTGGGTTTCTGGAGCAGTGTTGGTGTGCAGGAACGTGGGTGCGGTGAGAGTAGAACGCAAGATATGTTCTTTGTTTCTATCCCACTCCCAGTCTGATGCTGTAGAGTTCGTTCTTCTACCTTGCATTTAAAAACTACTGGACTGAAGTTGCAATCTAAGTGGAGGAGGAGACTAGAAGGCTTTGGCACAGATTGCAAGCCGAAAGTGGATGTCCACCACACCCGATGCCAGCAGTGTGGCCAGTAATCATGCTAATGAGCCACCTCGAGGCAGACGTGCTGTTTCAGAAAGCTCAGGCTTCTACTTTGCACTTCTAGATGCCCTACAAAACACCGGTAATCTCCAATTTGATGAATTGTTTAGGCAAGGATTGCTAGATTACTTTCTATTTGATGTACAATGTCAAGCAAGGAAGATTAGAGCAAAACTAGATGAGGGTTATGATGTTGATGACGAAGATGAGGTAGAACGCACACCAAAGCATCCCCGTCTCACAGCACAGGCCTATCGTGCTCATCTCCGTGCCACTATTTCCTCTTCAAAGTGAATGTACTGTCAAATAAAATAATAATAAATTTGTAGTCTGGATTATTTTGTTTTTTTTTTTTTAAATGTCTGCCCCGAAATTGCTTCTTTCCGATGCTCAACTTTTGAAAGAGCCAAATTATGCCGCATGGAAGACAAAGATGTGGACTATTCTCATTTTTGAGGAGCTATGGGGAATTATCAAAGGTGACATAACTAGACCAACAGATCCAGATGAAAGGCAGAAGTTTGACAAGGCCGATGCCAAAGCATTGATGTTGATAACACTCGGTATCACCGATGAAGTTCAACCTCACATTCGGGATGCAACAACATCAAAGGTGGCATGGGATTCTCTCTCCACAATCTACCAAGCGAAGAACCAGACGAAGATCCTCCATCTATAGTCCAAGCTACATACACTCAGTATGCATGCTGGCGAGAAAGTTGAGGAATTCTTATGGCGGGTATCTGAACTGCGAGCTGAGCTTGTTGCACTTGGAGAAAAGGTGGAGGACAAAATACTTGTCCCAATTATGCTAAAGGGGGAATGCACCTCCAAGGAGTTCATGGCATACCTAAAGCATCATGGCATCAAGCAGCACCTCACTACTCCCTATACACCCCAACAGAATGGAGTTGCAGAACGTCGCAATCGGACTGTCATGGAGATGGCTCGATGCATGCTCTCCACAGCCAAGTTGGAGGAAAGATTTTGGGTAGAAGCAGTACGGACAGCTGTATACCTCATCAATAGGGCACCAACAAAGATTCTGCAACACAAGACACCGGAAGAGGTATGGACTGGACAAAAGCCTTCAATTTCTCATCTAAGGGTGTTTGGTTGCACTGCATACATTCATGTCCCTGCCAATAGGAGAAAGAAGACTGATCCTAAGACACTTCAGTGTATATTGTTGGGATATAGTATTACATCAAAAGCTTATCGTCTCATAGATCCTGAGACAATGAAGATACATGAGAGTCGAGATGTGGTATGTGATGAATCGTCATTTGATTCCTTATCACAGAAAGAAGAGCAACAGCCTCCTACTTCTCATAAATTGCTCTCACAATCAGATGATGAGCATATGGACGACTCTCACAGAGACAGTGAACTACAAGGAGAGTTGTATGTTGATCTGGGCCCTCTAGAAAACATTTCACACCAGCAGCAGCATAGTCAACCTCCAAAGTGGGTCCAAAGTACAATCAGGGACTCTAACCTGCACACTCTTCCAGACACTTCATCAGGAGTCAGAACCAGGAGTCAGACAAGAAATGAAGTGAATCTTGCGCTCATGAGTACTGTTGTTGACAGTACTGCCCTACAGACTCTCAAATCGCAGATATGTTCACCAAATCTCTTGGTAGAATCAAATTTGAATTGTTTAGGGGGTACATTTGTAAAAACAATGTAATAAGGGGGGGAATGTCAGCATAACATATTACATTGTTTCGTTGTTTCTATACGTAACTACATCTGTTACGTCAGTTTCTACAGTTATGGAATAACTGCAAACTGTTGTGTTAGTTTCATTAACTACCACACAATATTTATAGACATTTTGTATTTGCATTGATCATCGAATACAGTATCCTTTTCTTCTGCCTGTCCATTAGGATATGTAATCCCAACAACCATATTAACTCCTCCTCCTGTTCATCCTCCAGTGCTGTAGGCAAGGCATTGAATGTTGAAGACTTTTGCAAATAAAAAAATTGATCTCTGCCATCTCCGTTCTACTCCCTCCATTCCTCTTTATGTATTCTATTTAATAGGTATTGCAGCCCATACCTCTGCTGCTGTAATTGACTAATATAATATTTCTTATATGTAGTAGATTTTCTATGCTGTCAAAGGACATCAGATTAAATACAATTTAATATTTTTAGTTTGCTTTCTTTTTACTAGGATTTACGCTGTTTTTGAGAAGTCAATTTTATGGTATGAATGAAGAACAAAACAGAAGACTCTTGTTCATTTAAAAAGAGGAGTAAGGAGTAAAAAAATGGCTACTATTTGTTGAAAAATAGGGGACTACTGTGTATCTCAGAACTGAGCTAAAGCTCACTATTTTTTATGATATGTGTATGAATGAAAAGAGCTAAAGCTCTGCCTTATTTAGAATTTAAGTTTGTATTGATTTACATATAAATATAAAACAGTTTCTTCTTGCTGTTCATTTCTATTATCTTCTTTGTTATGGTTGTCTTCTACATTTATCCTCTGCCTCTACCCTTCATTGAAGCGCCTGTGCATTAGACAGCAATTGATGATGCTACACATTTTGTGAAGTGTATGAGACCACTCCAAAAGAAAAAAATTACTAACACAGGTTGTGATAGCATTTTATGCTCAATGCACAGAAGTTTTCTTAGTGTTAAAATGTTGTGTTAGTAAATTAAGTCTGTGTTCTTAAATTGGGAAGAGTTTAAAAAGCCCCTGCATTAGATGCCAGTTGAGGATTAAAGACAACATTAGATGGGAGGTTTCTCCCATGCTTCAACGAAAAGGAGACGTTATTAAGGTTTGGATTGTTATTGACCTGTACAGTCCTTATGTACTGAGCCCAATTATGGGTTGGCTAATAGTTGTGTGTTACCCGAATGACTAAATAAAAGTCATTGTGTATGCGTCTACCGGTTGAGAATAGTCTTATTACAAAGATATTTTAACGAAGGTGAAGAATGGTTTATCTGATAGTTATTTTCTTCATTATTTTCTCCATCTGTTTCTGTTTTGATGTCCTTTATAGCTCGGTTGAATCATAATTTTTTCTTATTGTTGACCCTACCTCTTTTTAGGCTACATATAATTTTTAACATGTATATGAAAATAAACAAACTTAAGACTTATTGACTACTTAGCTCTTGGTTTTAGTTAATGGTTTTGGGAAATCACATATGGTTTCTTGGCTGTCTTTACCTATATATTGGAGCTAGTTGAGGAGAGGTAAGGAGTTTTTCATTGCAGGGTTTGCTGTTGGATTTCTGCCAAAGGAGCAAGATGTAAATCTTCATGTTAAGGCTCTGAGCCTTCAAGTGTATTGTAACATGTTTATTGTTGCAGCTTAATACATTGGTTCAGTACTTCGAAAAGTGGGGATTATTACCCAAAAGAGTTTTCCCCACATATATTGGTGTCTCTTCTACTATATCTATTCTTCTTTTATTCTTCTTTCTTATTCTTGGAAGTGTTAATTTACATGCCATTATGCTGCCAAAATTTACTTAGATCTGAAATCTGTATTGCTTTCCTCTAAGGGTTAATGTGTGAAA
Organism: Cunninghamia lanceolata; assembly: GCA_027924645.1. Lineage (NCBI taxonomy): Eukaryota > Viridiplantae > Streptophyta > Pinopsida > Cupressales > Cupressaceae > Cunninghamia > Cunninghamia lanceolata. The sequence goes on from BSBN01000780.1 coordinate 15,831,669, forward strand.
TTAATCTATATCGTGATTCCACTTTATGGACATAGTTGTATGTACTTGAATCAAGCAATTTTATTAAGAAAACCATACAATATTGGATGTGCATACTAGGTAATTTTCCTTAGACAACACCCCTCAATGCAATAAAAAGGAAAGGTTCAAGTAAGCGTAAGAATGTAAGATGTAGGCATGAAATCTCGTATCAAATAATAGGCCATGTATGAACAAGATAATGTCCTAAGGTGCAACAATGTATAAAAAGGGAGGGCTTGATGCCCCCAAAAGCAATAATGAGGGAAGCATGATGTTCCCAAATGGGAAGGCCTCGCACCTCCATTGCCTAAAGATACAAATCACAATGTCACCGCTATTTAAATCACTGGCTTATTCTAAATCTCATTGACAAATATCTAAGATGTACAAGGAGAAAATATTTGATCAAGACATCAAACAGGGTCAAACCACTATTGTTTCAAACAAATTTAAAATTTCAGGCCATTTGGAAGAGGAAATGCATAATCATGTTGAAGTAGGTTCAAGAGAAATGTAGAGGGAAATAGGACAACAAGCCCTTCGAGGGTGCCTCACGTAAACAGTTGGCACGTTGTCATGTCGGTTGCTTAGAAACTTTTCGACTCGGCAGGATTCTGACTTCTTTGTTCGATATTTTCAACCTGTTATGACTGACTACATGAATCATATTGTTTTTGGGTATGGTCGATGTTCCTCGACCAGTCTGTCAAAATTTCGACAGCCAGTGCGTTTACAATGCACCGACTATTTAAGCTTTACCCTTTGGGGGGGAAGGAATAGAAATTTAAGCTACAATTGGTTTGAGGGAGAAGCAGAATGATGTAGGACAACTAAATTTTTTTAAAAAAAATAGACTCTCAAAAGATGGAGGAAGTGGTTAGATCTTCTTTGATGTGTGTAGCTCCAAGCAATATTGAAGGTTTTATTCCATTTAAAACTTTGGCTTGTCTTTCAATTCTGGGTCTTAACAATTCATTTTTTTAAATCAACAGACTCAAGATGAAGATAATGCTTTAATGATACTTCTTTAAAAATCAGCTTCTAGACTAAGGATGAAGATAGGTGCATCACCCATTTTTTGAAAAACATTAATTTTGGGGGTCTGTTGGCTTGTCTCTACTTGTTTCTTGGACTCATCTGAACACATTGACTTTGAGGCATACTCCTATACTTCCTACTTTTGTGATTAATCTATAATATTTCTTTAAAATAATATGTTTTAAAAGAAAAAATGTGTTATATATATATATTTGGGGGTGAGGTGGGGGGCGTGAGGATGATATAGAGCCTGCCATAACTTGGAACTTCACATCCCAATCAAAACTTCATTATTAATATTTTTGGCACAACGTGCAGGCCGCCATTATTTGGAACTTCTAGATAAAGCATTAGAAAATGTTATCTCGGAGCCAAGGCTTCAAAATCAAATGTTTTCCACACCACATTTACCAAGAAAGTGGATGGATCTTGTCGAAATGATTAGGCTGATCGATTCACTTTTTCTCATCTTTGAGGAAAACCATTATTAATGCGTTAGTTCTTGTACTGATTGTATTTTAAACTGAAGTATTTCTTTGATTGTGTCTTCCTTAATAATTCCAATACTTATGTGGAGCCATGCTTCTAACTTTTTCCTCTGTTGAAAAAACAATTGTGGAGAATATATTAGTGAAGATATAATTTTCCGTGTTGAAAAAACAATTGTGGCAGTGGGCATACTTGTATCCGTCTATCTTCTCCTGCCTTACGTCACTCCATGTCAAGTGTCAGCTAACCTCATTGCCAACAAAGAGAGCAATTGTAGATTGCATTACTTACCAGACATCCAAATCATGGATTCCGAGTCATACAATGACGAGGGCTACTGTTTCGTATTGTAATTGGCGTACAGAAAAAACTCTCAGACGCGGCGAAAAGATTCTGCACGCCATTCTTTACTTTCCGCACTTGGATAGCATCTGTGGACCAACGTGTCGTCCATTACCATGTAAACAAAAATATAGGACAGTAACCCTAACAGCGGCTTTACGTCATAGTCCGTGAATAAGAGAGTTATGAAAACATAGGTTCCCACGCAACGTATATCTTTGAGCCAATAAAATAATTTGTATTTGTGTTGGCCATTTCCTTTATAAAAGTGGGACACCATTCTAAACTTTCACCTCGACCCATTGGTCACAATTATGTTATTACAAAATATAGACCTTTGTCAAGGCACAACCAACAATAAGGCACCAGATGTATCCTTACATACTATCTTTCTAACAATGTGACAATACTTTTTCCCTAGGCCCACCAACATGCCAACAATTATGCACTCAACCAATATTTGTGTACCACATCATCATATCATGTCACATCAAAATGCCACCACATCCTACCACTAAATCCACTTGCAGTCTGCCACACATGTCTGCATCAATCCCATCAAGAAACAAATGACCTTACTCTCACTGATTGAGTTCGTAGCCATAGGTAACTAGTCATTGCTCTTCACAAAAGAATCACTTAAATGATTGAGGAACTCCCATAGTCCATCAACATCAAATTAGAAAAAACACACAAAAATTAATACAAAGGCCTTAGACTTTTATGAAGGCTACCATGGTCGTAATATAAGAGCTCAGTGAAAGCATGGGGCAAAGAAATTTACACGAAGGACCATATTAAACACACAAGAGCGCCATTTTAAGCTCAATAAAGGAATTCAAAGGGACCCATTGAATTATCTTAAATCAATTATAATCAGGTGGCCATAGAATGAAGCAAAGAGCTAGAAAAAAAAGGACAATACAAGATTGAGTGTCAACACCTAATATAAATCAAATCTTTTGTGACTATCCCTAGACTTTATACCTTGCCTAGATTGAATATTACACCTTATATTTTAGTAGATAGTAGTTTTTGGCTATAGTTATTCTCCATACAATTTATACTTATGACCATCAAATATACATGTATGCATGTCTGAAAAACACATTGTATTTTTACACTACATTTTCTAACACGTGATTATGCAAAGAAGTTGCAATTCAAATCCATGACTTGTATATTATTAGCACATGCGCAACCAATTATAATGCATAAACAATTATGCTTCTAATTATAGTGACTTTCAATTATTATTTTTTTTTTAGACTGGAGGAATCCGATAGCCCCCCTATAAACTGCAATGCACCTGGTAAACTTTTTTCACGTGACCGGTGATGGTGGTGTGACATGCCCTCCAATACCACGGGGACGGGGGGACATTGAACCTCATAACCTTCTTGCCTACAATAGGACATCATGGCTACTCCCCTAATTTTTCTTATAGAGATTGGTGTTATGTACACTTTGGCTGAAAAGGACGTGCACCTGTGATGCTCTTGAAACAATATTTCATATTTGAGATGGGCAAAACATTAGTCAACTAGATATCAATATTTAAATTGCCGTAACATTTTAAAATACGCAATGGAAAGCGTGGCAAATCAGCTATATTTTTTCAAATGGCACAATTGACGTGTGAGATGAGTTGAGGTGCCATTCACATTAGTAATATGCAATTTGAAGATGCCCACAACACACTGTGCTTATTAAATTCACCAATTGTTGACGATGGTAAACCAATTTGAAGATGCCCACAACTACTCGCTCCTATACCCATAAGTACTATAATTACATGATTAAGATGAGATGGGAGAAGAGAGCAATTGTCACTATGGTGAGGTTGATAATCCAACATAATCGGTGAATCAAACTCTATGGTAACATTGTAAATTTAAGTAATATTTTATGTTTGATAATTTGACAATTAGAATACATGTGTGTGTATATGATTATTCTTAAACATCATCTAGTGGTAAATTTTGATCGATAAAAGATAGAAAAATATTTACCACTTCAAATTTATATTCAAATGACTTCATTCGTCCCCAAAAAATATGACATGAACAGACATTTTTGTCAACATATGGATAGGAGTAGAAGAGGTTGTGACATAAGGTCCACAAAGTGGGGTGTGATCTAAGGGGGATTTGATCTAGGATGTTAGATCTAATCCCCTTAGGCTTGGACTAAAACCCCTGCTTAGATGGAATCCCCATGCATTTTCAATTTGGGTACATAATTTTTAGGGATTCTTTAGGGTTGGCTCATGATTGGGACACATTTTTGTGCTTCTACTCAAATGTAGTTAGACCAAATCTATCCCCCAATGAATAAGAATTGGTTGTATCTTGATTCAAGAGGCTCAATTAGCTCTAATTGCACACTCGGTTAAACTAATTATTCAGTTAATTTTAATAAAGCACGCAATTAGATATAAGTGGGTCCTAGTGTGCATTAATTAAGTGAAATTACATTAGTAGGGCTCAATTATTTGGATAAATTCACTCCCAAGATAATCAATTACTCAAGATAATCAATTATTCAGTTAGTTTAGTAATATATGAATATGGGCTAATAAAGTCTTAATGTATGTTAGAATTAGTTATAATTGGGCTAGTGGTGATTGATAACTCCATGATTTAAGCAAACTAATTATTCAGTTGGTTTAACTATGAATATAATTGGGTTCAATCTAATTCCAATTTGTGCTAATTAGTTTCAAACAATTATTCAGTTGGTTTAACTATAAATATAATTAGGCCTAATCCAATTCCAATTTGTACTAATTAATTTCAAATGAATTTATAGGTCACAAATAACCCCAACTATGCTCACAATCAACCAATTACTATACTTGTCTAATCATGTACACAATAAGGATAATCAAGTTTCAATATGTGCTACTTAACTACAATTTTAGTTGAGTTTCGTACAATAATGGAAATTTTTAACATCCTTTAGACTAATTTAATTTCTAAAAAGGTATTAGGGCAAGGTCCCATGCAGTTGCTTAGCTTATTTAGCTAGCACCCACTACTCATTTTTTTAAGGAGTCATTTGTGGAGCTAGTGATCCTATGAATATTTTATAGTTATCTTAAATTGTAATTTTTTTACTATATAAATGTTTTAAGAATAAATTATTAATAAAAAACTATTTATTAATAAAGTTATCTTAACTTGTATTCTTTTTACTATATTAATTTTTTTAAAATAAATTATTAATAAAAAACTATTTATTAATAAAGAAAATTTAGAAGACAAAATTTGGAGAAAAATGAAAAAAAAAAGAGGAAAGGAAATATATGCAGCCACATGGCATAATATTTTAGCCCAGGGCTTAAATTTGATGGCCGTATACTGTATTTAAAGATTTTAACTGTAAAATATAGAAACTGTAAAAAAAATAATTAATATTAAAATTTGACCATATAGTATATATATATACTTACACTTATACAAATACATGTTTTTTTGCTTTTATTTTCAATTTTTTAAAATAGAAACTTCTTATATATAAAAAATATATGTGTGTGTGTGTTAAAAACAATACAAAATTACAAATACATGTTTTTTACTTTTATTTCTAAATTTTTTTATGGAAACTTTCAACAATTTCTATTATTTTAATTTTTTTCCTAGATTTTTTAAAGATATTCTAAATATTCTTTGTGTTTTTTATATTATTAGCCTGCAGTTGCAAATAATATTTTATATTATAAATTTCTTTTAGAGTGAAAATTCCCTTCAGGCAGCGGCAACACACTCTCAATTTTTTTTGAACCTCCTTGAGTGAAACAATCCAAGATTTGGACTGGATCTTTAATTGTTTTTTATTATATAAGGCAGCAAAACTAGGGTTGAACCCTTACAAAGAAGAACCCAAAAAGGGCAAAATAGGCTCAGGAGACAAAAAGAGCCAGGACCACCACCGACAACTTACATACAGTCGATATACAGAAAAAAAGAAACTAACAGTAGATAACTAGCTAATAGAAAGCATAGAAAGAATACTAGGAGAGGGAGTCTTCCCAGTCTTTGAAAAGAGATTCAATTTTGTCAAAATCTTTGGCCCTGTCATTATCAACACCATGGGTGGGAACACCATGTTCCTTCAGCAAAGAGAGATTAGCCATAGTCTGTTTACAGAGCATACTGGTAATGAGTCTGCCAAGGGAAGAGATCCTTTTTTTCCAAAAAATCCACACGCTCCTTCAAAAGAGTTAGAGCGACAAAGTGACTATCTTCTTCATTAACAGCCTCCTCCAAACCATCAGCAGCATTGTCACAATTCTCTGGAATCAAAGCAGATTCACCATGAACCTCATTAGTGTGAATTTCTTTCTCATTATTGTCATCAGTGTCATTAGCCTCAGTATGAGTAGTATCAACCATTTCCATACAGTCACCACTGGGAGTTGAAATAGCAGACTCATTATTACTCTTAGTATAAATGGTCTCCTCCAAAATGTCTTTCCCATCATTCTCCTCATCCCCACCTTAAACTTCAACAACAACCTCCTGAACATCATCACTTTTAGACTTATCCACACCCTCTTGAATAGAGGCTTCAGAATTGCTTTCAGAGTAGTCTATTAGCTTCATTTTAGGCGCAGGTTTGCTAGCAATATGACCAGACTACCTAATCATAGCAAAATTACCCTCTAGTTTGGCTTTTTTCAAATTCCTTGAGGAACCCTCCCTAACCAAATCCTAATCATTTGGGGTCCCTGAATCCCCTATGACTTTTTTAGAATCCACAGTAGCATTAGAGAGGCATTTTTTGGCTTTCAATTTGGATTTAGAAGGGGTTTGCACCTTTTTATTAGAAGAAGACTTAGGAGTACCCGTGGACGAAGCACATTTAAGTAAAAGCTTAGGAGAACTAAAAGAAATTTTAACAGAAGTGGTAGGGGTCTCAGCAGGAGGATCAAAACTAGCGAGCTGAATAGGAGAAGCAGGAGACATAGCCAAATGGAATTGGTATAATCTATGAATAAGCCCTTGATGAAGGGGAATGGGCTTGTCATCAAGCTTTTTAGTCAACATCTTAACATACTTAACAGAGCTTTCCAGGGAAGAAAGCAAAGAGAAGGGAAAACTGATAGTAGCATTCCGCCTAAAATGATTCAATAAAGGAAGGTGATAGTAATAAAACCTATCAAAGTGAAGTATTTCATCACCATGTAACACATATCCGCCCACGACTCAGGAAGTCTGGCTCTTTCAAAACCACCTTGATAGGGTACAAGCTCCTCACCATTGCCAAGGAATAACTTCTGGTTCTGGGCATCAGAAACCCTAGACTTCTTTTGCAGTTTAGTGCCCTTAACAAATAAGCCCATAGCCATAGCAATTTCATTCTCAGAAATGTCAAAACTGATATTCCCAATTTGAACTTTCTGATTATCCCAAGACAAAGCAAATTGAATAGACAGATTTTCGTCATGTCCATTCAAGCATTCGAGGAACAGAGTTATACCACCTTCTTTGCAGTAATGCCAAACCAAGGCATTGTCCCTAAATTCCCTACAGTTGTTCAATTCAGTACGAATTCTATCCCCTCCCATAGTGATAAACCAACAAACCCCAAAGAGCTGAAGAAAAGAAATGGAATGAAAAGAACTAACCCAGAGTCTCTGAACAATATTTTGAGAAGCTTGAGACACTTCAAACACTAGGAAATGAAAAATGATGACAAAGGCAATAATGTCTATACGAGCAAGGTTAGGGCAATCATTAAATTGAAAGACCCAAGTATTTATGCAATAAATTCTCATTAACTGCCCGTCCTTCGCACACTTGCTTAGTTGTCTGATCCAACTCCAAATGCTAGCAAGGCATCTAGTCAGCATGAGCTAAGATAAAACACAAGCTACGTCAAGCCTATTTAAATGATGTATCCTCATGATAGAGTAGCTTGTTCTTTTTGAATCATATCACCAATGTGGCACGGGATATTATGTAAATGGCGCCAACATTGCCAATCTTGAAGCTGCTAACCAAAATTTGCCAGGCCGTCAGCAACAGTATTCCCTTCTCTATATATATGGGAAAAGGAAATAATAGGAATGGCTTGAATAATAATTTGAATATCAACCACAATATCCTGAAGTTTCCATCCACACTCAGAGGCATTGGTAACTACATCAATTATAATTTTAGAGTCACCTTGAACATGATGTTGACGAATACCCAAGAAAATAGCCAATTTAAGCCCCCATAAGAGAGCAGAGGCTTTCGCAAAATTATTGGTTTGGTTCCCAATTCCTCTAGCATAAGTAGCATACAAACTACCTCTATCATCTCTTATAACTCCTCTTCCACTAACCTTGCCATTGTACTTAGCAGCACCATCAAAATTCAGTTTGAACCACCCTGGGTCAGGAGGGGTCCAAATAGTACTTAACCTTTTAAGGCATTTAGAATTATCAAAAGAAGGAATTTTATTCATAATGCCCCAGTTAGTAGCCACCAAGACCTCGTGAGAGGTAAGAGGTTTGTCAAAAGCTTTAATGCTAGAAGTAGAAACATTTTCCAAGAGGGCCTTAGACAAGGAATAGAAGACCTGAGTGGGATTTCTGGCAATTTCTCTAAAAATTCTATTATTTCTTTCCTTCCAAAGGAACCAAGCAACAAAAGGAATAGTTTGATTCCAAAGTTCCACTAACCAGGGATTTGAAACAGAGGGAATCCAATTATTAATGAGATCACAAATTTCTTTATTGCAAACCCATTGTAATCCAAAATTCAAAATAAATTTGTTCCATATTTCAGTTGTAAACTCACAATGCAAAAGAAGATGAGAGATAGATTCTTCTTCTTTTAAACACATGATACATCTATTGACCAGTTGAAAACCCCTTCGCTGGAGATTATCCTGAGTCAAGATCTTGTTATGAACAACTGTCCACCAGAAAAAGTTGACCTTAGGAAGGAGTTTATGATTCCAAACTTTTCTCCAAATGTCATTCAAAAAATCCTTCTCAAACAACAAATAGTAAGCTGATTTGATAGAGAAAAACCCTTTCTTATCAGCAGCCCAAAAAATTGATCATTTCTAGGAAACAGAGGAATCTGGGTATTAAGAAGCATTTGTTGTATGGTATTAGCATAGTGATAAAGATTGGGATGATTAATACAGCAATCCATCAGATTTTTCCATTTTCTAATACCATGATCTTCATAAATATAATGACAGACCTTAGTACCAAAAAAAAATTTGCAAGAGAAACAAAAGGTACATTTCCCACCTGATTAGAAAGAGGTCCATTCCCTAACGAAGAGTCCTCGCAAAAATTGATGATAGAACCATTATCAAGCTTCCATTTCATACCCTTCTTAATAAGATTTCTAGATTTAATCATTTTGTTCCAAATAACAGATGCTTGAGGAAGACCCTCCTGGGAGAGAAAACAAATTCTATCATAATCTCTTAAATACTTAGCCTTTATAACTCCTCCCCAATCAGTATCCCTATTTATGAAGTTCCAAATAATCTTCAACAAAAGGGCCTTATTCATTTTTTGAATGGTTCTAATGTTAAGCCAACCATGAGATTTAGGAAGGCAGACTTTGTCCCAGCTCACCAGAGAAATTCTCTTTTTCTCCTCTGTACTAGTCCACAAAAAAGTTCTTTGAATCTGTTCCAGTTTATCAACCAGATATCTAGGCATTTTGAACAAAGACAAGAAATAAGTAGGCATTCCCTGAAGAGAAGCCCTAAGAAGCTGTAATTTACCAGCACTGCTTAAGAGTTTTCCTTTCCAACCCAAAAGTTTCTTTTGAGTTCTTCCAATAATATTATGCCAGAAGACAGGAGTGACTTCCTTAGTAGTAAGAGGGAGACCAAGATAAACAGAAGATAGGTCAGCAATTGCACAACCAAGGATATTAATAATTTTTCTTTGAAGATCCTTAGGAGTATTAAAGAAGAAGACATTGCTTTTTTAAAAATTAATATGCTGACCAGAAGCCATAGCATAATCATTGAGAATAGATTTCCAACTAGAAGCTTCTACAACATAGGAGATGCCAAAAAGAATTGTATCATCCACAAACTATTGAATGGGCATCGGAGTTAGGGAAGAAGCAAGTTTTATCCCAAATAATTCTCTTGAAGATATCTTGTTGAGGATAGTCCTACCAAGAGCTTCAGCCACCATAATAAAAAGATAGGGGGACAAGGGATCCCCCTGTCTTATTCCCCTAGTGGGAGAGAAGAAACCCCTTAGAACCCCATTAACAAGGACAGAGCATTTAGCAATAGAGATAGCTTCCTTGATGAGAAGGGACACCTTGTCATTAAATCCAAACTTCTAAATGATCTTAAATAAAAATTGCCATGAGACTCGATCATAATCTTTAGATATGTCAAGTTTAAGAACCATACCTGGAATGTGACTCTTGTCCATAGAATGAATAGCTTCATGGGTAGTGATCACAGCATCTAAAATCTGTCTCCTAGGAACAAATCCCTTCTGTGAAGGGGAGATAATTTTATCAAGAAGAGGTTGCAACACCACCAAAAGCTTAGTGCAGATTTTATATATTGTGTTAGAAAGACTAATAGGTCTGAAATCAGCAAGCATCTCCAGATTAGATTTTTTAGGCACAAGGGAAATGAAAGTATTATTCAATTGTTTCAGTAATTTCCCAGTTTTGAAGAAATCTTTGACAGCAACAGTGACATCATATCCCACAATGTCCCAGAATTCTTGGAAAAATAATGGGGGAAAGCCATCAGGGCCAAGAGCTTTAAAAGGCTTCATAGAAAAGACCACAGTACAAACTTCCTCCTTAGAGATAGGCTTTAAAATATTAGCATTGTCTTCTTCAGAGATCAGTGAAGGAATATTGTTCAAGCGTTGATTGACAACCAGTGAATTATCAGCATTAGTACACTATTCAGACAACAAGTTATGAAAGAAGCTGATAGCATGATCTCCGATCTCATCATCCTCAGTAATTATTCTACCATCATCCAACCTTATTTTAGAAATAGAGTTAGATTTCCTGTGTTTTAGCACAGAAATATGAAAGAAAGCAGTGTTATGATCACCTTCTTTAAGCCATTGCACACTAGATTTTTGTTTCCAGAATAATTCTTCCCTGTTCATTAAATTCTTCCAATCTTTAACAAGATCATTTTCAAGTTGCATAGAAGAATCAGAAGAATCCCCTTGAGCAATCTTATATTGAATATCCTCCAGCTTCTCAGACAAGACCTTTTTCTGGGCAAAGACATTACCGAAGCTATATTTATTCCAACCATAAACTTCTTTCTTGGCATGCATCAACCTTTTGAAGAGTCTAAACATGGGGGTACCCAAAATAGGAAGTTGCCACCAAATAGAGAGAAGATTTCTGAAATCATGGTGTTTAATCCACATCGCCTCAAATCTAAAAGGGAAAGGACCTTTTCTCTTCATATTAACCCAGTCAAGAATGATAGGATTGTGATTAGAAACTATCCTAGGCAAAGAAAAAAGTTTAAAGGACCTTATATTAGGCCAATTATTGGAAATAAGAAGTCTGTCCAACTTTACTTGAATCAATTGGTCCCCCTTCCTCCTATTGGTCTAGGTAAACTTTTGATTCAGCAAGTCAATGTCAAAGAGCCCAAAAGAATTAATAAAATAGGCCAAATCTAACATACTGTCAAAGTAATCCAGAATTTCCCCAGTCTTTTCAGAAGGATATAGAGGGGTATTAAAATCCCCCACCAACATCCAATAATAATCAGGATGAGAATCAAAATGCTTAGCCAAATCCTCCCAAAGATTCTTCCTTAGCACCCTATTGTTAGGGGCATAAATATTGACTAGATTCCAATTAAAGGAAGGCAAAGAGAACTCAATCACCAAACAATTTTTGTTCATAAAAGAAAGATTACCTCAAATTCTGGCAGCATTCCACATAGTCACTATTCCCCCAGAAGCACTAGTAGCAAGACTAATGTAGAAGGAAGCATTAGGCCAAATCCTATTAGCAATCAATTTAAAATTATCTTCAATCATTTTGACTTCCTGAAGTAAGAGAATATGCACTTTCTGATCAAAAATACAATTTTTGACCTCAAATTGCTTTGAAGGGTTATTGAGACCCCTCATATTCCAAGAAAGAATTTTCATGTAAAAATCTTTCTAGAGTTTTCCAGTGTATTTTGCTTACCACTCGCAATCTCCCTAGTTGCTTCCCTTTGTCTAGTTTCTCTCAATTAGGGTCTACCTTTCCCAAGATCCAAGCCCACATCAGCAATCTTTTTTGGTTTACGAACTTTCTTCTTATGAGAAGTCCATTCCTCATGGTCACTTAAGGAAGCAGTTGCTGCTCCAGGAGAATGTAGGCCAATTTGGTGCCCTAGAGAGGGAGGGAATAATCCTTCATTGAGAGTACCCAAGATGATTTTCCCTGGGGAAGAGAAGGACACTTCTTTACTAGCTGAAAGAACAAAATCATTTGACTACCAGTTATCTCCTTGAGTAGACTCAATCTTAGTAGATTGGTGTCCCTGAACTTGGGTCACTGTTTTACATAGAGGGGAACTTTTATTCTCCTCTTTGAAATAACCCATCTGGGTTTCCTTAACTTTGTCAACTTCAACTAGATCCTCCTCAAAAATACCAATCTCCACCTGAGTATCTTTAACTGGAATAGAGATCCCACCAACTTCCAAATTTGGTTGAGGAATCTCATGGACACTGGGGATTTGTTCCATAGAAACCCTATCCAACTTAGAAATCTGCAAAGCATCAAGCGCCAATTCTTCTTGAGCATTTGCCTTACTAGAATGGCCAGAACTATTAACAATAGTGTCGTCCTTATTCACAAACTGGGTTTACTTAACAAGATTAGGAATCTCACCATCTTTCAAGTTGTGTTGAAAAACCTCATGAATATGTTCCTCATTAGCTAACTTAGAAGAATCATCAGCACTCGGATCAATCTAGACATTTTCCTTGTCAAAATGGCTTGCACTGTTATCCCCCTTGTCCATATCATTCACAATCTTATTTTCCTCAGCTTTCTTGAACTTACAATGCGAAATGAGATGTCCTTTCCTCTTGCATCTTTGACAATATGTCATGGAATTCTCATAAGTAATGGATTGCCTCCAGACTCCATATTTAAAACTAATATCAATGAACATTGGCAAGGTCTTACTAATCTCCATGTTAACACATAATCTCGCATAAACAAAGCGGGATTTGGTGGGTGTGGAGTTATCCAAAGTAACAAAATGCCCAAAAGTATTAGCAATGGAACTAAAAATAGTTTCATCCCAGTTTTCAACTGGAAAGCCAAGCAGGCGAACCCATACCGGGGCCATTTTATGAAGATCTACACTAGGGTCAAACCCCAGTCTCCAAACACCCAATGAAAGCGAGTGGGTACCATACATCCATGGTCCTCTAGATAAAATAGCCAACATGTCTTCTCTGCTGGTAAAGCGAAATAAGAATAGTCCCTAATCCATACCCACAATAGACACACTGCCTTTAACATGCCAACAATTGGAGACCCATTTGCGGACCATCTCAATACTAGGCATAAAGAGAAAAAATTGCCTACCAGAGCAAGATCCATAGAAGTGACAATAATATCCACCAGATTGTCAGGAACCATGAGGGAAGACCCTTTAGCCATGTCCTTTTGTTGATAGACCATTGTCTGACCATTAAGAGGAGAGTCCACCTATCTCGTCCGTAGATTTTTCCATATAGCAAGTCTGGCAGAGTCTGAGACGGGAAGGGGACTAGAGGTACTACCAGTTGCAGCACCCTCCATCCCCACACAGCACACAGTAAGAAGACTATCAAAACCCTAAAAACCTAAAAAACCCTAGCAGAGTGAGAACTAGTACATTGGATCTTTAATTGTTAACAGTGACTGCATCAATTTCTAGTACTGGTAAGTCTCTTTAAATTGACTATTTTTAATCTTTTTGTGTTTCTTTCTTATATGTTTTTAATATAATTTTTGGTAGGATAAATTTGTTTGGTGCTTTCTTGCTATGGTAATAGCTACTTGAATGAAGTAGTGTTGACAAATTGGGATCTACATTATACAATGTAGAGGTTTTTGGATTCAACTGTGTATATTTTTCAATAAATGCTTCCAAAAACTCTTACTTCATAGCTGCTCATACTTCATAAAATTCAATGTAGTTTTTATGAGTTTTTGATATGTTCTGTCAAGAAAATAAAATTGAATATATTCAACACTTTTAAGTTTTAACATTGATGCCCGATCCATCTCTTCGTATTTTAATGAGCTATTGTAAATATAATAATGAAATAAATATAAGTTCTATAATGAAAATCTAATGCTTATCCTCCAAATTATCTTCAGATGTTGATCCATCTTGTAGGGGGGATCCAAGTCTTTATACAGAAGCGTGGTTTATAAGACTTATGCAAAAATATGTTATGGTTGATCACAAGGATACTAATAATAGAGCCCCTTCTTTTATTTTTTAAACAATGTGATATAGTGAACTAAACTATTTTAGGACAAGAAACACTATGATAGGATTGGATATGATAGCTTCAAATCTAGTTTCATTGGTATAATCATCTGTCACATCACTTTAGTGCATAAAACCATATCCATGGAGTTTTGTGTTAATAACAAGGATATTGGGTACAAAGTGCTTGTAGAAAATTTGACTTGCATAAAAAAAATAACAATCATGCGAAAGGCAATAATAAAGAAAAAACCATAGAAAAAAATTTCTTGACAGGCAAGGTGGACCATCAAATTTAAGCCCTATTTTAGCCCCCTATTTTACATTTATTTTCAATCCTAAAATTTAGTTGTTCCACTATAATAGAGAAAATTCTAAATTATCTTTTATACATAATTTAAAATTTGCATGGGATCACCTACGCTGCTCAAATTTAAGTAAAAAATCCACATATGCGGCCACATGGGACCATGGATTTATACTAAATTTTCTCAATTTTAAAATTTTAAATATTTATTGTTGTAAATATTTTTAATCTTAAAAAGATGAAAAATATTTTAATAGAAAACAAATTTCAAGGATGGGTAGGGCAGGGCCCCATGCTACTGCTTACCCCATGTCCCCATGCGGCTGCTTAAGTTGTTTTTCTGCTTAAATTTAAGCAATTGGAGTGGCCCCATGGAAATTTACAAATATGGGAAAAGGATAATATAGAATCTTTCCCTATTTTTGTGGAGCAGCTATTGTTTAGGAATTACAAATAAGCTATGGAAAAAAAGGGAGCCACTAAAAAATATGTCATGTAGCACATATATTTCCTTCCCTCCTCTTTTTCTTTTATTTTCTTCTGAATTAAGATAATTTGTTTTTATTTTTTATATAATAAAAACTACAAATTAAGATAGCTACTTAAAATAAGCAGAAAATAAAATATTCGTGGGGTCACTAGCTCCACAAATATCTCCTAAAAAAATTGAGCAGCTAGCCAAAATAATTTTTTTAAGAAATCATAGTATTAATAAAAATATTTGTAGAGGTAAAATTTGGAAAGAAAAATTTGAGAGAAATGAAAAAAAAAAAGAGGGAAAGAAATGTATAGCCATGAGGCATTTTTCCTTCCAAATTTTACTTGCACTTGAGCAAAATGAAGAACATGAGGGAAAGAAATATATGGAACCGTGTGATTTTTCCCATTATGTAGTTGATGCTTATTTCATCCTCCTTTTTTTCCATTGTATATTTTTAATTCCTAAGCAATAGTTATTCCATTAAAATAGAGAAATATTCTAAATTATCTTTTTCACATAATTAAAAATTTGCATGGGACCACTCTGCTGCTCAAATTTAAGTAGAAAATTCATTTGACCCATGGAGTTAAATTATTTCTTAAGGATTTTTATTACTTTATAATTTTTTTTTCATATTCATCTTAATAATGGATTCCATGTTACTATGCTAACAATGACTGCTGCCCTATGTTACCAGAAATGGCAACGGCAATAGCAACTGCTGCCCTATGTTACTAGAAATGAGAAACGGAAATGGTAACTACAATGTGATGAGAAATGGGATATTTAGAGGTTGCGTAAAAGAAACGGATTTTAGATACATATATTTTTTCAAAATTTTAGATTTATTATCAGTTTCTATACAAAAAGTTTGATTGCAAATAAAAAAATGAAGGTAACCGTGTTTTGCCTGTCCAAAACGGAAATGCGGCCTTAAATTAGGAAGAGTTTAAAAAGTTGTGTTAGTGTTAAACTGTTGTGTTAGTAAATTAAGTCTGTGTTCTTAAATTAGGAAGAGTTAGAAAAGCCCCTGCATTAGATGTCAGTTGAGTATTAAAGACAACATTAGATGGGAGGTTTCTCCCATACTTCAATGAAGAGGAGACATTATTAAGGTTTGGATTGTTATTGACCTGAACAATCCTTATGTACTGAGCCCAATTATGGGTTGGCTAATAGTTGTGTGTTATCCAAATGACTAAATAAAAGTCATTGTGTATGCGTATACCAATTGAGTTAGTCTTATTGTGAAGATATTTTAATGAAAGTAGAGAATGGTTTATGTGATAGTTATTTTCTTCATTATTTTCTCTATCTTTTTTGGTTTTGATGTCTTTTATAGCTCGGTTAAATCATAATTTCTTTCTTATTGTTGACCCTACCTCTTTTTAGGCTACATATAATTTTCTAACATGTATATGAAAATAAACAAGCTTAAGGCTTATTGACTACTTAGCTCTTGGTTTTAGCTAATGGTTTTGGGAAATTATTTATGGTTTCTTGACTATCTTTGCCTATATATTGGAGCTAGTTGAGGAGAGGTAAGGAGTTTTTCATTGTAGGGTTATGCTATTGGATTTCCTCCAAAGGAGCAAGATGTAGATCTCCATGTTATTTCCCCACATATATTGGTGTCTCTTCTCCTATGTCTATTCTTCTTTTATTCTTCTTTCTTATTCTTAGAAGTGTTAATTTACATGTTATGCTGCCCAAATTTGCTTAGATCTAAAATTTGTATTGCTTTCCTCTAGAGGTTAATGTGGGAAATTAATCTATGTCTTGATTACACTTTATGGGCATAGTTGTATGTATTTGCTATGTTCAATTGGTTCCAGCTATCATGCTATGTTCAAATGCAATTCAAAAATATGGTTTTTCAACTACATATTATTGTGTAATAAATAGCTATGTAATAGTTGGAGTGACTACATACTACTACTATGACAAACTTTGAAAAAGAAATTGGATGCATCGAATGGATTGTTGAATAGATTTTAGAACTTCCAAACAAAGCATTCAAGACTGTAAATCGTTATTCTATTAACTTGTTGTGCATAAAAATGGTAACATGGAACTAAAATTATGGAAAGCTAAAATTAGGTTTTCTGCTCAGATTTCAATTGTTGTCATGCCTCAAATATATTGGGAACAATTTAATCTTTGTACAATTATTGTTTGGGAATGCACAAAGAGAAGAAATCTTAAAAACACAAGATTTGTTCAACAATATGCGCAAATAGATATCGACTCATTAAGAATGCAATTTAAATAGATCATAAACAAGTCATATCAGTAAAAATAAAATGAAGTTGAATTAGTTCTATATTACACCCATGCCTGCATTAATATAAATATATCAAGCACAAAATCTGAAGTATCACACGACTAGAAAGCTAAAGAGCCAAGATTAGTAATTAACCTTGTTGCCATTTGTTCAACCAGCAAGTCTAGATTTTTAACATCATTACCATAAACCTCGTGAAGAAATTTAATGGCTTCTTTATCATCAGTAAGGTCTTGCCACTTTGTAATTGGAACCATGAGCATATTTCTTCTAAATTTGTTGTATCTTGGTACACTCCTTTCACAATCATGATAAACTATGTACCAAATGAACAAAGATACTTATGAAAATGTTAGCACCAATTTGTATAATTTTTGTAAAAACAAGATGCTAATAGGGCATAACAATATATAGAAATTCCTTACTTTCAAGTTCAGCCAAATCTATGGGATCAACTCTCTCTTGGCCATCTAGGTTCTAAAATATAAGATCTCTCATCCACGTGGCACAAGCTTGATGCCCCATAGATACCATCATCCCCTCATTTCCAATTTTTGATAATATTTTTTTCTTCCATTTGTTCAACTAGCAAGTCTAGATTTTCAACATCGTTACCATAAACCTCATGAAGAAATTGAATGGCTTCTTTATCATCAATAAGGTCTTGCCAATTTGTATGCACAACCATGAGCATATTTCTTCTAAATTTGTTGTATCTTGGTACACTCCTTTCATGATCATGATAAACTCTGAATCAAATGAACAAGGATACTTATGAAAATGTTAGCACCAATTTATATAAAAAAAACTTTTAAAACACGACACTAAGAGGGCATGACAACAATAGATAGAAATTCCTTACTTTCAAGTGTAGCCAAATGTATGGGATCAGCTCTCTCTTGGCCATTTAGGTCTTGAAATATAAGATCTCTCATCCATGTCGAACAGGCTTTATGCCCCATAGATACCATCATCCTCTCATTTCCAATTTCTGATAATGTTTTTTTCTCCCTGGATTCCTATTAGCTCCCTTAGACCACCCTGTCATACCTCTCCTAACCATGCCTCTATCTCCCCACATATGCCCAAGAATCCAAGAAAATGTTGCACTACATTATGAGGAGACTAACCTGAAAGGATAAAAAGATAGGCGATAATGGATGCAATGGATGGGAGGTTTGTGATGGATGGGTGGAGGGGTTTAAAATGTGATGATAAGGCAAGGTGCTACTTAGGAGGATGTATGGTATAGGAGCACCAAGAGGATCACGAAGATCCATGGTTGTTCATGTTGTAATAAGGTCTTGAGGACCATTTCTATGCTTTGTAATAAGGATCATGTCCAGTAATGTCATGGGACAGTCATAAGAGTCATGTATTGTATTGGGGTAGTCATACATTGTAAGCCTTTTTGGCATGTGTCAAGGAGTGTCATACCTTGTCAAAGGCTCATTTATCTTGTAAGGATGTTTAAGAGCCTTGTTTATCATGTAAGACCATGATGCATATGCCAAACATTGTAATTAGTTGCAGAAATTAACAAAATAGGGGTAGTTCAGTGGTTGTAGATAGTTTAACAGTCTTCCACCAATTCAAACTACCCCTCCAACTACTCCAAACCATCGAGGCAGGCTTCTTAAAGCCTTGCAAATGTTCGTTGTGGAGAAGAAGTGATCTGGTGAAGAAATTAATAAGAAAAAAACACAGTTTCTTCCTTTATACTCTATATTTTCCACTATTTCTGCACATGCTCTACCCTTGTACGAAGGAGTCATAGAAGATTATGATGGTCATTTGAAAGTAGGGTGAGTTTGGAATATTTTACAATTTATTTGGGTTCTTGAAACATCTATCTAACATAGATATCTGCATTCTTCTGAGTTGGCTTGATAAACCCTCACCTAGGGTTTTTTGACATAAAACTATGTGTTTTTCACTATTCCACTGAATCAAACCCTCCTTGATCAGTGGAATGGATGCATTGATGTTTGTTTCAATGCTCTTCGAAGGTGTTTTTGGCAGGAGTCTATTTTTGATAGAGATTTCTTGAAGTGACCTAGCAAAACCATGTGCTAGGCATGTGTAAAGAGGAACAACATAGGTCAAATCCATCATAGTCAACTGTGGAGTCACAAAACTGGTGTAATTTCCCATTTTAGCATGTGTCTAATGTGTCTAAGGTGTGCAAAGGGTTCTGTGAGTCTTTGGAGGGGCAGTTGCTTTACAAAATAGGCCTAATTGGCCAAGGGTTGTTAGAGGATAGTTATAGGGTAGGGTATATTGTCCAAAACAAAGTACCCCAAGTTTGTGATATGTGAGAGGGCATCAAAAAGGGTATCTTAGGATTGTCTAAGATTTAAGTTTGTAGGCCACTAGTAGAAGTTATTGCTGATTGTTCCCATTTGGAGGGCTACAAGGAATCTAGTGACTTAATGAAGGAAGTACCAAGCCCATGCATGCTAGTCCTTAATCAATGGTCAAAGATGGTTTTGTTGAGTGTCATGAACCCCCTCAATGTCTGCCATGCATAGGATGGATAGTTTGTGTCATAAGTCTTGTGAGCCTTTGATGTGGGCTTTGTGAACAATGAAAGCTTGTTTGGTAAAACAGTGAGTTCATCCTCCCTTTGAATAGTTTGTCAAACAACTTGAACTTGTCTTGTTTCTCCCTCTGACCTCTACATCATAGTGGTATCAAAGCCATAAAAGGTTCTATCAGTTGGTTGTGTGTAAGACGTCGTTTATGTCAGCAGAGGAGAGTGAAGGAGAGGCTAGCAACATGCCTCCAAAAGGGATGACCACTGAGGTGGTTAAGAAGTTCAAGGAGATGGAAGAGAAGATTAAGAGTGGAGTCAAGGAAGCACTCCAAGCTGATTTGAAGGCACTGAGGATAGGGAAGAGGATAGATGAAGGTTCTGATAGAGAGGAAGAAAAAGAGGAGGAAGAAGAAGAAAATCAAGAAGAAGCAGAGATACCTGCAGATCAGAAACATTTCCTTGAAGCCATCAAGGCAATTGCAAAGATTCTTTAGAAGCCCAGATGAAGATTCCAATGTTTAGTGGCAAGATGAATGCTAATGAAGTTATGGAGTGGATTGAGGCCCTGAATAACTACTTTGAATACAAGGAAATACCTGAAAACAAGAGGGTGAAGTTTGCCAAAACAAAACTCAAAGGTGTTGCCCTTACATGGTGGAATTACACCCAAGGTGAGAGGGTGAAGAGTGGGAAGAGTATGATCTCTTCATGGAGCAAAATGTTGGAGAGGATCAAGTCCCAATTTCTCCCATCAGACTATGAGGTGCAGATCTACAAGAAGATGCAAAATCTCAAACAAAGAGATTTGGATGTGGCCACTTACACCGAGGAGTTTCACAAGTTATCTCTTTGTTGTGGACATGTGGAGGATGAAAAAGGTAAAGTGGAAAGGTATCTAAATGGTTTGAAGTTCAGTATACAAGATGAAATCAGTATACTAACCCCTGAAACAGTGGACAAATGCTTTCAAATGGCATTGAGGGCTGAAGAGAAGTTGAAGAGGAAAGGTGAGTAGCAAAATAGAAGAAGAGGAGGTAGGGGCAGTTTAGGAGGTATAAATCAATTTCAAAGAAGTCAATGGGAATCTAGTTCCCAAGAACAAAGTGGAGAATCAGGTTCTAGAGGAGACTTTAGAGGAAGGAGACCCAATGGAAGGGGTAGATTTGGTGGACCAGGGAGAGGTCCTAATGTCTTCACAGGGAGGTGCTACAATTGCAACCAAGTGGGACATCCAGCCTTCAAATGCCCAAAGAAACAAGCTTCAATCTCTCATGGTGGAGAGAGAAGGAACCAGTTGATCCAAGAGGAAGATTGCCAAAGTGTTAACTCTCCAATTGGAAGTGCAACCCCAGTTCATGATGGAGAAAACTTGATGATGAGGAGAACCATGTTGAAGGTGCCTCAAACACAAGAACCCTCTCAGAGGAAGACATTGTTCAGGACAACATGCAAGGCCTATGGTAAGATTTGCAAGGTAATTGTTGATTCAAGTTCAACTAAAAATTTAGTTTCTATTGAGATGGTAGATAAGTTGAAATTGAAAAGACTTCCTCATGTTATTCCTTATAAAGTGTCATGGTTGAATAAGGGAAAACATGTTTTGGTAGATGAACAAACTTGGGTAGAGTTTGAGATAGGAGAATATAAGGACAAGATTTTGTGTGATATAATCCCCATGGATGCTTTTCATTTTCTATTAGGACGTTCATGGCAATATGGTGTTCAATCCCAACATGATGGTAAATCTAACTCCTTCATCATAACCAAGAATGGTAGGAAGTATAGAATGGATCCATTGCTGGATGAGAATGTAGAGAAGAGTGTTGGGTCAAGTGTCATGATTGTGAGTGGTGGAGAGTTTCTTAACACCCTTAAGGAGGAAGGAACCCAGGGGTATGGTCTGATTTTGAAGCCTAAAAATAGTCCTAATTTGCATAGTCCTAGTCAAGAAGAGATTCCTAAGGAGGTGCAGCAATTGTTAGAGAAGTATAAGGGTATCATGGTAGAGGAGATGCCTAATGAATTGCCACCTATCAGGGACATAAGCCATCGAATTGACTTCATACCAGGGTCTACTTTGCCAAACAAAGCAGCCTACAAGATGACACCTTCTCAAAATGAAGAGATTGCCAAGCAAGTGCAAGAATTATTGGATAAGGGTTTGGTGAGAAAGAGTCTTAGCCCATGTGTTGTCCCAACAGTCCTAGCCCCTAAAAAGGATGGTAAATCAAGACTATGTATGGATTCTAGGGCTATTAACAAGATCACCATAAGATATAGGTTCCCTATGCCAAGGATTGAGGATTTAATGGACTCTTTGGGAGGGGCTAGATACTTTTCCAAGATTGATCTTAAGAGTGGGTATCATCAAATTAGGATAAAGCAAGGGGATGAATGGAAGATAGCCTTCAAAACAAATGAGGGTCTTTATGAGTGGTTGGTGATGTCATTTGGCCTATCCAATGCCCCAAGTACTTTTATGCGCCTTATGAATGAGGTGTTGCAAAATTTCATTGACAAATTTGTTGTGGTGTACCTTGATGACATTCTTGTTTTTAGTAGGACCAAGGAAGAACATTTGCAACATTTGGATCAAATTTTGAAGAAGTTGCATGATGAGAAATTGATGATTAACATGGAGAAGAGTGTCTTCATGAAGGAAGAACTCACCTACCTTGGTTCTGTCATCTCCCAAGGTAATTTGAAGATGGATCCAGCAAAGGTAGAGGCTATTTTGCCATGGCCAACTCCTAAAACAGTAGGTGATGTAAAAAGTTTTCATGGTTTGGCAACATTCTATAGGAAGTTTATAAAGGGTTTTAGTCATATTTGTGCACCTATTTTGGATACCATTAAAGGGGGGCAGAAATGTAAGTTTTCTTGGACAAAGGCAACTAATGATTCTTTTAAAATTCTGAAACAAAAGGTAGCACAACAACCCATTCTTGTTTTACCTGATTTTAATAAGTTGTTTGTGGTGGAATGTGATGCTAGTAACCTTGCTATAGGGGCTGTCTTGAGTCAGGAGAGAAGACCAATTGCCTTCTTTAGTGAAAAACTAAATGATGCTAAGAGAAAGTATTCTACTTATGACTTGGAGTTGTATGCAATGGTGCAATCTTTGAAAAATGGAGGCACTATCTTTTGCCTAAGGAGTTTATTGTTTATATTGACAACCATGCACTTAGTTTTTTCAATTCACGGGAGAAACTCTGTCACAGGCATATGAAATGGGTTGAACAACTCCAAGCATACACATTTTCAATCAAACACAAGAAGGGGCAGGCCAATAAACTGGTAGATGCATTGAGTAGAAGGGTGTGTATGGTGCAAGAAATTCAATTACAAAGTGTGGGGATTGATGCTCTCAAACATATGTACAAAGATGATGAAGATTTCAAGGAGGTATATGAAGTTTGCTCTCAATTTTTGGATGCATATCATTCTAATTTTTCTGAGTTTTTGTTGCAGCAGGGGTTGTTGTTCAAAGGCAGCCAATTGTGTGTTCCTAGGTGTTCCATGAGGGAGAACATTATAAAGGAAACGCATTGTGGTGGACTAGGAGGTCAATTTGGGCTGGACAAAACATTGGTTCAGGTGAAAAGATTTTATTTTTGGCCAAAAAAGCAATCAGACATCAGAAAATTTGTTGAGAGTTGTAGTATATGTCAAAGGGCAAAATGTACTTCATCTAATGCTGGTCTATATCAGCCACTTCCTATTCCTAATAGGCCATGGGAGAGTATCAGTATGGATTTTGTCTTGGGTCTTCCTAGAACTCAAAGAGGTTTTGATAGCATATTTGTTGTGGTGGATAGATTTAGTAAGATGGCTCATTTATTGCCATGTAAATGCACTAATGATGCTTCACACATTTTTGGTTTGTTCTTCAAAGAAATTGTTAGAATCCATGGTTTGCCTCTTAACATTGTGATTGACATGGATCCTAAGTTTGTGGGCCACTTTTGGCGTACTCTGTGGAAGAAGTTGGGCACTCAATTGTCATTCACTTCAGCCTATCACCCTCAGACTGATGGCCAAACTGAGGTAGTGAATAGGTCCTTGGGAAATCTTCTTAGATGTCTTACAAAATAGCATGGAGAGGCATGGGATATGATCATCCCTCAAGCTGAATTTGCTTACAATGACTGCACCAATAGAAGCATAGGAAGGAGTCCATTTGAGGTTGTCTATGGGATTCACCCAAGAGACATTCTTGAAATGAGGGATCTACATGGATGGGAGAGGAAGAGTGCTCAAGGTGAAGACTTTGCATTGGCCATGAAGGACATCCATGATAATGTAAGAGAAACTCTCCAAAAGAACAATGAGAAATACAAGGAGAAATCCAATGAGAGAAGGAGAGATGTGCAATACAAGGTTGGAGATTTGGTCATGGCACATTTGAAGAAGGAAAGGCTTCCAAAAGGGCAAGGAACCAAACTCCTCATGAAGAAGATAGGTCCTTTCTGGATTATGCACAAGTTTGGGCCCAATACCTATGAGATTGAGCTTCCCCAAGGTTTGGCCATATCTCCTATCTTTAATGTCTCAGATTTGTTTCCTTACAAGGGTGTTAATGATACAAATTTAGAGGCAGATGTGACAACAGCAGGAGATGAGGAATGGCTTAAGGGTCTTCCACCCAATCAACCCTTGCAATTGGAATGCATCTTGGACACCAAAATCTTGAAGAAGACTAGGAAGAAAATCTACAAGTAGTATATTGTCAAATGGAGTGGCCTACCTACTGAGGATGCCACTTGGATGACTGAAGAAGACATTTTGAAACATGGAACCACTATTGCTGATCTAGTTCCTCAAGGGACTTGAGTCTTCTTCCACCCAAGGGAGTATGGTGCAGGAGCACCAAGAGGATCATGAAGATCCATGGTTGTTTCATGGTTGACCATGTTTTAATAAGGTCTTGAGGACCATTTCTATGATTTGTAATAAGAATCATGTCCAATAATGTCATGGGACAATCATAAGAGTCATGCCTTGTATTGGGACAATCATACATTGTAAGCCTTTTTGGCATGTGTCAAGGAGTGTCATGCCTTGTCAAAGGCTCATTTATCTTGTAAGGATGTTTGAGAGCCTTGTTTGTCATGTAATACCACGATGCATATGCCAAACATTGTAATTAGTTGCAGACATTAACAAAACAAGGATAGTTCGTGGTTGTAGATAGTTTAACAGTCATCCACTGATTCAAACTGCCCCTCCAACTACTCCAAACCATCGAGGCAGGCTTCTTAAAGCCTTGCAAATGTTCCTTGTGCAGAAGAAGTGATCTGGTGAAGAAATTAATAAGAAAAAACACAGTTTCTACCTTTATACTTTGTATTTTCCATTGTTTCTGCACATGCTTTGCCCTTGTACGGAGGAGTCATAGAAGATTACAATGGTGGTTTGAAAGTAGGGTGAGTCTGGAATATTTTGCAATTTATTTGGGTTCTTGAAACATCTGTCTAACATAGATATCTGCATTCTTCTGAGTTGGCTTGATAAACCCTCACCTAGGGTTTTCTGACATAAAACTATGTATTTTTCACCATTCCACTGAATCAAACCCTCCTTGATCAGTGGAATGGATTCATTGATGTTTGTTTCAATGCTCTTTGAAGGTGTTTTTGGCAGGAGTCTATTTTTGATAGAGATTTCTTGAAGTGACCTGGCAAAACCATGTGCTAGGCATGTGTAAAGAGGAATATAGGTCAAATCCATCACAATCAACTGTGGAGTCACAAAACTAGTGTAATTTCCCATTTTAGCATGTGTCTAATGTGTCTAAGGTGTGCAGAGGGTTCTATGAGTCTTTGGAGGGGTAGTTGCTTTACAAAATAGGCTTAATTGGCCAAGGGTTGTTAGAGGACAGTTATAGGTTAGGGTATATTGTCCAAAACAAAGTACCCCAAGTTTGTGATATGTGAGAGGGCATCAAAAAGGGTATCTTAGGATTGTCTAAGATTTAAGTTTGTAGGCCACTAGTAGAAGTTATTGCTGACTATTCCCATTTGGAGGGTTACAAGGAATCTAGTGACTTAATGAAGGAAGTACCAAGCCCATACATGCTAGTCCTTAATCAATGGTCAGAGATGGTTTTGTTGAGTGTCATGAAGCCCCTAAATGTCTGCCATGCATAGGATGGATAGTTTGTGTCATAAGTCTTGTGAACCTTTGATGTGGGCTTACTTTGTCAAACAATTTGAACTTGTCTTGTTTCCCCCTCTGACCTCTGCATCAACGTACGATAGGGAGAATGCTTGGAAGGGATGGATGGACTTCGTAGTATGTCAAGAGGTGTCTAAAGTATGCTTTAGGGAATCACAATAGGATTAGGAGGAAGATACAATGGATAGGATGGATGGGAGAAGATAGGATAGATAGGGAGATGGTGGATAGGAATATGATAAGATAAGGATACATAATGGATTGGATAAAAGAATGTTATGGATGGATGGAGGAAAGGCATGATTTGCCCCCAAATATAGTATATGAATGGATGGAAAAGGGACTATGCATGATGCCCACAAGAGGTTTTCATCATGGTACTTTCCCAAGGTGCCACAAGGAGTGGTTTTCACCATTAGACAGAGTTTTTTCTTTACTATTTTTTCATACTTTTTTTTGTTATTTTTCTTTTTTGATGGGATGGGGCCTCAAGCGTCTATTTCCATAGAAAGGAGGATAATGCCCCATGTTGAATATTTGTTGCACATGGACCATGTCGAGTGTCATTATGCACATGGATGTTGGTAGATGATTGCATGAGATGGAAATGGAGGATAGTGGATTATGATGCGGATTATGACATGGATTATGACATGGGTTATCTCATGGATTATGATGTGGACTATGTTGTTGATTATTCAAAAGCATGGACCATATAGATGTGATGGGGGAGATATGCATGATAGGGGATATATGATAGGGAGATAGGTGCATGAGGGAATTTTCTATGGGGTGGAGGGGAACCATGACCAATGGTTGCACACACCGAATTATATTTTGAAGGTTTTGATTGGGAGGGGGATGTGGGGAGTAATGGGGATTGTCAATTTGGGGATTTAGGGACCCAAATAGACTTAGGAGTTATGGGATTTTTAAATGGGGAGTGGGATGTCTAGGATTCGAGGTTGCCTTGGGATTTAGATGCTTCATTTGGATGCATTGTTATTTGTTTGGGTACCCATACCATTTTTGTTTAATTTTTTTTTTGTTTTGGTGGCATGGGCTTTGGTAGCCTTTTGGATTTTCCATACTTGTAATAGGACATATAAACATAGCATCACTTTCTGATTGCTTGTAGTGCCTCGTGCCATCTTATAGAATAGTATACTACTCTAAGATTGTGTTGCATGAACTCTATCTCTACCTCAAGTGCTCTTGCATCCTCATTCATGCTTCTAATTACATTTTTTTATGTGGTTGTGAGTTCTTCTTCAAATGACTTGTGGTTACTATGACAACATAACCACATGTAAACTAAGATGTATGTTGCACCACATCTTACTACCACAACATCACCACATGTAAGCCAACATGTACATGCTATATTGCATCTTTTTACCAAAACATCACCATATATATGAACTAACATGTATGTACCATAACATCTATAACTCATCTCATTTCATTGCATTGTATTCTAGAAGCTCTTTCTATAAGAACTCTTTGCAAGTGAATATCACCCAAGTCCCAACACACATGTCTCATAAGTCTTTAAACATTATGAATTTGAATCCCCTATTATAAAATTTTGACATGAAACAAATACATTTTCATTCAAAATTCTTAATGTAGTTGTGATTAAGAATTGTAAACAAACCATAGATGTAAGATATGAATTTTAGTTTTCACTAGCATTTGCTAGTTGTGCAACTAATGCAAAATTATTCAATTCCTATCTTACCAAATGGAATTTAATATTTACTTCTATTTTTTTGGTTTGTCACATGTAGATAAAGTGGTCTACTTGACCATATTATGAATATAATTGTAATATTCTTTGTAATCCTATGGATGTCTCCCATTGTGTTTCTTTAAAATTCTTATAGACCTGATCATTTTGAGTTTTAGTTGTTTTAAACCTATTGTCACTCCAAAAACTTATGAAACACCCTTTTAGCTCTGTCCCTACCATTTTCAAACCCTCATCTCATTCATGTCAACTTATAAATCTCATCATGCACAATTTTGCAATACCATTAGTTTGCAATTACAATGCAATATAAATAGTGATTTTATTGTTACCTATAATAATATTATTCTCTTCTTTCTAACATCAATTTACAATCCTCATTCTACTTTTTTTGAGTGCCATGCATATCTGCTAATTACAACATGAATATAATTGTAACTTTTTTACTTCTTCATATATAAATTATAACAGTTCATTTCTAAGTAAAATCAAATAGAGTGAAATCCAATTACATTAAAAAGTATTTGTGAATTTAGAAATCTATTAACCATCTCACTAAACAAGGCATGTGAAGCAACAATAGAAATATCTAACCATAAATTAAACAAAATCTACATCCACTTACATAAAACTACATACCTAATATGGCATATGTAATTTAATCTCAAATGATCAAGCTAACATAGGCAAAAGATAATACAATTAATCCAAACAAAAGAACTATACAACATGGCTAGGGTAGATTGTGATACCCCCTCTCCCATTTTATGTTCATCATGGGACTTTCCATTTACTTGTAGTGATCCTCACCTTTTATTTTTTCCCCATTTTCCACATCCTACAAATTTTCATTTCATACATATACAGATTCCCTAAAAACAATTCAATGAAATATCCTTGTTATCATAAAATAGGTTTTTGACAAATATCCCAGCAATGTGTATAAGAAATGACCTCCATTGCACTCTATGCATCTAATTTTACAAAGCCAACAACATGGTCTAGATTGTAAAATACTCACAAATTAAAAAAATAAATAAAACTTTCTAGAAACTAAAAATAAAACATTGTCCCTTCATGCACATTATTATATTGCAAGCCTATTTTTCAGATTGCTTCATTTAGCATCACCAATCATCTCCTCAAGAACATTGTCCTTGTTTAAAATGATGGAAGTAGTTTGCATCTATCACAACAATTTATCTTACAACAAACTTGGAGATAAATTTTGTAGTGTGGCAATTAGCACATACTTGAAAGTTCTTACAACTCTAGTAGTTGTTCTAGGGGGTGTGTTTAACAAGCCAAATGCAACTACCAACTTTTCACTATGGTGGCAGAGATAATTATTTTTCCTCCTCTTCCACATCATTTAGTAAATGTCCTAAATCTAGAAAATTCTCTCATGCCTTCATCTCCCAAGCCAATTTCTCCTACTTTGCATAGATCCTATGTCTATGGATGTGATCTATCTCCCACACAAAAAGAATTTACCATTTTACGGCCTTCAATCCAACTACATCCAGGAATCATTTTAACTCCTCTATCTTTCATCAATCTTCATAACATTTGAACCTACCAAACCTTCCCACTTCTACATAGATGTTTGAGAGAAGAACATAAGTCACAACATTTTTAGGATCCAAATAAAAAAGTAGTGTTACTGTAAATACTCCTAACCCTACATTCATATGTGATCTATAGGCACCAAGAAAATACATCCACACAACCACAGTAGGTTTAAATGACATCTTAATAATATAGTTAAAGTGTCCTCAAGATAGCGAGCACAAACAAGAAGGTCAACCATGCACACATAATGATCAATTGTAAGTGTAATACAATAAGGGTTACTAATCTGATTGAGTTTCAGTTGTTTTAAACCTATTTCAAATCCAAAAACTTATGAAACACCCTTTTTAGCTCTCTCCATACCATTTTCAAATCCTCATCTCATTTGTATCAACTTATAAATCTCATCATGGACAATTTTGTAATACCATTAGTTTTCAATTACAATGCAATATAAATTGTGATTTTATTTTTACATATAAGAATATTATTCTCTTCTTTCTAACATCAATTTACAATCCTCATTCTAAGTTTTTCAAGTGCCATGCATATCTGCTAATTACAACATAAATATAATTGTAACTTTTTTACTTCATATATAAATTATAACAGTTCATTTCTAAGTAAACTCAAATAGAGTGAAATCCAATTGCATTAAAAAGTATTTGTGAATTGACAAATCTATTAACCATCTCACTAAGAAAGGCATGTGAAGCAACATTAGAAATATCTAACCATAAATGAAATAAAATCTACATCCACTTACATAAAACTAGACATACCTAATATGGCATGTGTAATTTAATCTCAAATGATCAGCTAACATAGGCAAAGATAATACAATTAATCCAAACAAAAGAACTGTACAACATGGCTAGGGTAGATTGTGAGACCTTCTCTCCCATTTTCTATTGATCATGGTACTTTCCATTTACTTTTAGTGCTCCTCAGTTTTTATTTTTTCCCCATTTGCCACCTCCTACAACTTGTCATTTCATACATATACATGTTCCCTAAAAACAATTCAATGAAATGTCCTTGTTATCATAAAACAGGTTGTTGACAAATATCCCAACAATGTACATATAACCAATGACCTCCATTGCACTCTATCCATCTAATTTTACAAAGCCAACAACATGGTCTAGATTGCCAAATACTCACAAAATATAAATAAATAAATAAAACTTTCTAGAAACTGAAAATAAAACATTGTCCCTTCATGCACATTATTATATTGCAAGCCTATTTTTTAGATTGCTTCATTTAGCATCACCAATCATCTCCTCAAGAAAATTGTGCCTATTTAAAATGATGGAAATAGTTTGCATCTATCATAACAATTTCTCTTGCAACAAACATGGAGATAAATTTTGTAGTGTGGCAATCAACACATACTTGAAATTTCTTGCAACTCTAGTAGTTGTTCTAGGGGGTGTGTTTAACAAGCCAAATGCAACTGCCAACTTTTCCTGGTGCTATGGTGGTAGAGATAATTATTTTTCTTCCTCTTCCACATCATTTAGTAAATGTCTTGAATCTAGAAAATGTCCTCCTACCTTCATCTCCCAAGCCAATTTCTCCAACTTTGCATAGATCTTGTGTTTATGGATGTGATCTATCTCCCACACATAAAGAATTTACCATTTTATGGCCTTCAATCCAACTACATCTAGGAACCTTTTTAACTCCTCTATCTTTCACAATCTTCTTAACATTTGAACCTCACCCCACCTACCCACTTCTGCATAGATGTTTGAGAGAAGAACATAAGTCACAGCATTTTTAGGATCTAAATAAAAAAGCAACATCACTATAAATACTCCTGTTTAGCATGAAAAAGGGGTTGAATGCATGCAGGTGTACAAACAAGATCAAGACCCTCTTCCATAATAACATTCAAGGACAAGATTGATCTAAATCACAACCAAGAAGAAGGTGGACTCAACTACAGATCTTGTGCTCTTGTTTGCTATGGAAAAATGCGTTTTAACCAAGCCTTTTATCAAACCATAGGTTAAGTATGAGTAAAACACTAGTTATGATATAACCATCTTGTAATAGACAAACAACAATAGTAATCTTGAATCTAAAAGTGCAAAGATGATCAGTGAGATATTAGAACCTATTTCCCGGAAGTAGGAATGTCAGAGGATGAATTCGATAACCGCCCAAGTCCAGAAGTGGGAACCTATTAGAAGTCAGAACTGAGAAGTGGATGTGCCCTTGATGTTGGATATACTAATTGCTCCTCAAACCTGTAGCATAACATTGCATAACATGGAGACTTGAAAATGGCTTGGGTTGATGGCTATTTATAGATTTTTGGATGGAAGATTGGATGGATAGGATTGATTTTGGAGATCAAGGGTTGAGCTTGGTTGAGATGATTGGATTGATGAGAGGCCACCAAGTGGCATGATTTGATTAGAGGATAAATATGGTCTTTGGATCAAGGAGAGATCAAGGCTGGAGGATGGTCTTGGAGAAATTGAATGGTGAGGATGGAAAAGGGACAAAAGGACCCTTTTGTACAAAGGACTTGCCCATCCCTTTGTAAGAGACCCATGTGGTCTTGTACAAAATCCCATGTCTTTGTACATGTTGGAAGATGTGGAGGGTTTCAATGGGTTGATCAAAGATTTGGAATGTGCAAGTATGTGAATAGGTTGATTAAGTGGTTTTAATCAACTTAATCAAAAGTGCACAAAATAGAGATTTAAATAAATAGAAATATTTATTTAATTTTTGGATGAGGAATGGATATTAGATAAATAAATACTTATATAATGTTAGACTATGGAAAATGATATATTAATTAAATAAATTATTAAGTTTATTCAATTAATGCTAGGAGATGGTATGGATGAATAGTCACTTAATAATAAAATATTATTTGATCATTGTCGGAAAGGGGATTAGGTGTCTCAATGAGTGTTTATTTAGTTAATTATGGAAGAAAATAGTTTAATGATGTTCTGATCGTAGATGAAATGGTGAGTGGTCGATTTTAGGTGTCTACAAGAGTTTTTATTTTTTCCCAAGAATCATGTGAATCTGTACATGCTTCAATTTGAAAAATTGGATCAAGGGAAATGAAACTCATAAGATAACCAAGAGCTTTTGTATGTTCAAGCATTTAGAGTACCTTTTCCTTATCATCTATTGGTTCAGTTACCTTTTGTTCAACATATGGTGTATAATCTTGTTGCATTAAGGAATTCCATGCATTTTGATGCCATGTGTTGTAGTTGTATGGTGTTAGCAATGGAAACTTAAAGTGACCCATTTATGAAGGAAAAGACATCACAAGTAGAACGAGATGCACAAGCACAAACACACCAAGAGACCCCTCTAAATTACTCTTGAATTTTAGAAAATATGATTTGGCACTTTATATTTTGTGTAATTACAATTGACACTAGCAAGAAACACAAAGTGGACTTGACTTCAATGCTTTTACAAATCCTCAAAATGAGTATATGCTAAAAGTATAATTCTAGAGAAAAATCAAGTGAAACAAATAGAACCACTATGAAGTACACAAAAAATTATGTACTTCCAAAAAAGAATCACATTGATCCAAAGTCATATGTGAAAGTTATAAGCCTTTGAAGTTCCCAAAATGAGAACTGCATAGTGTCACCTACAAGAATCTACAAATTCTATAAAATTCATACGTCAAAATACAAAATCATCTATGCTAGTTTGTAGAGTATGAAAGATTGGCCCAAATCAAAAAAAAAATCTCAAAACAAGAAGGTCTTGAGCCCAAGTTATGAGCCTCCAAAGTTTGACTAAAAACTGAAACATGTGAATGGAGAAGGGGCAAAAGTTTGAAAACATCCTTGCCACCAAATTTGGCAAAACTACCGCCAGATTTACGGATACCATCAAATGTGAAGAACTGCTAGATAAAATAGAACTCCTGCTAAATATGAGATTTTTACTAAAGTTGGAGGCATTGTTAACTCTAGAGGTCTCTACTAAATTTAGTAGAGGTGCCAAATCTAGAGGAGGTCACTGGCAGAGGTGACAAAAGGGCCACCAAAAGTGGTGGAATGGGGCAATGTAGGCTAAATCAAAGAAGAGGTCATGGGTTGAAGCCACTCCCAGACCCTTATATAAGGTTAGACCTATGGCCCTGAAAAGGGATCGTGACCTATTTAGGTATGGAGTCTGAGTCCAAAGGACTTCTCTAGGGTTTTCAACTTGGTACAAGGCCGACATGTCCATTAGGCCAATTGGTACCCTTATGTACCTTCAAAAAAAATTGATTTTTAATTTTTTTTAAAAAAATTACAATGATTTTAAAAACTACAATTTAATAATTTAGGGTCATAAGCTAATTATGTCACTGCCAAATTTTTTGAAGCCTCATACTTTAGGTTTTTTTTACTAATAGGTTTTCCTTCCTTTGCTTGGGCATCCATCCTCTCGATGGCTCCACCTCTCCAAATGAGGCAAAGAAAAAGGGCTCGTCTGTGTTGAAGGTCAATTCTTAGGACTGTAAGCTTTCATGCCCCAATCTGGGATCTCCCAACCACAAAAATGTTGTGCCTATTTCTGATCGGGGCTCCTTGCATGAGGAAATAAATAAACTCCTCTATAGTGAATCCCCTGTTCTAGTTTTCAAGGAAGAAATTAAAACTAAACTCATTGAAAGTGAAGAATTTTTTTTGCACATGGTTTAATTGGCAGATTCAATCACCTGTGGCCTACTCTTCCTGACCTCCATAAATGGATAAGTGATGCTTGGTGGCCATTCCTGGAAGGCAACTTGTAAATCTGGACCCCTATGCCCATGGCTTCTTTATTGTTGTTTTTGACTGTGAGAGGGATCGTGATACTATGTACTCTCTAGAAAATAGTGGATCTACGGCTAGAATGTAATTATGCTCAAACCATGGCATCCAAATTTTAATCCTTCTACTGAGCCTTTCAAGGTTAAACCTATGTGGATTCATCTTCCAAACCTCCCACTCCAATTCTGGTTCGATGCATGTTTTGAGGCTATTGGCAATTCTCTTGGATGTTTTTCAGCGATTGATCCTGATACATTAGATTTCACACATACTACCTTCACCCGCATTCTTGTTGATCTTAATACTTCAAAGGCTCTTCCTATAGACATTACCTTTAGAACTGCTGAGTGCCGCTGGTCTCAGACATTAGACTATGAAGGTTTTCCCTTCTGATGTCGTCGATCTTATGAAATAGGACACATCGTTGTTGAATACCTCAATTCCAAACATAATTTAGGTGATCATGCTACATGGTGGAAGGATGCCACAACATTATACTAAGGATGGACCTTTGGTGAATCCTCTATCTCCCTCTACATCTGATCAAGTTGATAAAAGGAATATAAAACAACCCACAAAGTCTGCGTTGAAACTGAAGAAATTCGTTTTAGATATGGAAGAGACATTATCTCCTATTCAAAGTGATAAATCACAAAAGGAGGTCCTAGTTGATTCTATCAATGGCTCTACACTTTGTGAAGAGGAATGAGTATCTGCAATAAATGATCAATCGTCTTTGCCTTCCTCAGAGTGGAAAGTGGTGCATAAGAAAAAGAAAGGAATATCCAAAAAGATGCTACAATTTTTAAGATGAATTTGTGATCGCACTCTAAAATTGGTAGTAATGCACCCCGTTAAGGGTCTAATGCAATTTTTTGGGCTTGTTTGAACTTCAAATATATAGGAGTTGTCTCCTTGGTAGCACTTACCAATCAAAAAAAATATTGTGATTTTTCTTTTTTTATTTTGAAATATTTTCAATTTGCAAAAAATATTGAAAATATATATTTTTTAAAATCGTACTATAAGCACTATTCACAGGGTTGTATGGCTCCCTAGACAAAAAAAAATACCTCTCCTAGCAACTTTGTCTAAAATTGATGATTTGACAGTCAATCTTAGGATTTTTAGGCCTTCTGAGCATGATGGCAAGGTTGAATTTGACCCAAAATACTCGGAAATGATAGCTCCTTATTGGATCTGACAACAAACCTTCTTCAAACCCTTGAAAATCTAGCCTTCGATGTCCAACTGAGATGAAATGAAAAGAAAATCTAACTATCTTAACTTCTCTGGACTCAATGGTGAACTCACAATATCTCTAGAAAGCTTTGTAAAAACCTGCAATTGACAACTCAAAATAAGAACCCCCCCTAGAATTTGATATTTTTTCCACACTTTTCTATTTCTCTAGATCATTCGAGGATGCAAGAGAAGAGCATACTCATGGTCTTTGAGAAATAGCATCTCTACTCTCCAAGATTTCTTAAAATATTACTAACCCACAACTCACAATTACTCTAATACCATGTAAGATTTGGTTGTAAAACCACCCAAGAATACAAATGAATGAAAGAAAAGGAATGCTAGAAAATTAGAAATGATAGAATAAAATACATTCTATTCAATAGAAATGAGAAGCATACAAAAATAAGATGCTCATAAGAGATCAAGAGGTGTGTTGGTGTTTTTCAATTCCCAACTTGATCTCACAAATAACCTATGATTTAGCCATTTTCAATAGTTAGCTATTTTGAGGGGTTGGCCAACAAACAGGTGAAAGTTAAACTAACTTTACCTCTGCACTTTAGGCTCTACAAAACCTAGGAGGGTGATCCCTGACAGTATTCACTAATATCATGTGCCAATTATCACAAATACTATCAATAGCAGATGCATTTTATGCAGATTTACTTGAGGATTATGAAAAATAGGAAGATCTAGCTTAAATCAATCAAGCATTTTACATTCCCAAGACCATAGAACAAAATAAAATTGAATTCAACAGACACTTACAATTGAATTTAAAGATTGAAAGTATTTTTTAATGTGCTTGATCCTAGAGTTGAAGACTAGACCCAGAGGCAAAAGATTGGTGCCTTAACCTCGGGCAATGGAGTCAAACC
This sequence comes from Cunninghamia lanceolata, assembly GCA_027924645.1. Lineage (NCBI taxonomy): Eukaryota > Viridiplantae > Streptophyta > Pinopsida > Cupressales > Cupressaceae > Cunninghamia > Cunninghamia lanceolata. The sequence goes on from BSBN01000780.1 coordinate 15,868,068, forward strand.
AAATGGAATTGAAACTCAATAACAACATTTCATCTAAGAATCAAAGAGCTATATAATACTACCTTACAATATTACACTCAAGATTCCTAACCAATCATACTTACAGAATCCTCATATTCATTCAAAAAAATCTAAATTCTCATTAAAGCATTTAACCTATTCTTTGAATAAGAGCCTCAATCAGAAAGATACGTCCATAAGAACTTCATGGAGACAAATTGAATAGTCCTTGATTTATTTATTCATAATTTGTGTAAACCATACATCAGGAGACAATTGGCTTCAGAATTCTACCATTGTATTCAATCAAATGCTAGTACTGCTAGCAAGTTCACAAAAACAAAACAATTCAAACACACTATCCTAAAAATAGACTTTGATTTCTATTCTCTGCGCTTTCACTACAAAATTCTCTAAGAGATCAACCCTCGTAAATGGCCTTGAAATTCCTTTTATAATGTAAGGGAGCAACAAGCTTCAGTCCATTTACACATGTCACTAAATTTCATGATGATATTACAATGCAATTACAAGGAAAAGGACCACAACAACTCGTGAGGTGGATATTTCACATGAGACAAAGCAGTTATGATTTGTTGAAGAAGATACCTCACCATCCAAAAAGCACGTTGTTGAAGAAGGTGGTTGCATAATGAACCAAATATTCCCTTTGCCATGTACTCTTTATCTTCCAACAACCTTGGGGCCCAATGCATAAAACAAGAAAAGTCAAAATAATTTCCATCTCAACAAATGTCACAAACAATTCTTCAAACCCAAGGGAGACAACCTTAAACAATGTTATATTAAAGGCCTAATCTATGAATTTTTCAAGCCATGTGTTGTACTCCTCCTCAGATGGCCACTGGACCTCAAATAATTTATGCACCTTTGAATTGCGCACATTAAATCTAGCATCCATTATTGCCTAGGCCTCTTTCACAAATACATCTAAATTTATTTCAATTTCAAACAAATCATCTAAAGAATTATTCAATTGGGTCAATTTTGGCTCTCCATCATTAAAAATATAAGTAGATAAAGATGGGACAATGCTCTCAAATTCATTTTCCAACTATTAAAATCCTTGAGCTGCATTGCCTCATTGAGAATGTGAGGCATCCCATTTTCCTCCATGTCTCGGAACATTTTTATTTTGCTTTTGAATTACAAATCTAATTTTCTCTGAAATGCAGAAATTTCATTCAATAAACCAATGGCCTTTATCATTTGAGGCAAGCTGCTAGGTGCCTCAAGATCACCTTCCATGTTCTTCATTATTTCTTTGAGAGCATCAACCGTTATGCTCCATTTACTCCACACATTCTGGAATCTCTCTTGAACATCAACATGTTTCTCATAAGCTTCATGAATGTTCTTGTACACATTCCAAACATTATCCAACTTATGGAGTATACAAGCAATCCTATGGCCCAAGATATCATTATTGATATCAGTCACCACATTTTTTGGTTTCATCTTTGGATTTTTGCTCACTTTCCTTCACCATTTTAACTCCTTCAAATTCTTGATTTTGAGAAACAAGGTCTCTCTATCTTGAGCAGAAAACACTTGTGTGGTGGTAGGGGGTGGAAGGGCTTTTACCTCAAGTGCAGCAAGCCTCCCCTGAGGAACACTAACCTTTATCTTATTATATCATTCTTGTAGCCTAGTAAATTTATCCAAAAGTTGGTTATACTTCTCTTGCATCATTCCTACAATATCTGCACTAAGCATTGCAGCATGCATTGTTAACTTGGCTTCCTGTGTATGGGTGAGCTCAGATGCTCTCTTCACAACAACTTCACCAATTATTTCTCCAACTAATCTAATAACCCTAGGCTTCCCTATATTTGGTCCCATGGACTGGATTGCCATTGCATGTAACCTTGGGCTGAAGGCAGTACCAAAGACTTTGTTGTCATATTGCTCTTCTAAAATGAATACATCAGCATCCCTCCTTATTGCATCCAGAGCAATAGCAAAAGTTAAATCCCATCTAGGAAACAAAAGAATACCACTTTTCTTAACCATTAACCTACGCTTAGCAAGGGTGATTTCTAAAATTTCATTCTGAATTTTTTCCTCTTCCTATTTCATTGCTTCCTCATGCAATGAACGTTCCACTCCTTCATTTACTTTCTCTATCCTTTCCTTGTACTCATTGCACTTTGTTTGGATCACAAATTAATTGTACTCATTGCACTGTTATATCCCCAATGCCTCTGGCTGAATCTTGCAAATGATCAATCAAGATGTCCTCACTAGTAGCTTTTTTTCCAATAGCTTTGGCCCCTAGGAATAACTCCATGAGGTCATCTTCCATAAATTGGGCAAAGTCACGCTTTACCCCTTTTGTCTTTGGTTTTGCCTCATCAATTTTAGGTTTAGCACTTTTGGCTTTAGGTTTATCTCCTAATGCCTCACTAGCTTGACTCATTCTTGTACAATTAAGCAACTAGGCTTTTTTACAGTTCAAAACAAATACCAGGCTTTCATAATTTTACTAGAAATCCAGAGCCCGGCCAATCCAATTATGCAAAACCCCTAAAAGTTGTTCTTTCTTCAAACTAGGGTTCAAGAAAAATTGCACACACAACAACAATTCCCCTTTCTTCAACTATTTTCAACTAAAGCCTTTTCACAGAAGGAAAGGAAAATTTAGCTCACCTAGACTTAGCTATTCTTCCCTTTGAACTCTCTCACCTTGAACTCTGTTTTCCTAATCACTTGAAGATATTTTCTTAGAATGATGGAAAAATACTTCAATTCTCAATTTTATGACCTTGGAGCACATTGAAATGCCATTAATTGTAGGGAACCGACTTGCGTGAGTGAGGAGGAAAAGACTGTCAGATAGTCATTTTTCATTTGAATCCTAGTCATGGATTAGACTGCATTAAAAAAAGATCAATGGTCGTTGCGAGTCCATTATACATCACTTTTTGCCTTAAGGCTCTCTAACACAAAATGTGATGAGAAGAGTCTCTACGATGAGCCAAGAAGGTGCCACGTACTCCTCCTGCCCTTTAAAACCTCTGTCGCCAACTCCACTTTCACAGTCATTGCATATCACATTCTGGCTTAGCTTCGGCAAACATAAAATGTGATGTGAAGAGTTGATGCAACGAGTGGCTGCAGTTGACATTTGGCTAAGAATATCCTCAATTTATACCTTTTATGCTCATCGCGCATCACCTTTCCTCATATTATTCCTTCATATAATATGCGATGCGTTGTGGCCATGTGATGAGCAAAGATGATGACAAGTGGCAGAGATCAGAGTGCCCCATGCATATCATGCTTTCTTTTATCCTTCATGAGATCAAACCGCAATGTGAAGGATTCATGTGATACATAAAGAGATGGACACTTGTATTGGAACATGCCATCGCACATCACATTTCGGATAATGAGCATTGAGTATACAAATGCGATGCGAAGGGTGGGTGCGATGAAGGAACTTAAGTGAATAAATTTTGTACATGTGCTTTTTTATTCTTAAAGAGGAAACTTGCTTGGTAGATATGAGTAAAGGGGGGGTTTTGCTAAATCATATTCATAACTTGGACATAGGATAAAAACTAAGTATTTCAACGAGTGGACATTTGATAGGAATTCTCATGACGAGGGATAGACAATGTTGCTAGGTGAATAGGGCCATTCAAGACACAGACAAATGGACATAAGTTGTAACTAGATCAATGGGGAACTGGCTCAACTAGTCAACACAGGATTAGAACAAATCATCTTAGTGACCAAAAGTTATATTTTTTCACTTTCATTAAGCTAAGATAAACCCTATGTACTACATTGATAAATCCTAACTTACACAAACCAAACAAAAACTCAGTAATGGAGAAGATTTTGGCTATGGCCCACAAGATTTTACACAAGTCATATCAGTGGCTCATGTTCGGGGACGTTTACTCAACATGAACAAAGCGAGATCCCAGAAACGCCTGGTGAAGCAGACCAGACAAAGCACAGAGAAACATAACCCAACCAAACAAAAGAGACAGACAATATTTATATAAAATTTACATGTGGTACATTGTACATGGAAGATAACATACCTCAAGATAAGTATGGCTTAAGGAATTTTCCATGTACTAGCAATTCTAGAAGTTCTCCTATCAGAGATTGCAGAAAATATGAGTCTTCTCCATGGGTATTGCTGATCAAATAAGGACCCAACCATAAGGCATCCAAAATCCCCTGTTTTCCCTTATCCTCAGCCCTAGAATTCCACATTAGGATTATGCTTCCAATTTCAAACTTTCTAGGAGAAGACCTATTGTCATATAGTTTCTTTACTTGCAACAACAATTTCAAATTTCTTTGTTGTGCATCCCTTTTGACTTCATCCAGCTCTGTTAAAACATTGATCCTCAGCTGCATAGCATCTGTGATACTGTCATCATATTCCTAAATGAACTTATATACCTGCAATAGGTTTTTGGTTAGCATTCTAGCTTCCATGCCACAAACTAAATTGAATGGAGGTTGTCTTGTTGCCTTCTCAATGGTCATTCTATCAACCCAAAGGGCTTTTCTCAACTTTGAATCCCAAGCCTTCTTGTTCTTCTCTATCACCCTTTTTATGATCTTCATTAAGCTTTTATTTCTAGATTCAAACTGTCCATTACCTTGTGGGTCATAAGGGGTTGAGTAAGAGATTTGTATTCCATATTTATTGAATAAACTTGTGAATTCTTCTAATCTAAAGCACATTGCATTGCATGATAAAATTTTCTTTGGCACACCAAACCTGATTATAATATTGTTCATTAAGAAATTGACCACTGCCTTACTAGTAGCCTTACTTGTAGGAATGGCTTCAACCCACTTTGTGAAATAATCTGTGGCTACCAAGATCCAGGAATGTCCACCACTGGATTTCTCTACAATTTCTCTACGATTTATCAAGTATAAAATTAATCCGCCACTACTGAAATGGTTCTTGCACTGTGACTGGTCTAAGAGGCAGATTCCATGAGAACTTCAACTTCCCTAAAAATCTTTGACAAGCATCACATGTCTTTACCAATTTGTGTGCATCCTTAAATAATGTGGGCCACCAAAACCCTACCCTCTAAACTTTATACGTAGTTGTTTTGGCCATATAGTGGCCGCCACATGCACCACTATGCATCTCAGTCAAAATTTCTACGGCTTGCTCTCCATTAAGGCATCTTAACAACACTCCATCTACATTCCTCCACCACAACTCAATTTCAATTATCACATACTTCATAGATTGTAGCTTTAGTGTTCTCTTCTGACTATCAGTCATCCCCTCAGGGCTTGACATATTTTTCAAGTAATACACAACATTCCTATACCACCTTGCAGTTTGCATATCACAAATAGGAGACACATCAACAAAATCAACATTGTTTACCTGATTGGCCGCTAATTTTTTTTCTTCATTCAACCTAGTCAATCCTTGTCCTTTGACCAATTTAGTGATTTGAACATCAATGTTGAATTCCTAGATCTTATTAATCCATCTGCATCTCCTTCCAGTGACCTCTTGTTGTGTAAAAATGTCTTTGATAGTAGCACTTGGAACATAAGCAACAATTGTTGCACCAACTAAGTATGGTTTGAAGTTCTTGACTGCCTTCACCAGAGCATAGGCATATTTTTCAGTCATATCATACTTCAACTCAGCTACTTGTAATGATTTACTGAAGAAAGCAATAGGTTGTTCATAGCCTTCCTTGTTCTTTTGCAGCAAGACTACAACAATTGTGTGAAAAGAAGCAAAAGAGAAAAGTTGGAATGGTTTTGAAAAATTTGGGGATTTCAAAACTGGGGCCTCCTTGATGGCTTGTCTTATACCTATGAAATCTTCACTTGGTTCCTCACTCCAAGATATATTTTCTCCTTTCTTCAACATTTATGAGATTGGCCTTGTAATCTCTACAAAGTTTGTCACAAGCCTTCTCAAAAAATTAACTTTCCCAAAGAATGATTGAATACCTTTGACATTTTTCAATTGTGGTTTCTTATTAATGGTAGCAAATCTTTAAAGGTCAATCCTTACCCCTTCTTTGGACACTATGTGTCCCAGTAACTTCCCTTTAGTGACCCCAAAAGTGCATTTATTTAGATTAAGAGATATCCCATATTCCAAGGCTCTGATAAAAATATTCTCCAGGTGCATACAATGGTCCACTTCCTTCTTTGAGTATGCAGTAAGGTCATCCTGATATACTACCATAATGATAGTAATCAAGTCAGAAAAAGCTACATCCATAGCTCTCTGAAATGTAGCACCAGAATTAGTCAGGCGAAAAGGCATCCTGACATAAACATAAGTACCCCAAAGAGTTGTGAATGTTTTTTGGTACTCCTTGACTTTCACCTGGTTGTATCCTGGAAAATCATCCATCATAGACATTAGCTCACAACCAATGACTCTTTGTATCATTACCTCCATATTTGGCAAAGGGTAGTTATCTTTCAACGATGATATGTTGAGATTTCTAAAATCTACATAGAGTCTGATATCACCATTCTTCTTTCTAACATGTACAAGATTAGACACCCAAGTTGAATGCTTGATTGGCTTTATAATTCTGTCCTCTCTTAATTTCATTAGTTGTTCTTGCATTTTGGGTGCTAATGTTGGGTTTATTGGTCTTTGCTTCTATCTTAAAGGTTTTGCATCTAGTTTAAGAGGTATCTCATGCTGAAACAAATCCTCTATGTATGCCTTCAGATCATCATAAAACCAAGCAAACACATGCCTACATTTTCTCAATAAACCAATTAGCATTGCTTTAACTTGAGTCTTCATTTTATTTCCTACATATACTTTCTTTGGAGCATTCTCAATTCCCAAATTTATTTCTTCTAGGTCATCTTGATGTGTTGAATTTTGCTTAGCATCACTTTTATTAGGACCATCAAAGACCCTTTCCAAATCCACAAGACCCCTAGGAATTTTATTAGTCTTGATCTAGATTACCTCACTCCCAAATAATGTCTCCTTTCCATCTTTTTCCTCTACAAATGCTCCAAACTCTATCTCCTGGCTTTCATACTGGTCTATGTATTGCATGAATTTCAATATGTCCTCATCATCATTGAACACTTGCTAATTCTGAATGCTGTCAGGGACATAAGGCCTTGTTTGCATCTCAACCTTTGAGATACATGCATAGGTTATATCATTCGGCCTTAATGCTATGTTTGCTAGTAGATTTACCATGACATTTTTGTTCTTTTCTATCCATTCAATATTAAAAGGATCAAATATTTCTACTGCATTCATGTACTGCTTTAATCTATTGTTCTTAGACATAAATCTTGATCTTACTTGAGACACAATTAATTCTAAGTCATCTAAGACTCTTAAATTTCTTATTCCATGTTTGTATGCTACTTTCAACCCAAGTAATAAGGCCTCATATTCAACAACATTGTTTGTGCAAAAAAACATCAGTGAAAATGAGAACTTAAAAGTTTTACCACTGGGAGAAATAAGAATAAAACCTACACCAGACCCTTCCTTGGAACAAGCACCATCAAAATACATTGTCCACAATTCATCATTATCTACTTGTTTCTTTACCTCCTTTTCCATGGGTACAAGTTTCTTATCTTCTTCTTCTTCTTGAAGTTCCTCAACCTTGAAGTTATCAATGTCTACATCAACAAAGTGAATATGCTCTTCAAGTTCATCTTCCACAATTATATATGGAGCCAAAGGCTCCCTATGAAGTTTAACATCCTTGCCATCAATTGGGATAGTGGCAAAGGACATTTCACATTGCATGCTTCCTCTAATGGTAGAAAACCACTTTCTAGACAAAAGCATCCCATAGTTGGGAGGGATATCCACTACAGTTGCACTCATCACAAACTCTTTACCCGGATATGCTACCAATTTGTAAGGTATTTCTTTTATGATCCCTATGACTGGGACTTCTCTATTATCCATTGCATAGCATTTTCCATAAGCCTTAGTGATTTTCAAGCCCAATGCTTGCATGACTCTAACTGGCATGATATTATAAGATTCCCTTGAGTCAATCATACAATTCTTTAGCATTTTGTCATTTATGATCAGGGTTACATAAAAAGGGTCCACCTGATTTGGGCATGCACTAAGTGTGGCACTCAAGAATACTTGAGGATCATCATTAGTGTTCCCCTCAGCTTCTTTTTCTTTTACCTTCTCCTTGCTCTCTTTAGGCTGAATGTCCACCTTTTTCTCATTGAAAGTTGTAGCTACACCATTAATAAAGGCTACTACCTTATTTTTATGCTCTTCAATCTGCATCATCTCAAGAAGTGGGACTGACACTTTTACTTGTGATAACAATTGGAACATGTCAACCGGGGTATACTTGGGCACATCATATGCTACCACAAGACTATCTTTAGATTGTCCTTTATTTATATCAGATGTTCCATCCTCTTGAATCACATTCTTTTTCTTTTCTTCATCAATTTTTGACTTCTGAGGCTTTCTCAGAGTTGATGGAGAAACTAATGGTTCATCAGTATGTACTGTTGGTAATTAAGGTGTCTCAACCTTTGCAAATTCCTAGCATTATTCATTTAATTGTATATTTATTTATTGCCTAATATTGTATTTACTTGCACATTCAGTTTGGTCACTAAGTTGAGGTGGCATGATGACATGTCATCTTACTTGGAAAGTGACTTGGATGGTCAAGTCAAACTTACATGGATTTGGGCATCCCATTTGAGGTGGCACTAATATGCCATGTGTCGACACCTTTTTGTATGAGGAAGAGGATATTCCATATGACAGAGTCTATGACACATAAGAGCCAAGTTTGGAGATTCCTATGACAAGTGGTGACAAGTGTTGGTAAGTATCTTTGCATAAGGGAAAGTCATATTTGAGTGCCCAAGTTGGGCTATGACATGTTGTAAGAGGAATATGCTATATTTATCATTGTATGATAGATTCCCTTACAACATTTAAGATTATCATGTTGCATATTTTTATGACAGTTGTAAGATGCGTAAGAGCATCCGTCATAGTCTATTTTTAGCCTTGGAGCACTCCATGTTGGGAAAGTCAAATCTTCATGTATGACAGATGTAAGGGATGTATTTGGAGCTTGGACAAGTATCCTTTGATGCGGGATAATGGCCATGTGGCCAAGGTGGATGCCTATCTCAAGAAGCTTCCAGAATATGCCTTGTATCTCTATAAAATGCATTGTTTTGGAGTTGTATGATATAGCTTTTGTACATGTATTGTTATGTTGTCAGAATCACTCCAAAAATGATATTTGAAGACTCTTGGAAGAACATGCATCGCAAGTGTATTGTAAACTATTATTGTTTTAGATAATACATTGTGCAGGTTTTAGAGTGTGGGATTTTTTACTTGAAAGGTTTTCCCCACGATACATCTTGTGTCAATCTCTTATGTGTTGTGTTGATGCTGTAATTTCTTATGTTATTGATGCAGAGCGTCTAGGATAGCAAAAGCATGTTCATAACTTCACATGCAAAGATCTCTCAAAATTCACTAGTTTCTATGACAGAGATCAAACTTCACATAAGGCAGGCTTCAACACCATATCCAACTTGTTCTTGACACATACAATTAAGGACTCCAGAACACACCTTCTAGGATGTCTAACACCAACTAACATTCCATTCAACCACTATGTAATACCTGCAAGATAGCAGTCTCACTGACTGTCATGACATTGCTGCTCCATTGGGATAACAGCCACAAATACCTCCTTGGGATGATCTCCCTCTACACAAACCCAATCTTCCTTGCAACATATCAATCTATAACATGCACACATACCAATGTCTTCATTATCAAAGTAATAACATGATGAACAAAATTATTACCTTCTTGATATGACTGCTATCCTCCTCTAAATTCTTGATCATGGTTTCTGCAGGGTCATTCACATGCCCAAACTCATTCTACACCATCCTCCTACCTCTCTATCATTCACAAGCCTTATCACTGACTATGATACAACCCATTCCATTAAGTAAAGATAGAAAATGGTCAATGGAATGGGCAAAAATCCATCAGGTTGCTCAGAAGAACCCTAACCTAGGTTTTTGGACAGTCAAGAGAAATAGCTGGTTTTTCCTCCTAGTGCAGTGTCAAGACTCCAACTTATGTTCAAATCTAAGGGACTTCAAGCCAATAACCTTCCACTACAAACTTGTGCTATGGCTATTTCGTACAGCTATGGATTTCTCAGAGAAACAACAAATTTGTGAGGGAGACAGCAATTTAAAAGACAGTTTTTATGAAACCACCGATATCTTCTGTCTAGATCATTGTCAAGATTTCAAACCAAGATTAGATCAAAGATAACTCAATATACTTTCCATCCAACATGCAGATGGTCTATGATGAATCCGTATAGTCGCGGGTACAGCAGGAAAATAGCATAGAAAAATTAGAAAAATAGAGAAAAAATAGAAAAAACAGTGTTTCTTTGTTATCTCTCTCCAATCTATTGAATGTTCTCTTACAATCAATCTTTCCTTGCTTAAAACAAGCCTCTTACAATGCATGTAATGAAGTGGTTCGATCCAAACTGCCAAACCATCAAGCTGCTTTCTTGATTTTGAACTACAGTCTTTGAAACTATTTTTTTTAGAAACTATCTTTTCTTGGACTCCACCGACTATTTTATGACTAATCTGCTTTTTAACACTTGGATTAACCTTTGGCAAGGTTCTAAAAAACTTCCAAATCCATGACATGCCTTAAAAGGCATACAAATATGAAGACTTAAAGACTATCCTATACAAACATTAAAACTTAAATGACTAACCTATATGCCTATTACTACAGGACTGTTCTTCTTAGGACTAATAACCTAACAATAGTAGATTCTAGCTATTTGGACATAGTCCATTACAAATATGGCTTTCAAGCCTCATAAAAACATTAAGATGGTCTCAAAGACCTTATTAAACAAAACAAACTACTTGAAAATCTATCCAAAACCTAGATGTCTTGGTGCTCCTGCACCATACTCCCCGGCATGATGAAAACTCTTGTCCCAAAAGTTAGGGGATCTACTCCATCCAGTCTTCCATCTTGTTGGTATGTTCTTCTTACTGGGAAACATGAACTCTCCTAGAGTTATCTTCCTCCTTCTCCAACTTGCATGGCTCCTGTAAACAGTGTTAGAACCATAAAACCTGTTGTGATGTCCTTGCCTAGGACCCTACTGCTGTAATGCTTCAGCTCTTCTCAACTGGAAGTGCTGATTCATTCCTCCTTGGACTATCTATTGTTTGTCTTCCTTCTTCTACCTCTTGATAGGGCAATCAATACCTCCAACCTTGACATAACTCAAGTCCCAAGCCTGCTACTCTTTAGGACTGTCATCCACCTTCTGTTATTGCAACTATTCCTGCTGCTTCCCATCATCCTTAACCTGCATACTCAACTGTAGTTTCGTTCCAAAACAAATAGTAACATGTTCCTTCTTCTCTTCACAAGGTAAAGGTATCAGTTTGAACTTTTTACCATCTTTATCCACTACATAGGTATTAGTATACCCATCATGAATAGTTCTCCTCAAGTGTTGCTATGGCCTACCCAAGATAATATGCCCACATGTCATGGGAATAACATCACACAAAACATAGTCCTGATATGGACCAATTGTAAAATCAACATATGCCTTCTTAGTAACCATTACCTGCTGCTCTTGACTCACCCAAGTGGCATTGTAAGGACTAGGATGATCAAAAGTTTTCAATCCCAACTTATTCACCATTTCCCAAGAAACTAGATTATCATGAGAACCTGAATCTACAATCAACTTGCATATCTTGCCATGGCTTAAACAATTATTTCTAAAAATAGATACCTGTGGTGGTTGCTGCATCTTGTCTCTTTCCACCATGAGCATTTCTCCAACCATCATTGGAGAGGCTAACGACATTTCTAGTTCTTCTGGCTTCTCCTCCTCTTGTGCCAAGTGAACTCTTCTATCCTTGGTCTTGTCAACACCATCCTTCTTAGGACAGTTGAAAGATGTGTGTCCCACCTCATTGCAGTGATAACATCTGCCTATGAACACCCCTCTTCCTAATCCAAATCTACCTCCACCTCTATATCCACCTCCCTGATCTGTAGAAATCTCCTTACCCCTCTCATTGTTGTTCTGAACTTCACTAGTAGGTCTACCCCTACCTCTGTTTCCTCTTCCACTACCTCCTTGTCTTTCTTGCTTCCTCTTCACTCTCTCTTTAGCCTTGATGGCCAACTGAAAACACTCTCCAAGTGATTTTGGTACTGACAAACCAATCTCATCCTGCAAGATATACCTAAGCCCATTAAGGTACCTTGCCACTTTCTCTTCCTCATCTTCCAATCCTCCTCTGATACTAAGCTTATGAAATTGCTCAGTATAGGACATAACATCTATGTCCTTCTACTTTAGATTCTACCTCATCCTCTTTGTCTAAATAGAGTAATCAGATGGAAGGAATTGATCCTTCATCATGTCCTTCATCCTACCCCAAGAAGTGATTTTTGTTGCACCTCTAGCCACTCTTTCTGTCTGCACACTACTCCACCAGGTAAGTGTTGTTCCTCTCAGTTTTGTCTTTGCAAACTTGATCTTCTTCTCATCATTCATCTCCTCATACTCAAAAAAATTTTCAAGGGCATCTATCCACCCTAATACCTCTTCACTATCCATCTTCCCCTGATAGATAGGTAACTCAATGTTTGCCTTTGTTCCACTTCCTTGGACTGCCTTCAACAATCTCACAAACTTCTTCTCTTCAGCATCCAACTCATCCTCAGGAGGATTCTCATTAGAATCCTCATCTCCTTTTGATTCATGTTGTTCATCCTTTCTAGGATTCTTCTCCTATGCTTCCAATCTAGCCAAGATTGATGCATTCTCCCTTCTTACTTGCCTCAACTCTCTTTCCCTTACAGCATCCTGATCTCTTCTGTCCCTCAACTCTTTTTCTCTTGCCTCTAAGGCTTCTCTCAACTCAGAATTCTCCCTAGCCATTTTATTCTTAGGAGGCATCCTTACAACTCTCACAAACCCCTATCTTCTTCACAAGATCCTAGACTCCCTCAAGGACCTACTAGTGGCTCTGATACCAATATGATGCAAAGCATCTAGGACAGTAGAAGCATGTTCATAACTTCACATGCAAAGATCTCTCAAAATTCACTAGTTTCTATGACAGAGATCAAACTTCACATAAGGTAGGCTTCAACACCATATCCAACTTGTTCTTGACACATACAATGAAGGACTCCAAGACACACCTTCTAGGATGTCTAACACCAACTAACATTCCATTCAACCACTATGTAATACCTGCAGGACGGCAGTCTCATTGACTGTCATGACATTGCTGCTCCATTGGGATAACAACCACAAATACCTCCTTGGGATGATCTCCCTCTACACAAACCCAATCCTCCTTGCAACATACCAATCTATAACACACACACATACCAATGTCTTCATTAGCAACACAATAACATTATGAACAAAACTATTACCTTCTTGATATGACTGTTGTCCTCCTCTGAATTCTTGATCATGGTTTCTGCAGGGTCATTCACATGCCCAAACTCATTCTACACCATCATCCTACCTCTCTATCCTTCACAAGCCTTATCATTGACTATGATACAACCCATTCCATTGAGCAAAGATAGAAAATGGTCAATGGAATGTGCAAAAATCCATTGGGTTGCTCAGAAGAACCCTAACCTAGGTTTTTGGACAGTCAAGAGAAAACTAGCTGGTTCTTCCTCCTAGTGTAGTGTCAAGACTCCAACTTATGTTCAAATCTAAGGGACTTCAATCCACTAACCTTCCACTACAAACTTGTGCTATGGCTATTTCGTATAGGTATGGATTTCTTAGAGAAACAGTGAATTTGTGAAGGAGATAGCAATTTAAAAGATAGTTTTTATGAAACCACCGATATCTTCTGTCTAGTTCATTGTCAAGACTTCAAACCAAGATTAGATCAAAGATAACTCAATCTACTTTCCATCCAACATGCAGATGGTCTATGATGAATCCATACAGTCACGGGTAAGGCAAGAAAACAACATAGAAAAATTAGAAAAATAGAGAAAAAATAGAAAAAATAGTGTTTCTTTGTTATTTCTTTCCAATCTATTGAATGTTCTCTTACAATCAATCCTTTGTTGCTTTAAAAAAGCCTCTTACAATGTATGTAATGAAGTGGGTCGATCCAAACTGCCAAACCATCGAGCTACTTTCTTGATTTTGAACTGCAGTCTTTGAAACTGTTTTTTTAGAAACTATCTTTTCTTGGACTCCACCGACTGTTTTATGACTAATCTACTTTTTAACACTTGAATTAACCTTTGGCAAGGTTCTAACAAACTTCCAAATCCATGACATGCCTTAAAAGGCATACAAACATGAAGACTTAAAGACTATCCTATACAAACATTAAAACTTAAATGACTAACCTATATGCCTATTACTACAAGACTGTCCTTCTTAGGACTAATAACCTAAGAATAGTAGATTCTAGTTATTTGGACATAGTCCATTACAAATATGGCTTTCAAGCCTCATAACAACATTAAGATGATCTCAAAGACCTTATTAAACAAAACAAACTACTTGAAAATCTATCCAAAACCTAGATGTCTTGGTGCTCTTGCACCAGTTATATGTTTAACATTGCTGCAATTGTAAGGATTAAAACAAATTTGCATACATTTCCCCTAATTAGATTGGTGTTGGAAGTGTGTTTTGTGTACCTTGCTTCCTTTCAGTTGGTATCAAAGTTTGATCACCTATGATCCTAGTTGTTGGTTAGGGGTTTTTTGAGCTAATCTTTAATTTAGTGGGAGTCTGTGTAGAGTATTATGTGATCTTGTTGCAGCAAGAAGATAGTAGGCACATCCAGTAGAATAGAATTGGAAAAGTTTAATGGCAGCAATTTAGAGTTGTGGAAACTCAAAATGGAATGCATGCTTGTTGACAGAGATCTATGGGAAGCTATTTCCAGCACAAAACCAACAGCAATGCCTCAAGATGAATGGGATCTCAAAGATTGTAAAGCTAAGGGTCTTGTGAGACTCTATTTCGTTGATTCCATCCTATTGAATGTTCATGAAGAGAAGACCGCGAAGGATCTATGGAAGAAACTTGGTGATGTTTATTAGGCTAAATCCCTGGTAAACAAGTTATTCCTATGGAAGAAGCTATATTCTCTAAGGATGGATGATGGAGGATCGGTTGCAGATCGCCTGAATGCTTTTAACATGCTAGTTGCATAGTTGACATCCGTTGGTGTAAAGATGGAGGAGGAGGATCGTTGCATGACCTTGCTTTGTTCTTTGCCTGACTTGTGGGACCAACTTGTCATGGCCATTGGGAGTACTACAACCACCTTCAAGATAGATGAAGTGGTGTCTTCGCTATTATTTGAAGAGATGCGGAAAAAGTCTTTCGAATTGGTAAAGGAGGCTCTTGCAGTTCATGGTAGACCCAAACAAAAGGGGAAAAAGAAAGACAAGAAAGATGAAAAGGGCAAATCCAAATCTCCTAGAAAGTCCATGGTAGTGTGTTGGAACTGTGGAAAAACTAGGCACTTCTGAAAGGAGTGCAAAGAGGAGAAGAAGAAAAAGAAGAACTCTGATTTTGATTCTGACAAGTCACAAAATGATGGTGATGCATTTTTTGCAGCCCTAGCCACCCATGCATTAGAAGATGTGTGGTTGATTGACTATGGTGCTTCTTTCCACATGACCTCACATCGAGGTTGGTTTACAAAGTACGAAGAATACAACGGTGCACTACAATAGAACAAGCCATTAGCGCCTAAAATAGTGCCAGATTTTAGTACAATTGAGCTCATACATTGGACACTTTTTCCAGCTCAAAACTCGATGCAAGTTTGCATGTTTACTTCCATGCTGGATTTAGCACCAACTTTAGTGTTGGATTTAGCACCGACTTTAGCACTAGAAAGCAATAGCCGGATTTGGCATCCAATTTATCTTCCGATTTTGCTTCCAGGTTTGCTTCTTGTTTTGCTTCCATTTTTTCTTCCAGTGTTGCTTCCAATTTTTCTTCTAGATTTGCTTCTAATTTGGCTTCCAATTTGGCTTCCAATTTTGCTTCTGGTTTTGCTTCTTGTGTTGCTTCCAAGTTTGCTTCTAGTTTTTTCTTCGCGTTTTGCTTCCAAGTTTGCTTCTAGTTTTGCTTCCAATTTTGCTTCCCATTTTACTTCCAGATTTGCTTCCAATTTAGTGCCAGATTTGGCACCCAATTTGGCTTCTAATTTTGCTTTTTGTGTTGCTTCCAAGTTTGCTTCCTGTTTTGCTTCTAGTTTTGCTTCAATTTTTGCTTCCAGTTTTGCTTCCCATTTTCCTTCCAGATTTGCTTCCAATTTAGCACCAGATTTGGCTTCCACTTTGGCTTCTGATTTTACTTTTGGTTTGGCTTCTTGTGTTGCTTCTAGTTTGGCTTCTAGGTTTGCTTCTAATGTTTCTTTTGATTTTGCTTCCAGGTTTGCTTCGGGTTTTTCTTCTAGATTTGCTTCCATTTTTGCTTCCAATTTTGCTTCCAATTTGGCACCCAATTTAGCTTCTAGTTTTGCTTCCATGTCTGCTCCCATTTTTGCTTCTAGTTTCGCTCTCAGTCATGCTTCATATTTTGCTTCTAGTTTCGCTCTCAGTCATGCTTCATATTTTGCTTCTTGTATGGCATCTAAAATAGCTTCTTTTTTGGCTTCCTAATTGACGCCAAGTTTTGCTTCCATTATGACCTCCTTTGTTGCTTTGGGTTTTGCTTCCAATTTAATGAGATAATTATATAAAAAAAAAGATAATTATTATAACATGATCATCATCTATAATTAAAACAAGTGAGTCAAATATCTCTAATTTAATTGAATTTTACAACATCCATCCTCCAATCAATTAAAATCATCATGTACATAATAAATATCCATCCAAAAATCATTGACCACTTTCAATATATATAAATTGACAAGTCAATACTGATAAGATCATCATCATATATAACTAAAACACGTGAAAGTCAAATATGCCAATAGATCAATAACATGTCAAAATGATACATGTCTAACAGTTGACATAAGTCAAAATGATACATGTACAAATCATATAAGTAAAAATGATAAATTATGTAACTCAAAATGATACAAGTCAAGATGATACATGTTCAAATGATATAAGTCAAATTGATACATGTGAAAATGATACAACTCAATAATATGGTACTGCAAGCTGTGAAAATGATACATATGATAGTAACCATGAAAAGAGGCATCATAACGATATATCAGCAATGATCCATGATGCAGTCTATATGATCATGCATGTCACTGGCTACTATCAGCAACTACCTCATCATCACCACCACCATCATGATCATCATCATCATCATGATCATCGTCATCATCATCATTGTCATTAGCCTCGTTGTCTTCTGTATCTACATCATCATCATCCTCTGCCATATGATCTGTAGAGAACCAATATAATCTGGATCTATATCATCAGGATCATCTTCATCTTCTGGAAGACCTGTGTTCTACAAAAAAAATCAAAATGAAAAGTTATTATTTATTTCATGTAATAATTTATTTTTCTGTTATATATCTAATATTCCAACATATGAAACGAAACCATAATCATATTACATCATATCAAAGTGCACATACCATAATAAAATTTCAAAAAAGTTATAGTTAATATGTCATTCCAATGATGTAAAACATGCAACAATTCTATGTGTATAGGTTATGAACTCGTATATAACATCCTTGTAAACTGCTCTACAACTTTCCTGCTCTGACTGGTGTTTGAACTTGCTGCGGTCATGGAGGTCGTCAGCCCTAGGGGGCCCCCTGTCCCCCCTTCGGGCCTATAAGAGCTTCTTGCTGATGTTAGTACTGCCTTAGGTAGTACTAAAGAGACCTCTCCCCCTACCTTGGGCTTAGACCCCAAGGCTTGGAAACAGGCTCTGCTAGGGAAGTCTAGTAGGCCTGAGGAAGATTCGGTGGACCAGGTGCTGCCAGAACTTCAGGAAGGAATGGATTTCCAGATCCCAGACAGAATGATGGACAAGATAACCTCCTCGTTGGAACTATCCCTAGTTGGTAAGTTCCAAGCACTCAGACCCAACATCGATATGGTTAGACATTGGGTTACAGCTAGATGGCACCTCAAAGGTAGTGTTTCAACAAGTGTAATGTCGGGCGGCCTCTTCCTGTTCAAGTTCACAACTAAGGAGGATTTAATTTCTATCTTGGCAGGTGGACCTTGGTTGTACGAGAAGCATAACCTCAACTTAGGCCTTTGGAAGCCAGGCATTGACGCTGCTATGGAGTTCAGCAGATCAGCCCTGATGTGGGTCAGACTTCCTGGTCTTCCTCTGGAGTACTAGGATGAGGAAATATTCACATGGATTGGCAACTCCTTCGACTGCTTCATAACCATGGACAATACCACCAGCAATAAAATTAGGTTGGTCTTTGTTTGATTCTTTGTTAATGTTGACATTCATAAGACTCTTCCTAATACGTTCAAGCTTAAGTCAAAATATGGTAGCTAGGAACAGCAAATACTGTATGAAAACTCCACTAGCTATTGCCAAAAATGTAAAAAAAAGGGGCACCTAATTAGTGAGTGCAAAAATATTGTAAGCCCTATTGAAAATTAGTGCCCAGAAGTAGAAAACCCTGTAGATGATTACCCGTTTAAAGAAGATCTGATAAATCTTATGAAGTCCTCTATCAAACCTTAGGGTCTGGTTGGTATTCAGGAGCAAAATCTCTAGCCTATGGAGATTCCTAAGCCTTACCCACCTTTGTCCCCAAATGAGCTGAGGCCAGAGCTAGTTGGTGGTGGCTAGGAGCAGTCTTTGGAGTTCCCCCTGGATTCAGATGCTATGGAAGGAGGAATCCCTACTCCCACAACATGTTCCCCTAATCTAGAGACTTAGGCTTAGGAGGTTGGGGACCTAAGGGTTGTTTGAGATCAGCTAGAAGTTCTGAGGCCCTCGTTGGAGCCAGGTCTGATTGTGAGAGACATGGATGCCACTAAGAAAGCCTTTACCTCTCCTAACAAAGTTCTATCCCCAGAAGCCAGTACCAGTAACCAAAGTGGTTGGATAACCCCCAAAAGGAAAGGGAAAGGTCATAACAAGAAGATGGCCGATGTGGGAACTGAAGGTAAAGCAGGGAGGCCTTCACAGAGAGAAACTAGATCCAAGGAATCAGCAAAGGAGATTGCCTATGGGAGACAAAGCACACTGGAGGCTCTCTCTAGAAAATCCTGTAAATGAGGATCATCACTTGGAATGTGAGAGGGCTCAATAGCCCACAAAAATAGTTTATGATAAAGAGCTGTATATATGACAATAAAATAGATTTCATCCTTCTCTTAGAAGTTAAAATGACTAAAGAAAAATTTAGAAAAATTGCTAACAACATCTAGCCTATGGCAGATTTCATCATCAGTCCCTCAACTGGTGCTTCTAGGGGGCTGGTTACTATGTGGAATAAGCGCAAAGCCTCAGGAAGCTATTGCTCGAACTACAAAAATACTCTAGAAATCCTTTGCAAGATGAACAACAAAACCTAGAAGTTGCTCAATATATATACCCCTAACACCAAAAGAGTAAGAAAAGAGTTGTGGGATGGACCTAGATCCAAAATCAAAGAGGATAGTAGAACTCTATGGATTGTGGGGGGGGACTTCAACACCCTCCTCTACCCCTTAGAGAAATTTGGGGGTAATGAGGATTTTTCTGACAACATGGTGGATCTTACTGATTTCCTGGGCCATACTGGTCTTATTGATCTGGAAGTCACTAATCAACAGTTCTCCTGGACCAACAGGAAGATTGGGGGAATAGTTGATTCAGGTTAAGCTTGATAGAGTGTTGGTTTCTATGAATTGGGGAAGTTTACAGCACACCTTCTTATCTGCTCTCCCACGCACCATTTCTAATCACAATGCCCTGCTTCTGGATTGGACTGAGAAGAATAATAAGGGCCCTTTCCTGTTCAGGTATGAAATAATGTGGGCCTGTCACCCAGACTTTAAAAACTACATCACAAACTGGTGGAAAGTTTAGATCCATGGGTCTCCAATGTACATGCTCACTCAAAAACTGGTGCACGTCAAAAACAAAGTCAAAGGCCTGAATAAGTTATGCTTTGGCAATGTGATGAAGTCTAAGAATCACCTCTCAGAGAGACTACTTGAGGTTCAAGATAAAATGGCCAAGGGTGATGGGAGTGTAAGCTTATACAATATGGAGAAAGAATTAGTCAGAAAACTAAAGAACATTACCAGTAAGGAAGAAATCTTCTGGAAGCAGAAATCTAGGGTTTAATGGCTGAAAGAGGGTGATAGAAACATGACTTTCTTTCACCAATTGGCCATGAAACACAGGAAGATAAATAGCATTACCAAACTCCTAAACAAGCAGAATATAGAGGTGACGGATGATGGGGACCTTGGAAGACTGGCCTCTAATTACTTCAAAAACTTCCTGGCTAAGCAAAACACCAAAGTTGATAATGCTAAAGAAAATCTCCTTCTAGAGTGTATCCCTCAAATTCTTACCAAGGATAGTAATATAGACATGATGAAGCCTATTACAGATGAAGAGGTCAAACCAGTGGTTTTCTTGATGGGGGTCTTCAAAGCTCCTGGGCCTGACGGGTTCCCCCTAGATTTCTTTCAGGATTTCTGGGCTATTGTGGGTTATGATGTTACAAGGGGTATCAAAGACTTCTACAAAATGAGGAAATTTCTTAAACAGATCAATGCTACATTCATAGCATTGATCCCTAAGAAAACCATCACTGAAGTCATGGCTAACTTGCGCCCCATTAGTCTATGTAACACCATTAATAAAATCATCACAAAAGTGTTGGTTATTAGAATCCAGCCTCTCCTGGATAAGCTCATCTTTGACAGCCAGAAAGGCTTCATCCATGGGAAACAGATTCTGGATGTGGCCATCTCGACCCATGAGATCATTCACTCTATGGATAAAAATAATAGCCTGAGCATGGCCCTTAAGTTGGACATATCTAAATCTTACGATAGAATTTCTTGGGACTTCTTATTCAAGGTTCTCATAAAGATGGGCTTCAGTGATTGAATTCTCAATCTGATAAAGGAGTGTGTCACCACTGTTAAATACTCAGTTCTAGTCAATGGCTCGCCACAAGGGTTTTTCAAGGCAGGAAGGGGTTTAAGGTAGGGGGATCCTCTATCCCCCTACTTGTTTATTATGATGGAAGAGGTCTTGGGAAGAAATATTTTGTCCCATATGGACAGACAATCCCTTATGGGAATTAAAGTGGCATCTACCATGGGTCCATCAGCCGTCCAACAGTTTGTGGATGACACCATGTTGTTTGGGGCAACTTCAATTGTGGAGGCTAAGAGATGGAAAAATCTTCTCAACACATATGCTGAGGTTTTGGGACAATGCATTAACTATGATAAGAGCAACGTGTTTTTCTTTAACACTAATGGGGATCTGTAAGTCAAGGTTAGAAACATCCTACAATGCAATCAGGCTACCCTCCTGACTACCTACCTCAGCCTACCTCTCACGGTCAAAGAAGTGACTCAGTCCTACTGGAATACTATCTTGGAACGTATAAATAGGAAAATGGAAGGCTGGAAAGGAAAGCTCCTTAGCCAAGATGGAAAACTTCAACTGTTGAAAGCCTCCCTTCAAGGCATCCCTACCTATTTTCTCTCTTTGTTCAAAATTCTCAGGTATATGGCGGAGAAACTTGAAAGAATCCAAAGAACCTTCCTCTAGACTAGGGTGGAGGAAAAGAAAAGGATCTCGCTGGTTGGTTGGGATACTGTCTGTCAACCCAAATCTAATGGAGGTATGGGATAAGAAAAATCCAAAGTATGAACAAAGCCTTGCTGACTAAAATAGGGTGGATCTTCCTAAAGGAAGAGAAGGAATGGGCTTATATCATGAAGGCCAAATACTTGTAGGGTGACTCCAATTCCTAGCTTCTACTAAGGGACTCCCCTCCCAAAGGTTTTACCATATGGAATAAAGTGTCTAAAACTAGGAGCTCCCTCTCTCAAGGCATTAGATGGAACCTGGGTAAAGGGGATAAAATTAGGTTCTGGGAGGACATCTGGCCGAGGAAGGAACCCCTGGGGAAAAGAAGTAATTCTTTGAGGGCTAGAGCTATGAACCATTTTGGCCCCAAGGTGAGCAATTATTTGAGCAACCATCCCCATAGACAAAGAAAATGGAAGAACTTATCGGAGTGTTGCACCAACCATAACGAGTTGCAGGATTATTAGTCTCTTCAGCAGGAGTTGGAAAATTATAGAATTCCAGTGTTTCAAAGAGAGGATCAGATGCTGTGGGGGCAAGACCAAAAAGGTAAGTTCACAGTCAAGTCAGCTTACCATATGATCTCGAACGGCGGTCAACCAAATCTATACTGGAAAAAAGTCTGGAACAGGAAGTTATTACCCAAAGTTAACTTCTTATGGTGGGCAGTGACACACAACAGAGTCCTTTCCATTGATAACCTTAATAAAAGAGGGTTTTAGATGGTTAACAAATGTGTGCTTTGCTATCAAGAGCAAGAATCCTTACAACATCTTTTCCTTCACTGTGATTTCTCTAAACAAATATGGGGAAAAATGCTCAGAAGCTCAATCTAGAGTGGATCTTTCAGGACAGCTTGAAGGACTTTGCTATGAGTTGGCACTCTCCTTACTCTCATCCCAGAATAAATGAGCTATGGAGACAGATTCCCCTGCACTTGGCTTGGAGTGTGTGGAAAGAGAGAAACAACCGTATTTTTAGAGAAAGTGCCTATAATTCTAATGAGGTTTTCTTGTCTTTTTGCAGGACCGTTACGGAAAACACTTCTTCCAGTTTGACTTGTGTGGCTTAGCATTCCCCTACTACTATGGAAATTCAAATTGCCAAGAACTGGTGGCTAAAGGAAGATATGAGCAAAGTGGACACCACTAACAAGATGGCTAGGCTTAACACTCGTTGGAGACAGCCCCCCAGTGGGTGGATTAAACTTAATTTCGATGGTGTGAAAAAGAAGTTATCTGGGTCTGCTAATGGGGGGGAAGTTTTATGGACTTCCTTAGAACCCCCATTGTTGCTTATGCTGGGGGAATTGGGCAATAGTCCAATAATATGGCTGAAGGTCTGGCTCTCCTTAAAGGTCTAAAGATAGCCCACACTTTGGGTATAGACAATCTCCAAGTGGAAGGAGATTCTAAGTTAATTATTGATGTAGCTATGAGAAGGTCTAACAGTGGTTAGAAGTTGAAGAGCTTAGTTGAAGACATCATCAGCTTACTATCTGGCTTCAACTAGATGTCCATCAACCATGTGTATCAAGAGGGAAACAAAGTGGCAAATGTGATGGGAAATTTAGGGCAGGGAATGGACACGTGGCATTGTTGGAGAAATGAAAAGACTCTCACGTGCCTGATTCAAAACCTCATTAAAGAGGAGTTAAGCCCGACTCTCAATTCCTCATGAGATCTAATGTCAGGGAGAGAGGGTGGGACCGCTGGAGTTCTAGGATCTTTAGATAGCTAGACATCGAGCACAAGATAGAGGATTACATGAAGTGCAAGTGCCAGCTCGACATTGAGGGGCCTAGTCATTTCAACAGTAGCAGCGTTGATAACAAGGTGAGTTGGTGACTTGAGGAAACCTTTCACACACCGAGCCACGTGAAAAACTAGCTTCACAGCTTGGGAAAGCCCATCTTAATATTTATTGATGATCTTACGAAGCTTAATAATGATGATCTGAAAGGGAGTAAATATGCCCGTCTGGGATTTTTTAGCAAGTACGCCACCGTAGGCATGGGAAAAGATAGTATCATGATTACCCCTAGATTAATTTCTATTAGCCTTGTTATCTTTAACAACAAACCTATCCAGAATTACACTAAGACGACTCTATGTGCTGCGATTGACCTAATTATCTACTGTATTGTTTACTGGTTTGATAGAATTATGAGGGGAGATAGGTCACGGACTGAACTAGAGACGTGCAAGGAATTCAAAAATAATGAGATGATATGCAATATTTGTTAGGAGGGTGGGGTCACCTCCTACCTCGAATGCCTTCAGGGCTATGATGAGAGTCTCTCTATTCAGTTTCTGCACTCTTACAATGGCAGAAGGGTTAAGGTTGGCAATGTGGAGTTTGAGTTCTCTAAAGAGGTGATTGGTATGGCTACTAGCCTGCCTACAGATGGGATGAAGCACCCTAGGAGGAGTACAGTTTCTGACCCTAATGGCATGAAGCTTTTTTTTAACAAAAATGAGGTTCTGAACAGTCTGCAAGGGGGTTTTGACCGCTAGCTTCTTCCTTTGCCATGGGACAAGGTATGTTACTTGATTATGAAATATTTTACCCTAGAGGGTAGGTTTAGGAGCTTCTTTCACTACCATTTTGCTCTTCTTAATCACTTTAGGAGGAGTAAACATATTAGCTTCCCCTTCTATCTACTTTCCTCCTTAGAGTCCTCCATTGTGACTGCCAAAGAACAACATGCCCTTGACCCCAATAAACCTGAAATTTCGCTACACCAAGGTCTCATCATGAGACTATACAAGTTTCACCTTGCTCTGTGCCTGCCAAAAGCTCCTACTCCTATCAAGATTGAACCACATAACCCTCCTCTGGTTAGGGAAGGCCCGGTCATCATTATGGAAGTTACCCCTAATTCTTATGCCAAGTCTTTGAAACCGGGTAAGAAAAATCCCAAGATGATTTATAGCCCTAAACCAACCATTGAGGACCTCACCCCCACTTCTCCTGATACTACCCTAGCAAAAAGAAAAATTAGCTATGATAATCCTTCCCTACCCAGTAAGAAGAAACGGGGTGCAGTGGAAGAAGCCTGTGAAACTGCTAGTGAGATTAGGACCCTGAATGCTACCCCAGTGGTTGAAGAAGTTAGCATAGAGGAAGATAATGAGGACCCTGACAGCGCTGAGGAGGAGACTTATACCCCCACTAAAAGCAAAATGCGCTACCTGACAACCAGGAGGTCATCTAGGTTGGCTGCTAAGCCGGTATCCTTGGCTAAGGGGAAGGTGATGGTGTCTGAGAAGGAGGAGGTTGTGATTTTATAAGAAAAGGACTAGCCAGAGGGGAAGAATGCTAAAATTGAGGAGGAAGCATAGGGAGAGGGTAACTATGAGGAAGGTACCAAGAAGGGTTCTACGAAGCTCCAGTGTTTGGAGTCAAGGGTTAATATCAACATGGATACTGTTGTGGAGGAGACAGAGCAAATGGGTGGTGATGTTTCTGTTAACAAAGACAACAAGATTGAGGTGATGGATGCTGGTGAAGAAGGTCCCAACAACTTTCCTAATTTTAATGTGCAAGGCTCTGATATGGATAGCACCGAGGAGAAGATCAATGTTACCAGTAAGAAGAAGAAAAGTACCAAAAAGAACAAGGGTAAGGCTAAAGAGACCTTGGAGGATAGGATGACCCATCTGGAACACAAGTTCAACACCCTAGCCAAGGTCTCTACCAGGGTCATGCACAGGTTAGCCACGACTCTGGTGGCTCTCCAGAAGAAGGGTCTAAAAGACCAAGAGAAAATGGACATGAAGATGAAGAATTATGACAATATCCTCCAGTTCCTTATTGATGACTAGGACAAGATGTTTAATTAGCTGTTGGTGGTTGGGGGTTGGTCTGATGTCTGTTTGCGGTTGGTCTGCTTTCTCTGTAGTGTCCTATTTCTCTTATGCTAGGTTGCTTAACTTTAATGGTTTTATCTGAACTATTTAACTTTTGGTGAGCCCTTGGTGGCTATTTTGTAATGGGATCAGCACCTTTTTTGTAGCTTATCTTATCAAAAACATGCAACAATTCTAATAAACGTTACTAAAGATCATAAAAAAATTGTTATACAATTTAACTATCAACTATAAATTCTATTACATAACTTTAAGTGCCACAAATTGTGTGGTCAATATATGTTCTTTTTCACTATTAATCTAATAACCTGCATTAGACAGAAACATTAAAGAGTTTTTAAGTAGCAGTTGATTAAATTCTCTTACATGTCATTAATGAATGCACAATTTTTTTTCAATAATTATTTATCTTAAGATTCATGAGTAACCTTAAGATAAAGGTCTAATAGTTGTTCTATGGGGCATGTTTAACAAATCAAATGCAATTGCTAACTTTTCACGAAGGTGGCAGAAAAATAATTCTTTTTCCCATCCTTCCACAACATTAAGTAAATTCTTGAATCTGGAAAATACCTTGCCGCCTTCATCTTCCAAGCCAATTTCTCCAACTTTGCATAGGTCTCCTTTGTCTATGGATGTGATATGTCTCCTACACAAAAAAGCATGTACCATTTTATGCCCTTCAATCCAACTGCATCCAAGCATTTTTTTAATTCCTCTATCTTTCATCAATCTCCTTACTTCACCACACCTGCCCACTTGTGGATAGATGTTTGAGAGAAGAACATAAGTTGTGCAGCATTTTTAGGATCCAAATCAAAAAGTAGTGTTGTTGTAAATACTCCTAAGCCTATATTTATATATGATCTACAGGCACCAAGAAAACACATGCATACAACCAGCACAAATTTAACATGTATCTCAATGATAAAGTTTAGGGTGTCTTCAAGATAGCCAGCAACGGTAAGGATGTCAACCATGCATGTAAACAGAGAGGCCCTAGTTAGCAAGTTCTATGGGGAGAAGGATGCTTCTCATTTTCAAGAATCCTATGTCTCATTGCTACATATGTTTCTTAAAGAAGGGCCAATTTTAAACTAGGTAGTTGTATTGTCACTCACTTTGTGCAATGAAATGACGAGAGTCGAGTCTCCTTATATCACTGTAGATTTGCATACATCAACCTCTAATACAATAACACCATACAATGCACACTTAACTTTATGGTACCTTAGCCAAGACATGATACTACAGAAATCTGAAGGTACCTCCTACTAAAGATGTCATGCCATAGACCAGATACCACTGTACAGTACATATCACATCTACAGTAACAATTTCCTTCCAAATGTAGGGTTACAATCTATGATTAACATGCATAGACCTTTCTAGTGTTTACAAGATAATTCCTTAGTCAACACCATACTAGTGTCCACAAGATGTTTCCACAGTTAAAATAAGAAATTAATGCTACTTTACAAACAATAAGCAAGCCTTTGGAGAGCTTAGAGTTTCCATTTACATCCATGCACAATAACTTAATCAACCCTTAGGATTTTATGGACAATGAAATAGAAGGTCCTATATTCCATTTATGAGTCCTCTATCTAAATGACACAGTGATCACAAGTACATAATATCTACTATTCCATGGGTAGTGCTTAGACATTCAAACACAAGGAAGTCCATACTAAGATAAATTTGTTCACAAACAGTCTCCAATTTAATAAATACTAGTTTGAAATCATATTTCTAAGTTATTGCAAGTCATTACAATGAACTCAAAGTTCATTCTCATCAAACGAATGCCTTCACAATAGATTGTTCTAGTTACAGTACAATACAACTATTGTAATGTTACACAATTGTATGCAATTGACAAAACCCATTCTTTCCAAGAGTCAACTGGTAATCAATTACAATCATGTAGTATTGTTTCAACATTGTATTCCATTGTGGCTTTAGTAATGCAAACCTCATAACCTTGGAGGGAGTGTTGGGGGGCAAGTGGACCTGAACCAAGGATCCAAAACCATCCCAAAATCCCACCTAGGAGTGGCATTATTAATCCCAAGAAGACCTCGCATCCACAATTGAGAGAGTGGACATTTATAGGTGAAATACCAACACCATTAGGGTTTACAACCATGTCAAAAAAGATAACCATGAACCAAGCCAAGTTTCCTCAAGACTCATGGTATGTTGCAATGATAGCATTCTAGCAATTCTAGCCAGGGTTTGAAACTCCACCTCAAACTGTGACCAAATTAATGTAGCTTCCTTCATGATAGAAATCCAAAACACAATAACCAACATTTTGCCACAGTTTGTAAGTCCCATGATCTTATGTCTGAACTCTCATAGTTAACAATATTTTACTCATCCAAACCCTTTAGCATAAGCTTTCACAAGATCACATATAGTTACACAAGTTAAAGAAAATGTTTCACCAAAATGGTCAATGTAATTTTATAAGAATGGATGACAAGGAGCTTTACTTCAAAGAAAGGTTAGCTTAGTTGAAGAAGACCAGTTGGCAATTTGAATCTTAGTCTCCAACCCAAATAGCAAGACACCCTGCCAACATGATGAGCAAACCCAAAGTCTCCCTTCCTCTAAATCACTTATAGTCCAACCATCAACCTTCCTTCCTCAACCCCAAGGAAAAAAAAAGAACTCCCCCTCAAAATGGTTCCCCACTCCTTCCTTTTCTTCCTCACATACCCCAAAACCAAGGACATTAAAGACTAGCACTTCCCAAAGTTGTTATGGCAGAGGAGAGTTAATGCCTACTACCAAGGATGGCTCCTTCTCAACAAAAAAAAATGTGCATATTAAAATTTAAATGTCCACTATCCACTTAGGAGACCACCTGAAAACTCAATGATAACTACATCCACATGATCAACAAGAATGACAAGCGACCTATGAATAACAATCCACTTGAGTCAAAAAGAAAAGAAGACCAATAGAAACCAAACTCAACAAACAGAGTACAACTATAACTGTTTGTCTCAAGTATCACTCTATAACGTCTTCAAAGATTATTGAAACTCAACACAAGAAATGCAAATTGAAATATTAACACAACAATATCCAACTAAGTTATTGAAAATCAACTATTGATACCCCATTCTCCATCCAGATTACAAAATCAGTCCACTTTTTGCTTTGTAACATTTCCTTTTCAAATTGTGTTGGTTGCCGGCCATATTTCTCCTCCTGTCAAAACATGGCACATGGACTAGTTAAACTAATTAATATGCAATCATTTACTTTTTCCTAGGAAATAAAAAAAATATCATTTAACATATTAAATATACTTACAAATGTATAGATCAAGGCCTATAAACCTTTATGGCCACTGTGATGAGTGGCACGAAGTTTGTCAAGCCTAGCCTTGGAGGCCTTGTCCTGAAACATATACTAATTCAATTTAATTATGCACAAATAAAATTTAAAAATCATTTAATAAATTTGATATAATCTTATTGTTGCAAGTATGGGTCTAACCGGTGTTGTCATTGATGTCAACATACTCCTGTTACAGAAATGACAAGGATTGGATGAGCTATGTACTAAGGATATTGAGAAAATTAGTCATATCAGGAATAGAGAAGAACAGTGAAGACAGTAAGGTAAAGATCCAAGTTAAGATGACTATTAGAGGTTACGGTTCAAAGGGTTTGTATATATGAGTCTTAAAATACTCTAGTCAAGATTTCAGAGGTCCACATGAAGATCTGAAGAAGTTATGGCCGCTCAAGTAGAACCGATTCCGGTAGATGTCCAGAGGTGACAGAGTAAACAGATAGGTCCGGTGAGATCTAGAAATGCATTATCCTATTCTGTGGATTTGAGGAAGTGTTGAGGAAGTCTCTGTGAAGTGTTAACTAGTTTGGTTCATGGCTTGAAGGTCCAAAAGCATCTATTCTTCTATGACAGTGATGACAGACTGTGTTCTTGACGTTTTGAATGAAGGAGAGAAGGATTCCAGTAAGCAGATGAAGTATGGATGTTGTTGGCATTTTAGGCTATCTTGTGAAGGTCTTTGGATCATGTCTAGGCCATATTAGTGGTTTGCATTGGAGTTGGAGCCTGCAATTGAAGAATAACCTCTAGATGATGATGTTCTTCCTGAGACTGGCCGACCGGATGAGTTACACATCTTGCAGATGTTCTCATAGATGTTTGCCGACTTAGATGATTATTCCTAAGTTGATGTCTTGTATAAATAAGGGGTTGCAAATTCATTTCAAAGGAGTCTTGGTCTGGAGGAGAGAGTGGTAGCAAGGAGGAGAGCGAAAGGTAGAGCAAAAGTATTGCGCTTAAATGGAACTGATTCAAGCATGGTGAAGATGCTATTTTCCAGTTCAAATAGGTGATACTTATTTCTTTGTAAATAGTGTCTCTTGTAGGCAGTGAGCCTCTTGTGAGCAGTGTGCTTAGGAAGTGAGCCCTAATTGGCATGTGCCATTTTGTTCTTTCTATTCTTCTAACAGAGAATACAATCTTGGGTTAATCACCCCGCGGTTTTTCCCTTAACCGGGTTTTCCACGTCAAAATCTTGGTGTCTTATGTGTTGATGAGTTTTTGCTTTTGATTTAATTGCATTATGTTTCATGATTGATATACTGCTAATCACTAAGAAGATTTAAGTGTGAAATTAGAGAAAGTTTTGGACAACTAATTCACCCCCCCTCTTAGTTGTGTGCCCTAAGTCTAACGCTTATGAGCAAATTTAAATATCTACGTACTCTCCTCACTGGACTTCCTCTATGCATTAGACTTCTCATATGCTTTTTTGAGCCTTTGCTCGAGAGGGATTTTTTTTATCTTTTTTGTTTGGTTGCACCAAAATCTCTTGCAGTTTTGAGACATTCGTAGCTTTATTTTCTTTATAGACCAACCTGTGCCAAATTTAGTCTCCATGTCTTGGATAACTGCTTTTTGCATGTGCATGGATATCTTTGACAATGGAAAATGTAGATGGTCTTTGAACCATTGAAGGCATGATTCCTTCAACCTATTCACAAATGTTTTTTGAGCATCTGTCATTCGGACTTCCCCTAAAACCACATTGTATTCTATCTTGGTATCATAGCTACCAATGTAAGATGCAAAACATGGTGTGGTGGTCGAAGAAGTCTATGTCCAGGAGTGGCTAGGACAGTGGAAGCCTCTACTCCCTATTCCACATTCTTAGAGGTTACTGTTATTGATTTCCTCCTAGATTATTTTCCCAATCCATGATTGGTTGGGGAATCAATTGATTCCCTTTGACACTGTTGATTTGGTTGCAATGTTTCAGGGGCTTTACTAGATCATTTTTCTATGTATCTGGCAAGCATTGTCAAGTCAACACCATCCAATTTGTTCGCTACCTCTACCCCCAATATGGAAGCCAATGCCTCTTTATCTTTGTCAGTCTCATGTCCCTATATACATATATATAATAAATTTCTTCTTTTAAATTTAGAAATAGAAAACTAAATACTAAAAATCAAAGAAACAATGGAAACATTTACAAATCTATAAATTGACAGTGAATTACCTGATTGTGGCCAGAGTTTGCTCCCTTCCCTCTATTGCTTGACATTTTGAGGTGACCTAGGGCAAATTATTTTCATCCAGTCTGTGGAGGCAATTGTAGCCAGGTATGAATTAAAAGCATGCTTGACCAATCATAGCCAAAAACAAATCTTAATAGATTGTATTTTAGGTATGATGTACAAAGAGACCTTATTCGACAGGTCTTCCAAAAATGGTAAATGCAAGTTATACTACAAGCAAGGATAATTAACAACATTACTACTCAAATTTACCCTAAAGCGTGAGTAAAACATCTTAGAAAAACTTTATTTGAGCTCAAAATTATATCAAAATCGATAAAAACCTAGGTCAAGATTTAATTGCTCAACAATTGGAACTTACTTACTAAAAGGTAGACGAACAAGCTTAATTGAATGGCTGAGGTAGCTAGAAACCCCAAATTTAGAAGCTAGCTAAAGCAATTTTTTATCTTCTAGATGTCTAGAACCAAAAATAAATAAAATACAAATTCACGGATCCATTGTAGAAACTTTTCAGCAACTTTCGTTTTTGACTTAATAAAGTCGTCACTTTGCAGCGTACAATTCTTAGTAGGAAACCTAAAACAGAGGCAGAGTACATTGTGTTGTGGACCTAAATGTATTAACTTATTTGTGTGTTTTTTTGTGTGGTATGTTTTAACGCTAGCCCGAATTTTATTTTATTTTTTTTGGATTCATTAGTTGGCGCTAAAGTTAGCATCTCTAATGCTGACTTTTGCGCCAACTTTCAGCCCTAAATATAATATCTCTGGGATGCCAAAACTGGCACGAAGTGTGCCTAATTTAGTGTCATCATCATCCATCTCCTAAGAAAACATCTCCATTGCACCCTATACCACCTCCGCATCATAAGCTTCAACATTTATCGCAATGTGTGCAACCATTGGTTATGGTTCCCTTCCATTCTGTAATAAATCTATCATCATTCATCCACTATCCTACATACCCTCCACATACCATCCCTATGATCCATGCTTTGGCATAAGTCCAACAAAATCCACATCATAATCCACTATTTTCCCTACATAATCCATGTCATAATCCACTTTTCTCCCCTCTAGAATCCACGTCATAATCCACTATCTGCCTAATCCATTTGCCTTGCATGTATCCCTTACCAACATCGATGAGGGCACTCGACATGGTCCATGCACAAGGACATCATTCTCTAATGGGACTATAACCTTTTAGTGTAGCGTAATGCAACCTTCAACCCTCAACCCTAAACACTATACCTTAAACCCTAATCCCACCACCCTAAACCCTAATCCCTCAACTGTAAACGCTATCCCTAAAGCTTGAAGCCTCAACCCTTAAACCTTAAACCCTAAACCCTATCCCTAAACCCTCAACCCTAAACACAATACCTTAAACTCTAATCCCTCAACACTAAACCGTAAACCCTCAACCCTAAACACTATACCTTAAACTCTAATCCCTCAACACTAAACCATAACCCCTCAACCCTAAACCCTAATCCCTTATCACTAAACCTTAAACCCTATCCTTGAACCCTAAACCCTAAACCCTCAACCCTAAACCCTAAGCCCTCAACCCTAAACAGTACTGTGTCTTAAACCCTAATCCCTCAACTCTAAACCGTAATCCCTAAACCCTAAACCCTCAACCCTAAACTCTCAACCCTCAACACTATACCTTAAACTCTAATCTCTCAACCCTAATCTTAAAGCTAAACTTAAAGCTTCCACTCATTCCACCATCCCCAAGGGATCCAGAAATGCAAAATTAGATGCCTCCACTGATAAAGCCAAACATCCTAAGGGTCCTCATGCCTCAGGACATAAAAAAAAGGTGTTAAAGAAAAATCAATCCAAAAAGTTATCCAAGCCCATACCTCCATAGGCAAAGTCTAAAACCAAAATGGTGTGGGTACCTAAGCAACAAGAAATCAAGTTAAATGAGGCATCTACCTCTAAAAAATCCCAACCATCTGCTCCCATCTCAAATTCCCATTCCGCTCAAAAGTATCAAAACATTCCATCCCACAAGCAAAACAAAAGTAATAAACCGCCTAAGTCTATGTGGGTTCTGTAGAGTAACTCTACATTTTGTTTCAGTTTCAGCAATGTTGCGATAGATGTTACAATGGCTTATTATATTTGTGACTCTGTATGTTCTATGCACAGGTCATGCCAAGTGTTGAAGCTACAGCAAAGGAATAAGCATCATATTTTATCCATAAGTTGCTGCATGTTACTTTCTTTTGCTGCGAAGTGCGCCACGTATTGGGTAGCATCTTTTGTTGCAGTTTTATAGTGTCGTGGGCTTCACCACGTGTTGCTAGTGGAAGCAATTTCAAAAAGTTTATTTTTTGGCTATATGCTTGTGGGAGTTGCCACGTGTCCTTTTGAGCTTTATGCAGATGATGCCGCATGTCTCTCTTTTTCAGAATATATATTGATATCGGCTTATATATATATGGTGGGCCACAGTTCAAAGATAGTTTCAAGCTTACGGGAGGCACCACGTGGCGATAGAGGAGAAAGGCTTGCTTTATTTATAATGCTCTTGGAGTCAAGGCATTTTGATTCACAGTTGCAACGGAACGTGACAAGTGTCAGCTTCTGAAGGATCTTTCAAAAGTTTCATAAGTTTCAACTAAGTTGTCAAAGGCTGCCACGTGTGTATCTTGTTTGCTCACAGAGGACGCCATCTATCCTAGTTTATTTTCCTATGTGGGTAATAAGTAATGAATGCAATTGGCCCCATTGATATTGTGTCTCAGTTTCTAAGTAAAGTGGGTGGTGACAGATGTCACAGCACTAAGACGCCGGAGTATATTTAGACACAATTTTTAAGTGCTCAGTGGGGCAAGACATGTATCATTTTCAAGGAAAAGTAGAGTGCAACAAGTGGTTGTTTCCTGTGAGTTTCTTTTAAGGTCAAAGAGTTTCTAAGTATACGCAGATGCTGCCATGTGACACAATTTCTATTGAGCAATGAGCCCGCGGGTGTTTCCATGTGTCTTAACTGTGATACAGTTAGAGTGCCACATATAATTACACCACAGCCAATAAACATGTGAGAAGGATAGCAGTTGCAGATTCAGAAGATCGTAACTGTCATGGACTTTCAGTAATCTTCAGTTTTGTTTGGTCGTTGAAGATTTAGGTTGTTACAGGCAATCTTGGGTTAGGTCCGTGATTATAAATATGTAGAAATTGTAATAGATAGGGGATGGAATTTGGACAAGAGATCTAATTTTGACAAGTTTTATCAAGAATTTAGAGACTTTGTTGTGACTAGATTATGTCATTTTTCCTTAATGTTGTTATTCTGATAAGAAGGTTAATATAGCTATGCATGTTTCTGTGCATTTTATGTTGCTGGAAGATTAATGAGAAAACTCTATTATGTGCCTTGGTTGATATTATCTATGTCTTTACAAAGTTGTCTGGTTATAAGCCTTTGACAATATTCATTTATATCTGTTTATATTGATCATGCAGTATCTGCTCTTTAATATAACTATATCTTGAGAATTGGTTCACTGTGCTAAAATTGAAGGAATACTTTTCACTTAGGCGCATCGCCATAATTTAGATTTGCTTATTGTATCTGTAATCTTTTTTATCTCTTTCCCTTTACTCAAAACCCAATTGAAATAGGAAGAGCCAGCTTCTTTAAAATATGGAGGTTGTTTCAAGAAGCAAGTCCCACATTCTTGAAACTTCCCATGTTGGTGTTGGAACCTGCGCAATTTTATACATCAATAGTTTTTAGCATACCCAGTGGGACCCTTTCTTGAAGTTCCTATCAAGATCGTATGAGCCAGAGAGTGACAAGGAGCCAGAGCTATGGACCTATGACAAGAGCTCTATTTCTTCTAATCCAGGTATTCTTTTACCACCATTAGTTACTACTCCAAGAAGAAGAGTGAATCAAGTTGCAGTAACACAAGGAATAAATATTAGAGCACCTGTACCTCCAAGGAACTAAATTGGAACACTAGCAGTCCTCTCATTCTCCCAGTACCACTAGCCACTTGGGACCCTATTCCAGCCAATGCTTTCAAGGCTCTACCTAAGTTTAGTGGAGAAGATTTCAAGACACCTGGGGAGCATCTACAAGATGTGTCTGATGTGTGTGCAGTACATGTTATTACTAAACAAAATGTGGCAATAAGACTACTAGCAGCTTCTTTCAAAGGGAAGGCTCTAGACTGGTATAGATCTCTGACTCCAAATACAATATCTACATGGGGATCAACTTGGTGATGCTTTCTTTGCAAGATTTAGTGAGAAGGGTGACAAGTCATCCCTGCTGCAACAATTAATCACTATCAAAAGGGTACCACAAGAAGCCATGACTGATTTTAACTCAATATTTCAAAAGACTTGGGATAAAATTCCTGCTATAGCAAGACCATTATTAGGTATGGCTATTGTGTTCTACCTCAAAGATTTTAATTCTGATATATCTATAATGATTTAGTCCCTAGGAGGTTAGACACTACCGGAAGCATATGAGTTGGTTGTTAAAGCTGAAAACAACTTGATAGATGCTGGAAAATTGCCTCCAAAGCCTCATATGCCCATGTTCCCAAAAATCTCCCTACATTTGCCACAAGAAGCTCTAAATCATGCAGTTCCACCTGTGTCCATGTATTCACTCCCAGTACCTCAACAACCTTCTATGGAAACTACCTTTGCTCAACCATCTGAAATGGATGATGTAAAGAATATCCTAAGGACCTTTTCAAATGAGATAATTAACCTAAAGAGACAACAAACTCCCTATTCAAAGCCTCCTTACCAAGGTTTTCAAGGAAATAGACCCCCTTACCAGCCAAATCAATATCAAGGCCCTCAAAGGCAAAATAATCCTCAGTATTCAAACTAGTTGGTTTCAATCTCTACACCTCTACAAGTTGTTCCCCATAATCCCAACAGAGAAATAGTTCCAGGACAAAATAACTTAGCAGGAGACACCAATGCCTAGTGCTTTCCCTGCAACAATGCTCATATGCCCAGAGACTGTCCCAGAGGTAATTTGCAGCAAAAGGTAACAGAATAGAGAAGGGTAGAAGGACAACTCCCGACATCCAATGGTCCACCATATCAGTCCCCTAGTGTTCAAAATGCAGTAATGGTTTCCCAAATGCAAGGGATGTCTATACAACAAGAAGAGGAAATTTCTCCTAAACATGCCTTATTTTCAAGGATTGAAGATGAAGATTCAGTGTTCTTGAATGAAGCATCCACTTCAAAAAAACTATTGGTTTAGTCAGATTATTATACCAGATCAAAGAGGAGAATGACGGAGCAGCCTAAAGTCACAAATAATGAGATTATTGGAACTCCTCCATTTCAAAATTATCACAATCTAGTCTCTAGGCAAGAAGTGCCCAGCCAGTGTAGAATCAAGTAGCCTCGGGTCAGATGCTAGAGAAGACAAGGTACTCTTACTATCCAAAGACACAAGCACTAGGGCCTATGAATGTGCTAGAACAACTGAAAAGAACTCCAGCACATGTATCAATATGGGATATGTTGGCTATTCCCGAGCAGAAGACGTTGCAAGAATCTCTATAAGGTCAGGTGGCCTCTAAATCCACCAATGCTAAAGAAGGAACTAGTGATAAAGGAAAGATCCAACATAAAGATACTACACCTTTACAAACAGCAGCTCTGTTGAACAATACACCTGAGGTAGGTAAATCTAAACCAGATCCATTTTATCTAATTTTAATAGTTGGGAAAAAATTGTTGCATAATGCAATGATAGATTCTGGAGCCAGTACTACAGTCATGCCAAAGCAAATAGCAGATGCTTTAAAGATAAAGTATGAGCCACTTACCAGAGGAGTCATGCAGTTGGATGGAAAGTCTGTTCAAACTATAGGAAAAATCAAACAACTTCCGTTGCAACTATATACTTGTCCCAATATAACTGTCAATCAGGATGTGGTAGTTATAAATATTCCCCCTATTTTTGGTTTATGCCTATCTAGAGATTTCATAGCCAAGATAGAAGGTTACATGTCACTAGATTGCTAGATTGGTCACACTTAATCCTACGAACCAAGTATGGGACAAAGATAAAGTTATTGTCTGAGCCATTATCTAAAGAGCATATCACCAATGAACCAACCCCCAAGATAGAAGCATCACATGCCATAATGAATAAAGAAGAGAGAGTCTTTATTGAAGAATTAGGTGATTGGACTGAACATGACCAACAAGAAGAGGAAAACAACCAGTTGTTGACCATGATGTAGAGTGATCCTTATGGAAACTATGACTCTACTGGTCTAGGTAGTTATGTTATTTTTGAGGAAGACCAAGAAATTTTGAATATTATAAGAAAAGAGGTATCAGAAAGTGAAGGATCTGAAAGAAACTCTAAAATCTGGACCTTAAATTTTGATGGGGCTAGGAGCAAGAATGGAACTGGAGCATGTATTTGCCTTACTGCCCCAAATGGTGAGAAAATTCTAAGAGCCATTCACTTTTATTTTTCTTGTACCAATAATGATGCTGAATATGAATCTTTGGTGCATGGTCTTATGCTGGCCAAGAAAAAGGGAATTAAGAATCTGATAGTTAGAGGAGACTCAAAACTAGTGGTAAAACAAATCAGAGAGAAAGCAATAGCCAAGAATGTAAGAATGAGGTCCTATCAACATAGGATTTGGGATCTCATAGATGGCTTTGATGCTTTCAATATTGAGGTAGTGCTCAGAGCCTAAAATTCAGAAGCAGATAGGATGGCACAAATTGTTTTACAATTTGAGCCAACAAGCGATCTATTAGTTAATAATGAGTCAGTTAAGGTTATAGTAAGACCAACAATTCCAAACAATGATCAAAATTGGCAAGTTTTTGACAATGATCTTCAAGTACTCTCATTTTTACAGCAATCAGGGGAATTTGTTGACTAGTTACAGCCCAAGATTGAGGAAGCTTATGGTGATAAAATCATTCAGCTAAAGTTAAATAAGCTCCCTAAAGGATTGATCACTCTAGAGAATTTATTTGACCCTGAAGATGCAAGCTTAGAGAAAAGGAGGTTTAAGGCAAGTAAGGAGGATTATTTTGAAATTCAAGTTAGTGAAGGAAGGAAGTTAAAAATAGGTAATGCTACTACCTAAGAGGAAAAGGACAAGCTGATTTCCTTATGTAATAAGTATGATAGGGAAATTTCTTGGACTTATGAAGACCTTCATGGCTATAACAAAGATATTATCCAACATACCATAGAGCTTACTGAAGGAGCAAAACCAGTCCGACAGAAACAAAGACTAGTAAATCCGAGAATTGAAC
The DNA here is from genome assembly GCA_027924645.1 of Cunninghamia lanceolata. Lineage (NCBI taxonomy): Eukaryota > Viridiplantae > Streptophyta > Pinopsida > Cupressales > Cupressaceae > Cunninghamia > Cunninghamia lanceolata. The sequence continues at coordinate 15,906,710 of BSBN01000780.1, forward strand.
CCCTAATGGTAGATGAACTACAAAAGCTTCTGGAATCAAAGATCATTTTCCCAATTAAGCATTCAACCTGGGTGTCAAACCTAGTGCCTATAAGAAATAAGAATGGTGACATAAGACTCTGTGTTGATTTTAGGGATCTGAATAAAGTATCTTTGAAATATCATTATCCCCTACCTTCTATGGAACAAATTTTATAGACTGTGGCTAGGTTAGAGAGATTTTCTTTGCTTGATGGTTTCTCAAGATACAATCAGATCTGGTTAGTAGATGAAGACCAACATAATACATCATTCACTACAAAGTGGGGAACATTTGCATATGTTAAGATGCCCTTTAGTCTTTCAAATGTTGGAGCTACTTTTTAGCGTGCAATGGATGTAGCATTTGGGGAACTTATAAATAAGATCATTTTGATCTATCTAGATGACTTGACCATTTTTATTAAGAGTGCCAAAGATCATTTTGACCACTTAGAGCTATATTTAAGAAATGTCAAGAGTTCAGGATCTCTCTAAATCCTAAGAAATGTATTTTTGTTGTGCCTCAGGGTAAACTTTTGGGACACATAGTGTCAAAGGATGGGATTTCCATTGATCTAGAGAGGGTCATAGCTATAATGAATCTATCTTTTCTAGTTAACAAGAAAGCAATTCAGTCCTTTTTAGGGAAAATTAACTTTGTCAGCTGCTTTATATCTGATTTTGCACGTCTAATTAGACCAATGACACTGTTGCTTAAGAAAGACTTGGTCTTTAAATGGATAGTAGAAGGAAGACAGACTTTTGAAGAAGTCAAGAGGACCATTTCAATGGCCCCAGTACTAAGGAACCTAGACTTCTCTAAGTCTTTTATAATGTATGTGTATGGAGGTGAATACAATGTGGTCATTGTCCTTACTTAGAAAGATGACAAGGAAAAATGGGAACACCCAATAGCTTTCTTCTCTAGAACTCTAAGGGACTATGAATCAAGATATAATTTCATGGATAAATAAGCATATGCTATGGTAAAAGCCCTTAACAAATCCAGGCACTTAGTAACAAGAAATAAAATTTTGATATTGGTAGCCCATCCCAGTGTAAGGGAATATATTATGGAGGGTGAGATCACTGAAAAAAGAGCCAATTGGATAACAAAGACTTTAGAATATGATGTAGAAGTAAGGCCCACCAAGTTAGTCAGAGGCAAAGGACTGTGCCAATATATGACCCAAGACATAGAAAAATCAGTGTCAAAAGAAACAAAAAATGAAAAGGTGTTGAAACTCCAAGAGGTTGACCAAGACTCTTGGGTCAGAGATAGAATATAGTTCATGAAGACTGGAGTGTTCCCAAATGAACTCTCTCCTGATAAGAAAAGGTACCATAGGCAACAAGGAGTCCATTTTGTATTAATTGATCAGATCTTATTTAGAAAGAATACTAATGGAATACTCTTAAGATGTATAGAGAAGGATGAAGCTCAAAGAGTATCACATGAATTACATCATGGGACCTCCGGAGGCCATTATTCAACAAGGACTACCATAATCAAAGTGACCCAAGCTAGTTATTTCTGGCCTACTCTGTTTACAGATTGCCATCAGATGGTTAAGGAATGCCAGGCTGCCAATTCTATACTGGAAATAGGAGAAATTTAGCAATGCTTTTAAGTCCCATAGTTGTGGATGAACCCTTTGCTCAATGGGGTTTAGATTTTAGTGGCATGATCAATCCAGTATCAAACATGGGACACAAGTAGATTCTCATAGCAACAGATTACTTTACCAGGTGGAGTGAAGCAGTACCACTCAAAGAAGCAACCGAAAAGGTCATACTAGAATTTTTAAAAGGCATAACTTCTCGGTTTGGTCCTCCTCGTACCATCATATCAGATAATGCTAAAGTATTTTTGGGGACTAAATTGTCTGAGTTTTCTTTAAGAAATGTGATATATTTGAAAACTTCTTCCAATTATTATCCACAAGGTAATGGTTTGGCAGAGTCCACTAACAAGAACCTTATCAGACTCATAAAAAGAATAGGAACTAATTATCAGAGAGAGTGGCACAAGTTACTTAATACAGCATTGTGGGATGATAGAATCACACCAAAGCAAGTAACTAAAATGTCTCCCTATGAGTTGGTTTATGGTAAACTGGCAATGATGCCACTAAGTTTAGAGATTCCTGCCTTACAGTTGTTGAAGCAGATAGAAATTGAGGAAAATGGCCCAATGCAGGTCAGACTTGCTGAGTTGTTGGAGGCTCAAGAAAAGAGAGAAAAGGCACATGAATCAGTAATGAAACATTAGAAGATGGTTAAGAATTGGTTTGACAAGAGGAATTCTAATCCAATTTTTGAAGTTGGGTCTCTGGTATTGAAGTGGGATGAAAGAGTTGCCAAACCGGGTCGACACAGCAAATTTAAATCATTATGGACATGCCCTTATAAGGTTCGTTATTGTAAGAAGCAAAATTTATTTGAGTTGGAAACTATGGATGGAGAACCTGAGGAGATTCTGGTAAATGGGATCTTTCTAAAACATTTTACCTGAATCTGAAACTCATCATGTATCATAGTTAGATAGTTGTTTTCTTATCTTTTCCCACTTTTGTCTCACTTTCCTACTTTTTCCCTTTTGATTAAGTGTTTAGTGAACACATGTCACAATGCAGAAATCCCTCCTCTTTTAGCAAGTTGCATTTATTTGAGGTTGTTCGTCAGTTCCTTAAATTCCAAAGAGGTATACACTTTTTCAGAAAGATAGCCACTCTTATGACATATCTAACACTCCATCCAATATGGATTTCGAAAGGATACATTAACTACCCCTCATTACTAGTGTCATTGATATGATGAGATGTGTCATTAATTGTTCCATAATACCTTGCTTAGCTAAGTATTAGTCCCTTTGAGAGTTTCATTTGCTATTGTCTTTCTACATTCCTAATTGTTGTTGCATTTAAGCTCTATTCTCTGCAAGCATTTCAAGCCAAATACAACTCTTTCCCAATTCTCTTATCTTTTGTGTCAAAACCCCTAAGTTCTACAAAGATACAAAAATGTCTGAGACGCAGTAATCACAGGAAGGACTTGGGATCTATGAGCACACCAACAAGCTGATGAACAGCAAGTCTTATGCTTCAATACCTACACAGGTAAGGAAAAATTATCCAAGAACAAGTGTTCCAGAATTAGGAGTAAGTATTGACCCAGGCCAAGTGAAAGATTTCACTGATGATATATTTGACACCCACATGCAGAAAAATACTAAAAGTCTCAAAGAAGGAACTCACCAAAGATGCCTCCTCCGAGCATCAAAGGGACAATGGGAAACTTTCAGGATGAGGATTTGGACTTCCCAATTGGCGTAGTTTCTGGTACCTAATGTGCACCTGTGCCCTAAGTTGGTTGATTTATGTGCAGAGTTGTTACACCCTCCATCACACACCATTCAACAAGGCCCATTCACGATACAAATCACCCCTAAAATAATTAGGGACATGTTAGCTCTGCAATATAATAGAACAACCACTTTTACAAATGTCACTAAGTTGCAAGGCACCTGGGAAAATATCCATGATAAGGTGAGGTTTCTAAACACTAAAATGCATCTAGGAGAGGACAATACATAGTTGCCTGCATTACCCACTAGTCGTACTCAATTCGGTCCTGATGTCCAAGATGCTCTCACTATGTTGGCCTTTATCTTTGGCCAGAATGAAGACTCTATAGTTTATGACTGGCATCTGGCCATTATTTTCAAATTGAAAACCATTGACAAGTCCCAGGAGTACCAGTTAGATTTCTCAGAGAAAATTGCAGCAGTGATGATTGACCAACTCGCTAATTTCAAAACCAAGCACATGTTCAAGTATTCTGCATATCTATTCCATCTAATGTTGTACCAGAATGTTAGCCTCTTCAATCAGTATATGCCTTTGAATATGTATGACCTAGAATCTAATGGTAATAGGACCATTCCTATTTCTGTATGGACTCATGTGTTATCTGATACATTTGATCCCTATGATTTTTTTGAATTCTTTGTTGCCCCTGCTTTTAGCCAATTAAGCCCTGAGCTTGTAGAGCATAGGATGACACAGAGCATTAGGGGTCTTTTAACAAATTGCCCAATACCTTGTGACTATTTCTTTGGAGCTTGCACTACTATAATCAGAGTCCACAGTTTTAGTGGGGAGCCTATTTTACTACCCAAAGTCTTGACCCCTAGGGTCACATTTTTAGAGGTTGCTCGTCAAGTTTCTATTTTAAATAATGATTATGGACACAAGAAAAGAAAGAAAATGATGTATGATGTTCCCTAGACCCTCAATTGAAGTTAGAGGAACAAAAAACCTATTATTGAGGAAATTGGTTGCCTATGGTTTCCTAATCATAGAGGATAAATGGAAATATGACCTGGATAGTTTCCTGGATTCTTAGATTTTAAGTAATAAATTTTCTACCAAAGTTATCCATGAGCGATGCCCATTTTGGGAGGACAAAAGGTCCCCAAAAGAAGATAACCTAGACCTCTATGTGGAATTAACTGATCTACCTTATGAGGGCCCTAGGGTCTGGGAGACTTTTTATGTGAAAGAAAAAGAGTATGATCCTAAAATAAAAAATGACTCAGGGTTTGAAGAGAACATTAAAAGCAAAGACTGGAGCATAGAGAAAATTGAGGCTTATTAGAAATATCGACAAGAAATTTCTGAGATTACCCATACATTTGGAGATGTAGACACAGATGAGCCATGGGAATCAATATGGGATGAATGGCATCCATCTCTAGCTTCAAGCCCTGATACAAGCAGAATTTGGAAGGGTGGTGAAGGGACAGCTAAAGAAATAGAGGAGGCTACTAGAGCACAAGAAATTAGAGAAGCATCTTTAGTTGACCCTAGATCTCCATGGCCTCAATCCCTTAGTACCCTTGAAAAATAGAAAGGGGTTGTGTCATCGCCATCTCTTGGGACCCATATAGCTTCGGCATCTAGGGGTTCTAGAATGGCCCCTTTGCAATAACCAGTGGTTGTGACTATTGAAGAAGAAGAAATAGAGGAGACAATAGAGAGGCCTTTGAAGATAAGAAGACTAAATATTGAAGAAGAGGAGGAAGAAGCACCTATACCCTAGCAACAGTAGGCTCCAATCATCTCACCAACCATTCAGGTAAGGACTGCTTCTCTCTTTTCTCCAACCTCTCTTTCTTCTCATTTAGGAATGGAACCCCAAAGTCCCCAAGTTTCTACATCTCCTGCCACTTCTGTTGTGCTATCACAACCTTTTCTCCACTTGTTAGTGCAATGGCCATGTCTTCAGAGGCCATAACCTTACCGTTATTTTCACCATCTGTGCCCAAGCGAGTCCCACCGCAAAATCCCCCTAGCCAACAACTATCTACTATTCCTTATGGCCTGTCTTAGGGTCACCCCTTTGCTGGAGGATATATTGCACCTCCTCCTACCTTCCAAGCTCAAGCAAATATAGCAAGAAAGGCTAGAGAGGCCAGAATGCAAAAGAAGAGAAAGAAAGAGAACAAAAGCCCCGCAGTGGCTCATATGAAATCTCTCTTTGACCCTATTCAACAATCTTTGACTATGACACATTTGTCTCCAAATGTGGTAAAACCAAATGATCAAATGCAACCATAAGATAATACAATGAATGCAGTGGCCATGGATATGTCTCTCTTCAGGCCACCGGACCAGGTTGATCTAATGAATGAGACTGCAATTGTGGTTGTAATGACTATCTAAAAGTGTCCAAGAAACTACAAAAGGTGGAAGCTAATTTGGCCCAGGAAAGGGTGAATAGAAGCAACCTCACCCAAGAGATACAATCTAAAATAAATGAGATTGATAATTTGAACACACAGTTGCAGACCACCATTTCTTTGCAAATTCATCAAGCCACACAGGCAAAGGTTGCTTCTCTAAAGACTGAGTTGGCACAGGAAAAGGTTGCAGTTGCTATTTTAAGACAAGAGTAGGCTACTGTAGAAAAAAGATATCAGGACAAATTGCAAGAAGCAACACAGTTGCAACAGAAATTATTGAGGAAGCAAAATGCCAATAGTGTACCTCATGCACAATTCATGGCTGAGCAGCAGAGAACAAAACAACTGACAATTGAGTTGGCTAATAGACCATAGAATGCAAGAGTTCTAAATCTAGTAAAAGAGTTGTATGTTTCAGTGTGGAAGAGAATCTCTGAGGAGATTATACAACTCAAGCCATCTTTGACCTTTATATTAAATGCTCAGCAGTTGTGTGAGAAAGTGGAGTCTTCTGTGCAAGCCACTTTATCTACTATTTCACTAAGGGTTTCTAACTCTCAGCTTTTGTTGAAAAAGTTGTATGACACAACAGATGAGGCATTATCAGCAGTGGGTATTGATGATAGGATGATTGCTACTAAGAAGGTCAATGAAGTTTTGAGTTACAATTTTGCATCTACAAATTGTCAAGAGCTCCTAGATATTGTGAAGGAAGGAGTAAAAAATATGAAGAAACACATTGAAGATTTGGTGCAACTTGGACTTCCTTCACCTTTCCGAGATGGTAATACAGTATTGATGATAGATGATATCAAGACCCTTCTTTTGACAAAACAAAATGATCAGACAATTTTCCAAGGTCTAAGTGATTCATCAATAGTGGGGGAAGTTGAAGCTGGGTTGATACCTATGGCCCAGCTGAAGTTTCAATTGAACGATGTGGTACAAATTTTGCAATCATTCTCCGATAAAGATAATCAATCTTGATTTTTCTTTTCAAGATTTACAGAGCAGGCAGGGGCTGTTAGATTTAGAATGGTCTGTTATCAGATGGCATTGCAAAATCTATAATTCAAGTTTTCATTTTCTTGGCTAACAGATTTATCCTTTTTTAAAAAAATAATTTATTCTGACTCTATACCCCTCTTTTAAAGAACAAATGAATTAAACAACAAATGGGTGAACCTTTTGAATTAGTTCCCCTCTGAATTTAGGTACAGCTCCCTTTAAGATTTTTAGTGAATTTAACCTATTCAACTAACCAAATGCATTTTTAACCAGAAAATGCTTAAGGTAGACTAACATTCATACATAACCATGTCATGAACGTGATAAATTTATACAGTAACAGGATAGAATGCACAGATTCTATTTTGATACTTTCAAACACATGAATACATTCATACAAACTTGCTGAAACAATAAAGAACAGAACACATATGATGAATTGTCCAAATGAAGAGCAATTACCAGATAAAAGAAGATTTTACACAGAAAATCTAATTCCACACATTCAGACACACAAATCCAAAATAGGCAGTAAGTGTTTCTTCTTTTCATTCACAGATGAAAAATAATCAGACAATTATCACGTAATGTCAAAAATCTACAGTTCAGCCCCCCCAAAACTTTCTTCTTCTTTTTTCTTTTTTTTTAAAAACTATCTCCCTCCCCATTATAAAAACATATAAATATGAATGTCTTAACCCATGTCTTTGAGCAAATTAAACCCAGAGTTAACATACTCTAACCCATACGGGATTTAGTTTCTTTTTAACAATTGATTATAAAAGAACAAGATTGTTGGAAATAACAGAAATAGGAACTGAAAGAGAACGAGCCAATGAAATTATGACTGGGGCGACGAGTCAGCATCTCCTGATTTGTTATCGGTAGCCTGGGGAGCATGTTGGGCTTTCCACTCCTGAAAGGCAGCAGCGAACTCCTAAATTTTAGGGAAGTTTGGTATACCTATATGCTTCATTCTTGATTTCTAGACTTCCTTTTCTCTCCGCATTTTCCCAAACTTTTCCTTGTGTTCAGGGAGTGCATCAATGCAGAGATAGAGCAGCGACTCGATTTTAGAAACCCTAGAGAAATCCTCAATTAGAATATTATCATTTTCTTTAACAAAGTTGATTTTATCTCTAAAGGATTGGATCACTATTTCAACATCTTCCACAGGCTTTCCATCATCTTTTAAGTATTTTACATCGATACATTGCAAATCATGTTGCAGTGATTGGGTGAATTCCGTTATCTCCTTGATTAGCTTTGAGAGTTCAAAGCGTCCTTGTCGAGATATGGAGTTCCTCCATTCAATATTCTTTTTGTTCACATATAACAAATCTTCGTCCACACCAGTCAAGTTCTTTTCTGCCAAAAACTTCTCCAGCCCATATTTCTAAACCTCTTCTATTTGGTTTATTACACTTGTCCACTTGCCTTCGTCTTTTGCCCAAACAGTAACCTGTGCTTTAAGATCTTCAATAGTGGCAGCAGTCAGATCATATACATTTTTGAGTTCATGAATATATTCAGTTCCTTTTTGTTCTATGTTGTCCAACCAGTTGTCAAATGTTTTTGAGACCATTTTGCTTCTATGAACTTGATCTAACATTTTTTGATTGACAAGTGATTTCAGGTCGAAAGACAAGGGAACCTGTGAGATCGGCTGTGGGTTAGGATTGTTAATGGCCTCAATGTACTCTGCCATTGAATGCAAAGCTTGTTTCAACTCTCTTTTGTCCTTCTCATCTTTCATTGTTCGGTTGACCATTCTCTTAGTGGAAGCTTCAAGATGGTGCACATCTATAGCTCTGGAGGCAGTACCGAGATCTATCCTCTCCACAGTGAAATCATGCACTGTAGGATCTTGAACCTCTTCTTCAGTCACTGGCTTCACTATTTCTGCACTCCAGTTACCAGTGTTTGCATCAATATTTATTCTGGACGTTGTTTTGAGTCTCTTGGACTTGGGGGTCTTCCCTAGACATTTACTAACCATGTCCTCTAAAGGGAGAACAAAAGGAATCACTTTCTTTTTGTCAGATATGGAGCTTTCCAGCCACTTCGGTGCAGGGGCCGAGACTGTCTTCCTGGGCTTCTCTCCATCAGAGGGTTCATTTGAAATCATTAACACCTCAGGGGTTTCTAGAAAGGCCTCTGACTGTGAACCAGTGTCAACTACCTCTGTTCTATTTGGGCTTGTCTCTTTGTCACCCATAGGCTCTTCTACTTCCTCCTCTGAATTTAAATCAACAATTATTGTCTCAGAAGTCAGCTTCTTTCTTTTCCCTTTAGTTCTCAACCTGGTGACACGAGATGGTAGAACATCCGTGAGGACTCTTCTGGATCTCTTGGAGACAGGGCTTTTCTCAGTCGATGGCTTGGATGCACCTGCACCACAGATAGCAAGGGGTTGATTAGAAGAGTCCATGGGAAGCGATGATGCGACCATTGAAGAGAATTGTTGAACAGTTTTACTCTGAAGCCTTTCCTATCTTTTTTCTCTTAACCATTTTTCAGTCCTCCTTATCACCGGAAGGGTCTTGATTTCAATTCTGTCCTCTTCTTTCTTGCTCTAGTCCACCTCTGGAATGGGTAAGTATTCTACCTTCTCAAATTGTGGATCAACCACTTGTTCATCATCAACAAAAATTCCAGAAACGTCCATTTTTAAATTAAGGGTAATTATTTGTCCCAAAGAAAATCTACACCATAGCCTTCTCCTAACTTCAAATTCATCTGGGCAGTCTTCCCAGTAATCTTCCAGCTTAGGAAGGTGTGAGTGCCCTGTTCCAGAATCTAGGTTATCTTTAACAAAACATTTACTGTCAAATTGAGCCCTGGTAGTGAAGGATTGAAAATTGAACCTTTTTAGGTTCACCTCCAGATTCAAGGCATCAGATTTTGAATTGCATGAATAATGCCCAAGTTCAATAGGAAAAGCAATACCACAACCCCTTTTTGATGGGAATTTGTTATCAACATGTGCCAATTGCCGACATACCTCCATCAATACAAAACGATTGAATACATATCTAGGCAACTTCAAGGGTTCACCATCAAATCCTCCAATTCTGATATAAGTGAATTCAGAAAATTGGATGAAAAAGCTACCGTAGATGCTGATCAGTTGCATTCTTTCATTGGTCATTCTTTTACCTGGATTGCTTGCCAGTTCATAGGTTATTTTTCCAGTGAAGACATCATTAATCCTTTTATAATTTTCATAACAATTTTTTCTTTGCAACTGTGAATAATATTCGTAAATCTTGCTGCTCTCATCTAAAGGCTCATGAGGCAGGTCAAACCAATCTCTTGTGGATGCTAAACAGTAGAACAGATATGAAGACATAAAGAAATCCCTGTTACCCAGACGATTATTTAAACTCTGATGTAGACAGTCAGCTACTATCTTAGCCCAATCCAAATATTGTTCACCCTGAAGGATGACTTGTATGAAAAAGTACATCCAGTCCTCCCAGTAATAGGCATGTTGATTGCCTCTCAGTCTGTGCAACAACACCACAATATCCCTTACTTCTTGTATCAAATGATCTCTAGTAAGGGGTCTGGGCAGCCTTGAACCCCCCCCTTTGAAATTTTAGCAGCCAGTTCCTTGCTATTACACTTCTGTAAGTTGGTCTCTTTTCTGAGAAATACCCATTGGAGGCAGTAATGTCAAGACTGGAATACGTCTCCTTAGGCGGTATCTTCATCACAAACATGAGGGTTTGTCTGTCAACATGGAATAACACATCCCCGTCTACTTTTCTGACGCACCTGTGTTGGGGATCGTATCTGTTTATACACTCTTGAACCAACTCTGGGCAGAATATAGCTTGAGGAAAGGCTATGGCCTCAACTAAACCACTGTCCACAATTTTCTTCATTGTGGGGGTTTGGACAGCGTTTCTAGTTCTTCCTATGAATTCCTCTAAATCATATTGAACTAATGCAGTATCTCCAAATTCTAAGTGAGAGTAAGTGAGACCAGGGCCATGTTTGTCTCCCAAACATGTAGATTTTAAAGACATACTTGGACGATTACAATAAAACACTTCAAATTTTGAAAATAACAGAAATTCCAGAGGCTCTTCTTTCTAGTAAAAGAATTCGGAATAGCACAGGGGAAACAGAACTCACCTTTAGGATATTTGAATTCACTGCGAAAACTTGAATAACGAGAGCCTTACACTTCCAGCGCTATCCTTCTCTGCATTGCACAGTATATTTTCTTGCTAAAATTAGCTTGTTCTTGGTTAATAATGGCACTTACCAGAATGAATAATCATCGCTTGGAACAATACGTGCCAAAAATATTTGAAAAGACGTGAACTCTGATTTCTTCATTAATAGCAAGTAATGTTCATGCGCCATCATGAAGTACAATGATTATCCATAGTCTCCTCTAAATTAGAGCTCTCAGTTTCATGATGAGTTTCTGACAAATTTTCCTCCAACTTTCCTGCTAAGTTTGACTTAAAAAGCTGCGGGAGCAAATGAGACCAAAATTACCAAATCTTCAAACTTATTGAACCATTGAACCTTTAGGACATGGTTCAATGCGATGGTTCAATGTGATGGTTCAAGCATGCCAACTAGACTTTATAGGTAGGCAAAAGATTGACTTACCGAAACAGGGACTTGACTCATGAACTGTTGAACTTGTGAAGATATGGTTCAATACGAAGGTTCAACGACGCAAGGGTTATGTAGACCAACAAAAAGTTACACGGTTTTGGTAAAAGGTTTGTAATTATAAAACAGTGAACTATTGAACCTTGAACCATTGAACCCCGCGGCAGAGTACAAGCGGGAGGTCCAATGATATATTAGTAGACAAGGAAACTGCATGACCCGACTCATAGGAAGACAATGAGTGCTGAACCTTAAGACCGTTGAACCATTGAACATTGAACCCCGCTATAGAGTACGCGCAGAAGGTTCAAGTTCAACCCGAAAGTACAAAGACGCTTAAGACAAGTAAAAGGCAGCTTGCTTTATGTGACACTTCAGACATATTGAACCATTGAACCTTGAGCTTTGAGAATGGTTCGGGTTCAAAGGTTCAAACCTTTTATACTAAGACGACACACGGGTAAAATTTGAAGGACTAAGAGTCAATTTACAAAGCAAAGGTATGACCAAAAATATAGTACGGTAAACTGACTCTTGCCTAAGAAATATTACTGATACATAAATAAGCTAGGGTGACTCACAAGGAAACATTGGCTCTGACTGGGGACTGCATTTTATGGCAAAATGCAGAGGACTCAGAAGCTCTGGTTTTGCAGAAAAAGGAAGAAAGAGAAGAAAGGAAACAGACCGGGGCAAAACAAAAATGGGAAAAGGAAAACACAAAACCAAACAAAAGGGAAGACTATATACAAAATGGGGGATCCTATTTACAGACGATACAGCTTGAGATCCTGTCCATTATAGGACAGGGGTAGAACAGTTCCATCAGGATATTCCAGTTTGAAAGAATTTGGACCCAATACCTGGTGAATCTTGAAAGGCCCACTCTAGAGCGAGTCAAATTTGCTATGTGCACCTTTTGGTTCTCTCCTTCTATCCCACAGTAATACTTCATCTCCTTCCATAAACTTCCTGGGTCTTGTCTTCTTGTCAAAAATTTCTTTGACCCTGGCTTGATGCATAGTAATCCGGTCAACCAACTCGTTTCTCTCTTCTTTAATTTTGGCTAAATACATAATCCTCTTCTCCAGGGAATCTTGGAAATATTGATCTTCAATTACACTTTGCAACTTGGCTGTAGATAGCTCCAAAGGTAAAGACAATTGGGCACCTATCCCATAAACTAATTCAAAAGGTGCCATCCCAATTGCTCTTTTAGGAGTTATTCTGTCGGCCCAGAGTGCTTCATACAACCTCTTATGCCAATCTCTGGGGTTGTCATTCACCAATTTCTTCATGATAGCAATCAGGTTTTTGTTACTGGACTCAGCTTGCCCATTCCCCTGGCGATAATAATCTAATGAATGGGAGAGAGAAATACTATGTTCATAACAGAAAGAAGTCATTTCAACTGAAGAGAAACTGGTTGCATTATCTGTTACAATCTTCTGAGGCACACCAAATCGTACCAAGATATTTTCTTTAAGAAAATCACAAACCACCCCGGAAGTTGTTCTTTTTACAGGGGCTGCCTCAACCCATTTTGTGAAATAATCTGTTGCTGTTAAGATGTGGGTATGCCCTGCACTTGAGGGGGGTGAGATAGGCCCAATAAAATCCAATCCCCACTGTTTAAAGGGGTCTTCAACAACAACAGGCCTCAAAGGTAGAGCTGCAAGTTGTGGCCTTCCTGAGAACATTTTACATTTCTCACAATTGGCCACCCACCTATATGCATCTTTAAACATTCCTGGCCAGTAGTAACAATTTCTGAGGATTTTGAAAGCTGTAACTGAAGAAGAAAAGTGTCCACCACAAGCTTCGTTATGAAAAACTTCCCAGAGTTTCTCTTGCTGCTCTTTATCTACACACCTCAGGAAAGTTCCATCTAACCCTTTCTTGTAAAGGACATCTCCCCAGATAACATATTTTGCAGCTTTTAGCTTCAGGTTTCTTTTCTCTTTAGGAGTCAGGTGATCAGGACAATCCCCATATGTAAGATAATGTGCCACATCCAGAAACCATGCATCCTGCAAGCTTACCAATAAGACTGTGGGGAGTCCTTCTCCTTCTTGTTCTTTGTTCTCAGCAATCAACTTACATAAGCCTTGACCTCTGATCAGCTTAGCAGGCTTAACTTCCAGATCATATTCCTGAATTTTAGCAACCCACGTTGCTCTATTGTTTAATCCTACTTCTTGCTGAGTCAAAATACTTTTCACAGCTGAACTTGGAACAAATACAACTGAATGGGAATGAAGTATATAATATCTGAATTGTTTAACAGCTTTAACTACTGCGAAAGCTTGTTTTTCAACCAAAGAATATTTCATCTCATGCTTCTTAAGGGGAACGCTCATAAAAGCTATGGGAACCTCTTCATCCAATTCATTTTTCTGCAACAAAATACCTGACATGGTGTGTTCTGAAGCATGATAGTAAATGATAAAATCCTTTTGAAAATTAGGATTTACCAAAGTGGGAGTGTTTGCAATCACCTCCTTGATATCCTCAAACACCTTCTTAGCAACTTCATTCCATTTGAAAGGTTGTTTCTCACTCATCATCCCAACAATGTGTTTTGTAATCTCAGCAAAGTTAGGAATGAACCTTCTGAGAAAGTTGATTTGACCAAAGAAGGACTTGACTCCAGTCCTATTTGAAGGGAGACTAAGTTGTTGAATTGCCTTGACCCTCTCTGGATCAATCCTGATTCCATCCTTTGAGACTAGGTGTCCCAACAATTTTCCCTCAGTCACACAGAAAACTGACTTCTTGGGATTGAGTGAGATGCCATGGCTTCGACACCTTTGTAAGACAGACTCCAGATTTTTCAAGTGATCTTCTCTCTTCTTTGAAAAGACAGTCAAATCATCAAGGTAAATAACAATAATCCTGTTCTTCAGGTCTCTAAAAGATGAATCCATTGCTCGCTGAAAAGTTGCTCCCGCATTAATCAAGCCAAAGGGCATTCAACTATAGGCAAAAGTTCCTCGAGGTGTGGTGAAAGCAGTCTTATGTTGATCTTCTGCAGCTACACCTATCTGATTGTAACCTGAGAAACCATCCAACATAGACATCATTTCAGACCCAGCAACTATCTACAAGATATGGTCCATCACGGGTAAGGGATAGTTATCCTTCAGGCTGGCTTGGTTCAAATTTCTAAAGTCAACACAGATCCTTATTTCTCCATTCTTCTTTCATATTGGAACTATATTTGCCACCCAAGTGGAGTGATGAATTGGATAGATAATCCTAGCTTTTATCATCTTATCAATCTCTCTGAAAATGGCTTCACCAACTTTTGGATTATAATTCCTCAATTTTTGTCTGAATGGAGCTGCATTTGGTTTCAAAGGAATATGATGTTGAAACTGTCCATGTCTAAAATTTTTGAGATCATCATAGCACCAGGCAAAAACATCTTTATATTTGATCAGCAATTTGATCAATTTGTTTTTCTCTTCCAAAGAGCAGCACTTACCAATGGATATCCATTTAGGATTAGCTTCATCCCTGATATTTATCTTCTCATAATCCTCTGCTTTATCAGGAATATAGGGAGGTTTGCCTTTAACATATTCATCTCTCCGAGAAAATAGATGTTCTAAAGATACCAGTCCTTTAGGGATTTTGTTTCCCTTTAATTGAATGATATCATTTCTTGGATTAATCCCAGGGTCAGGACTGAATTCTTTACACTCTGTTTCGGAACCTTCAAAATAGGTCCCTAGGAACATTTCAGCATTTTCTAAAAACTTTCTGATCTGATTATTACTTTCAAAAACTTGCCAGTTCTCAGCATTGTCGGGGACATTAGGGCGATATGCCATTTCTATCCTATAAGAATCTTTCTTGAAATCTGGATGTGGCAAAAGGAGAGAAGCTGATACTACTAAAGAATCTACTCAGGAGTTTTGATCTCTGGGAATTGTTTCTATAGAGAAGGCATCAAAATATTTGATCTCATCCCATACCCTATTTCTGTAATGCCTTAGTCTTTCACCTGTTTCACAATTAGTTCAGCATCACCCTTCACCTTGAGTACCTTCACACCCTTTCCTTTAGCTTCAAATAATCCAAGCAGTAAAGCTTCATATTCTGCAGTATTATTGGTGTTTTTAAACTCTAGTTTAAAAGAGAGAAAAAATTTCACCTTCAGGTGAGATCAACACAACCCCAGCCCCTGAACCAGCAACAGCACAACTGCCATCAAATTCCATAACCCATAAATCATCAGAATGTACAAACTTTTGCATTAATTCCTCTTAGGGATCTAACTCATAGCTCTGTTCAGAGGAGAGAAAATAGTTGCCAAATTCACATTCCTCAAACAAAATCTGGGCCTTGGGATCATCAGAGGGGTAGACAGTGAACTTGCACTTGGGCTCAGGTTCCAGCTTCACTTTCTGCTTCCCCACTAGGATTGTGGCCTCTGACCAATCCAGTTTGATTTGTCCACCCAAATCCTTGCAAAATGTCTTGCTCAAAAGCATTCAATAACTAGCAGGAATATCTGCTACTAGAATAGTCAATTTCACCCTCTTGTCAGGGTAAGCTGCAAGTGCGACTCGTGCATCTTTAATCTGTCCAGGCAAGGAAACCTATTTTCCATCCATAGAATAACATCTTCCAAATGTTTTTGTGAGTGATAATCCTAAGGCTTTAGCCACAGAGGAAGGCATAATGTTATCAGAAGCTCCTGAATCTATAATGCAGTTACTAAGTCTATGGCCATTGATAAATAGAGACACATAAAAAGGATTAGGTTTCAAATCAGTATAAGGAGCATTGGTGGATGAATTGGGAGTTGTTTTAGAGGCAGATGAGGATGGCTCGGATGAGGAAGCAAATAATCTAGCAATGGGGGATTTAGTATCAACCTCCAATTGATTCTCAAATTTAGTTTGTGTAGGACTACTCTTAACATGTTTGACTAATTTGTCAAGTTCAGTAGGTTTCAACTTGAGATACTCAATAGGAGAGATTTGAATTTTTGTAGACTTACAGAAATCTACAATATCAAAAGAAGCATCTAGATCATTTTTATGTAGCAATCTATTTTCCTGAGCCTTCAAATTAGCATCATGAGTTCTAGTTAGAGGCTCCTTACCTTTGCCAGGTACTTCTTGAGTATTAGAGGATTTCATATTCCTCTAACTCCTAGTGAACACAGCGCATGAAGGATCTTCAAGCGTTACCAATATTTCACCTCCCCTTTCTGAATCAGATTCATATTCCAGGAAGTGTATCTTAGAGCCGCCAGGTTCCTCGAAGTTCTTTTCTTCTTCTGTGGCTTCCCCTAGCATATCTTGAGTAGCAGTCATCTGATTGTACCTGAGCATTTTTGGGCAAGAATTTCCATCATGGTCAGTAGTTAAGTGAAAAATACACATGTTTCCTCTCCCAGGAGCAGGTTCAATAGCCAGTCTTGGCTGTGCTACCATCAGGGGTAAAACTCTACCAGTATTTGCTTGTTGATTCAAATTTCTTCTGCTTATATCTTGATAGGGTTGTTGAAAGGGAGCACCAGCTTTGGGTAGTTGCCTCTTTAAGGCAATCATATCATTCACCAACCTTTGCACCACAGGGTCCGTAGATGATGAGGGCTAGGCATTTGGCACCTGAACCTCTCTCTTCCATTTACCGGCCATAATGAGATCATCCTCCAATCCGACTACTAAGGCTTGTGCAGCTGGCACATCAGTAATTACACCTCTTCTGAGATGGAAGCTAATATCAGGAGGCATAGAATTAATAAAGAAACATTTTTTATTTTCGCCAGATGGTCTTTTAGTAGCAGGGATTTTGTTCACAATTCTATTAAATTTAGCCACGAAATCCCTCATAGGTTCATGAATCTCTTTCTTAAGCTGAGTTAGCTGTGCAAGGAGGTAATGTTCATCCTCTGCACTTTTGAGCCTATTTTCAAAAGCGGTCTTCATTTCATTCCAATTTGTAATTGAGGAATCAGTCAGGTGGTAAAACCATTATGCCGCAGTATCAGTCAAAGTCTGCACAAAGAGCCTTATGGTGACATCTTGGTGTTGTACACCTAACACACTACATGCTGCTGCAAAGGCACACAGATGTTCTTCTGGTGATGTTTTACCATCTCCATTGAACCTGGGCAAATTTTCTCTTGCATTTTTAGGTAATGGATTCAGGTTGGCCCCTAGGTTCAGAGGCCCTATGGCAGCTCCCCAAGGTTGAACCATGGGTAGAAAATTTATAGCTAAGGGGATAGCAGTGCCTGAAAGGATTAGAGCTTGACAGATAGGGGAAGTAGCAGGTTTGGGAGGGCTAGGAGGTCTACTTCTAGCTCTTCTTACACGAGTAGGGATATAAGGAAAATTAAGATTTTGCAGTGCTTGAAAGGTAGGATCCTCAACTCCCTCTCTTCTCGAAGACCTGGTGTATGGTCTAGAATCCAGCTTAAAATATTGAAACTGGATAGGCAGTTATTGATTTCTTTGTTGTTCTTGATTTATTTGTGCTTCAAGGACTCAGTTTCTTGCAGCGTTTTGTGCCTGCCTTCTTCTTTGCCTGAGTAACAGCAATCTCAGGTTATTGGCCAATTCCTCTTCTTGTTCTAACACTCTGCTTACTCTTCTGTAATCTTCACTATTCCATCAAGTACGCCAAGCAAGGGTATTCAACTGGCCAATAATGTCTTCCTGCTCGTCTTGAAATCCAAGGTTGGGTTGCAGAACAGGAATTATGTTTTCGTGCGGAAGCACCATTGTTGTTTCATATTCAGGCGACCAATCTTTAATTAAGATTGTATTGATATCCCCAGTAGAGTCGCCAAAAACTATTGGCTAACAGATTTGTCCTTCTTTTAAAAAATAATTTATTCTGACTCTATACCCCTCTTTTAAAGAACAAATGAATTAAACAACAAATGGGTGAACCTTTTGAATTAGTTCCCCTCTGAATTTAGGTACAGCTCCCTTTAAGATTTTCAGTGAATTTAACCTATTCAACTAACCAAATGCATTTTTAACCAGAAAATACTTAAGGTAGACTAACATTCATACATAACCATGTCATGAACGTGATAAATTTATACAGTAACAGGATAGAATGCACAGATTCTATTTTGATACTTTCAAACACATGAATACATTCATACAAACTTGCTGAAACAATAAAGAACAGAACACATATGACGAATTGTCCAAATGAAGAGCAATTACCAGATAAAAGAAGATTTTACACAGAAAATCTAGTTCCATACATTCAGATGCACAGATCCAAAATAGGCAGTAAGTGTTTCTTCTTTTCATTCACAGATGAAAAATAATCAGACAATTATCACGTAATGTCAAAAATCTACAGTTCAGCCCCCTGAAAACTTTCTTCTTCTTTTTTCTTTTTTTTTAAAAAACTATCTCCCTCCCCATTATAAAAACATATAAATATGAATGTCTTAACCCATGTCTTTGAGCAAATTAAACCCAAAGTTAACATACTCTGACCCATACAGGATTTAGTTTCTTTTTAACAATTGATTATAAAAGAACAAGATTGCTGGAAATAACAGAAATAGGAACTAAAAGAGAATGAGCCAATGAAATTATGACTGGAGCGACGAGTCAGCATCTCTTGATTTGTTATCAGTAGCCTGGGGAGCATGTTGGGCTTTCCACTCCTGAATTTTAGGGAAGTTTGGTATACCTATATGCTTCATTCTTGATTTCCAGACTTCCTTTTCTCTCCACATTTTCCCAAACTTTTCCTTGTGTTCAGGGAGTGCATCGATGCAGAGATAAAGCAGCGACTCAATTTTAGAAACCCTGGAGAAATCCTCAATTAGAATATTATCATTTTCTTTAACAAAGTTGATTTTATCTCTAAAGGATTGGATCACTGTTTCAACATCTTCCACAGGCTTTCCATCATCTTTTAAGTATTTTACATCGATACATTGCAAATCATGTTGCAGTGATTGGGTGAATTCCGTTATCTCCTTGATTAGCTTTGAGAGTTCAAAGCGTCCTTGTCGAGATATGGAGTTCCTCCATTCAATATTCTTTTTGTTCACATATAACAAATCTTCGTCCACACCAGTCAAGTTCTTTTCTGCCAAAAACTTCTCCAACCCATATTTTTGAAACTCTTCTATTTGGTTTATTACACTTGTCCACTTGCCTTCATCTTTTGCCCAAACAGCAACCTGTGCTTTAAGATCTTCAATAGTGGCAGCAGTCAGATCATATACATTTTTGAGTTCATGAATATATTCAATTCCTTTTTGTTCTATGTTGTCCAACCAGTTGTCAAATGTTTTTGAGACCATTTTGCTTCTATGAACTTGATCTAACATTTTTTGATTGACAGGTGATTTCGGGTCGAAAGATAAGGGAACCTGTGAGATCGGCTGTGGGTTAGGATTGTTAATGGCCTCAATGTACTCTGCCATTGAACGCAGAGCTTGTTTCAACTCTCTTTTGTCCTTCTCATCTTTCATTGTTCGGTTGACCATTCTCTTAGTGGAAGCTTCAAGATGGTGCACATCTGCAGCTCTAGAGGCAGTACCGAGATCTATCCTCTCCACAGTGAAATCATGCACTGTAGGATCTTGAACCTCTTCTTCAGTCACTGGCTTCGCTATTTCTGCACTCCAGTTACCAGTGTTTGGGTCAATATTTATTCTGAACGGTGTTTTGAGTCTCTTGGACTTGGGGGTCTTCCCCAAACATTTACTAACCATGTCCTCTAAAGGGAGAACAAAAGGAATCACTTTCTTTTTGTCAGATATGGAGCTTTCCAGCCACTTCGGTGCAGGGGCCAAGACTGTCTTCCTGGGCTTCTCTCCATCAGAGGGTTCATTTGAAATCATTAACACTTCAGGGGTTTCTAGAAAGGCCTCTGACTGTGAACCAGTGTCAACTGCCTCTATTCTGTTTGGGCTTGTCTCTTTGTCACCCATAGGCTCTTCTACTTCCTCCTCTGAATTTAAATCAGCAATTATTGTCTCAGAAGTCTGCTTCTTTCTTTTCCCTTTAGTTCTCAACCTGGTGACACGAGATGGCAGAACATCCGTGAGGACTCTTCTGGATCTCTTGGAGACAGTGCTTTTCTCAGTCAATGGCTTGGATGCACCTGCACCACAAATAGCAAGGGGTTGATTAGAAGAGTCCATGGGAAGTGATGATGCGACCATTGAAGAGAATTGTTGAACAGTTTTACTATGAAGCCTTTCCTGTCTTTTTTCTCTTAACCATTTTTCAGTCCTCCTTATCACCGGAAGGGTCTTGATTTCAATTCTGTCCTCTTCTTTCTTGCTCCAGTCCACCTCTGGAATGGGTAAGTGTTCTACCTTCTCAAATTGTGGATCAACCACTTGTTCATCATCAACAAAAATTCCAGAACCGTCCATTTTTAAATTAAGGGTAATTATTTGTCCCAAAGAAAATCTACACCATAGCCTTCTCCTAACTTCAAATTCATCTGGGTAGTCTTCCCAGTAATCTTCCAGCTTAGGAAGGTGTGAGTGCCCTTTTCCAGAATCTAGGTTATCTTTAACAAAACATTTACTGTCAAATTGAGCCCTGGCAGTGAAGGATTGAAAATTGAACCTTTTGAGGTTCACCTCCAGATTCAAGGCATCAGATTTAGAATGGCATGAATAATGCCCAAGTTCAATAGGAAAAGCAATACCACAACCCCTTTTTGATGGGAATTTGTTATCAACATGTGCCAATTGCCGACATACCTCCATCAATACAAAACGATCGAATACATATCTAGGCAACTTCAAGGGTTCACCATCAAATCCTCCAATTCTGATATAAGTGAATTCAGAAAATTGGATGAAAAAGCTACCGTAGATACTGATCAGTTGCATTGCTTCACTGGTCATTCTTTTACCTGGATTGCTTGCCAATTCATAGGTCATTTTTCCAGTGAAGACATCATTAATCCTTTTATAATTTTCATAACAATTTTTTCTTCGCAACTGTGAATAATATTCGTAAATCTTGCTGCTCTCATCTAAAGGCTCATGAGGCAGGTCAAACCAATCTCTTGTGGATGCTAAACAGTAGAACAAATATGAAGACATAAAGAAATCCCTGTTACCCAGACGATTATTTAAACTCTGATGTAGACAGTCAGCTACTATCTTAGCCCAATCCAAATATTGTTCACCCTGAAGGATGACTTGTATGAAAAAGTACATCCAGTCCTCCCAGTAATAGGCATGCTGATTGCCTCTCAGTCTGTGCAACAACACCACAATATCCCTTACTTCTTGTATCAAATGATCTCTAGTAAGGGGTCTGGGCAGCCTTGAACCCCCCTTTTGAAATTTTAGCAGCCAGTTCCTTGCTATTACACTTTTGTAAGTTGGTCTCTTTTCTGAGAAATACCCATTGGAGGCAGTAATGTCAAGACTGGAATACGCCTCCTTAGGCGGTATCTTCATCACAGACATGAGGGTTTGTCTGTCAACATGGAATAACACATCCCTGTCTGCTTTTCTAACGCACCTGTGTTGGGGATCGTATCTATTTATACACTCTTGAACCAACTCTGGGCAGAATATAGCTTGAGGAAAGGCTGTGGCCTCAACTAAACCATTGTCCACAATTTTCTTCATTGTGGGGGTTTGGACAGCGTTTCTAGTTCTTCCTATGAATTCCTCTAAATCATATTGAACTAATGCAGTATCTCCAAATTCTAAGTGAGAGTAAGTGAGACCAGGGCCATGTTTGTCTCCCAAACATGTAGATTTCAAAGACATACTTGGACAATTATAATAAAACACTTCGAATTTTGAAAATAACAGAAATTCCAGAGGCTCTTCTTTCCAGTAAAAGAATTCGGAATAGCACAGGGGAAACAGAACTCACCTTCAGGATATTTGAATTCACTGCAAAAACTTGAATAACGAGAGCCTTACACTTCCAGCGCTATCCTTCTCTGCATTGCACAGTATATTTTCTTGCTAAAATTAGCTTGTTCTTGGTTAATAATGGCACTTACCAGAATGAATAATCATCGCTTGGAACAATACATGCCAAAAATATTTGAAAAGACGTGAACTCTGATTTCTTCATTAATAGCAAGTAATGTTCATGCACCATCATGAAGTACAATGATTATCCATAGTCTCCGCTAAATTAGAGCTCTCAGTTTCATGATGAGTTTCTGACAAAGTTTCCTCCAACTTTCCCGCTAAGTTTGACTTAAAAAGCTGCGGGAGCAAACGGGACCAAAATTACCAAATCTTCAAACTTATTGAACCATTGAACCTTTAGGACGTGGTTCAACGCGATGGTTCAATGTGATGGTTCAAGCATGCCAACTGGACTTTATAGGTAGGCAAAAGATTGACTTACCGAAATAGGGACTTGACTCATGAACTGTTGAACTTGTGAAGATATGGTTCAATACGAAGGTTCAACGACGCAAGGGTTATGTAGACCAACAAAAAGTTACGCGGTTTCAGTAAAAGGTTTGTAATTATAAAACAGTGAATTATTGAACCTTGAACCATTGAACCCCACAGCAAAGTACAAGCGGGAGGTTCAATGATATATTAGTAGACAAGGAAACTGCATGACCCGACTCATAGGAAGACAATGAGTGCTGAACCTTAAGACCGTTGAACCATTGAACCTTGAACCCCGCTATAGAGTACGTGCGGAAGGTTCAAGTTCAACCCGAAAGTACAAAGACGCTTAAGACAAGTAAAAGGCAGCTTGCTTTATGTGACACTTCAGACATATTGAACCATTGAACCTTGAGCTTTGAGAATGGTTCAGGTTCAAAGGTTCAAACCTTTTATACTAAGACAACACACAGGTAAAATTTGAAGGACTAAGAGTCGATTTACAAAGCAAAGGTATGACCAAAAATATAGTACGGTAAACCGACTCTTGCCTAAGAAATATTACTGATACATAAATAAGCTAGGGCGACTCACAAGGAAACACATTTCAATAACAATATCTTTTTGTCAGTCTTGGGTTCTTTCAGAGCAGACTTAGAAGCCTTAATGGTCACCAAGAACTATAGAGTAACTCTACATTTTGTTTCAGTTTCAGCAGTGTTGCAATAGATGTTACATCAGCTTATTATATTTGTTACTCTGTATGTTTCTGTGCGTGGGTTGCGCCAAGTGTTGAAGCTACAGCAAAGGAATAAGCATCAAGTTTTATGTGGAAGTTGCCATGTGTTACTTTCTTTTGCTGTGGAGTGCACCACGTATTGGATAATGTCTTTTGTTGCAGTTTTATAGTGTCGCAGGCTTTGCCATGTGTTTCTAGCGGAAGTAGTTTCAAAAAGTTTCTTTTGTTTCTATATGCTTACAAGAGTTATTGCGTGTCCTTTTGAGCTTTATGCAGATGATGTCGTGTGTCTCTCTTTCCAGAATATATATTGATATCGGCATAGATATATGGTGGGCCACAGTTCAAAGATAGTTTCAAGCTTACGAGAGGCACCATGTGGCGATAGAGGAGAAAGGTTTTCTTTATTTATAATTCTCTTAGAGCAAAGGCATTTTGATTCATAGTTGTAGCGGAACATGACAAGTGTCAGCTTCCAAAGGATCTTTCAAAAGTTTCATAAGTTTCAACTAAGTTGTCAGAGGCTGCCGTGTGTCTCGCTTGTTTTCTCACGGAGGATGCCATCTATCCCAGTTTATTTTCCTGTGTGGGTAATAAGTGATGAATGCAATGGGTCCCATTGATATTGTGTCTCAGTTTCTAAGTAAAGTGGGTGGTGATAGATGTCACAGCACTAAGGCGCCGAGTATAAAGACACAGTTTTTAAGCACTCAACAGGGTAGGACACGTATCATTTTCAAGGCAAAGAGGAGTACGACAAGTGGTTGTTTCCTATGAGTTTCTTTGAAGGTAAAAGAGTTTCTAAGTATACATGGATGCTGCTATGTGTCACAATTTCTTTTGAGCAATGAGACCGCGGGTGTCGCCATGTGTCTTAACCGTGATATAGTTAGAGTGCCACATATAATTACGCCACAGCCAATAAACACGTGAGAAGGATAGCAGTTGCAAATTTAGAAGATCGTAACTATCATGGACTTTCAGTAATCTTTAGTTCTATTTGGCCGTTGAAGATTCAGGTTGTTACAAGCAATCTTGGGTCAGGTCCGTTATTATAAATATGTAGAAATTGTAATAGATAGGGGATGGAATTTGGACAAGAGATCTAATTTTGACAAGTTTTATCAAGCATTCAGATACTTTGTTGTGACCAGATTATGTCATTTTGCCTTAATGTTGTTGTTCTGATAAGAAGGTTAATATAGCTATGCATGTTTTTGTGCCTTTTATGTTGCTGGAAGATTAATGAGAAGACTCTATTATGTTCCTTGGTTGATATTATCTATGTCTTTGCAAAGTTGTCTAGTTATAAGCCTTTGATAGTATTCATTTATATCTATTTTTATTGATCATGCAGTATCTGCTCTTTAATAGAACTGTATCTTGAGAATTGGTTCACTATGCTAAAATTGAAGAAATACTTTTCACTTAGGTGCATCACCATAATTTAGATTTGCTTATAACCCTGTTTATCTCTTTCCCTTTACTCAAAACCCAATTGAAATAGGAAGAGCTGGCTTCTTTAAAATCTGGAGCTTGTTTCAAGTAGCATGTCCCACATTCTTGAAACTTCCCATGTTGGTGTTGGAACCTGCGCAATTTTATACGTCAACAAGTTCTTAAAGCCTTTCATCATCCATCTAATAAGCAAACATCTCCATTGCACCCTACACCACCTCTGCATCACAAGCTTCAACGTTTATCACCATGTCTGCAACCATTAATTATGGTTCCCTTCCATTCCATAATAACTCTACCATCATTCATCCACTATCCTACATACCCTCCACATACCATCACTATGGTCCATGATTTGGCATAAGTCTGACATAATCCACTATTTTCCCTACATAATCTACATCATAATCCACTTTTCTCCCCTCTAGAATCCATTTCATAATCTACTATCTGCCTAATCCATTTGCCTTCCATGTATCCCTTACCAACATCGATGAGGGCACTTGACATGGTCCATGCATGAGGACATCATTCTCTAATGGGACTATAACCTTTTAGTGCAGCATAACACAACCTTCAACCCTCAACCTTAAACACTATACCTTAAACCCTAATCCCTCCACCCTAAACCCTAATCCCTCAATCGTAAATGCTATCCCTAAACCCTGAAGCCTCAACCCTTAAACCTTAAACCCTAAACCCTATCCCTAAACCCTTAACCCTAAACACTATACCTTAAACTCTAATCCCTCAATACTAAACCCTAAACCCTCAACCCTAAACACTATACCTTAAACTCTAATCCCTCAACACTAAACCCTAATCCCTCAACCCTAAACCCTAATCCCTTATTGCTAATCCTTAAACCCTATCCCTAAAGCCTCAACCCTCAACACTTGAACCTTAAATCCTAAACCCTATCCCTAAACCCTCAACCCTAAACAGTACTATGCCTTAAACCCTAATCCCTCAACTCTAAACCCTAATCCCTAAACCCTAAACCCTCAACCCTCAACCCT
Organism: Cunninghamia lanceolata; assembly: GCA_027924645.1. Lineage (NCBI taxonomy): Eukaryota > Viridiplantae > Streptophyta > Pinopsida > Cupressales > Cupressaceae > Cunninghamia > Cunninghamia lanceolata. The sequence goes on from BSBN01000780.1 coordinate 15,932,682, forward strand.
AATCTTAAAGCTAAACTTAAAGCTTCCACTCATTCCACCATCCCCAAGGGATCCAGAAATGCAAAATTAGATGCCTCTACTGATAAAGCCAAACATCCTAAGGGTTCTCATGCCTCAAGACATAAAAACAAAGAGTTAAAGAAAAATCAATCCAAAAAGTTATCCAAGCCCATACCTCCACAAGCGAAGTCCAAAACAAAAATGTTATGGGTACCTAAGCAACAAGAAATCAAGTTAAATGAGGCATCTAGCTCTAAAAAATCCCAACCATCTACTCTCATCTCAAATTCCCATTCCTCTCAAAAGTGTCAAAACATTCCATCCCATAAGCAAAACAAAAGTAATAAAATTCCTAAGTCTATGTGGGTTCCTAAAGCCCTTCATCATCCATCTCCTAAGAAAACATCTCCATTGCACCCTACACCACCTCCACATCACAAGCTTCAATGTTTATCATGATGTGTGCAACCATTGGTTATGGTTCCCTTCCATTCCATGATAAATCTACCATCATTCATCCACTATCCTACATACCCTCCACATACCATCCCTATGGTCCATGCTTTGGCATAAGTCCAACATAATCCACATCATAATCTATTAGAGTTTGGCTATGATTGGAGCCACCCAGGATCTAGGACTTCATGAAAGCACAAGAGAGATCAATTGAGAAAATAATGTTATTCTATCAATGAATGCAAAAGATTGTTGTTGTTACAATGTACATGATATGCCTTGCTTATAAAGACAAGGTGAGAGCTAGAAAGGTGGAGTCGAAGGTGGAGATATTCCTACATGTGCTAATTAGAGGATGATAACTAATTGCACATGTGGAGGATAAGACAACTCACTCCAACTATCAACAACTCAACACACAACTAGACTCACTAAGTCAACTTAACATGTGTGATTAATGTGTGATGTGTGAATATTATTTAACTAGTAAATAGTTAAATAAGATGAATTATTCACACAAGGGTAAACCGGTTAGGTGATAACCCTGTTCACACCAACACCCCCCCTTAAGTGCAACTTAGGGAGTAGTTGACAAAAGCAAGATGGAATGATGGATGGGTCTCGTCTACTAGGCCATGTTAGATACCCATGTACAACAAATCTCAAGTGGAGAAAATGAGAAAACCTCATGCAAAAAAACTCCTCTCCAAAAGTGAGAATACATGAAACAATGAAAGTGAAAGAAGAAGGGATAGTAGGAGGACTCAACATGAACCCCCAAGGACAATTTCTATCACACATATACAATCAAATACCCCCCCATAGGAGAGCAAGAGTGAGACTATAGGTCCCCCCCACAATGAAGTAGCTCCTATTCCGATGAAGACTGTCTGAAGAAGAATGCTGGAAAGTGTCCTGAACCTACAAACAACATTTCTCCCCTTAGGAAGAAACCAATCCAAAGGTTGATGTTGAAGAAACTCCATCTCAAGGTATGAGGGAAAAAGCCTCATGATGGATGCCTCTGAAGACTGCTGAAATGTCCACATGTTAGAATCAAGGAATGCCACAATGCAATGAGGTGTGACCAATCCAAAATCTTGAGTAGACTGGTGAAGAACAACCTCCAAAGATGAAGTAGATGAGATAGCAGTTGTGTTGTAACTATCATCAAAGAGGAGAGATATCCCCTCAAGTGTGTCCTCCAAATCTACAATATGAGACTCACAAAACAAGTCTAATATACCTGCCAAGAAAGTATCCCACAAAGCTGTGTCTAAAAGACTGGAATGATCCTGCTCTACTGAAGTAGATGAAACCATGTCGATGTCAATCTCTAAAGAAGTAGGAGGGTGAGGTGATGGAAGCTCAGCACTAGTCTCATGAACCAAAGTGGATGAAAGAACACCAAGGTTCAAGTTACCAAACTTCTCCTTAGAAACATGATTCACACTTGATACATGAGTGTGAATATCCATCAATGGATCATCATCATCAGAAGAAACAAAATGGGAGAAGGTATACAAGTGAGATGCATGATCAACCATCCCAATAGCAATGATATCTCTGCTCTCCAAGTCTCATATGATCACTGAATCAGGAGTGAACTCAACTATCTTGCCTACACCACAATGAGTAATCTAGTAGATGGAAAGGAGATTGGATGTCAAGGAAGGTACACCCAACACATTGTTGAATGTATTCTCTCCAACATATATTTGTCCTTTACCAGTTGCATGCATGTATGTATTGTTACCCATCAAAATAGGTGTCGAAGTACATGACTCAAATGAAGAGAACATCCCTTGTGAAGATGCCATATGATGAGAAGCTCCAGAATCAAGAAGCCATCTCTCTAACTAAAGACTTGTAGAAGAAAAGAGTGCTTGTCCTTTTCCTTTGTATGACCCATTAGCAATGCATGTTGTCCTTGTATGTGTAGATGATGATGGTGTCGAAGAAGAGGATGTACTAGGTGATGATGATGGCATTTGGATATTGTGCTTTTGAATAATGTGAGTCAACTCGTCAATTTTCTTCTCATAACACTTATGCTCATCATGTCCTAGTTTCTTGCAAAATGCACACTTTGGTCTCTCCTTCTTAGATGATTCCTCCTTGGTAGAGGATGAGGACTTAGGTGATTTGGTTGACTCTTTTGTTTGCTCATTATTCTTGAAATCCTTATTTTTCTATTTCTTGCCTTTACTAGTTGAAGCCTTTTGTTCCTTTGTACCTTGACTAGAAAGAAGTGCTTGAGGTCTAGGAGACTTCAATGTGCCCATGTGTACTAACATAGCTTGCTCCCTTGTGAGTGATGTAGCAAACTCATCAAGTGAAGGCATTGTGAAAGCTTTCCCAAGTGCATCCATCGTAGCATAAAAGATAGAAACAAAAATTGAATAGTCAGGACCAAGCTTGGAAAGGATTAAAAGAATCAATTGAGTGTCCTCTTTCTCAATTCCACATTGTTTGAGCTGCAATCTAAGTGATTTTAGTTTTGTGAAGAAGTCTTGGATGCTTGCAAAATCAGTTGGATTCAAACCAATTAATTCATTCTCCAATTTGAAACCTCTCATTGTATCTTATTTACCAAAGAGATTTTCTAAGGTAGTCCACACTTCATTAGGTGTTGTACAAGATTCAATATGAAAAAGAAGATCAGGAGAGATAGACAAGCATAGTGTTCCATAGGCTTGATCACATCTATTGTACCACTTTCTCTTTTCTGCATCTGCTATTGGTTCAATTTTTGTACCCATTGTTACTCTATGAATTTTCAAACTTCTTAAATGAATCTCCATTTTAGTTTTCCACTCATGATAGTTATATGGTGTGAGTAGAGGAAGTTTGTGTGAATCCATGATACAAGAGTACAAAAAAGAACACAAGAACACCCCCATGTTACTCAATCAAAGAGATCACTCCCAAAAAAAGAATAATTGTGGCACTTTATACTTAGTGTGATTTACAATCATCCTCAAGGGACCAAATTTGGGAAAGCATAAAAATCTCTTAAAATTGAGATTCAAAGGAGATTACAATTGCTCACAATGATTAACCACAGCAAACAGATCCCTTCAAAACAAGTTTCACATTCTCAAGTGTCAAAATTTCCAAGTTATCACTCAAAAGCCAAAAAACTGACAAATGAAATAAAATGAACCTAGATTTGAATATGAGAAAAGTGCATGGATGAATTTGAAGAGCTCCTGAATACCTTTCTGATGCTACAAGAATCGCAAAAATTAGATATCATGGTAGAAAGTTGTGAGCTCAGAAGCAAAAAAGAAGATCTATCTTCAAACTGCTATAACAGTCACCTGTAGTAGAATTTCAGAAAACTACTGACATCACTACAACTTTCTCTCTGTCAGCTTTCTGACGATATCTCATTTGTCTGATTTTGCCTCCGTGGGCAAAAGTTATGCAAAAAAGAAAAAAAGCCCTCTTTTAGGGCTTTGAGGGGCAAAAAATGGCCCCTAGTGCTGATGTCACCTCTAGAATGCTGACGTCAACAAATATTAGCGACAAAATATTCTCAGAATATTCCTTTTCACTAGAAAGAAAACCCCCCTAGAAAAACGTAGGCTAAAGAAAAACCACTCATCCAGGTCAAAACCATTGTCTGATTCTGTCGAAACCGCCATTTATGGATTTGACTGCCCGAAGTGAGTTGACCACCTAATGCAGGCAATAAAATGTTTGAGATTTGTAGACATGCCACAAACACTATTGAGGAATTGTTTGGACGACCAATGAAGTTTTAAAAAAAACTTTTCTAATATAATAGTCACCACCGGTAAACTCTAATATCCGCTAGAACTTTTAGCAGACACTGTCGAATAACTATCAGGCTGGTGATTTACAGAGGAGGTTCAAGGAATCAACTGATAGAAACATTCGACAAGTTTAGAATTTTCCAGCATGAATTTAGCTTAGAACACCGAGAGCTAGTTTCAAGATTACTGCCGAAAATGATACAGATCGTAGTCTAAATGAAAAATGCCAGACTGTTATGTGGTGGACGGTGGATTTGGTGGGAGGTTGATGTGGAATACGCTGACCTGCAGATAGCCTGTGATCTGTATAAACCGATAGAATTTGAGATTAGCTGCCTATAGTTTGGCGGTGGCTATGATGGATTGCAGACCGCCAGCATTTAGATTTCCACAAGAGTTTAAGCCATCTAAGATAATTTACACAGACCATCAAAGATACCGCCGAAGAGAGGATGGTGCCGGTGGTGGAAATAAAATTGCCGGCGATGATTTGAAGTTGATGCTTTGATGATGCAGAGACCACCGTGGATCCAAGATTTGGGCTGATGTATGCTGTTGCTAGTGTACGTATGGCCGCCAGAGATGTTTTTGCCCGTCAAATGGTTGAAATGACTGCCGATCGGGGCAAAAACTGCCAGATATAAACAATGCCCGCTAAGATTGTTGTAGACCGCAAAGGAATTCGCTAGTATGTTCGAAGGAAGAGATGATGCCAGGGGTTCAAAGTATACGCCGATAGAAACCACCGACGAGTTTGAAGATTTTTTGGCATGAATTTTTTTATGACATGAAACAGTTCTGAGCACTTCAATGCTCATATGGTCACTGCTAACAATAGATAATGGGCTTAATGTCTATGTCCGATTTGTATGGTGAAGATCCACCAAGATCAGGGTGTGTACATAGGCCGAAATCTTATCAGTCCTGCACACAAAGTGCCCCTACACTCTGAGTACCTCTCAAAGGATTTGCACCAACATTTGCTGATGCAAGCTCTGCGCAGGTGAAAATTCTTAGTATATGTTGCAAAATATTCCCTGTAGTCTGTACGATGGGCTATGTGGTAAAAAAAATTTGCCTTTTGTGACGACTTCCGATTTTGATGATATTTTAGTCGATCCTTGTTGATTTGGCCACTGTGAACACAATGGCGATGTCCGATTTGGGCCAAACTACTTCAAAATTGCTGGTACTCCCGGATCACGCCAAAGAGCCCCAAATTGAAACCCTTGTCAATTTTGCCTCCGATGTCTGATTTGAATGAAACAAAAGGTGATCTTGACTATTTCAGTTGCTTCGAACGAAATGGTGAAGTTTGATTTGTGACAACACACACTGAAATGCACCTACAATACAAGAGCAAGGGGAAACCCTTACAAAACTGGTATTCTATCAAGTTTTTCTAATTCTCCAGGTCATCATTCATGCAAGAGAAGAGCATACTCAACCATCAAGATCCACCATGAATTGCACTCAAGATCTCTCAAAAAAATTGACTAACACAAAGTGATTCTTCCTAGAGCTTTGATACCATGTTAGAGTTGGCTATGATTGGAGCCACCCAAGATCTAGGACTTCATGAAAGCACAAGAGAGATCAATTGAGAGAATAATTCTTTTCTATCAATGAATGCCAAAGATTGTTGTTGTTACAATGTACATGATATGCCTTGCTTATAAAGACAAGGTGAGAGCTAGAAAGGTGGAGTGGAAGGTGGAGATATTCCTACAACATGTATTAATTAGAGGATTATAACTAATTGCACATGTGGAGGATAAGACAACTCATTCCAACTATCAACAACTCGACACAACTAGACTCAACTAGACATCTAGAAGACTCACTAAGTCAACTTAACATGTGTGATTAATGTGTGATGTGTGAATATTATTTAACTAGTAAATAGTTAAATAAGATGAATTATTCACATAAGGGTAAACTAGTTAGGTGATAATCCTATTCACACCAACATAATCCACTATTTTCCCTACATAATCCACATCATAATCCACTTTTCTCCCCTCTAGAATCCACATCATAATCTACCATCTGTGTAATCCATTTGCCTTCCATGTATCCCTTACCAACATTGATGAGGGCACTCGACATGGTTCATGCGCGAGGACATCATTCTCTAATGGGACTATAACCTTTTAGTGCAGTGTAACGCAACCTTCAACCCTCAACCCTAAACACTATACCTTAAACTCTAATCCCTCCACCCTAAACCCTAATCCCTCAACCATAAACCCTATCCCTAAAGCCTAAAGCCTCAACCCTTAAACCTTAAAACCTAAACCCTATCCATAAACCCTCAACCCTAAACACTATAGCTTAAACTCTAATCCCTCAACACTAAACCCTAAACCCTCAACCCTAAACACAATACCTTAAAATCTAATCCCTTAACACTAAACCCTAATCCCTAAACCCTAATCCCTTATAGCTAAACCTTAAACCCTGTCCCTAAAGCCTCAACCCTCAACGCTTGAACCTTAAATCTTAAACCCTCAACCCTAAACAGTAATATGTCTTAAACCCTAATCCCTCAACTCTAAACCCTAATCCCTAAACCCTAAACCGTCAACCCTAAACCCCAAATCCTCAACACTATACCTTAAACCCTAATCCCTCAACCCTTAACCCTCAACCCTAATCTTAAAGATAAACTTAAATCTTCCACTCATTCCACCATCCCCAAGGGATCCAGAAATGCAAAATTAGATGCCTCTACTGACAAAGCCAAACATCCTAAGGGTCCTCATGCCTCAGGACATAAAAACAAAGAGTCAAAGAAAAATCAATCCAAAAAGTTATCCAAGCCCATACCTCCACAAGAAAAGTCCAAAACCAAAATGGTATGGGTAGCTAAGCAACAAAAAATCAAGTTAAATGAGGCATCTACCTCTAAAAAATCCCAACCATCTACTCCCATCTCAAATTCCCATTCCGCTAGAAAGTGTCAAAACATTCCATTCCATAAGCAAAACAAAAGAAATGAAACACCTAAGTCTATGTGGGTTCCTAAAGCCCTTCATCATCCATCTCCTAAGCAATCATCTCCATTGCACTCTACACTACCTCTACATCACAAGCTTTAACATTTATCATGATGTGTGCAACCATTGGTTATGGTTCTCTTGCATTCAGCAATAAATCTACCATCATTCATCCACTATCGTACATACCCTCCACATACCATCCCTATGGTCCATGCTTTGGCATAAGTTTGACATAATCCACATCATAATCCACTATTTTCCCTACATAATCCACATCATAATCTACTTTTCTCCCCTCTAGAATCCACGTCATAATCCACTATCTGCCTAATCCATTTGCCTTCCATGTATCCCTTACCAACATCGATGAGGACACGCAACATGGTCCATGCATGAGGACATCATTCTCTAATGGGTTTAGGGTTGAGGGATTAGGGTTTAGGGTTTAGGGATTAGGGTTTAAGGTATAGTGTTGAGGGTTGAGGGTTTAGGGATAGGGTTTAGGGTTGAGGGATTAGGGTTTAGAGTTGATGGAATAGGGTTGAGGGTTTAGGAATAGGGATAGTGTTTAAGGTTTAGGGATGAGGGATTAGGGTTGAGGGTTGATGGATTAGGGTTGAGGGTTGAGGGTCAAGGGATTAGGGTTTAGGGATATGGTTTAGGGTTTAGGGTCATGGGATTAGGGTTTAAGGTATAGTGCTAAGGGTTTATGGATAGGTTTTAGAATTGAGAGACTAGGGTTTAGGGTTGACAGATTAGGGTTTGACGTTGAGGGTTGAGGGTTAAGGTCGGTTGAGGGTCGAGGGATTAGGGTTAAAGTAGAGTGTCGAGGGTATATGGATTAGGGTTTAAGGTATAGTGTTGAAGGTTTAGGGATAGGGTTTAGGGTTGAGGGATTAGGGTTTAGGGTTGACAGATTAGGGTTTGACGTTGAGGGTTGAGGTTTGAGTTCGGTTGAGGTTGACAGTTTAGGGATAGATTTGAGGGTCAAGGGATTAGGGTTAAAGTAGAGTGTCGATGGTATAGGGATTAGGGATAGGGTTTAGGGTTGAAGGTTTAACGATTGAGGGTTGAGGCTTTAGGGTTGAGGGTTAAGGGATTAGGGTTTAAGATATAGTGTCAAGGGTCAAGGTTTTAGGGTTTAAGGTTTAAGGGTTGAGGGATAGGGTTGAGGGTTTAGGGATAAGGGATTAGAATTTAAGGTATAGTGTTGAGGGTTGAGGGTTTAGTAATAGGGATAGCATTTAGGGTTTATGGATGAGGGATAGGGTTTAGTGTTAAAGGTTTAAGGATTGAGGGTTGAGGCTTTAGGACTGAGGGTTAAGGGATTAGGGTTTAAGATATAGTGTCGAGGGTCGAGGTTTTAGGGTTTAAGATTTAAGGGTTAAGGGTTGAGGGATAGGGTTGAGGGTTTAGGGATAAGGGATTAGGGTTTAAGGTATAGTGTCGAGGGTTCAGGATTTAGGAATAGGGATAGTATTCAGGGTTTAGGGATGAGGGATTAGGGTTGAGGGTTGAGGTTCGAGGTATTAGGGTTTAAGGTATAGTATCTACCTAATCCATTTGCCTTCCATGTTATAATTAGTTATCAAAAGTCGTGTCTTTTTGTAACGGGTCTGTAGCTTGTTGCCTCTCACGTATAAGAGAGACCAAGACCTGAGAGAAAAAAGGAGGGTAGTAGTTCTTTCTAAAGCATTTTAGGGGACTTAGTAAGAAGATAGATTGTACCCATCCCACTCATCCACTTTCATGTTCCAAAACCTTTGCAATTAATATATATTATTAAGCAGTATTATGGAGAAGACTGTACTTAAATGGTAACCTTTTTTCAGTGTTCAATTGTTGTGTTAATTTTCATGTTTATATGTTGTTGTACTATCTGCAAAGTGATAGAAAAAAGATACAAATGATTTGATGATGATTATGATGATGATGCTTGTAATTTGGATGATGTGGATGCTTGTAATTTGCTCATACTATAATGAAAACCTTTTTCTTACAATTTTAAAAATTAAATGGGAAGAAATCTATCAAATTCTATCAATGCAAGAATAATGACCTTACCAGTGAAAGTAATAACCATTCTTTCACAAATTAGGTCACCTACTTCTTCCCTCTTCAAATGTTGTTAAAGGAAGAGATGTCTTTAAACATGTCATCAGGCATTAAAAATTGATGTAGTATTTTCCTCTATTCAGTGCATGGACTTTAAGGTCCTATGTCTAAACAGTCACCATGTATGGTGAATGGATCTGTTGGAACAAGAATTTTCATAAAAGTTTCAAGTGTTTTATCTGTGCATCCATGACTCCTACTCTTATTTTTCCATAATAAATCATGTTATTACCATTCATAAAGTCATCTTTGCCTTTTACCATGCTACCGCTATCACATTGGCTAGCCTTCATAATACCCACGTCATACCTCCTTACCGCAGAACATTCTCAAAAGGCCTGCAGTATGACGGTGAGAATAGTTAATACTCACTATACCACTATACACACTATACCGCTATACCTCAGGGGGCCAAAACATATCCCACAGTAGAATGGTAATGAATCCATTGGGTTATTTAAAGCATACTAATCACATCAACATCAAAAATTTTGAAGATTGAAGCTCAACAAGAAGATTTGAATCGTGCGAATTTATGAACTAGAAGTAAATGCGTCTTGAAATACATGAAACAAATTAAGATTTCACACTCATAGTAGCAGAAGACAAGTTACACAGGAGCTCAAGCCATGGGAGTAAAGAGAATTCTTCAAGGCAATTTTTTCTGGGTAAGCTCTACTCATCATTTTTGTGAATTTCATAAAATGGCACCTAAAAAGACTAAGGTAGAAACCAAGAAGGATGAAGCCAAAACCAGTAAATCTTCTTTACAATCCCCTATGCTTTCATTATTGCCTGGCTCAATTGATAAAGGTTCTAAAAAGGTTTTTAGAGACTTAGCTCAAGGCTGTAGGGACCCTGATATACCATTATCAGGATGGAACCTCTACTGGTACTTTTATATAAAAAGGAATGACCAGGAACCAGCATCAAACCCATGGGCCCTAGATTTGGTTAAATTGATTGTTCCCAACATCTTCATTGATGTTGAGTTGATTAAAGCCCTTGCCCATAGTTACCATGCCCCAACCAAAACTGTGAGACTTCCAAATGGTGAGTGCTTAGTGGATATCAATAGAGACGCCATTATCAAATGTTTCAACCTCAATAAACAAGCTATAACATAGGTGAACTTAGACAAACTTGACCAAGAATATAAGAGGTTGAGGAAAACATATCGAAGTGATGAGATCCCCTTACACATGAAGAGGGGTGATGGTAACAGATAGCTCTCTATTCCTTCTTCCAAAATGGAACCTTTCCATGTTTCTGAATTTCAAATTTATTTCAAGAATACCTATTATGCATTGTGTCAAGTTTTGGGGATAGATGCAGAGAAGAAAATGCAAATAAGGTTACTAAGAATGGCTATGATAATTCAACATTCTGAGTCAAATATAGAATTTGATTTTGCATCTATGATTGAAGATCAATTACATGAAGGTTTGCTACAAGTTAGGGAAGCTAAGGCCCCTATTACTTTTAGAAGATATTCTTTATTGTTTCACTTAATTATGCATCAAAATGAAATGAAGTGGACTATGAGGATGGAATTGTGTACACAAGAAAGAGGAGTCAGACTCCCTATACAAAATTGGTGCTGCATTTGGGATAGTAAGTGTACAAAAGGTGATTTTGTAGTGTTTCGAGATGATTTTGCTGTCAGATTGATTGTTGCTCTTGGTTACCCAACACCAAGAATGCCTGAGTCATTGATGAAGGTAATGAGGCATGTGTAGTATGGGCCAAACCAAGTCTATACTCATAATTATGTCGATTGGTTCCTTATGCCACAACACACTATTATCAGAGTATATGGGTGCAACCAAGCACCACACATTTTACCTAAGTTTTTACCTACAAGAGTGTGTTTCTTAGAGTTTATGTGGTAGATGCTCTTGATGGAACATGAATTGATGAGAAATCAGAGGAAAGGCACATTTTTGCCTAACTTGACTATGTTTGAAGAGCTGGCCATTGGGTCAGATATACTCGAAGAGGTGCAGAGGTTTATAAGGGTCAATTACTCACTTAAACTTGGAACAGAAAGAGTATGTGACCCAGAGGGTCACATCAATATGATTAGAAGAACCCTATTGATGAAGAAGGCTATTTCACATGAATTTGATTCTAGGGAGGATGTTATAAGAAAATTGGTGCAGTTTGCTGATGTAATGTAGGCTAGAAAAAGGTGGGATGCAATGATGAGGTGGGAAAATCAAAAGAAGGAAAAAGATAGAAACTTCAAAGGATTTTTTGCAGGTGAGCCCAATCTTCTGAAAAGAATGAAAATGATTTTGAATAAATTTGATGAATTCTACAAAATGGCCCAAGATGAGAGACTCATTCCATTGCCCACACCCCATCAACCACCACATGAAACATCCACATCTCAGATATCACCCCCATCACCTACAAATCCATCCCCTCCATCTCCCACTCATGAGCCACGGGCTAAAAAATAGAAGATAGAGCCATTAGTGGAATATGATTCAAGTGATGATGAAGAACAAGTAGTCTTGGCCTTGATTGAACTAAAAGAGGCAGTGAAACAACAAAAAGGTCAAAAGCCTCATGATCCAAAGGTCAGGCTATCAGAGGAGGGAATTGATGAGATTCAAGAGGATGAGAGGGTAGTGGCCTCTCTGAGATTCATAGAGGATGATAATTTGATACACAATAATGAGTTCAAAGATTTCTGGATCAAAATGAAAATGAAAGAATTTGATGAAAATTTGAAGATTAATCTTATAGGAGCTGATGAGTCAAAACAGACTGAGATCTAGGCTTGGACATTTACAGAATTTAATATTGATAATATTAATGTCACTCCCCAGGAGGCAAGAGAAATGGTGTTGAAAAGTGATATGTTGATTATACCAAGGATGGAGTTGTCCAAAATGTTTCTTTTGGATCAAATTAGAGCACAAGATGACCCTATGTTAGTTGCATAATTTGATTTAGAGGAAGGTGTCTCAGGAGTACGATATAACCCTACTACTCAAACAGTTGCCCTATGGACAAAGCAAAAGAACACAAGGAAGCCTCTGCTCCTTGATGTAGTACAAGAAATGAGGGGGTCAGCCATGATTAGAACTATGAGAGACACAACTCCTATTGAAGCTACCACCATAACTATGCATTCTACAATGTTCACCAAAGATGTGGTACAAAACATGGAAAAGAAAATTAATGAATATGAGAAAAGTTTAAAGCTATCTAATGATGAGGTGAACAAATTGTTCATTGAGAATAGAAAGCTAAAATAGCAGTTGCAACAAGCCACCACAATAAAGGGAGATGAATTAATTGTCTATCACCCACCAGTCCATACAGAGGATCCCCAGATCCAACAAATGAAAGAGGAAATTGATAAGCTGAAAAAGCATAATGAAGAAGACGTCAAAAATCACATCATAGAGGTCCTGGGTAGGATATTAAAACACAAAGTTGATATATTGAAAGACAAAATAAGTGGAGTACACAAACAATTCAGCAATCTGATCAAAGGTCTGGAACAGATAAACAATAATTCTTCCATTCTTGAAAATCTTCAAAAGAGATGGCAACCTACCTTCCACACACTGAATACTTTATGCAAACCCACACACAAAGATTTAGATGCCCCATCAAAGATCAAGCCTACACGAGAAATGGTAAAAAGCATAATTGACAAGTATCAATATTTGGTAGATATAAAAAGGAAGGTGGAAGGTAAGAGGAGTACATTTGACTCCATCAAATGTCGTTTCAGCCCATCAATCCTCAAAGATGATAACCAATTGAAGGTTGTAGATGAATGGAGAGAAGAGTTTGATCAGATGATTCCTAAATGTTTGGCAAATGTACAGAATGATGGGGAAATTAAACTCACTAAGTTCCATACTCTGCTTGATGAAATTATCGCATTGGACAATGGATACACAAAGTTTGTGGTGGACATCAGGAACCTCTTGGATAACAGATGGAAAAGCCATCTTACGAGCTTTGCAACCACACAGGAATTTAAGTGGCCTAGTGATCTAAAAATAAGTGAATGGCAAGAAACATATTTAGGTTCTGAAGAGGATTGAATGTGAAGAGGAGATACCACATTAGAAAATAGAATGCCTTGGTCAGGCCTTGAATGGTCACGGGTTTCTATTCGGTGATTAACGGATTGGTCTTTTCTAATTAAAAACATTTTGTTAAGTTTAAAAGTATTTTATTAACAGTTATGAACAATTATGTCTTTTCCGTTGTAACGGGTCTGAAGCTTGTTTGTCTCTCCTATAAAAAGAGAGACCAAGACCTGATAAAAAGATATAGGGGGAAGAGAGGAGCTAGTAGTGGTAGATAGTAGAAAAAGTTCTATAATATTTACAAACTCAAAGACCATGTTGCAAGCATAATTTTGAAGAAGTTAATGGAAAATCTCTGATTATGTGGCGCCATATTGGTATCAATTGTTTGTTAAAGTTATTCAATTATTTGGTTGTCTCCATTTTAGTGCTTCCTTATTATTTAAATTGATATATCACAGTTGCCTTCCATATAAAAATTTATGATGGTTTCCTCTACTATAGGTTCATTGTGATTTCCTCTACTATAGGATCTAGTATTGACTCTTGTCACAGCTGCCTGCCATATTAAAATTTATGATGGTTTGATCCGACTAGTTTGGAGTCTTTTTGACCTCAGATTCTGTGCTCAGATTCGGTCAAAACTCAGTGAAGACTAGGCAATTAAATATAGAGATTTTTAAGGATTTAAAATCAGTTTCATGCATCCTTTATTAAAAAAAAATTAAAGACACAATAAACTAATCTAATAGAAGCTACTAAGATCAAGTACAAAAGAAACAACATTTTTAGATATATGAATATTGACAAAATATTTTAGGAATATAAAACTTATCAATTATAATATCCATGGCATCAAAAACAAAAATTATAATATGGAATCATGAATTATGGTAGAAAGAAGTTTGTATCATTTTTTAGATATATAAATATTGTCAAAGTGTTTTAGGAATATAAAGCTTATCAATTATGATATACATGGCATCAAAAACAAAAATTATAATATGGAATCATGAATTATGGTAGAAAGAAGTTTGTATCATTTAGTCCAAAATTGCTATCTCTTTGTGGAGCCATGTGTTTGTATCTCTTCTAGGGCCATAGGAGCATTACTTAGGATAAATATTGACTTAGCAAACTAGAAAAATAAATGTAATTCAAATATTTGGGATTTAATTGGAAAAAAATAAAAAATTAAAAAAAAAAATATGTTGTTTTTCCATCTAGCATGGTTCAAAATGTTTTTTATTTTTTTCTTTTTAAAACTATAGTGAGGTCTAGGGGCAATGCTCTTGTCCAAAGATGGACCAATAGTTGCTCAGCATGCTTTTTGTTAAGGTGTCTAATAGTTCCCAAAACAAAGGTGGACCAATAGTTGTTCATTAAGTCATGTTTTGTTGGTGCATGTTGATGTGGCATCACATAATTGGTTGTTTTTAAATCTAAAGGGCACATTTCATTCAATTATAGGTACTTATAGTCAACACTAACAACCTTAAAGTTACAACTACTAGTGCTAAGGTTTTAAAAATATTGAGCCTTAAGTCCACAAACACTATCACAACTATTGGAACATGCTCAGCAATTGGGTCCTCTCCCCTATGTTTCTTTTAGTGATACCGAGAGCCTCATTGAAGATATCCCAAAAATATTACCAACATTGTTTTCATATCACAGTAATATGGGAGTATTAGTTGGATTAGTAAGAAGAACCACATAATTAGGGTTGGCATTCTATCTCCAAGTTGATATCATCTACTGTTCTTGTTTGATAAATATTCAATTGGTTCCTTCAAGTAGGGATTAAAGATCCTTTTGATAAATTACAAGTAACCTAGTTGTGTCTGTTGGATTATTAAGAAGAGTCTATCAATTATTTCCTTGCATGGTTATACAAGTTATTAACCAATATTAGTGTGCCAAATAGTTAGAATTACTACCAAATATAAGCCACTTATCTCAAATTTCATTTGACTCCATTTACCCAACAAGGCACTGGTCTCACCTATTTCATTTTACTTAAAACTCAAGGATTCAAACCATCTCACGGTGATTTTTTAATTGTGAATGCAAAAATTCAAATTAATTCATTGTACCTGCAAATTGGTTATACAAGGATTCAAATCAATTCACTATATTTGCCAATGGGAATGCAAGGATAAAAATCATTTGCATATAACAACTAGGAGGTCTGTACAATTGAGGGCTGATGTAGAAAGGTTAGAGGATAAATGCAAACATATAGGAAATTTATATAATCTGTTAGGACACATTTGCTATTCATGTGTGGTTATCTTGATTGGTTCCTTTTAACCTCTTGATGCACAGCTATTATGTGACTATTGTCATTGTTGTGTATTACAGGATCCAAAGGAGGCCATGGAGAGAGGACGTCACAGATGGCATAGAACTACTAAATCACAGAGAGGAAAGTGGGTGGAAATAGATATGACAACAGAATATGCAGATACAATAGGGGTAAGAAGAGAAAGCAACCTCAACCAAAGGAGGAAGGTGTTTATGAATTCACAAATGCTACAACATATAGGAGATAAAGTCATTTTTTTGTCCATGAGGCCTCTAAGGTCAAACTTATTGGTTGAAAATGCATAGGAATGGTGATTAAATGTGATTCTATGATCAAGGGAAAAGTTTGAAAATTAGGATGGCCAAAACATGATATGAATATGTCACATATATGACTAAAGTGAGGTTTTGTGTTGGATAGCATATTCGTTGAAATGATATAATTGGTGTACTAAACATTATTTACTATGTTGTGTATTATAGGGTCCAGACAAGGCCATGGAAACATATCATGTCATATCAAATGAGGACACAACAGATGAAGCGGGACATTAGGTACTCAAATTCTGACTTAACTTAGGAAAAAATGATCTGATGGCATTCTATGATACGTCCATCTTTTTTCATGGTATTATTGAAATTTATAATGTATTATCCAATCTTGACATAAATTAATGCATGTTGTTGATTATTTTAGATGGAGATTGGAGCAAATGCAAAGCCTGAGCATTCAACTAGAAAAAGAAAAAGATATGTACGTGGATGTGGACCTAAAACTATTAAATCACGTAGACAACAGTACGTGGAAGAGGCTATGACAATAGATCCTATAGACACAACAAATGATTGCACTGAACAAGAGGTTGTTCAGGACTATAGTACATGGGATGAATACTTTGAGAAAATTATTATTTGTGGATGTTCTGTATGTCGTGGAAAGAAACAATTCAAATGAGCGATTATACAAAGACATTACATATATGATGAGCTTCCAGTTAGTAGTATGCCTCCTACAATCAATTCAAATCCAATAGGAATTATGGTAAGGAATTTTTCCAATTTGATATAAATAACATGTATACTTCGTTTAAACATTGTTTTATATTATTTAAATAACTATTTTTTTTCTTAATGGATACTTGCAGGATAAAGTTCTTGGTTTAAAGTTTCCTGGATCACCGACTTCCAGCCTAGAGGGCAATGATCATTCATCAGATGATACATCTAACAAAATATGTGCCAATATACCAACTCTGAAGATGAGGAATTGATGAAAACAAGTAACAAAACAAGAATCAGTTTAAAGATGCATAATTTGCTTAAAGACAAGGGGAAGGTGGACTACATACCCTATGAGAATGAATGTGATGGAGATGATGACTTGCCCCTGAGTTTGAGATCAATTTACAAAGAGACATTTGATCGACTATATTGCGCTTGGCCTAGTGATCAACAACTACCTGGAGTGTATGAGGTGTTTCAATTTTGGGGATACAGCTACATGATACGACCCTCCAATATTCATGGAGTGAATCTAGGCGTCTTTGTCATCCAAAATGTACATGTGGGATCTAAACATAGAAACAATTCAAAAAAAACCACTAGTAGATTAATGTCATATTATGGTCCATCATATTACAGTGGTGAATGGAGAAGGCTAGCAGAATATAAGCCTAGCATGTCAGCATATGGTCTAAATTTAAATACGTATACACATTGTCTCCAATTGGAAAGTGGAAAAGAAATGAATAGAGGTCATCTTATGTATATATATGGATGTGCATACACACACAAAAATATTGCAGGATTTATAAATAGTAGTAAGGGAAGGGACCCTAATGTAAGACCGAATTGTTAATTTGTTGAGGTTATAAATGATAAAGATGGAGACATAGAAAGAGAGGTTGATAGATTGATAATGGTTGAGGCTATTATGGACCTTACCATTGGGGATGAGTTATTGATTGATTACCCCTTCTTAAAATGCACTCCTGCACAAAAGAAAAGGGAAGAACAAGGTCTCCCTAAGGATGTTCGTAAGGGTAGAAAACCAAAGAATAATAAATGAGTGTGGAATAATGTTTTATAAAATATGTTGTCAAAATTATGTTTTCTTTAAATTATTGTATAAAAAAGGTAGTCTATAAAATAGTGTTCCATTATTCAATTGATGTATATATGTTCATACAATTTATATTTATATTTTTTAAGCCATATTTGATTATATTTCTTTGAAATTGATACATTTTGAATTTAGTGCAATTGTTGTCAAACATTAAATAATGCTTGTGTTTGTTGATAGGTAGAAGATGTTGATGAAACGCATACTAATACCCAAGATCCAACTGGGTTATTAAGGTTTGGACGGGATGATCCAAACCATCCTTTAACCATACCAGGCAGAAAAGAGCAACATTGAAGAGAATACCAGTAGCTGAAAAAGTTGAACTGCTGATGAGATCCGCATATACTAATGACATGCCAGCTAGCCTTAATGATGATGATCATGATAGTGAAAATGCAGTGCATGAAGAAGGATTGAATGAAATGCTTATAGGTTTCTTTGGGGATGGAAACAATGATGACAATAATGATCATATGGTTGATAGTAACAATGATAGCAGGGGTAATTACCACCAAAGTAATGTTGATAATAACAACCTGAAAGACTCCATCAAGCAAGCAGCGAAGACACCTGTGTTCAAATCAGGTGCAAGTAAAACTTCAAAACTGGCATGCACATTAATATTATTAGAAATCAAGTCACTATTTGGTTAGTCAGACAAAGGATTCACTACCCTACTAAAGTGAGATGAAATCCATTTCTTACTTTGCATTGTCAATTGGTGTACATAATTCGTAAACATTCATCAACTTCATTTTTATTTCTTTAAGGGGAATTTAAAACCATATATTGTATATAAACAGTCCTAGTATAGATTGACATATGAAACATGTTCATCATAAGTCAAACATTCAATTGATTTAATCTCTGGCAATCTTATAGGGCACTAAAAACTAAAATATTCCCTGAAGAGAATGTGTTGCCATCAACTTGCTGAGAGGCACGTCTATTGTTGGTTGAGTTGGGGATTAAATATAAGAAAATTCATTCATGTAAAAATGATTGCATTTTATATAGAGATGAATATGAAAACAAGGTAGAAATCCATGTATGCAAAGAGAAGAGATATCGTACAGATGTACAAGGTCCTACAGTTCCAAAGAAGGTTTTATGTCACATGCCAATTATACCTAGACTTCAACGAATGTTTCGTTGCAAGTCACTTGCACAATTGATGGATTGACATGTAAAAAAATAGGAGTAAAGATGGATTCATGCAAATTTCAGCTAACTCCAAAGCAATGAAACACATAGAGGAAAAATGGCCAAGAAAATTCAAACATGAACCCTGTAGTATCTAGTTTGGTCTTGCAACTGATGGAGTGTGCCCATTCTCTTTCCTAAGCTCAAATTATAGCCTTTGGCCAGTCGGATTTATAGTATAAAATATTCCCCCATGGATGAGTGTTAGAAATGAGCACCTTATGCTGACTCTCATTGTTCCAGGAAAACATCAAGTTAAAAACATGGATGTTTATCTTGCACCTTTTATTGATGAGATACAACTGCTATGGAAAGGCATAAGAATGTATGACATATCACATCCCCCATCAAATAGGTCCTTCATGTTGTATGGTGTGCTATGTTGGACTATTCATAATTTCCCAGGACTTGGTGTTTGTTCTGGTAAGATAAAATATTTACGTATTTACACTCATAATTTATTTCCATCTGAACTTTCATACTTAGTTTTATACTATTTTTTTGATATTATTAACATTACTTATTGAATTGCATGGCTTCAAACAAAGGGGATATTTACATGTCTAAGATGTGCAGAATGATTTCAAGGGTGATATTCTAAAGATCTATATAAATTTATTTACGCAAACAACAGGGTTTTTCTACCACTAGATCATAAGATTAGAAATTGCCTGAAGAATCAATTTGATGGAAAAGTTGAAAATAGAGGCCCTCCCATGATTATAGGTCTAGGTGATTGGCTTAAGAAGTATGAAGATGCTGAATTGAAAGCTTGGGAGGATTTTTTTGATTGAGGTGATTCAATTGAAGAACCAGAACAAGTTGTAGTTAATATGCCAAAAGGAATGAAAAGAAAATCCATATTTTATGAGCTCCCTTACTGGAAGAATCTATTAATATCTCACCTATTAGATCCTATGCACATCTTCAAAAATGTCCCAGATTCTATATTTTGACATATATCAGGTAAAGAGAAGGACACCTTGTCTTCGAGGAGAGATATTGCTCTTTCGCATACCAAAATTGATAGAAAACATTTGTGGCCAAACAGGGAAAATGAAACATATGCAGAAGCTCTATGGATTTTTTAAAAAAAAGAGCTAGACCAACTAAAAAATATCATCCGTTCAATAAGGACACCTATTGGCGATGGGTCGTCATTGGCTAAAGCTTTTACAGTTGATGGACATATCACATGATTTAAAACACATGATTTTCATAATTTTATGAAGGTATTATATATTGTCATTTAACATTTACTGCTAACATTGATTAAGTACTAAATATATTTTGATATTTTGTTGTGTGAGGAAAAATTACTAATCACCTTTTCACAAATGTGTTTGATAGCATATCATGCCATTGGCAATTAAGGGGGATTCTTGTATTACAATTGACTTAAGGAATGCCATAAATCGATTGTCAGCATTTACAAGGTATGTGGTTATATGAAATGTTCATGTGTGAGACACATAGAGATATTATATTGCATTTTAATTTTTGACTAAAGGTTCATACTAATTTACTATTCTTATATTAGGTGGGTGACGTCCAAGGAGGTCCACGAATGTGAAGTGCCAAAATGGAAGAAGGAAATTGCAAAAATTATATATGTATTTGAGAAGGATCTCCCTACAAGTTTCATGGACCTACAAGTCCATTTACTTATACACCTAGTCGATGACATTGAATTGGCAGGTGTTGTATCAACGAGATGGATGTTTTTCTTTGAGAGGTATATGAAAACTCTAAAAAGATATGTTCGACAAAAGGCACATCTAGAGGGTTGCATGGCTAAAGGGTATGTATTGAATGAAGCATTTTTCTTCCTATGTGAATTCCTTGGTAAGGATTTTGAAGATGGGCCATGCTTCTGGGATGAAGAATGAGCATCAAATATTATTGATGGAGAAAAACCACAATCTAATGGTGTTCAAGTAGAAATTAGTAAGTAAATTCATGATCAGTGTGGTTGTTTTTCTTGCAATCATTAATTGACTCTATAATTTATTTGTCAAATTAACAGCATGACATTTGGAGTTTGAAATAAACATGTTGACATGTCATAGGTGTAGACAAAAGTGTTATACTTGACAAGTTCATTCTGTACCACATGGACTTTATGAACAAATGGATCAATCTATATGATAAAAAGAGAGAAGTGTTAGAAGCAAGGAGATAGTTTAAGAGATCGAACCCAAGGAATACTCCACTTCACATTGATCTACTTGGGAATGGGGCAAAGATTGGACACTAGAATGGGTTACTAAACAAATTCAAAATCAAATAGAAGATGCAGGTATAGATTCAAACATAACAGAAGATGAAATCAACATGTCTAGAGGATGTGAAAGAAAGGTACAGTTAGAATTTTACAGAATGTTGTTTCCTTACAGTTTTTACACTATTAACTATTTTAATATTCATCATTATATTTGTTTTCACTGAAATAAATGGTCTTTCACAGGCGAGGAAATATCCAGCAATGTGGTCATATGTTCAACATTATCGTGTAGAAAGTGTAGATGTAAAGAGACGATCCTTCGATTGTGGCATCATGGTTGACTTCAAGCAATCCAGTCAATCAAGCTCAAAAGATAAGAATATAATTGAAGGGAATCTACAATATGTTGGGAAAATACAAGAAATTATTGAGTTGGATTTTCGCTCTTTTAAATGTTGTGTTTTTAAGTGTAGATGGTATGAAGCATTTGAGAGGACACGAAGACATGATACCCATAGTGGATTGTTTTCTATAGATTCCTCATATTTCCTACCGAACAATAAGGAGCCTTATGTTCTACCAATTCATTATGAGCAGGTATTTCTTTAACTCAAACAAGAAGCGGTAGTGATCATTAATCTATTAATTCATAGTTTATTGTGAATATATACATGTGTTTATTAATCAATAAAATTGTTATACCATACATCTAATATATGTATGTCGTTCATGTGTAGGTATTTTTCTATGAAGATATTTTGGACCTGAAATAGATATTTGTCATATGTTATGATCCAAGATTAAGGCATGTATTTGACGATGCATTAGTGGATACTGAGAAAAACAATGATGGCCAACAAAATGAGAGAGGGATTAGAGAACATCGAAGAAATTGACATCCATGATGATGTTGAAGATGGTTATGTTCAGGCACAAGAAGACAACAATCCTGAGTTAGATGATGTTATGGAAGACAACAATATGGATGGTATAGAAAATGATGATCCAAATACATCTAGTAACAATATAGATGGTCTACAATCAAATTTCAATGATGATGATGATGATGCAGGTCAAGATGAGGATGATGATAATATTAAATACTTGAAAGAACATATGAACATTGACAATAATACAATTGATGACATTGTAGCAGACAATAATGTTAATGACCTTGAGACTTCTAAATTTTTAAAATTATTTGCAATTCGTGTTTAAAAAAGGGTGATTCTTATGGCCTAAAATTTGTAATGCTTCAGTAATATTATTTGTGTCGATACAAATTATCTATTGCAATATCCTTAATTGTTCAATCTTTGGTATGAATCATTGGCAAAAAAAACTAGGATTACTTGGATGCTTCTTCCATTCATTTTGTATCAACATATGTTCATGAAGACAAAAAAGTTAATAAAATATTAATGCACGTAACTCACAATTATTTAAATAAGCAACTTTGTTAACTTTATTATTTTTAAATAGTTTCCATTTTTATGTTGAACATAATTTTGAACATGCAACTGAAAACATCCACAATAAATGCTTTACTGTATCAGCATATTCATTCACATAAGCACAGTATTGAGGCTCAATAACTGATATTCATTTAAATATAAGAAATAAGTATGGCAAACATAATAAAAATACATAATGATAACACAGTCATGGAGTTATACCAGTGCTTTATCATAGGTAGTCTTCTTAATAAATCCATGTTAATGATTCCCAAGGTGGTATCAAAACTAAGATAGGGGTGTAGAATCCAAGCTTCCTATTTCCAATATTTTGCAATGCTACAAAGAATGAGAGACTTGATGTAGTTCTCAATTTGCACATATGTGAGGCCACTAGAAGTGTTGTTCAAGTGTTTCTAGTGTTTTAGTAATTTTGAAGTGTTGAGTTATTTTGGAATAGTATGCTTCCTAGATGAGTCTCTAGTGTGGTTTGGTGTCTTAAAAATAGAGATACTTGAGCTTGTAGAGAAGCTTGTTAGACATGTAAAATTCACCAACCTATTTTCCTTGTAAGAGCTTGGTGTAGTTCTATGCAAAGTACAAGTCTGGTGGGTAGAGAGGTTCATGGTCAAAGAAGTTGTGACCACATGAGTCCAACATTGTGGTGAGTGCATGAACTAGCTATTGCTTAGGTAGTCAAATACCTCTTTATCTTTTCTCTTCTCGTGATTGCAGATAACTAGATGGAATTGTTGTAGACATGTCATCAATTTCATGTGGTGCACATTTTCCAATTTGTTCTGAGTTTGCAAGAATTGGAGTGGCTTGTGATCAAAGTGGATGATTGGACCTCCTTTCCCAAGATGTAGTGAGATCATTGCTTGATGGCTTGCATGATGCTATACAAATCCTTTACATGGGTGGAATAGCATTGAACCGTGTCATTTAAAATTCATAGAGTGGTACAAAAATCTCTAACTGCATATTTCCTCTCAAACGATTCCAAACCTCTAACATTCCAACTAAAACATCTCAAAAAATCTGTTAGGTCACAAAAATGTAGGTTGTTAACCCTAAGAGGTTGCCAAGCTCTCTTGACATTTTTGGCTAGCGACACGAGGTAGATATGGCTAAACCCCCTTCACTTTAGGCTCTGCTAGACCTAGGTCGGTGTACCTTGAAAGATATTGTAGATTCTTGTGTAATCTTCACAGTGGCAAATGGGTGTGAAGTAGATGTAAGGGTTGGAATGTATTTCTAAGGTTAAGGTTTGCAAATATGAATAGGGTATGAAGATTAATAGTAAATTGGACCAATGCTTTATCTATTGGGCAAAGAAATTAGGAGTCAATGGTGTAATGGATCTTTATATTGACTTAACTCAGATTGTTAGGCAATTATGTAAATTTGTATCTTGTGCAGATGTGCAAGAATGTTGAGGTACAAGATTCTTCTTATAAATCCCAATGATATTTCCTCAAATTGCTATGACCTAGAAAAAGGATTTTAATTCTAACGAGAAGGAAACCAACTAGAATAGATTGTTCAAAGGATTTTAACCCTAGGCAAAGACCAATAAACACTGACTACTTAGTCAGATTTAAATCAACTTTCTCAGAAACCAATCACACAGATCATATAGTAACATCAAATGTATACTAAAAAATCAATGATATCTTTGATATATTAACTTTAACAACTTGACAAACCACTTTGGAGACAATCATACAACTCATAAATATTAACATCAACACAACAATTGAACATCAATTTTGGATCCACCAACTAACTCTAATTCTTTTTATTAATTTAGCAATTCATACTGGTTTGAAAACATAGATAGATGGAAATGGATTCTTTGAATACTACTTTTATATTAATTATATTTCTTTGAAATAGATTGGATGATCTCCTTCATAGTAGCCTTGGTATCCTATTTTATAGGATGCAAACAAGCTTCAGGCCTAAAGCATTGTACCTTTTCATAATAACATCTTTTGATAACTAATACATAATTAACAAACATAAATGAAGATAAAAGCATATGCAACGATCTTATTCTAGCTCCTTTAATCTCCATAGAGTGACCCATGACTTAAAGGCCTGGCAAGGTCATCCTCATCTCCATAATAGAGATTGATACACCTGCATTGCTTGAAAAAATTGTACTGCTTTTGCTTCATCACAGTACTCTAGATACAAATAGATTTATTTGGCCAATATGGTCGATGTACACTTGATCATCACATGGATCAATCTCAAGTAAACCACTCATCATTGATTCCAGAGTAAATATCTTTCCCAGACATGTATAAGTATTCTCTATCATCCTTTCCTCATTATTTACATTTTCAAGTAGTGGTGACAGTAATTGATCCAATTCATTCCTCCAAGTGTCCTTGTCTTTTAGGTTGTCCTCATCATTGAAGAAGTTGGGAAATGCCAAATCAATACATTGATCAAAATCTTTCAAATCTACTATCAATATACCATTAAATCTCTCATGTTCTTTCATCAATTCATTATATCATTTGAGTATTTGTTCCTCAGTGCTAGCTTTAGCATTCAACCCTTCCTTTGTTTCCAACATTTTGAGGTGTAGTATTTTATGCTCTTGGCATAATTGATGTGTTCTATTGTGCAAATCCCAAACCTTGTTGCTATTTTTCATCATGTGGCCAAACCTTCTATTAGTTCCTACATAAACATTCGGGTTCCAAGCATTTAAATATGCAGGCTCTTTCCCAAAAAAATCTAAAAATTTCTAAGTCTTTTGGCCTTTGTAGTTGAAAAGTGCAAAAATTCTATTGTATGCATGTCACTTCGTATATACAAGGTTGTTTGTATATACATGCAGGTCAAATGTGCATTGGTGGGTCAGAGATCTTAATCGTCCTTCAAACATGGTGAAAAAATCAGTTATATGCATTTCACAATGCATATCGAGCTTTAAAAAGATGCATATACATTGAGGAATCAATCACAGATTCTGGGAATATTCTCTACTTGTATATCGGGTTTGCATGTATATTTGTGTTGTATGTTTAGACATGCAACGAGTAGATACAATGACAACATGCATTCGCTACAATGAAAGGTATATCGGTGGCAATGTACAAGAAGAAAATATACATTGGCGGCATACAAGCGAAACATACAAGGGTTAATGTACATCGAGATAGATGCAATGATGAATGTATGTCTGACATACATTGGGAAATGTACATTGCAGATATACAAAGGGGGCGCATATACATTCACTACAGTGCAAATATACAAGGGGTCTTGTATATTCAGAAACATACAAAGCAGCAGGAGATACATTTGGTGGGACCTGTAGGTATACAA
Organism: Cunninghamia lanceolata; assembly: GCA_027924645.1. NCBI lineage: Eukaryota > Viridiplantae > Streptophyta > Pinopsida > Cupressales > Cupressaceae > Cunninghamia > Cunninghamia lanceolata. Next base: position 15,958,759 of record BSBN01000780.1, read on the forward strand.
AGGAGATTGTATGTGTTCGACATACAATGTGAGCATACAAAGCCAAGTGTATATCGGTGAATATACAAAGGCTCTATCGACGTGATAAAGGTCATCGGCAATTCATGCAACAATCTCCCCAATGGCTGATGCATATACAAAAGTGAATGTATATTCGATATACATTGGAAACATGCAAGCAACAGATACAAAGGAAAGATGCAAATGGTGGGGTCCACCAATTGTATGTTTGCACATACAAGGCCGAGATACAAAGAAAAATATGCAAGCAAGGTAGATGCAGAGCGGACGTGACAAGAAGGTTAACTGCATTGGTGATGTGGTTGGGGTCCACAGGATGTATGTTTCAGAGTGTATATGCTGATATACATTGTGAAGATGCAAAAGTTAAGGTATAAGTCAGACCAATTTAAAAGTCAAATTTGGCTAATTCTGGGCTGGTGTCTGCGGCTTGCATGTATATGGCATTGTATATGCCGATATACAAGAAAATAGAGATACAAGCTAGATTTCAAAGCGATTTCAAAGCGCTTCATAAAAATTTGAAATCCGTAGAATGTATATTGCATTTGTATCTGCAATATACAAAGAAGATATGTAAAGAGAGATGTACAAGGCGGGACCCGATTGCAATTTCAATTTGTTCTATAGCAATTTAGGGTTCGCGCTTTGTATGTAGGTGGTTGTTTGTATGTGCATGTTCTTTTGCATATACAAATGGGCGAAAAAGGTAAAACAGAAGCAGGAAAGGTCAGCGATAGGAAGGTAAAGGGGCTACGTGGTAGGTTTCTACTGGCCAATGGATTTTAGCATGATTAGGAGCCGAAGATCTCAGTGATAGAGGAAAATCGACAGCATGTTTCAAATTTCCAAAGCAGATGGGTTTTCCTATGTATCTACAGTTCATTTCTTGGCGGGAAAACCACAAGACATGTAGTCTGCTACATCCCACAGGTAGGTAAGGCATTGATGGCAAATTTGTAGAGAGGTATTGGTCGAGATGATCGGCCAGCTACCACATTCAAGAATGAAAATCTTGGGCGGCTGCACTGTTCCTGATCTCACCTGCTCCCTTCCTTCTCTCTGCCTAGAACATTCAATGATTTGAGTGCTACTCTGTGGTTTGTTGTATCTGGTAGAATTTTGAAATGCCTTGTAATTATTGATGAGTACACTATCTTCCTATAAAATGCAGACTGTGTTACTCATTTGTTGTTGTTGAAGACTTGGGCTTTTTGGGGGGAAAAATAACGAAAAAATTAAGTATTTTCTGGGCTGTGCTATTTCTTTTTGAGTTTATGAGTTGCATTTGAGTGTATCTTGCACATATGTTTAGTTTCTTGTCATTTTATATGAAAAATGCATTATTGCATGTGTTTATCTGTCTATCTCCATGTGATGTATGCATTCTCTTCTTTTGAATCTGGTTGCTAAGGGTTTCTCAGATTCTAGGGTATGGATTTCTATATCACATGCTTAATCTTTAACTTCCATTCAAGGAGTGGATTAAATTGTTTTAGGTTGAGTATGGAGAAAGTTGTATGTCAGCTGGGATGTATGTAAGTACAGACAGTTAAATACTTATCTTTGGGTGGTATTTTTAAGGCAAATACCAATTCTACCCCTTGAAACTTGAATGCCAATTCCAAGCCATTCTCTTGTATACGTCTAGTTGACTCCCTGCCCTAAGATAGGTACCGGTTTGCTTCTGGATTAGTAGTTATGATCCAAAACCCCCCTGTCCTACATCCAAACTTTAAAACAAATCATTCCATTTTTCCAACCTGTTAGTTTGTAGGAATATGATTAGGACCCCTACATACTCTCATTTTCAATCAGTTAGATATGTCCAAGAGTGTTGCCAAACTTGTGATCTATCATTCAAACCTTGGTCCATATGAGAGAGTATTATGCCTGCTGTTGTAAATCTAAATCTTTCCGTCATTGGGTGAGTCAAAGATAAATCTTTAGCTATAGGGATACCCCCTGTTAGCACTTATTTTGACCTGGGGTTGATTTGTCATGATCAGGAGGTTTCTTCATCTGAAGCCTTCATCTTCTTGCCCAATTTTTCAAGTGTTGGACCTCCTCAGCGTTTTTCAGCTGCAGCATCATATTTTTCTGAGGAGGAGGTCGTCATCATCATCTTGTCTTCGATGATGATCTTCATCAGCATGTTCTTCGTCGACTTGTTTTTCTCATCGTCATCATCATATTTCAACTGTCAGGTGATGTTTGCTTATTATCCTGATGATACTGGTGAGCTACAGTGCGCCCTTAGTTGCTTGCGGGGGTGATCTTTCAAGTATCCGGTGATCTTCCGAATATCACCTTGCTCAAACATGATGATGAAGTTGCCCCGATGTCCTGAAGGGGTTGTTCTCTAAGTGTTCGACCTAACTTGTTTTTTCTTAAGGGTCGTCATCATCATGATATTTCCAGTTATCATCCTGCTGCTTGCGGAGGTCATCATATTTCATGCCTTCATGATATTTCGCCGGGGTGATATTCTTATCATCGGGTGATCTTGGTTAATATCATCCTGATGATGTTGTTGAAGAGTTCTAAGTGCGACCCGATATTCACTAGGGTCATCATATTTTGAACGTCAGGATGATCTTAGTCAATATCATCCTGATGATGTTATATCACTTCTTGTTCGTTGTTTTGACATCCTGATGATGCTGACGCCATCCTTATATATCAGGGTGATATTTTTCTTTCTGCCTATCTGCATCATGATTTTTCCGAAGGAGGGGGTGATATTTTCATATCACCCGGATATATGTTTTGTTCGAGCATCATGATGATGCTGATATCAAGGAGATATCCGCCTGTTGGCTTCGCGCATTATCTCCGGGGGGTGATCTTTTCAAGCATCATCATCATATTCATATATCGCCCCGATCTTACAGAGGAGCTACAGTGCAACCTGATGTTTGAACGTCAGGAGGATATTTCTAAATATCCGGTTGTCTTCCGAATATCATGATGATGTTAATATGATGATGACGTCATCAAGGTCCGCGGGGGTCATATTTCTAACACTGATCATCTTGAAGAGACCTCCTGATATTTGCAAACATGATGATGACGTCATCCTGATATGAGGAGGTGCGCAGTAGGCAGATATGATGATGACGTCAGCAGTATATGATGATGACGTCATCAGGATGTTCATCGGCCAGACTTTTGTTATAAGCTCAGCAGGAGGATGTTCCTCCGACGGATCAGGTTGTGCCGATTATCATGAAGGTCATATTTCAAATATCATGATGACGTCAGGGTGATATTTCAAACAACAGGATATCATGCTGCTGGAGGATGATGATGATGAAGTCTATACTAGTGTCGTCAGGAGCAAAAGCACCGACATGATATATGCTCATGACCTAGTATATAAAGTGTTATTGAGGTCATCGCGGGGTGCATGTGGGATAATGTTATCCTGCATATTCAAAATATCATGATGATGAATCTCGGTGGGAAATGGTTGCGATTGCAGATTTGATGATCTTCCCAAGGCCGCGGGTTGGTGCGCCATTAATGGCAATTGTTGCAGAGGTATGGGCGATGGCGTGGATGGATCCTGTACCCGACTGAAGATGTACATCAGTGGATGGTGGCGCAGGGCTCGAGAAATCTTCTTGTCTCCTCCCCTAACTGCTGCATTCAAGTTTGGGTGCCAATCTGGTTGTGTTTGAGCGCCATTTCCATGATACTGTGTATCTGGCGAAATTTTGGTCAACATTGTAATTAATTGCTGAGCACCTACCTGGCTGTTATAAGCAGGTGGTCTTGCTCATTTGAAAGGTTGTTGAAAGTTGATGATTTTGGCTCTGTAATGCATAACAAGCTGATCTGGTTGCTCTGTACAGCTTACCTGTGAGTTTATGTATCTCTTGTTGTTTGTTTTTGGCATGAACCCACTGATTTCATGATTAAACTTATATGAGAAATGCTGTTTGGCATGTGTTGTGTTAATTCTGTCTCCAGTATTGCATGTATTCTTCTTCTGAATCTGGATGTTTGGTAATGTTTAGATTCTAGAGCATAGAATTCCTATGTTGACTGTCTGATCTTCTAACTTCTACTCAAGGGGTAGATTAAACTGTTTTCAGGTTGAACATTGGGAGGGATATACTGCAGTAGGGATACCATAAGTAGAGATAACCTAACACTTTGTATTGGGAGATGCCTGTAAGGCAGGTATCACACATATCCCCTTGAAATCCAGTTTTAGTTGTTCATGCTGATCATTCACAGGTGTATGTCTACTGACTCCAGGCCCTGGATAGGCACCAATCATGCTTTGTTTTGTGTTATAACCATATCCAGCTTTGCATCCACACTTAAACTCCAAAGCAAAATCTAAAACCACCATTAGGACATTAGAGTTAGTTTTAGGAACCTCAGTCCTCTGTCTACAACTGTAAATAGGCCCAAAGCTAGCCCCTTTGCCCTTATCTTTCAGTTTTGGTCTACTTACAGGAGGACTCATCTGCTTTCTGTCAACATCCCAGCCTTGCATGCATATCCTCATGGATGTTGAGTAGGGAATACCCCCCTAGGTCTTGCAGAGCCTGAAGAAGAAGAGGAGATAAAATATAGAGTCTATCTCCTACACTGTTGACCCCCTGGCCCAGAGATCCTGTTGATCACTGATGGCTACCTTGTAGGGAAATCTGGGAATAAGCATCCAGTCTGGGAAAAAGTCAACACCCCCCTTGGTGCGGCAGAACCGGAAGTGAAGGGGAGGCAGCTCACGCAACCTCTCGTATCTATTGGTCAAATCTACCTGTGCATTGGAGCAGGTAAACCCTCTGCCGATTCAGACACTAACAGAAATGGTGACTCTACTGGGGAGAGTCAAATAGTGTGAAATCATTACTGGATATCTGGATCTTTCATGTGAATAGTGGTGCTCTTCTAGTGGATTGAACTTAGAAAAATATTTGTTCTTTGATGAGCTTTCAATTGTTTGAAAATTTTATCCTCTTTGGCGAGGTGGCGACTCTACAAATAAGATTTAAGTGCACATGAAAGGCCAATGTATGTTGTTGTGATAAAAGATTTTTTGTTCAAGACTTCAGCATCTGGATGAGAAAAGGTACATGGTTTCTTCCCACTTGTATTTGTTGTTTCATTGCATAAGCTAAATCCCAAGGGGAAGCCTTAGGTCTTAGGCAGACATAGGATGTCTGAGATTAAAATTTATATGAATCCAAGGATGTATTCACCCATACTCAGTCAAGAGGGGGATGAAGTGTTATGTAAAAAGATTGAAGAGATAAAGAATAGGTTGATATCCTTAGAGGCTCAGTAGGCTCAGTTAAATAGTAATAGTAACCCTATTGTGTCTGCCAGTCAGAATGCTAAACCTCTTGTCAGCCCTTTTGATCATTTATATGACCAATTAGATTTGTCACGGGTTGACTATAAAGTTGAAAGTATGCCTGCTAAAATTTATAATCAGATGCCTAGATTTAGTGGACACAATGTGTGTGATGGGGGTGGACATATCCAAAACTTTCACAACTTTATGGAGAAAAATTCATTTAGAGATGAGGATATGTGGATGAGCTTTTTTGTTAGATCCTTTGGTGCTATAGCTAGAGATTGGTCTTTGAGCTTTCCAAAGAGATCCTTTGCCTGTTGGGATGAACTTGTTGACTATTTTAGAGAAGAATTTGTAAGAGAACATGTTGATCTTGTTGCAAGGTTAATGGAAATTAGAAGACAATATAAAGAGCCCAGTATTGATTTCAGTCATAGATTTACAGTAGCCTTTTCACAAATTTCTGAAGACTTCAGACCTGATACTTCAGCCTGCATTGGCATATATTTTGAAGCTTTTGAAAAGGGATTTAGTGCAATATTGAGGGAATTCAAGATAACAAGTATGCAGATGGCATACAGATTTTTAGAAAATATAGAAAAAATGAAGAATATGTACATACATAATTCCCTATCCACAGGCTTTGGTGTGAATTGTAGTTGTGTGGCTGCAAATGACCAAGTGATCATGGCATCATTTGAAGACAAATATGTAAATCAAAATATGGAAGTTGACAATGCTGCTATGTGTGAACATAATGCTGATAACAATGCTCAGCTGGATTGTTCACCAGTTGAGGGTGCCAATGTAAGGATCATTGATGACTCCCATCCCAAGGTTGAGGTATTTGGTTCTGAAAATAATGATGAGGTTATGGACAGCAATAAATACTCGTTTGAGTGGGTTTGTGGAGATGATTGTGAGTATTGTGCTCAAGATAGAGAAGAAATAAGCAAACAAAGGAGCAATTCCATGTTTGAATTACTACCTTCTATTCAGACACATGGAGATGATGAAGAGCAATCAGAGATTGAAATAAGTAATAGTGTTGGGCTTGATTGTTCTTTATTTGATTATAGTTTTGTTTATGACACACAGGCTGATACTTCTCCACAAAGAGAATTCATTGGTAATGAAAATGCATGTTCTGCTGCCCATGAACTAGTAGCATACTATAACGAAACTGAAACACTTGGATCAATTTTTTTTGACACATATAGTGAGGAGGATCTGTTTGAGTATGGTGAGGATCTAAGTAATGTTATTGATGAGGATTCTAATTTTCATCCTGATGAAAGAAAAATCAACATACGTCATGAAGGTTATTGCAAAGATGTGCTTGAGTCTGATCCTTTCCAGTTTGATGCAGCTGATAATTGTTTGCATAAGGTACACAATTGTGGATTTGAGAGATTTATCTTTGATATATCAGCTTATGATAAAATGAGACCTGATGCTCCTAGCTGTATAGTGGACTGTGAGTGCTTTTAGTTTTCAGTCCAGCTGGGAGATCATTTTACAATGCATATTGCTGATGCAAATGATAATAAGTGTTGTATATCAAATGAGAATGCATTGTTTAATGAATATGGCATTCACATGTTGCTTGATGCTGATGGTTGCTTGCATAGGGTTGACAAAAGCAAGATAAATGAGATGTTTGAATATGCAAATGACAAGGTTTGTTTGTGGCCAGACAATGGTAGCATCTTCAGGCTTGATCTAGTGAATGTGGATGAAAACAAGGTATTTGACAAAGGGAAATACTGGTTTTTCCTTTTTGGTGGCCCTGGGCCACCAAGTATGTTTCAATTATGTATTTGTGATGCAGGTTGGTGCAATGTTTGACTCTGTTGCCCAATCGATAGGGACTGGTCTGTATCCCAAAGATCTACGGTTCTCGTCATGCTTGCAAGAGGCATGCATCCCTAGACAAAGCCATTGTTAGTGTTTGCATAAACATTCAGGTTCCAAGCATTTAAATATGCAGGCTCTTTCCCAAAAAAATCCAAAAATTTCTAAGTCTTTTGGCCTTTGTAGTTGAAAAGTGCAAAAATTATGTTGTATGCATGTCACTTTGTATATACAAGGCTATTTGTATATACATGCAGGTCAAATGTGCATTGGCGGGTCAGAGATCTTAATCGGCCTTCAAAAATGGTGAAAAAATTAGTTATATGCATTTCACAATGCATATCGAGCTTTAAAAAGATGCATATACATTGAGGAATCTATTGCAGATTCTGGGAATATTCTCTACTTGTATATCGGGTTTGCATGTATATTTGTGTTGTATGTTTAGACATGCAATGGGTAGGTACAATGACAACATGCATTCGCTACAGTGAAAGGTATATCGGCGGCAATGTACAAGAAGAAAATATACATTGGCAACATACAAGCGAAACATACAAGGGTTAATGTACATCGAGATAGATGCAATGATGAATGTATGTCTTACATACATTGGGAAATGTACATTGCAGATATACAAAGGGGGCGCATATACATTCACTACAGTGCAAATATACAAGGGGTCTTGTATATTCGGCAACATACAAAGCAGCAGGAGATACATTTGGTGGGACCTGCAGGTATACAAAGGAGATTGTATGTGTTCAACATACAATGTGAGCATACAAAGCTGAGTGTATATCAACGAATATACAAAGGCTCTATCGGCATGATAAAGGTCATCGACAATTCATGCAACAGTCTCCCCGATGGCTGATGCATATACAAAAGTGAAAGTATATCTGATATACATTGGAAACATGCAAGCGACATGTTAGCACTCATTTATGTTTAGGGGTTTAGGCTTGGGTGTTTGCAGGTTTTTCATCCAAACCCTAGAGTTTCTATGTCCATCGGCATGATGGTCTTCGTCAGAACATTGTGAGTATTGTCACCTCGATGGTGTAAGTCTTACTAAAGATGGGGTGGTTGGTGAGAGTTATGGGATTGAAGAAGTGAGCTAGAGTTTGGCCAATGGGGTTGGTCTCATCGATCTAGCAGGGTGGTCATCGAGGTGACTTGTGATATCGGAAGGTGATTTTTCAGGCCCACCGATGGTTTGTGGTCTCGCTGATTGGGTCTTTGTGTCAGCAGGAGTCAAGACAACGAGTTGGTGGTAGCTGGTTCGCTACTCGTGTAGGGCAAAAGCGCATGACACTAGGTTTGCTCTTGACTTGGTTTATAAGCTACTCAAGCAAGCATTGTGGGATGAATGTGGGATTATTGATATCACATTTTTGGATTGGTTAGCGATGGATGTGCGGGGTGCCTACATGGCACGTTTATATTGGTTCTTAACTTTTCAGACTTTTTTGGTACCGCAGATCTTAGCGGTAGGGAGGATTTCAACAGTCATGGTTCAAACTTTCATCAGCATGGGATTTCCCGTGCTTGATGTATCTTTTCTGGTGGGAATTTTCAGGGTGCGGACCGTTGCTGCGTCCTACGGGTTGGTGTGTCATTAATGGCACAGGAATTGTAGAGGTATGGCCAGATTGACTAGGTAGCTACCTGATTAAAGAAGAAAATTCTCAGGTGGCGGTGTGGGGCTCAAGTTCAACCACTCCCAGTGTTCCTTTCTGTCTGCTGCATTAACTGTTTCGAGTGCCATGCTCATGGTGCTCTGTATTTGGTAAATTTTGGTAAATTTTGAAATTTTGAGTGGACTTTTGTAATTAATTGCTAAATGTATGCACTTGTGCTATATAAGAAACAAGCTGTTTCATTCATTGGTTGTTGAAAAAACTAGAAAAATTTTGGTGCTACAATAGGAATACAACTTTTCGGTGACTCTGTTTCAAGTGTCTTGCGAGTTTATGAATTGTATGTTGTATGTATTATGCACAAAATTATCAATTTCAAGTTAATTTAAATGAGTAATACTTCATTGCGTGTGTTTTGTTATTTGTCTCTAGACTGAATGTGTTTTTCTTTTGATTCTAAACATCTAAGGGGTGTTATAGAGTCTAGAATATAGGTTCTCTATATTGAATACTTAGTCTCTTACTTCTACTCAAGGAGTAGATTGAATGTTTTGGATTAAGTGTTGAGGAGAATAGATTGCAGTAAGGATGTTTCTAAGCAGAAATAACTAAACTCTCTCTTGGGTATTGTCTGTAAGGCAGACATTTTAGAAATCCCTTGAAATCTGATTATTGTCGTAGGTCTGTGGTAAACATTCACATATATATGTCTACTGACTCCGAGCCCTGGATAGGCACCGATCTGGTCTGGTATCTCTATTGTAACCCAAAGTACTAGTTTTGCATCCATATATAAATCAAACTCAGACTTCATAAACAAACCTTTTAGGACATTAGAAGTAGTTTTAGGATCCAAAATCCTCTGTCTACAATTGAATATAGGCCCAAAGCTAGCCCCTTTGCACTTATCTCACAGTTTTGGTCTACATAAGAGAGGATTTATCTACTTTATGTCAACATCCCAGTCAATCCATAAGCATATCTCATGGATGTTGAGTAAGGAATACCCCCCTTGGTTCTGCAGAGCCTAAAGAAGAAGAGGAGATATTTATAGAGTTTATCTCCTATACTGTTGGCCCCTGGCCCGGGAATCATGTTGATCATTGATGGCTACTTTGTAGGGGTGACTAGGAACAAGCATCCAATCTAGGAAAAGTACCAATAGAAATTGGTGACTCTACTGGGGACTACTTAGTGAAATAACCCTGATTTTAAAAAAAATTAATTCCTACTTGTAGGTGGCAACTCTGACCAATCTCCCAACCGGTAAAGAAAAAATTTGTATGCAAGGGAGAAGATCCCAGTGTAATACTCTGTTTGAAGAGTTACCCATAAAAATGATGTATAGGAAAAAAGGGACTGCTCAAGCCAGTCAGGAGGGTTCTCCCAGAAGTGATAATGTTCAAGACAATCCAGGATCTTCAAAGAGGACAATACCTTATTTTTCAAACATAGAAGCTGAAATCCAAAATGTATATGAAAGACAGCAGGGTGGTGCTTTGAGAATAAGGTCAGAAGTGTTTCAAGAACGCCCTTTCTTAGATCCCAGTGATAGGTTTGAAGAGTTTGAATCTCTAAGGAATGATGATGACAATGACTAGAATGGAATGGGACCATCCTCTTCTATGCCCAAAGAGGAACAATTAGTTGAAGAAATTAAAAGTTTAAGAGCTAAATTAGAATATTTACAAGCTATGAAAATCAGAGATGATATGAGACAGAAAGTGCAAGCACTGAGAGTTGCTCAGAATGATTCAGTTCCCACCCTTGGCAATGCAAATATGCAGAGAAATTAGCACAGGATTGAAATTCAGGATCAACACAATGATCAGAGACAGAATGCAAATGATGCCAGAATACCATTGAATAATGTAAGAAACCATAATGCAAATAGGATTGTGAATGCAAATTAGTTTGGTAGATAGCCTATGCAGCTAGACAGGTTTAGGCAGTTAGTTTTTGATGGCATTCCTGGTTACCCCAACCCCATTGACAAACATGTGAGGCTGCAAGTGCCTAAATTTTTAGGAAATAATACTATGTCAGGTGAAGACCATTTAAAAGATTTTCAGAACATCATGGTTAGCTTTAAGGTTGAGCATGAGGATGTTTTTATGAAATCAGTTATGCAATCCTTAGTTGATGAAGCTAAGGAATGGTATAAAGGTCTACCTGACAGGAGCATTTCATCATGGGATGATTTCAGGAGGATATTCAAAGAACAATATGGTGACAAAACTGATCCAAGTTTCTTTATCAATGAATTCATTGGAATCACCAAAGGATCAAATGAACAAGTTGCTGATTTCAATGCCAGATTCACTAAGGTATTCAACAAATTGCCACAGGACTTGAGGCCTAATGAACCAATGTGCATAGTGTTGTATATAAATTCTTTTGATGACAAGACAACTTATGGATTAAGAGATAATGGTCCTCACAGCCTCAGAGATGCCTTCAAAATGGCAACAAATATTGAAAATAATAGAAAAGCATCTGGTAAGACAAACAGAAGAGATGACATGAAAATTCTGCAAAATCCAAATACTAAATCTCAAAGTGTTCAAGGCAATGCATCCACTTCTGAGGATAAAATAGACAAATTGACAACTATTGTCAAGGACCTGAGTTACAGAATGGCTAAAAATGAAAAGGGAATAGGTCCTGATAGACAGGTTTACCAAAGGCAAGAGAGAAGACCATCATTACATGACATGCCATATCATACCAATTGGCATAATGGTAAACCCATCCTCCCACACAACAATACAAGTCAAAGAGCTCAGAATGTAAAGGAGACACCTGACCCTTTGAAGAAAACTGTTAATATGGCTAATGACGCCCCATGGTCTATAATATGCCAAATGCCTCACTCACCGTTACAATGTATGATTGCTCAGTCTCTATTTAATAATGTTGTTGCTTGTGATGAATGCAATGAGCCGCATTGCGTGGAGGATGATAATGTCAATATGTTGTCTACCAACAGAGTATACTCTTCTCATGATGCTAATGCGAGTGCGAACGATGAGATGGAGGTTTATTAGCAGTTTCCTTATGATGAAGATGAGGAAGATAGCTAAGCTTATGCCCAAGATTCGTACAATTTTCTGAACAACTTGAGGAGACCTTCTGATGAAGAAATTAGAGCCCTCATAGCTGCAGCAGTAGCTCAGGTCAAAAGCAATTATAACCTTAGAGGTAAGGCTCAGGCAAGCAACTCACCTCAACCAGAGAATACTTTTGTGAGCCAACCTGTGCACAGTCATAAGGGGACTGAAACATATAAGAGACAATGGAACAACAATAAACAAGGCCTTAAGCAAAAAATAGGTTATGATTCTCAAAAAGTAGAGAATATAGTTCCCCAGATTGAGGATCAAAATAAAAAAATTTCAGAGCAGCAATGACAGACAAGGAGCTATAAAAATTAAAGCTGGATCATCTCAGGATAGAGGTAAAACGGTGGAGCAAGCTACAACTGTTATTCAAAATTATGCTCCATTTGACATAACTCAAGTCTTATCTCAGATAAAAGTCTCTGTTCCACTAATGGAGCTGATGAAAGTGGAAGAATTCAAAAATAAGGTAGTATCCCTAATTTCAGGTGTGCCTTGTCAAGCCAAGTTGAGTGATGAACCTCAGGGTTAGAAACAAGCCCTGTACATTGATGAAGATGAAGTTCCTGAAGTATATCTGGGGATGACCATGACCAAATGTCCTTCACAGGTGGAACCATTTTATGTCTCCCTTGTCATAAATGGAAAAAAATTAAGAACTGTATGCTGGACTCAGGAGCATCCACAAACATCATGCCTTTGGCTATCATGCAACAAGCTGGGTTAAAGATAGATAAGGCATGTGGGAAATGCTATGCAATGGATGCTAGGGAGGTACCTGTCATTGGAATTATGAAAGATGTTGATTTCAGACTGGAAGCATATCTAGAGAAAACCTACAAGATGAACATAACAGTTGTTGATATCAATCCGCAGTATGGCATGTTGTTGTCAAGAAGGTGGGCAGCGCTCATTGGTGGAAGTATGCAATTAGACATGTCATATGCTATGATCCCTATGAATGGAAAGGATGTCAAATTGATTAGAGAAGAAAGGTCATCAGAGACAGTGGAGGATCAAGAGTCAAAGGAGCATATATGTTTTGTGGACACTTACTGTGATAATTTCAAGGTTATCTCAGATGATCAAGAAGGTAAAGAGGGAGACATGTGCATTCAATAATTGGATCAACAAGGTCTATGGACCATGTATTTTGATGGAGCTTGTTCGAAGGAAGGTTCTGGTGCTGGAGTTGTATTTTTGTCTCCAACTGGTAAGCTTCTAAAATTCTCATTCTTGCTTAAGTTTACCTGCACAAATAATACAGCAGAGTATGAAGCTCTTCTATTGGGATTGAATGTTGCTCTGAAGCATGGAATTAAAATGTTAAGAGTATTTGGAGATTCAGAGGTAGTTGTTTCCCAAATTAGAGATAAGTATGCATCAAAAAATAAAAGGTTAAAATAGTATAAGCACGCTGTCTAAGATACAATTGAATTATTTAATATGTTTTCAATAAATTGGATAGAAAGATCAAAAAATGTTAGGGCAGATTTCCTAGCCAATGTAGCCATAAGGCCAGATGACATCACTCTATCAGATGTTACAAATGTTGAGGTCAAGCTCAGGCCTACAGTGCCAGATAATGTATGCAGCTGGAAAGTATTTGATGATGACAAGGATTTACTAAGATTTCTACATTGCATCGATGAGTATGAGAACCAAGAAATGGATTTTTAGAACCTTGTAGAGGTTGTAGATGGAAAAGAAACTCTCTTAGGGAAAGAAGTATTTCAGCTAAAGACAAATAAAATCCCTAGAGGGCTGGTTGCTTTAGAGAGAGCTTTTGACCATAGGGACCAATTTGTTACAAAGACATCTCCAACAAATAAGAATGATCTAGAGGAGATAAACTTGGGGACATCTCAAGCCCCAAAAAAGGTATATATTGGCAAACAACTCAAACCATGTATCAGAGCTATGCTGATTGCATTGCTGAGAAAATATAAGAATGTATTTGCCTAGTCTTATGAGGACCTCAAAGCTTATAGAGAGGATTTATTTCAGCATGAAATGCTTTTGAAGCCTGGAGCTAAACCATTTAGACAAAAATAGAGGCCTATCAACCCAACTTTATCTCCTAAAATGTAGGAAGAACTTATGAAGCTTAGGGAGGCTGGAATAATCATGCCTATCAGACACTCAACTTCAGTGTCTAACCTTGTCCCAGTCAGAAAAAGAACGGTGACATAAGACTATGTGTGGATTTCAAAAATTTAAATGTGTGCTCTTTGAAGGATAATTATCCATTGCCAAACATGGAAGCCATGCTACAGAAGGTGACTAGCTCTGAACTTTTATCCATGATGGATGGATTTTCAGGGTACAATCAAGTGAAAGTGAATGAATCAGAACAATTCAAGACTACTTTCACTACTCCACGGGGAACATATGTATATGTGAGGATGCCATTTGGACTGACAAATGCAGGTGCTACATTTCAGAGGGCCATGGATGTTGCTTTTGCAGGATTGATTGATTCAATCTTGGCTGTGTATCAGGATGACTTAACTGCCTTTTCCAAAAAGGAGGAGCAACACTGTATGCATTTGGAACAGATTTTTATTAGAGCATTAGAGTATGGCATCTCGCTCAACCCAAAGAAGTGTGCTTTTGGGGTTGTGGAAGGAAAACTGCTAGGACACATTGTTTCCAAGGATGGAGTCAGGATTGATCCAGAAAGGATGGCTACAATTGACAAAATTCAGATCCCTAAAAGAGTGAAGGGTGTTCAGTCCTTCTTTGGACAAATTAACTTTGTCAGAAGATTTGTGCCTAACTTTGCAGAAACCACAAAAGATATCTCCAAGATGTTGAAGAAGGGTGCAATTATCAAATGGGAGGATGAAGCAGCCAAATCATTTCAGAATATAAAATAGGCTATAAAGATGGCTCCTATGCTGAAATCCCCTAATTTTTCTAAGTCATTTCAGCTGTTCTCATTTGCTTCTTACCATACTATTGCTACATGTCTATTGCAGAAAAATGAAGAAGGTTTTGAACAACCTATAGCTTTCTTTAGTAAGTCATTGTAGGCTGCTGAATTAAAGTATGACATCATGGAGAAGCAGGCATATGCACTAGTTAGAGCAGCCAAAAGTTTCAAGCCATATTTGGTGAGCTCTCAAGTAATTGCATATGTGCCTCATGCAGTAGTCAAAGATATCTTTACTCAGCAAGAGGTAACTGGAAGAAGATACAGATGGATAAGCAAATTGCAAGAGTTCAACATTGAAATGCAGATCACTAAGCTGGTAAGGGGACAAGGTTTGGCAAAACTGATGACACAGTCTAATTTAGAGGCATGCCAAGTAAATGTGGTGCATAATGAAGTTGTAAACGTGTTAGATTCTGAATGGTATAAGAACATAGTACATTATTTACAGAATCTAAATTATCCTTCTCATCTTAGTGATGATCAGACGAGGACCCTGAAGCTACAGGCTATTAAATACATCATTGTTCAAGGAGAGCTGTATTGGAAAAGTCCTGATGGTGTATTACTCAGATGTGTGGATGAAAATCAGGCTAAGGATATTCTAAGTGGCATGCACGATGGAGTGTGTGGTGGACATTATACTGCCTATACAACAGCCCACAAGATTCTCAGAGCTAGCTACTGGTGGCCAACTCTCTTCTCAGACGCACAAAAAATGATAAGAAAATGTGATCCTTGCCAGAAGTTCTTAGGAAAGCTAAAATATGAAGGTGCATTGCCCCTTAGAACCATAACTGTAGAAGCTCCATTTTAGCAATGGGGAATTGATTTTATAGGGGAAATCTCAGAAAAATCTAGTGGGGGACACAGTTGGATTCTGGTTGCCACTGATTATTTCACTAAATGGATTGAGGCCATCCCAACTAAAAAAGCTACAAGCAAGGTGGTGATGGATTTTATTCTGGAAAATATTATTATCAGATTTGGAGTACCAGCCAAAGTGGTCACAGATAATGCAATGTGCTTCAGGTCTAGTGAATTTATTGATTTTTGCAATAGTTATGGAATTAATTTGTCTCATACATCACCATATCACCCGCAAGGAAATGGTCAAGCAGAGTCAAGCAACAAAAGTCTCATGAAAATCATCAAGAGAGTGATGGAGAAAAACAAGAGAGCTTGGGATTCAAAGCTGAAATTGGCATTATGGGCCAATAGGGTGATAGTAAAAAGAGCAACTAGAAGGTCACCTTATGAATTAGTCTATGGTGCAGCAACTAATATGCCTGTGAACAATCTCTTACCAGTTTATAAATTCATACAGGAAAACGAGGAGGAGATTGAAGACCCAATGACTAAAAGAATAAATCAGTTGGTAGCACTGGATGAAATGAGAAGGGAGGCATAGAAAACAAACATCAAGAGACAGCAAAAGATGAAATATCTGTTTAATAGAAGGGCTATAGAGAGAAAGTTTTAGATAGGTGACCTAGTCCTTATGTGGAATGCAAAGAGCCAGGATAAGGGCAAACACAGCAAATTTGAGCCCTAATGGACTGGCCCTTACCAAATTGGCACTATTCATGGAGGTAATTCTTATTTTCTCCAGGCCCTCAATGGTGACTTACTGGAATTGCCTATGCACGGTAAATTCCTTAGGGCTTTTTTCTCATAAATGAGTACCTATTGTGCACACTATAAATTAGTTGTAAATATTTTGTGTGTGCCTTGTATAGTTGGTCATGTTTTGAGTTGTGGGTTCTGTTTGGTCTGCCCCGGAGTAGTCTGGTCCTCGCTGTAGTCTTGCGCCTGCACGTCCCCAATCGAAGCCTCTGTTAGTACTCATTTATGTTTAGGGGTTTAGGCTTGGGTGTTTGCAGGTTTTTCATCGAAACCCTAGAGTTTCTATGTCCATCGGCATGACGGTCTTCGTCGGAACATTGTGAGTATTGTCGCCCTGATGGTGTAAGTCTTACCGAAGATGGGGCGGTCGACAAGAGTTGTGGGATCGAAGAAGTGAGTTGGAGTTTGGCCGATGGGGTTGGTCTCACCGATCTAGCGGGGTGCTCATCGAGGTGACTTGTGATATCGGCAGGTGATTTTTCAGGCCCACTGATGGTTTGTGGTCTCACTGATTGGGTCTTTGTGTTGGCAGGAGTCAAGGCGATGGGCTGGTGGTAGGTGGTTCTCTAGTCGTGCAGGGCAAAAGTGCATGACACTAGGTTTGCTCTTGACTTGGTTTATAAGCTACTCAAGCAAGCATTGTGGGATGAATGTGGGATTATTGATCTCACATTTTTGGATTGGTTTGTGATGGATGCATGAGGTGCCTACATGGCACGTTTATATTGGTTCTTGACTTTTCAGACTTTTTTGGCACCACAGATCTCAGCAGTTGGGAGGATTTCAACAGTCATGGTTCAAACTTTCATCAGCATGGGATTTCCCATGCTCGATGTATCTTTTCTAGTGGGAATTTTTAGGGTGTGGACCGTTGCTGCATCCTACGGGTTGGTGTGCCATTAATGGCATAGGAATTGCAGAGGTATGGCCAGATTGACTAGGTAGCTACCTGATTAAAGAAGAAAATTCTCAGGTGGCGGCGTGGGGCTCGAGTTCAACCACTCCCAGCTTTCCTTTCTGTCTACTGCATTAACTGTTTCGAGTGTCATGCTCATGGTGCTATGTATTTGGTAAATTTTGAAATTTTGAGTGGACTTTTGTAATTAATTGCTGAATGTACGCACTTGTGATGTATAAGAGACAAGCTGTTTCATTCATTGGTTGTTGAAAATTTTAGAAAATTTTTGGTGCTGCAATAGGAATACAACTTTCTGGTGACTCTGTTTCAGGTGTCTTACGAGTTTATGAATTGTATATTGTATGTATTATGCACAGAATTATCAATTTCATGTTAATTTAAATGAGTAATGCTTCATTGCGTGTGTTTTGTTATTTGTCTCCAGACTAAATGTGTTTTTCTTCTGATTCTAAACATCTAAGGGGTGTTATAGATTCTAGAATATAGGTTCTCTATATTGAATACTTAGTCTTACTTCTGCTCAAGGAATAGATTGAATGTTTTGGATTAAGTGTTGAGGAGAATACATTGCAGCAAGGATGTTTCTAAGCAGAAATAACTAAACTCTCTCTCTTGGTATTGTCTATAAGGCAGACATTTTAGAAATCCCTTGAAATCTGATTACTGTCATAGGTCTGTGGTAAACATTCACATATATGTGTCTACTAACTCCGAGCCCTAGATAGTCACCAATCTGGTCTAGCATCTCTATTGTAACCCAAAGTCCTAGTTTTGCATCCATATATAAATCAAACTCAGACTTCATAAACAAACCTTTTAGGACATTAGAAGTAGTTTTAGGATCCAAAATCCTCTATCTACAATTGAATATAGGCCCAAAGCTAGGCCCTTTGCACTTATCTCACAGTTTTGGTCTGCATAAGAGAGGATTTATCTGCTTTATGTCAACATCCCAGTCAATCCATAAGCATATCTCATGGATGTTGAGTAGGGAATACCCCCTTGGTTCTGCAGAGCCTAAAGAAGAAGAGGATATATTTATAGAGTTTATCTCCTATACTGTTCGCCCCTGGCTCGGGAATCCTGTTGATCATTGATGGCTACTTTGTAGGGGTGACTAGGAACAAGCATCTAGTCTGGGAAAAGTACCAACATGATAGATACAAAGGAAAGATGCAAATGGTGGGGTCCACCAATTGTATGTTTGCACATACAAGGCCGAGATACAAAGCAAAATATGTAAGCAAGGTAGATGCAGAGCAGATGCGACAAGAAGGTTAACTACATTGGTGATGTGGTTGGCATCTGTGGGATGTATGTTTCAGAGTGTATATGCCGATATACATTGTGAAGATGCAAAAATTAAGATACGAGCCAGACCTGATTCAAAAGTTAGATTTGGCTAATTCTAGACCGGTGTCTGCGGCTTGCATGTATATGGCATTCTATATGCTGATATACAAGAAAATAGATATACAAGCTAGATTTTAAAGTGATTTCAAAGAATTTCATAAAAATTTGAAATCCACAGAATGTATATTTGATGCAGGAGCATCCAGAGGTGTAAGGGCAATCTTGCATCACCCAAAAAGAAGTTAATTCCAAACCATTGTAGTTGTTCTCATTTCTTCCCATAATTAGTGTTTTTGGTTCCATAATATCTAGAATAATAATGTAGGACTTTTAGTTTTTCCAAAACTGCTAAAAATAGCGACCTGCCTATTTAGGAAAGTGTACCTACTATTTTTAGAAAGTTTGCATTTGGGCACGTAATGAAGCAAAAATTTCTAGAAAGTTACATAATGGACATATAAGACCTTTGGCAAAGGAATCAGGCAAAGATCATTTGTGAGCTGAAAGATATTAAAGTTTTTGTTTTCTGAAAAGCCCCTGAAAATTTCTGGAATGAGATATGAGGCACTAAAACTTCCCATAACATCCCAAAAAGTTGATGGAAATCCATTTATGAATTTCTAGTGTGATAGTTCACATCACAATCTTTCCGGCACTTAAAACGGTTCGTCAATCGGACACCCGGATCAAAAGTTATGCTTCCCGGAAGTTGACCTACTTTTGGAGGGAGTTGCAAATTTCAAAATTTGGCTGGAGGCCGCCAAAAAGTGCTATTTATGACTATTTTAGGAACCCTGGGCAGTAGTAGAGTTAAGGGGGCCAGTGTAGAGTCAAGAATAGATGGGAAAACAGAAACCTTAGCTGATTTGGGGTTACAGAAGGCTGAAGATTCTAGAGTCTTGAGGTTGGGAAAGCTGTAATGTGTAGTAGCCAGTAGAGGATTCATCCTCTGATTGTAATTGAGCTTCTGTGATGTAATGAGTTGCCCAGGTCAATAAAAGAAAGTTCTATTTGTTGCGTTCAATATCTGTTATTTTGTGTTTTGTGATTTACCCCCTACATCAATTGGTATCAAAGCGAGGGTTCCTGAGTGTGTAGACAGATCGCTGACCGTGAGGCAATTTGCACCAGGACCTGAGGTTGTGGGTTTGCTGCAGAGACCAAGATGCCTCCACGAAGAAATCATGTTGGGAGGAATGCTTTGATGGAAGAGGGTTTTAGAGCCCTACAAAGGCAAATCGATGCATTGCAAGAGGAGCTACGAAGAGGGTTTGAGCTGAGGACAAGAGAAGAAAGTGAAGATGAAGTTGAAGAAGAGCTATCTGAGGAAGAACAAGAAGCTGCCGAAGATGCTGCAGAAGTAAGGTTGTTGAGGGTCATTTCAAAGATCGGAAAGAGGCCCAGGATTGAAGTTTGTACATATTCTAGAGATTTGAATCCAGAACAGCTTATTGATTGGATCAATGACATGGAGGAGTATTTTGAGTATGAAGATGTGGAGGACCCAGATCAGGTTAAGTTTGCAAAAATAAAGTTGAAGGGCCACGCCAATATTTGGTGGAAGGAGGTCCAATTAGAGAGGAACAGAAGAGGAAAAGCAAAGATTACTAGATGGGATCGGATGGTGGAGAAACTGAAGAAGCAGTTCATTCCTATGGACTATGAGATGGAGTTGCTGAAGAAGCTGCAAGGACTAAAGCAAGGTAACAAGTCTATTAAGGAGTATACAGAAGAGTTTTATAAAATTACTATCAGGATAGGCCATGCAAAGCCCAACAAGGAGAAGGTACCCCGTTACATTAATGGGTTGAGGCCGAGTATTCAAGAGGAGTTGAGCCTAGTCAGAATGACCACCATAGAAGATGCGTACCAGTTTTCCCTGAAGGTGGAAGAGAAGCTGAACAAAAGATTTGATAGCAAGCAAAGGGGAAGAGGTCAAGGTGGAAGGACTGGTGGAAGACCCTATGGAGGCCGTAATGAAGATCAAAAGAAAAGTGAAGAAGTAGGCACCAGTTGAAATCAAAGAGGGGATAATACCTACCGCCCTCGTGACCAGAACAATGGTGAGCAAAGAGGAAGACGAAGAGGCAGACCTGGGCAAGGACCTGGAAGAGGAGGTTTCAGAGGAACCTGTTTCCAATGTGGAGAAGAAGGGCATCAAGCATATGAGTGTCCGCAACATCAAGGAAGGACAAATAGAAGACCTGAAGGTAATGCACGAGTTGCACATGTAGATGAAGATGCACATTCTGAGCATTCTGAAGATGCTGAAAGGGAAAATAGAAACCCTAGCTGATTTGGGGTTATAGAAGGCTGAAGATTCTAGAGTCTTGAGGTTGGGAAAGCTGTAATGTGTTGCAGCCAGTAGAGGATTCATCCTCTGATTGTAATTGAGCTTCTGTGATGCAATGAGTTGCCCAGTTCAATAAAAGAAAGATCTATTTACCCTGATACCACTTGATGCAGGGGGTAAATCACAAAACACACAATAACAGATATTGCACACAATAACAGCTATTGAACATAGCAAATAGAACTTTTTTTTATTGAACTAGGCAACTCATTACATCACAGAAGCTCAATTACAATCAGAGGATGAATCCTCTACTGGCTGAAACACATTACAGCTTTCCCAACCTCAAGACTCTAGAATCTTCAGCCTTCTGTAACCCCAAATCAGCTAGGGTTTCTATTTTCCCACCTATTCTTGACTCTACACTGGCCTCCTTAACTCTACTACTACCCAGGGTTCCTAAAATAGTCATAAATAGCACTTTTTGGTGGCCTCTAGCCAAATTTCAAAATTTGCAACTCCCTCCAAAAGTAGGTCAACTTCCAGGAAGCATAACTTTTGATCCGAGTGTCCGATTGACGAACCGTTTTAAGCGCCGGAAAGCTCGCGATGTGAACTATCACACCAAAAATCTATAAATAGATTTCTGTCAACTTTTTAGGATGTTATGGGAAGTTTTAGTGCCTCATATCTTGTTCCAAAAATTTTCAGGGGCTTTTCAGAAAACAAAAACTTTAATATCTTTCAGCTCACAAATGATCTTTGCCTGATTCCTTCGCCAAAGGTCTTATATTTCCATTATGTAACTTTCTAAAAAAAATTGCTTCATTACGTGCCCAAATGCAAACTTTCTAAAAATAGTAGGTACACTTTCCTAAATAGGCAGGTCGCTATTTTTAGCAGTTTTGGAAAAACTGAAAGTCCTACATTATTATTGCATTTGTATCTACAATATACAAAGAAGATATGCAAAGAGAGATGTACAAGGCGGGACCCGATTACAATTTCAATTTGTTCTATAGCAATTTGGGGTCTGCACTTTGTATGTAGGCGTTTGTTTGTATGTGCATGTTCTTTTGCATATACAAATGGGCAAAAAAGGTAAAACAGAAGCAGGAGAGGTCAGCGATAGGAAGATAAAGGGGCTATGTGGCAGGTTTCTAGTGGCCAATGGAGTTTAGCATGATTAGGAGCTGAAGATCTCAGCGATAGAGAAAAATCGACGGCCCATTTCAAATTTCCAAAGCAGATGGGTTTTCCTATGTATCTACAGTTCATTTCTTGGTGGGAAAACCATAAGACACATAGTCTGCTACATCCCGTGGGTAGGTAAGGCATTGATGGCAGATTTGTAGAGAGGTATTGGTCGAGATGATCGGCCAGCTACCACATTCAAGAATGAAAATCTTGGGCGGCTGCACAGTTCCTGATCTCACCTGCTCCCTTCCTTCTCTCTGCTTGGAACATTCAATGATTTGAGAGCTACTCTGTGGTTCGCTGTATCTAGAAAACTTTTGAAATGCCTTGTAATTATTGCTGAGTACACTGTCTTGCTATAAAATGCAGACTGTGTTACTCATTTGTTGTTGTGGAAGACTTGGGCTTCTTTGGGGGGAAAATAATAAAAAATAGAGTATTTTCTGGGCTGTGCTATTTCTTTTCGAGTTTATGAGTTGCATTTGAGTGTATCTTGCACATATGTTCTGTTTCTTGTCATTTTATATAAAAAAATGCATTATTGCATATGTTTATCTGTATGTCTCCATGTGTTGTATGCATTCTCTTCTTTTGAATCTGGTTGCTAAGGGTTTCTCAGATTCTAGGGTATGGATTTTTGTATCACATGCTTAATCTTTAACTTCCATTCAAGGAGTGGATTAAATTATTTTAGGTTGAGTATGGAGAAAGTTGTATGTCAGCTGGGATGTATGTAAGTAGAGAAATACTTATCTTTGGGTGATATTTGTAAGGCAAATACCAGTTCTACCCCTTGAAACTTGAATGCTAGTTGCAAGCCGTTCTCTTGTATACATCTAGTTGACTCCTTGCCCTGAGATAGGCACCGGTCTGCTTCTGGATTAGTAGTTATGATCCAAAACCCCCTGTCTTGCATCCAAACTTTAAAACAAATCATTCCATTTTTCCAACCTGATAGTTTTTAGGAATAGGATCAGGACCCCTGCATACTCTCATTCTCAACTAGTTAGATATGTCCAAGAGTGTTGCCAAACTTGTGATCTATCATTCAAACCTTGGTCCATATGAGAGAGTATTCTGCCTGTTGTTGTAAAGCTAAATCTTTCCGTCATTAGGTGAGTCAAAGATAAATCTTTAGCTATAGGGATACCCCCTTGGTGCGGTAAAACCAGAAGTGAAGGGGAGACAGCTCACACAACCTCTCATATCTGTTGGTCGAATCTGTCTGTGCATTGGAGCAAGCAAACCCTCTGCAGATTCAGACACTAACACCTTCTTTGAATCAATTCAGAGGCCATACTATATTTGACAGTTTTCAATTCAGTTTCTAGCTACTCACTTTTCTTTTGATTCTTTTCTGCCTTATACTTCCAATAATTCACATCTGCCAAGGCCTCTATTACCCTTTGATCACCTTCTAGGTATGGTGAGTAGCTACTTGATGAAGGAAACTTGTCTCTATGCAATTCAATCTCTTGTCTCAGCATAGCATTTTCTTTCTTATATATATTATTATCTTTCATTAATTTCTCAATTTGTGCTTTAGTAAACCTTGCAACATTAACATTTAAATCAGTAGTGTCCATAGGATCTGTATCCTCAATCCTTTTTATCAACAGGCTACCAAAAGCTTTATTAAGACCATCAATGATATGTGGTCTCTTATTTGGAGGATACAACTCCCATATAAGCAATACTCTTTTATCAAGGTCATACCCTGATCCTCTTCTGATATCATCCATTGCCTCTATGCTAAGTTTCAACTTCTTATCTTGATTTCTATTTAAAGAATCAAATACAATGGTCGAAGCCATGTCCCATCCAAGAATCAAAATCACACCTGCTTCTTGTAACAAGGTCCTTCCCCTTTCTAGAGTCATTATCTCTAATTCATTGTCGATCTCCTTCTGAAGCTCAAACAACACCTCATCCTGTATGTCAGGAGTGATATCTTTCATTCTCTTCCTATCTTGTTTGCCCTTGTATTCATTTAAGAAGGCTTTAAACTTAGGTGTTTTGATGAAATCATCATCTGATATCAATTTACTATTGGCCAGGTGCCTTATATCTTCTGATAGATCATTTGGTGCTTCCACAGTGACAGCTTCTCTATCTTTAGGTGGTTCATACCCCTCAATGGTTGGGTCATAACTTTGCACCCCTTCTTCAAACTCTCCCTCTCCTTCTGCAATGTTTGTGTCTGCAGAGAAACTTATATTCGGTGTGGGTTAAGGTGACAATTGACCTAGGGGTACTTCATACTCAGCCTGTGCATCTTTAAGTTGTTTTCCTTTTTTGTTAAATACATGAAGGGGAACATTCTTGATCAGTTTTGGTGCATGTTTAATCATAGTGTCCAGTCTTTCAATAGGATCATCAATATCCTAGAAAACTCTGGTGTAGGTGGGGTTTTGGTCTACCCTCCAAGCTTCTGCTAACATGGTTTTATGGTACAAACTTCTTCTTTCTATTGTTGTAGTTTCATCATAATTTTTTATTAAATCTTCATCAATAAATAGGACATGATCATATCCCTTTAACTTCTGCTTTGTTTTTACACTGTTTATGAAGTGTTCCAGATCAAAATTTCCTCTTGCATTTCCAAAAGGTAATCTAAATTGTTCTAATTTACTATAAATTAATTGATAACCTTTGTCAGAAAGTATTGTGAAATCTCCAAAGCATAAAGTCCCAGGGATAAATGAATGTTTATGCTGATTCTTGAGATGCATAAGTCTGAGGAAGCCAATTGCCTAATAATTTCTAAGTATGCAACTCGATCTGGGCATGTCTTTGGTAGTAGGAAGGGTGGCCCTTCATATTCGAATACTCTTATCATAGTGCAATCTCTAAAAACATACCAATCACCCTAATTATGGCTGAACTTTCCCTCTTCATGTCTATCTTTTGGTCTCAAAAAAATTTGTATTTCCAATGAAAATTTGTGGTTGCAAGGATGTCCAAACCATTTGAATATTGGTTTCACAAAAAACTCTTCAAAGTCTAAATAATGGGATCTGTCACATCTGCTATCCCAAATAGAAGTCCACATTTGTACAGGTTTTATATCTTCATTGATGTCTAGGTCTCTGACCCTGAGATTTCTATCCCATAAGCCCATACATTGTCCTTCATATAATACCATATGCATAAATAAAGAATAATGTCTGAATTTACTTCTTCCACTCTTAATAGACATTAAATCATTTTTATATTATATGTCAGATCTTCAACATAATCAAATTACTGCACATCATGACTCTGTATGTCCACAGCTAGGACCATGGGCACAATTTCCATGAACATGGAGGCCTCTATTCCAATATCTGGCAAGCAAAGTAATATGTGTTTTTGAAATAATCTTCAAACAATTCAGTTGAGTAGGGTGGATCTTCATCCTCTAAAAATACCCTAAGTTGGTTATTGTCACCATGAGGCCTGTGCAAGGGTAACTTCCATCTCTTATAATTGCTACTCATATTGCGGTACTCAACCAACAAATCCTTGATTCTAAATTTCTTGTCTAAACTTGTGTCTAACTGAAACACTGTGGCTATATAGTCTCTGGTAATGGGGAAGAAACTAGTCCCATCATTGAATTCAATATAACAAGTCTTAGGGTTGAATTTCTCTATAAAAAATTTAACAACTGGACATTTACAAACACATTCGGGACTGCCAATTTACCCAAGTTTAGCCACCATGGGTTTGAAATGGGTTTTTGCCTATACATTTTTCTATAATGGAAGATAAAGAGATCATACCCTCTGATTGGTGTCCATATATCCCCAATATCCTTGTATAAATCTTCAAATTTCTCAGCATGTGGGTTTAGTTGGGCATTTCTTCTAGATTTATGTCTGACCCAGGACATTGGTCTAATAAATCCTAGTTTAGATGCCTATCCTCAATTTTTTGTCTTTTACTCTTTGGGTTCTAAATTGTTTCTTCCATATTCTATCACT